>CM070035.1:145726714-145740820 GCA_036250615.1 Ptychadena robeensis | reverse complement strand
TTTCGTACGAATTTTGCCCGACCGACCAATGTGATCGGGAGATTAATCGATCGGGAGATTCATCGGATTCGGAATTATGTACCCGTGATGTGTATGTGAATCCCAATTTCTGAAAATCGGCCGAAAAATTGGTCGGGACCGCTTCGGACCTGTCCGTAAATTTTTAGTCGATCTGCTGTTAATAAATAGGGTCGGGCTGATGGATCGGTGATAATTCGAATTCCGATTTTTCGTGCCAGCCGACCGACCGACCATAACATTTTAGGTGAAAATCGGGTGACAGGATCGGATGAAAAATCGGTCGGGAGAATAATCGGAACGTGTATGGGGGGCTTTAGGGTGTGCCTTATATTTCAGCATGAGGCAAAAATGTAGGGGTGCCTTATTTTCAGGGAAACAGGGTGGCTGATAAAATTCTGCTTTGTTAGCCCCGACTTACACACAAGTATATACAATATTTGTGAATAGAATTTTGACTGGAATCACGTAATGGCCATGGCCTGGACCAGGAAGTGTGGCGAGATTCATATGGCTATATTCTGTAAATATAATGCGATCTATAAATATATGTCATTAAAAATTCTTACTATACCTTATAGCGGATATAAGCAGCTAAATGTGTTTCAGTACATCCGCCTCCGAGGAGCAGCCAGGGATCTTTAAGAAGTTGACTTAAATTATGTTCTGCGGTCTGACAAACTCTCTAATAAAAAAAAAAATACATATATTTAATAATGATAATAATTTTGCCCAATTAAATCAGAAACATATCTGTAAGGCAAACACCCGTGTGAAATTATACTTTCAATGACAACATGTAGCCATGTCCCAGACTATAGACCAGGCGTGGGCAAACTAAGGCCCGGGGGCCATATTTGCCCCTTAAGTATTTCTATCCACCCCTTTGTCACCTACGTGTCAAGACACTCTGGCTCCCCTCCACTCCTTTTCTGCAATAAGTGGAGGCAATGCCTTGAGGTCTTCTGTTAAAGGATTGTAGTTTGCTTAGATTTTCTATCCAAAGTCTATTTTTTTTTTTAATATATTTATTTTTTCTTTTTCAATCATACTGATTATTACTTGTTTTTAAATCAATATTTACATTTTCCACCCAGACTGGGAGGACTTGGGACCGGGCAGCCCCTACAGGTTCATTGTCCAGCCCCTCTGTCAAATTTTAAAACTCATTGCCGCCCATTTAAAACGTTTGGCCACCCTTGCTAAAGACTATTAACACATTCTTAAGCAGCAGCACAAAGCTTTATAAAGCCTTACTGCTGTTTGTATTGTGCAGTAATTCATCCCCAGATAGACCAACAGAAACAAGTTGGGTTTAGTCACAAAGACAAACAGTTTCAGGTGGCCATGTGGGTTTTTCTCTCCTACACCCTTCCCCATAAACCTCAAAACCACTGTAGCAATAGAAACACATTCTGCTTCCAAAAAAGATATAAGATATAAAACATATGTGAGAGTCGCTTTGTGTCTGTCCTTCCCCTCTCAAAGACCACCCCCAGGCTCTTATGATGGGGGTACATGGGGTGGAAAATATGGGTGGTGAGAGGAATCTGAAAGAAAAAGGACAGAAGTGGATGGATAGATCTACACTGCCACCCACAAGATGGTGGCTTTTCATTAAGTCCATGATATGCATGCAGACACAACCATTGCCATTGGAGGAGGTATTCATTCAAAGCAAGTACCGTGTTTCCCCGAAAATAAGACCGTGTCTTATATTAATTTTTGCTCCCAAAGATGCCCTATGTCTTTTTTTCGGGGGATGTCTTATTTTTCCATGAAGAAAAATACGGCACTGGGGTATCAGGGTGGGGGTGGGGGGATCACTTAAAATGACATGGTGGGAATCCAAATGGCACAGGAGACTCAGAGGAGGGGAGATTACCATTTAGCAAACCCCTTCTGGTCCTCCTGTGTCATCTTGCTTGCCCCCTCTGGTCCCCCCTGTCCAGTGTTACAGTAATTTACGGGGTGTCTTATTTTCAGGCAAATAGGGCAAGTCATTATACAGAATGAATTCGAGTGAATCATTTTGGAGTTTAGGTCTGCTTTAACATGTTCAAACTTAGGAGTCACATTTACTATACAGCTCATTTCAAAAGCACTTTTAATAAAAACTAGAAGCAGACCCGTAATTAATACTTACTATTATACAATGCAATTGCACATTGACCGATCAAACAGGGAACCAACATGTTGAAAAATCCCTGTTCAATTGCCATTACAGCAAAGTATCGAACGGGATAGATTATGCAAAGTGCTTCACATCGATTCACCCACTCATTTGAATGACCTCATACCCACTGACGCAATTGGACAAGGCCGCAATGCGGCAGACGATCTAAGATACGGCTTACCCAGTTTTGATCGCAGGCCGTGTCCGATCATGGACGCGTTAATTATTTTTTATTTTTTTTATTTACTTGTCCCCATTTGTTATATCGTGATTGAACACTTCAGATTGTGGTTGCAAAAAATCCCGAGCGTTCTCCTTCCGCGAATAGGATCGCGGGAGATCTCTCAAGTGGGGACATAGCCTAATACTGATGGGAGAACAGATAGGATGGGACATCACCTTGTATTCATGAGTGAATAAGGCAAATGTTTTACATTTGAGGGACTGTATAGAGGATAGTTAAGGAAAAGAAGGAATTCTTGTAAAAGTATTAATGTTAGGTTGGCAGTTTTAAATGTGATACATATTTTTATTTATCCAACCCAGAAAGTCTGGGCATAGGTTCATTTTTTCAGAAGGGTGTAAAACCAGATTAAATGTGATTTGCTGACAAGGCAGAATTGTCCATACACATCCGCAGTAGAAGCAGTTACCTACCACTAGTTCTTTCAGGGAGGTCTCATTACGGTTGCAGAGCACTAAGCTGCACACGGATGTGTCACCGGGAATAAGATGCAGGAACTGCTTGTCTCCGAGGGACAGTCTGCTGATTTGCCTGAGGCGGCCATAGAAAGTGGAGGGAGGAGAGCGCAGAGAAGCTATGGACTGTGCACCTAAGAGGGAAAGGGCGAAAAGTTATACTTTATTTGAAACTATATTGTGTTAGGGAGAAAACATTATTGTTTATGCAGGAAAACATAAAATAAAAAAAATAATATATATAAAACTCAGCAGCAAGAAGCAGCAGCTCCAATACAAGACCTGTAACACTGTCAGTGAGAAGAGTCAGTTCCTAACTAAAGTTCTCCTTCCGGCTTCATGAACCCATTACCAGTAGAACACTTCAGTATTACACCGAGAGAACTGAAATCTCTTTTAATAGGAAGACAGGCATATACAGTACATGTTGTGACTGCTATCCTTTCTTTATGACTGCTAGCATACGAACAAAGTCAATAGGGTAAATAATGACTGGAGGTAAGAAAGTATGTGGAGCAAGGGTTAAGACCAACTGCCGATTTCACTTGCTGCATATTAGGTATTCACTGCATGCATACAGAACTAGAGTAACTAAAGCCCCCCAATATACGCTTAGATTGTGATTTTTTGGCTAATCGACCGCATGTGATGAGGCCAAATATTGGGTCACAATCAGCTAGGAACCCTTTGTGTGCCAGCACTGTCCGTCGGGTCGGCAGACAGCATCTAGGGACCCCGCTATGAGCAGAGGCTGCTAGGTCACTGAGGCTGTCTGTGAGCTGGCTGCCTCTGCTCACTGTAACAGCACGAAGGGAGAGGGAGGCGCTGCTAGCTACCCCCACCCTTTCTTTACCAGCTCAACAGCTTCGGAGGGAGAGAGACAGGTTCTGTGTTCTCAGTCCCGTTGGGGATGATGGAGCTGAGGAGACATACCCGTACTTTGAACGGGAACTCTTGTCCCTATCCAAAGTATTAAACCGATCTAAGAATTACAGACATGTCTTATGGCTTAGATAGATTTGGCGGGCCATTTCAGCACGAAGTTTTAGATGGGCATCTGATTTTTTGCCAGACCGACGTAAGTGCACATGGCGGTCGATCAGCTGAAAAGTTGGGTGGAAATCTAATCATGTATGGGGGGGGGGGGGGAATTAACTATTTTAGAAACCCTCCAACTAATTCCCCTGAACCCCTGCTATACAAAATACTTCATCTCAGCTTTATGCCAAGGATTATTTCTTACCATTCACCTGGCCAAGCTACTGAATAACTCTGCTAAAGGGCACATTTAACTCCACATAATTTCTATATAGAGCACACCCATTTATATTTTTTGGCTCCACATTAACAGAGACAGGGGGGGTTATTAAATGTGCTTACAGATTTAGGCTACAGTGACACATGACATGCGATATATGATGTATAACCAAATACACATTGAGGAACACAATTTTTAATGGACCATGCATTGGTTAGTGCATACTACCATGTTTCCCCTAAAATAAGACAGTGTCTTAGATAAAGTTTTGCTCCCAAAGATGCCCTAGGTCTTATTTTTAGGGGATGCCTTATTTTTCTGTGAAGAATACAGCACTGGGGTATCAGGGTGGGGGAAATCACTTAAAATGGCACAGGAGACTCAGAGGGGGGGGGGGGGGGGGGGGGGGGGGGGGGGGGGTTTACCACTTAAGTAACACTTCCTGATGCTCCTGTGTCATTTTAATTGCCCCCTCTGATCCCCCTGTCCAGAGTTACAGTACCGTATCTTCGGGGTGCCTTTTTTCAGGGCATGCCTTTTAGCATGAGGCAAAAATGTAAGGGTGCCTTATTTTCAGAGGATGCCTTATTTTCAGGGAAACAGTTATCTGCAATGGAGAGACCATAGTAAATGGCAAAATTAATAGCACCACAGCGCAAAATAGCGGGCCCAGGGTCTAACAGTTTTTTGGCGGGCAATTACATTTATTTTCTAAGTGTGCGATTCCTCACATTTATCAAAATGGCAAAAATGGTCTATGCTTATGTTTCATCGCCTGTGGGGAGAAAAAAAAAATTATATATACTTGTTACAAAAGGAGGAACACTGAACTTAAAGTTTCTATCTGACACTTCAGAGGAATTACATTACCATAACCTGGTCTTAGAAGCCCACTGACTATCCAAAAATCATTTCTCTACTTTGGAAATAATGTCAACATACTTCCTGAACATGTTATATTCAACACATTTTATAAATATACTCATTTCAGTTCCTGCACATTGCAGCAACATAAAATGATGTAAAGACAACTTATACTTCAAAAAGAACCAACTAAACCAGTCAAGGTTCATCCTTCTGCTAGACCAAGAGAGACCAGGGAAGTAAAAAAAAAGAAAAAAAAAAAAAGTTAAAAGTTAAGCGGTTTCCAAACCTGGGGCGCGCAGGCCCTTATTTTGAACCCGTGTTTGAATTGGGAGGGGGGCTTGATAATGTTCCAAAATAGAAAATGAGGGTTCTGCAAGGAAAGTTCGGGAACCACAGATTTAATGTAACTTATCTGTTAACCAATACTTGTGATCTATAACAAATAGGGATGGTCACCGAGATACATAATGTAATTTTAAAACATTTCTGTAAGTACGCACAAACCGCAACAAAATCTTGGAGGGAAAATGCCTCTACAAGGTCCCTTCATCCTTTCAGCAATAAGCTTATTCGGGGAGGCAGAGGAGCTGTCAGATGAAAGATCTGTCCACAGGTGGATCTTACATCTGTAGTGGATTGTTTATGTCAGCAAAGCCCCGTCTCCCCGCCTCCTTTACTCCTGCTCTGCCAGTCAGAGTACAGAGCTCCAACTAGCAAAGTGGGAAAAAGCCAAAATATTTTCCAACCATCAGACGTTATGATGTATAGGGTGTGTCCTATCCAATGGAGCGTCTTGCGGGCTGAGAAATACATTAATCAGAATGTGCCTGATACGCGGGACGTATCAGGTCCTCCATGGCGTTCTGACCGGCTCGCAGGTGCCCAGCATTTCATCCGCAGCTTCTTTGTAAGGCATATGGGAGGGGGGGTGTCAGGTAGGAGGGTGCCGATAGGCTCAGCACTGGATACTCTGAGCCTTTGCAGCCACACCCCCTGTGTTCCTGGCAGGTGAGATGATTTCACTCTCTGTTATGTGTGCATGCATGCGTGTGCGCATTTATGTGGAGGGGCTGTGTGTGTGGGGAGTGTATGTAAGTAACCTCTTACATATGGGAACTGGGGCTAAGCACATGGACCTGCAGTACCGCTCCGTATCATTCATCATAGTCCACATTCTACACTTCTAGTAATCCGGCCCCCAACAATATCAGGCCCCCTGGTTATAAAGTTTGAGGACCCCTGCTATAGGCCTACAGTGAGCAAACTAAGGGAATTGATTGTGGGAATTCATAATAAGGTAAGCTATGAATGCAGTTTTGTGGAATGTGTTGTATGAAACACACGTATTTAGGAAAAGTTTTGTTTTACCTGTCATTCGGCTAAGTGGTTCCATAAGAGCGGCTCCTAATCTTTCCACAGCAAGGATCTTCTGCTCCTTCAAATACAGCATCAGAGATGGATGGATAACCTTCTGACAGACAAGTATGTGAACGTGGTCATTCACCAACTGTCTGCCTAAAGCCAACAACTTTTCCAGCATGACTTGTTCAGGGTCTACACCTTCCACCACCTCCACAGAGCCATCTCCTGTATCACTAAAGTCTCCAGACAGAGAGACAGAAAACAAGCCCAATCTAATGTCTGACGTGGGCAAGTCTGACAAACCGAGGGTTCTGTTCCAGCTGTTACCTGGCATTCCAATAAGAACACCAGGAACCACGGCAGACTCCATCACACTCAGACCTTCTACAGGAACCATCACGGTCCTCCCCAATTCTTCAGTAGAATGACTTTCTGTGGGAACTTTAAACAGGAAAGCTTTAACAATGAGGATGGTCATGTACTCCACCTCTTCTGTGGTCAGCATGCACGCAGGCTTACTGCAAAGGACAGATCTAGATAGATCACAGAAGGCCAAATTACAACTAAAATCTACCCTTTGCTTGCATGCACAGTCCTCTGATGTCAGGTAACTCAAACACGTGTTCAGAAGGCTCTTATTTATACATATTACTTTGTGAGGTGACAAAGGTAAAGACAGACATTTGTCAAGGAGATTGCAGCAAAGAATTAGAGCAAAGAGTCCGCAATCATTAAAGCCAGACACGCGATTCCGTACAGAGGACACAAGTAGTTGTAAGACTGGATGGGTAACGGACAAGCCACCGAGTAAGGCGGAGGACTGCGAGGTTGTAATGACAGAACCCCCACTACCATTATGGATCTGCTTGAGTCTACCAGTTGGTCCATAACATGATGCTGCAATCATCCGTAAAACATTTAGCGGCTCCCTGACTGAAGCAATATTTACGGGTCCAGCTGTACACTGCGATGGTTCCTTCTTCTCGACTCTTGCCATGATCTAATATCTCCTTCCAAAAAACGACTCAGGCTCTGATCTAATAATTTAAAAGGGGTTGTTTATTTATCTCATGTGAGGATGGGTAAAATGTACAACATCACATATGTAGATCAGGAAGGACCAATGACAGAATTGAAAAACGGTGACTGACGAGAGTGGTGGTGCGACCAACATATGTACGAACTTCAGTGGGCTCAGTTGCCACTGTTATTGTCCTTTAGAGACCTCATATCCCGTGCAGAGTTTTTGGCCACCTTTTGGATAATGTATGTCCCAAAGTGAATGCCCAGAAAAGAGAACCCTGCTACCCAGAGCCAGTTCCTCCTTAAAAACGATTTGGCTTTCATGGCTCGCTGTCAGTGAAAGAGTCCCGAAAAGTAACCTAAAAAAAAAAAAAACGATTGAAGATTATTATTAAGAATTCCAGGTTATTGAAGTTTAATACAATTTCTGTACAATCCACTTTTCTTCTACCAAAAACCATGTAATATGAGGATCTTTCTAAACCTTCCAATCACTATGTATTCTATCAGGGAGGACCCAGCACTACATAGCAGTGATATATACCTTACAATCACTATGTATTCTATCAGGGAGGACCTGGCACTACATAGCAGTGATATATACCTTACAATCACTATGTATTCTATCAGGGAGGACCCGGGACTACATAGCAGTGATATATACCTTCCAATCACTATGTATTCTATGAGGGAGGACCCAGCACTACATAGCAGTGATATATACCTTCCAAATCACTATTTATTCTATCAAGGAGGTCCTGGCACTACATAGCAGTGATATATACCTCCCAATCACTATGTATTCTATCAGGGAGGACCCGGCACTACATAGCAGTGATATATACCTCCCAATCACTATGTATTCTATAAAGTAGGACCCAGCACTACATAGCAGTGGTATATACCTTCCAATCACTATGTATTCTATCAGGGAGGACCCAGCACTACAAAGTTGTAGGTAGATCTAATGGAAATTGTATAGCGTGATCTAAAAGGTGTAAGGGGGGGCTTAAGCTCTATTTATAGTAACCTGATAATTGTATCATGTCCATGGGATATTTAGTTCCACGAATGGGCTACAATAGGCTGTTGATGAGACTACGTACCCCATGAACACTTGAGGCATTATGTTCCATTTGCCATTTTAGTGATTTCCTTTGCAGAGAAATGATTGGCGAAGCAACGCAAACTTTTTGACTTGTGGGCCACAATGTTTTTTTTTAAATAAGACAATGGGGCCAGACCAAGAGCCTGGAAGGGCCGCCCGGCATAGGGGTCCCAAGTCATTGTAGCTAGGACAGAATATTTTTAAACAAGAAAGTGTGTTAAAATAAATGAATAAATAGAAGCTTTTGATAGAGAACATTAAACGTTCTATTGCAGCAAACTATGGCCTCTAGGGAACAATCCAAAAATTATCCTCTAGGTGTTATCTTTACTTATTGCAGGGAATGAGAAGAGCCAGAGCGTCTTGACACCAAGGTGACAAAGGGACAAATTAAAAAGACTGAATGGCCAGTTTTGGCCCCTGGGCCCATGTCTGCCATAGACCCTGTACCAGGCAACAAAGATCTACCAGGTACACAATGGAGGCTAGTGTTCTCCCCAAACAAACATGGGAGAATTTACTTAGCAAACTTTCATTTTTGATGAGGGTTTAATAACCATTTATTGATTTGTAGAATGTGTAAAGATATCACAGCTTATACAGGCTCTGCAGATCTCTATACAACAATGCATCTCCTACATGCGGCCAATATTGTTCTGTAGACGTTAGGTGAGGGAGGCAGAGCTGACAGTTTTATTGGAGCAGTAGTAACAAAATGACAGATTCTCTCTGCTTTCCTCCGCAGACTAAACAAAATGAAACTATAGGTGGCCATACACAGCTTGATGTTCTAATGGTTTCGAGAATGCTGTACAAGTTTACAGTGATCTCGCGCAGATTTATTGCAGCCACTCAATCCAATCCATGCTGGTAAACCCTGTTTGGTTTCCAATACTTTGGGTGGTGACTAAGACCATCCAAAGTATCGGACAGGATCGAGGGTGAAGGAGTGCTGTGCCTTGAATGCTCCGTTCAAGCAAGGAAGCTCAAGCGCAGCATGGCGGCATCATCACGCGGTGTTTGAGGGTTCCTTGATTGTACAGACATTGACACGTGCCCAAAAGTCTCGGATAAACCATGTACCGCAGATAGGGTGCTTACAATAATCTGCTTTCATTGCTATAGTTAACGTCTTAAAATCAAATAAATTTTAACTTCTTAATGTTTAGCAGGATTTACTCTATTTTGCAGACCGTTTTATAGGACGCACCCTATTTCAAGTTCGTTCCCACTCTGCTGGCCACAGCTCTGTGCTCTGACCAGTAGAGCGGGAATGAAGGAACCAAGGAAGATGCCCGTGACCCACCTCTGACCCTGACTGGCAGGGCTTCTGTATTCCTGTTGGGCCCATTTTATTTTGGGGGGGGGGGGGGGGGGGGGGGGGTGCATCTTATGATGTAGGTTTTTACTCATTTAAAAGTCCATCTGATAGGGTGTGAAGAAGGTACACCAATTAACTTACAGTTATGTTTTTGGGATGTGAGGCGGCAACAAGAACACCCAGAGTAAACCCACACACATGAAGAGAACTGAAACTCCATGAAGACAACATCTCCTATAGCTGCAGTCACCATATTATGCATTCTGATGCAGAGTATACCTTGCTCTTATTGCCACCTCTCCCTCCTGTAGTCTGTTACTAAAATTACCTAAAGTTCACAAACTATCCTGGGATACTTATTACAGGGTCAGCTTTAAATCCCTCAATAAGCTGAAGGATTATGGAGGACTTCATTACCATAAAAAAAAAATCTTTAAACCCTCAATGCCAAAACCTGTACCCAATGCCACTGGTATATATGCATTCCTCATCGGCTAGCAGGTAGTCCATGCCCTCTCTTCCACTGTAATTACTCTAGCAAAGGGGTTGGCAAACGTTTTGACTCATGGGCCACATAGGGGTCCTTAGTCCTCACAGTTAGGACAGGATATGAAAAAATATACAGTGTTCTCCCCAAAGCAGATTGGCCGGGCGGCCCGCCCGGGAGATTTTGGTCCCCGCCCGGCACACAGCGAGCAGCCTGACAGGCGGCGCCTCCCATTCTTCAGGAGCGCGCCACAGCCACTGAAAGACTCCGGCCCGCGGCATACTACCGGGGCCGCGGGCCGGAGTCTTTCAGTGGCTGCGGCGCGCTCCTGAAGAATGGGGAGGCGCCGCCTGTCAGAGGACTTGTGTGCTGCCGCTGGCCGGCAGCCTATCAGAGAGGCCGCCGGACCGGTGCAGGCGGCGCGATGACGTCATCGCGTCATGACGTCATCGCGCCGCCCGGCTGAAAAAAAAATCTGGGGAGAACACTGAATATATATATGTTACAAAATGTATAAATAGAAGCTTTTGATAGAGAAGCTTAAACATTCTATTGCAGCAACTTATGGACTCTAGGAAACAATCCAAACACTCATCCTCTAGGTGTTATCTTATTATTATTATTATCATTGTTTATTTTTTATCGCGCCAACATATTACGAAGCGCTGTACAATAAAATAGAGTGGAGATATAACACACAGGTGCAGAATATGACACAGGAGAAGTAGAGGACCCTGCCTGGTTGGGCTTACAATCTATTTAGTCGGGGAACAGAGTATACAATAGGGGAGGGAAGGGACTGGCATGGTTGTGATGTTAGGGGTGAGAAGATGGGTAGGAGAGACTGAAGAGGTGGGTTTTTAGGGATTATCTTCCGTTATTGCAGGGAATGAGAAGAGCAAGAGCGTCTTGACACCAAAAGACTAAAGGGCCGGTTTTGGCCCCTGTGCCGTAGGTTTGTAGCAGAACACAGTACATGGCTATGATAAGAGGGTGGACTCATATCACTACTTCACCCCCATTGCTAGAAAATCTATGGGGTCTCACACCTACCTGTAATGTCAGTAGTAAGAGGTCAGTACAAACATATGGAGCTAGTAGGTAACAATCACATGACCGTAACACTCAATTCAAAGTAAAATGTATTTCCTTTTGAAGGCACAATGACACGACACCTACCCAATCAGCATTACTTTTCATCTCTGTCTTTGCCAGGGAGATATTTGAGAATAGGTGGTACTTCTCCTTTAGGATTAAAGGCCGGATTAAACTGGGTGTGGTACCAGCCCCAGTGCACTAGTCCAAGACCCGTTCCCATTACAATCAAAACTCTGTAGTTCTTCCATACTGACTTTAGTCCCATTACTGTGCACCAATCTATACAAAAGAGAAATAATAAATCACAGGCGAGCTGGAGGAATGAAGACAGTGGAAGAGGAGAGAGTCACAGGATGTCCATTATACTTACTTCTATGGTCCTAATCCAGAGGTCATTGCACGATCCCATGTGGGTGACTGTCAGAGCATTTAACCCCCCCCCTCTGAGACTAAAAACAAAACTGCACACTGGGGCTATAGGTAGCCATACATGGCCCGATTTGCACCCGATTGACCACTGTGCGTGCTCCCGCCAATCGGCCGGGGGTCGCTCAGCCGAAAATCGGGTGGCTCCACCAGGAATCTGCCGGATCGCAAGGTGATCCTACATGCCAGTAAATTCCTGGCTGATCCCATTACTTTGAATGGGGACGGCAGTCTCCATTCAAAGTAATGGCCGGAACACAAAGGGTGCCCACTAATCAGCTGAGGGGCCGGCTGCAGCGGGATGATGTCATCCCGCTGAAGTCGATCCCTCATCTATCGAGGCAGAATCGCCTAGTGTATGGGCACCTTTACATAAATGCTTAATAGAAAAAAAAAAAAGTGTATTCAATGTCTGACTTGCTGCACTCCAGCCATGATAACCTGGGTGTTGGGATTCTTCTCTAAAGGCCCCCATACACCTTACAATCTTACCATACAATTTCTGTACAATCAAATTTTGTTCTACCAAAACCATGTAATATGAGGAGCTTTCTAATCCTTCCAATCACTATGTATTCTATCAGGGAGGCCATTATACTACACAGTTGTTGGTAGATCTAATGGAAATTGTATGGATCGATCTTAAGGTGTATTGGGGGGCTTAAAGCATTTTAAGAACATGAACATACAGGCAACTTAGTAGGTGTGAGAAAGCCATGACCCTATGAGACACACCTAAAATTCATCCACAACATTTAGTTCATGCAGAACACATAGGTGCATGCAGAACCGAATGCAGCATCCACAAATTTAAATGTTGCACCCCCCCCCCCCCCCCCCAAAAAAAATAACTTGCCCGTGATGAATAACTTAAGAAGGTTCCTTGCAGCCCCTCCCCTCTACCTGGCTCTTATGACGTGCACCATGGCAGACTGGAAAGGAGACAACATTTCTGAGCGCAGGGACAGCCGGGTAAGTCCCTAGTCTCGTCTCTTTATTGAAAGTACAGATCATTTTCTCATGGAAAACCATTACAAAAGCCCCCAGTGGCCACTTGCGACATTGCACCTGGCATTAACCCACAGAAGTCTGGCAGGTAAAGATGGAATCTCATCTGATTTTAGGCAACAGCAGGTAAGTATATTATTTTTACGATTGTGGAGCATTAAGCCACCATCATACTTTAATATATATATATATGAAATAGATTTTGAGTATACATCCACTTTTTTACATCCACAAACTGTTTTGCAGGCGATTACAGAAGGGTTTCAAATTTAAACATTACCCCCTAACAGTAACTAACACACACACACACACACGATGGGGGGGGGGGGGGGGGGGGGGGGGGGGGGGATTACTGCTTGACTTGGACACATGGGGGCCTTAAGGGAAACTAGGGTGATGATGCTCTACAGTTCCAGGCTGGGAGGGGACACATCATGCAGTGGTCTGGTCATTGGATATGTAAATAGAAAGAATGGATTGATAGAAATATAAAACTGCTCTCATATGTAAACAATCTATATGTAATAATGTGCTTACCTTTTTTCATAAAGTGGGAAAAATTAGGTCATGTTTCACTGTGTACCTGTTGTGTTGATTTGTCTACCAATAAGACAGAAGTAAGAAAACGATCACCTCCTACAGAGGAGACCACCGCAATCTATTTTGGATTATTCCTTAACCTCCCTAGCGGTTTGACCGAACTCAGTTCGGGCACAGTTTAATCACTGATCAACCTGCGCCCGTACCGGGATCGGGCAAAACTGCCGTCTCCCTGTGTGCCGGCGGGTCTGTAGAAGAGCCGCCGACACACGGAGCCCTTCCGGCCCCGTGTCTTCGGTGTCATCTGTGACGCCGAAGGGGGCGGCGCCATAGACCTCCATGTTAATGGAGGGGGCGCCGCTCTCCCCTCCACACACCGCCGGCGTCTATTTGACAACGAAGGTGCGTAGAGGGCTGGGCGGAGAGCCGGCAAGCACGGCGGAGTACAGTGTACTCCGCCACGATTGCAGGTAAAACGGCTTTTCAGGCCATAAAAAATGGCGCGAAAAGCTCAAATCGCCCAGAAGGTTAAAAGACATAATGGAATAATAGAGCTGCCTGCTATGGACAACGCTTTCCAGCATTGCATTCTTCCCTCATTTGCAACGGGAATTTGCAAACACACACACTCGAACACAGGGGGCGTGTCAGCTACGTCTCCAGAGCTGAGCCTATCAGCTTCCTCCTACCTGACACGCCCCCCGCTGATGCTTGC
>CM070035.1:145712387-145723147 GCA_036250615.1 Ptychadena robeensis | reverse complement strand
GACCTCCCGCTAAGCGTGTACGCTTAGTGGAGGGGTCCCAACGCAATGGAAACATAGCCTCACAATGTATGGCATAATTATAAACAAATGCACAAGAAAGGAGATGGTGTTTTTAAAAAAATAAAAAATAAATCCGACCTAAAGCCCCCCATACACCTTTAGATCTCTCCATACAATTCCATACAATTAAATTTACCAACAACTCTCTAGTATAGTGGACTCCCTGACACAATACATAGTGATTGGAAGGTTTAGAAAGACCGTTCTATTACATGATTTTGGTAAAACAAAAGCTGGTTGTACAGAAATTGTACGGTAAGATTGTAAGGTGTATGGGGGCCTTTAGGCAGTGTAATACCCATTGGATACAGAATACACGTTGAACTGTCCTTTTGCTAGATGTCAGGCTTATGGATAGAGGCTTGGTGGGTCCCGATGAAAAAAGGTACGAGGGAAGACTCGACATATGTTTCAGTTTTTTCTTTCCTCAGGGGGTCAGCATTGATACCCTATGGGCCCCACTTCTATCCAAACAGGTGTTTTAATAGCGACAAGTTCTCAGCCAACAGATGGGCCTAAGGTAGAGGAACGGAGGGCCACCTTTTGGGACCACTGGATGTTTTATAAGTTACTGGTCACAGTTTAAGGTTTCAATTAAAGGTCCCAACGGATCACAACAGCTCCAGGTATTAGTAGTAGTATAGGTTGGATGCCCAGTGCTTCTGCAGTCATGGGGAATGTGAATGTATATGATTGGGAAGTGTAAACATGGCCTGATGAGGCATTCACATAAGGTGTGGATGGGCGGCTGGTGGGTGTAGAAAATTAAATAAGAACTTTCATTAGGCGGCTGCTTAGCTGTGGTGGAGTCTGTCTGTCACATCTCTGGCAGCCAGTAACCTTATATTGTATCTATAGGAAAATCTCTCTAAACTTTGAACAGTGTGAAGAAGGGATAGATAACAATACCTAAAGCCATTGTCTTTGGCGCCTATAATTCTGTTCAGCTGCTGGTGGGGACCTTTGAGGAATCCAGCAGATCAGACGTTCCTTCACTAGTCTTGTTCAACAATTGGTCCTGATGACAACTAGTTGCATACATTACGCTGCATTCACTAGACTTTTTATTGTTATTTGTCTCCATTGTGAAGATCCAGCACCTGTTTCTCCCAATGGCCCGATGATGTTTTGAGTCCATGATGCCCAATGAGGGGCGTGGGTATGATGTGACAACGTTTAGGACATGTTAGGTGTTTTTGTACCACGGCAATAATGCACATCCTTACTCCCATGGGCACAACGTATGACAAAACGCACCTACTAAACAAGAGACTCCTATTGTATATGTAATTTGATATGTCCTTTGCAAGGTCTTGGGTCTTGTCTTTAATAATCCAGTGCCAGTGTGCTACATTCATGATGCTCATGGGGCGAGGGCAGACTCGTATTTAAGCCACAAAATGGGGGATCGTTATTGTAACATAGCCATAATGCTTCCAAAACGAACGTCTTGGGATGCACCTGGAAAACAACGGGCACATTCCGAACCCATCATGCTTATTAATGTCATCCGTCATTACCCGCACCATGGCTATTTACATGTCTGTGTAAACGTAATCCTCATTGTAAACCACATGTCTGTTTATTGTATTATTAGAATGTGTACATAGAGTAAAATCAGACCTAGTCTTCCATTGATGAATACCCTTCATAGGACTTTACCTTCTACCCAAAGTTCCTCACATTGGTAAGGCGTTGTACAGCTGTTACTTCTTTTTGTAGATTTTTTTATGTATTGTTTTATAAATAAACTTTGAATCTCCTCATTGCAACGTGAGCATTTTTTTTAAACTAACTATATTACTTTTGCTGGAAGTTTCAAGTTTTAAAACACTTTCTTTGTACTGATATTCAAAGTGCATAAACTGTTCAGAGAGACTGACAATATGTTCACACTTAATGCCCCCATACACGTCTAGATTTTTCATCCAATCAACTTAATTAAATCAATTGTTGGTTGATTGATTGAAAATCTGGCGGCCCATATGGTTAGAACAACCTAAAACAATTAAAATTGGGAAAAAAATAGATTGAAAAAGGATTGGACATGCTGGTAAATTTTAATTGGTTGTATTGCAATGGGTGATTTAAACCGATTTAAATCAATCATTCTTGCTGGTATAACTTTAAAATGCAAGTAGATAAAGATTTTTAGAATAACAACTTTTCATATTAATTTTTGGTTTTATCCCCAGTTCAGGTTAATCATTCATATTTGGACAACTTTTCTGTTGTACTTAGTTTTGAGAACTGCAAAAGTAAACCAAGCTTCTGTGATAATATCTTGTCGGCAGAGAAACTGCTCAATAATCTTACAAAAGCAGACAGAAGTTGGTGATGGCATAAGCACATCACCCCAAATTTCCATGGATGAGGGGACACAAAAGCAATACATGTATTATACACGGTGCCAGAAATTAAGTCTTGACATCATATCAATCACAAATAATGTGCAATGTTGCGGATGTCACATCTCTACACGTGCTTACACAATTAAAATAGTCCAAATGGTGCAAATTTCACCCCAATGCGCATTTCGTTGAAGACTTCTTCAGGTACGATATGTAGATTTGGCCTATGAAATTACATAACAAACAGCCAACACAAGGGGATCAGTCATATTGAATAACCAAAT
Source organism: Ptychadena robeensis (assembly GCA_036250615.1). Classification (NCBI taxonomy): domain Eukaryota; kingdom Metazoa; phylum Chordata; class Amphibia; order Anura; family Ptychadenidae; genus Ptychadena; species Ptychadena robeensis. Next base: position 145,720,452 of record CM070035.1, on the reverse strand, counting down.
CGACACAAAAGTGGACATAGACCCTCAGGGGTCACTTGTCTATAGATCAATATAGGCGGAAAGACATGATATCTGAAGATGGCGTCCCCACTGGTGATCTGTGTAACAAGACTGACCCAAACCATCAACTGATCATGTTTACCAAAGTAAATGTATGTTGTACGCAGATCACCATGGCATTTATGTGGTTCACGTCTGTCTGTCTCTCCATTCCCCACTGGTGTCGGTGCAGTGGGGACACCATCTTGAGAAATCAGGTCTTTCCCCCCTATATCAATCTATGGGCGTGAGTAACCCCTGAGGGTCTGTGTCCACTTTTATGTCGTTTTGGTTATTCAATATGACTGATCCCCTTGTGTTGGCTGTTTGTGTTATGAAGATTTGGCCTATAGCTAGCCATACACGTGTCGATTCCTGAGCGATCGATCGACGCTCCGATCGATTCCGGTGAGGCCACAGGCGTCGATCAACCATACAAGTCTGTGCCTACCACCTTAGGCCACCGATTCCTGGACGATTCTGTTACCAGTCGATCGATTCACAAATGTCAATGTCCCCTTGATGTGTGCCCGATCGATCAGAAAACACCAACAGGTTGGTTCTCTGGCCGATCCGATGTGGGGGCCATGTCGATCGGGCGGGGTCGATCGGTCAAGGTGGGCTGCACTCGATTCCTCCTCGATCGGCTTGCACACGCCCGGTGATCGATCAGCCAGGAATCGTGTGGGAAATCGACCTGTGTATGGCCACCTTAAGAAATTACATATCGTACCCCCTGAAGAAGTCTTCAACGAAACGCGCATTGGGGTAATATTTGCGCCATTTGGACTATTTTTATTGTCTAAGCACGTGTACAGATGTGTACATCCGCAACATTGCGCATTATTTTTTGATTGATATGATGTCATTACATCATCTTTTGCACTGTGTATAATAAATATATTGCTTTTACATATTGAGTGGCCCGTCCCCTCACCCTTGTCTATTCCAGGGGAAATTTGGGGTGATGTGGGGTGTGTTTATGCCATTATCAACTTCTGTCTATTGGTTTTGGGATGTTGGCCACTATACATCGGAGAGTGTAGTTTTATTGATTATAAAATCTTACAAACACCTCTGGAAGTGAATGACATTGTGAATGGATTAATGGAATTTATTTACCCAAAAATTAAACATATACAGCCTTATTCTACATAATTAAAACCTAATCTTTATTTCATCATGGAATAACCTCGGGATGGTAATAGATTTTCCGCAAAAGCATAGTATTTTTTAAAAATTCAATTGAAATAAAAAAATCCAATTTTTTTTTTTTTTTTAACAAAATCATTGATTTTTATCCACCCTGATTGAAATTGATGACACTCTCAGTCGATCCCAAAAAAGTTGATCAAATATCTGTTACTACAGTTGACATACATTACAATTAATCACCAATTTTCCTGACCCCCAAAAATTAATCTTTTTAAGTTGATTGAACATAAAATCTAGACATGTATGGGGGGGCTTTAAATTTTTTTTCTAGTGATAATCATCTGATGATAAAAAGTTAGTGTGTGAACAAGAGGTGCATTTATTTCTTTTGCTGCTAAGAACTGTTGGTGTATTTTCTAAGGATGTTGTGGCTCTGTGTCTGTTTTGTTGGAGATGGATTTCTACACGGGAATGAGTCTCATGATCAATCTTCTCACGGTGAAGATACTGATTGACAAGAGAAGACGCCTGAGGGAGAAGAAGAGACGCAGACTATACTGGGTTCATCCATTGATATCGCAGCGGCTAAGCAAAGGTCACTTCCATACTGTGTATCTCGAGCTCCGAAAGTACCCAAAGAAATTCCATGAGTATGCGCGGATGAGTGTCCCTACGTTTGATAAGCTCTTGGAAGTTGTAAGACCTCAGCTGACCAGGGCCTCCACGAATATGAGAGCGAGCATTTCTCCAGAAGAGCGCTTATTGGTGACATTGCGGTACGTTTTAAATGTTTAATGCAAACAATCCTTTTTGTTAAATAATTTTTCTTCTTCTGATTACCATTAGACAATTGAATTTTGTTCACTTTATCTTCGCATTATTGCACCTTCTATGTACACTGGGTGCTAGGGCATTAACAACTAATGATTTTGTATATTCAGGTCATTCATTGCTAAAGCTGTGGTCGAGTTCACCAGTTGTGTTATCATCTCACAGACATCACCTCCCCGCCAATACTTTTTAAAAGAGAAGGTCTTGTGCTGATGTCAATCATAGGCAGAGACAGCATGCAGGTCAGAGCACACAGAGAGGGAAGGTCTTGTGGATCTCTGTGTGTGTGCCCGCCAGCCAGCGTGCATGCTGTCTCTGCCTGTTTCGGAGCGGAGACTATTTTTTCGCCTAGGTACAAGGTACAGGTACAAATCAATCTAATAAAGATAGAAGAACATTGGTGGGAAGGCAATGAATTTCTGTTCCCTCCCCACCATTCAGAGGCAGGGACTGCATACAGCCAGTTGGTTCACTCCTATAGAGAGGTAGTTTTGTGCTTCTCTCTCTGTGCATGCTTACTAGTCGACTCGGGAATGGTCGTCTCTGCCTTCAAAATAGACTAGACGACTAATAAACTTGTCAGTGAATGCCCTATTAGGTACCATGGCTGTTTCTAGAGCAGGGGTGGGCAAATGTTTTGAGTTGTAGGCCACAATTGGTGCTTTTATTTGACCGAGGGGCCAGACCAAGAGCCATTAGGATCACATTGTAGCGCCCGTGAAACTGTACATGTGAATTGAGGGGAGCCAGAGTGTCTTGTCACTAAGGTGAAAAAGGGCTAGATTCAAGAACACAATGGGCGGGATATGGCCCATGGGCCAATGTTTGCCCATTTCTGTTCTTGAGTTATCTTTTTGGGTTATCTTTTTGGGACTCAGATGGTTTTATTCACCATCAATTCCTCTGGTCCCATAGCTAACAGGTTCTTTTTGACTCCCCAAATGCTCTAGTAATGTATGGTAATATTGGCTTTTGGGCCAGCATTTGGAATCTAACAGCGCCTGTATAATTTATTATTATATAAAGTTTTCCTGTGTGTCAGAAAATGAAAGGATTAGGATGCTATGGCCAATGTCGACAATTCTAATGTCTGCCATGTACTAGCATGTTGGTCCATTTAAATACCAGAATGATGTTCTCTCTCTTCTTCAGATATCTAGCTACCGGGGACACATTTGCTTCGCTCCATTTTCATTTCTTACTTGGAAAAATGACGATTTGCAAGATTGTGCATGAAACCTGTGCAGCCATCTGGAGCTTGTTGAGAAATGAAGTAATGCCAGAGCCCACAGAAGAGAAATGGAAGTCCATCAGTGAAGGATTTCGGAGCACTTGCCATTTTCCTAATTGTGTCGGGGCTTTGGATGGAAAGCGCATACGAATTAAGATGCCTCCCAAGAACGGCTCCGAGAATTCTAAATATAAGAAGGATTTTTCCATTGTGCTAATGGCCATAGTAGACAGTGCGCACAATTTTGTGGCTGTGGATGTTGGCGCATATAGAACTGCAGGAGATTCTAAAATATTCCGCACTTCTCCAATGGGGAGGAAGATTCTAGAGGGCAAGTTTAATATTCCAAGCCCAAGGCCCATACAAGAAGGTGGGGATCCCCTGCCATTTGTGTTTGTCGCTGATGAAGCCTTCAGCTTAAGCAACAACATTATGAAGCCTTATCCCAAGAGAGGCCTGGATCTGAACGGAAAGATCTTCAACTACAGACTGAGTCGTGCGCGGCGTCAGGTGGAATGCGCGTTTGGAATTCTAGCTAATAAGTGGAGAATATTTCAGAGCACTATCCAACTGAAACCTTCACATGTGGATATGATAGTGAAGAGCGCATGTTCTCTTCACAACTTTGTACTGGAAAGGGAGGGCTACGCTGATGACTTAATGGATCACAATATGGAGGATGTGGAGTGGCCTGCTGTACGATATCCTGATCATGCTGCCAATATAAGAGAAAAGTTTGGACATTATTTTACGTCTCCTGCTGGAGAACTTCCTTGGCAGTACAGCAAAGTTTAAAAGATTTATCAACCCAGAACTATTCTTTAATTTGTGTAGATATTGTAAACTCTTTTCAAGTTGTAAAATTTCTTATGCTTCGTGTCAGTCCCCATATCTGCAGTTGTTTTGGCCTTCGGAGGCCCTTCCACCGGTCAAATGTTTCAACAACAATCTTCTTAATTTATAAGACCAGTTTTTTTATATATACAAAAAAGTCTTCCCGTCTGCTTCATAAAAGGATAAGGAGAAAAGGGAGGGGTAGAGGAGCTGGGCTATATGGGCCATCTATAGATATGCAGGCATGGAGGGGGCTTGCTAGTGAATAACCATATTTTGTTTGCACTATAGGATACACCGGACCATAAGGCGCACCACATAGTTATGGAGAGAAAAAAAATATAGACTTACAGCAATTCATATATAAAGTGAATATACAGCATGTTCCGGCAAAGTAGGCAGGACTGGGCCATGCAGTATTCACTCTATTCCTCCAGCCAAATCAAAAGTCCAATAACACTACTTTGGTCCACACCCTCCAGCAGAGTGTAAAGATATGCTCATGGGTAAATTGTTGGTGCCAGATTGTTAAATGTGTCTCTCCAAGATAGTCAGAGGGTTCAGAGAATGGGTATTTCTAGCAGATTTAGAGCCACATTGCAAATAAATTAAATCCAACTTATGGAAATCATTTTGAATTGGTCTTCAACCCATCTAGCGGGAATACTCTGGTTTTCCTGCCCTCCCCTCTACATATCCCTGGCTGGGCTGGAAACCCGGCGTGCCCCCCCCCTTTGGCATCACCAATGACATAGAAGGGGTGCTGCCAAAACGGATTGGAGGTGTCTGGACAGAGAATTGCAATGCTTTCAGAAGCATAGGTAAGTTTTCACAATCCCAGCTCAGACAGAGTGGGCTGGGTTCAGACGAGCTGGGTTCATCTCAAACGCTAGCGGGTGTTTAAAAAAATGTCTGTTCCTTTTCCTTTTTACTTTAAAATGTTAAATTGGTTATTGTATCTCTTGCTCATTGGAGATCAACCAGCTTTTTAATAAGAGCCTTTTGATTTGGGGTAAGAAAAAGCGTAGTCCCCATTAGTAATGGGAGGTGAATTTGGTGTTGTCGCATTCCCTGAAATATCATTTCTGGGGGGAATGACCTTTTTGTCACCGTGTTTTGTAGTAGATATTGTAAATATTGTTTATAGTTTTACCTGTATACCTGAAGTATTTCTGATTCTTGTTCTAGATCTTTTTGTAAGATGTTTATGGTCTTTGGTTGGCAAAACTGTGTTTTGTCTGCTTCGGTTCTTTTTGCTTCATTTTAAATGGGATAGAAGTGTTTCTGAAGCAAAAATAAAAGCCATGACCGTGGCCTGTGAAATAGAATTTCCATTAAGCGAAATTTGTGTAAAAAGCCTCATGTAGCACCTGCCCTAACTTACTACTTACTTAGCCAAACCCAATGTAAGATCTATTTCTGAAAGTATGAGCGCACAAGCGTCCGACAATTGCGTTACACCCTGAAAACAAATGCTCACCGCTGCGCATAAAGCTTGCACACAGAGCTTCATAGCGTTCAAGCGTTTATCAAATATTGACAAATTGAGATGGGCGACCATTGGCCAACACTTCTGCAAATACCCACATGTTCGCTTTTGTTGCCACAATACCATTAACCTCCCTAGTTTTCTAAGGTGCGGTACACTGCTTGAAATTCCTTTCCCCTGTCCCTGTTTACCTCGCCGGTGGTGTCCTCAGTGGGCTGGGAGAACGACGTCCCTCCATTAACATCGAGGTCTATGGTACGTCCCGCCCTTCCGCGTTACAGTGACATTTTCTATACCTTGCCATCTTTTTCCATAGGGCTGTAATTGACAAATTTTTATTGAGGTTCTATTTTCACAATACTCTGTTTTTTCCAACCCCCCCACCCGCCCCTGTACATATGTGGGTTGGAAAGCTGACACCCCTACATTAACTGGAGGTCTATGGTGCGGCCCCTTCGGCATCACCAATTACACAGAAGGGGCGGTGCCTGGAGTCAGAGGGTTTTGCGGGATAGAGATTTGCCACAGCCTTCAGAAGCATAGGTACGTTTTGATGGTCCCAGCTCGTGCAAAGTTTAACAAACGCTGAACAACCTGGGTTTGTCTCAAATGTTGAGGGGGGGGGGGGGGTAATGTCAGCAGTTCGTTAAGCATCTGTAATTAGCAATACAGATAATAAAACCGTACGTAAAGTATTCTATAGGAATAACATCCAGCAGTGAACCTACATGCTTAGGCAGGGCCATTGGAGTAAAGTGGCGGGCACTGGTCTTCCAAAATTTTAAATAACAAGGTAGGGTGGCAAAAGTTCTTTTCATGATTTATACTGCTGTGAACCAACAGCTAGAGACCTTGAGCTTCAGATACAGAGGAGGTTTGTACAGGTCTCTGACCACTGAAGGGGTGGGCAGGGGAATTGAAGTAAAAGCAGATGTATACTCGAAATCTAAAAAAATATATATTAAGTATAAGTTCGACTTGCCTCTGGTACGATGGTGGTGCCCTGCACAATCCAAAAAATATACTAATCTGCTGTTCGCTGGAATCCTATGAGAGATTCAATCTTTATCTGCCAGGCTTCCAGGTGGAATATCGGGAGAGACCACTAGGGGGGCCCTATAATGGTTTTCAATGGAGAAATAGTCTGTTTTATATTTCGATGGAGAGCTGAGGTCAGGTACTTTCCCGGCTGTCACTGCTTTCTGACAGATCAGCTTTTCCAGTCAGTCGGATCTCTGCATCATCGGAGATGGAGGGGCTGCGGGGGACCTTCTTAATTTACTCATTACAGGTAAGTAATCCTGCAAAGATTAACATCTGGTAGTAGGTCTGCTTTAAATCAAATGGCCAAAGGTGAAGTTAGAGTTTAATAACTTCGATAAGAGCATAGTGTTATTAAGTAAGGATTTGTGACCTGGTGCAGATCACAAAACTAAAATAGAAGATGCCACATGGGAAATTTCACACATGAACTTTGTCGCACAATTCATATTTATCAAATCAGTACATGTGAACCACAGTGAAAAAGTTGTGTAATATAAACACGCATGTTAAAAAAATAAATTATTTAATTTTTTGTGAACTTTTTGTGTGATTGTTGTACATTTTTGGCAACTTGCCATCTACAAGCAGTGATTCTGTAAGAACAGTACCTGGCATGTGACACGTGTGATTCACTTGAAATTGTATCTAAACCCATTACCAAAAACTCCTAAATTGGAGCTTACCAGTCTTTTAGAGGTGGTGTCTGCCTTAGTTTTCTTATATTTTTTTAATTGATTTGTACCTGGTGATCTAACCAGTAACACTTGAAGTCAGGACAGCTTGGTAATTTGCTTTTGACAAAAAAGTCTACGTTGACTCTATTCACATGTTTTCCTCCCTCTGCATTCCCTGTGATAAATATGGACCGAACAACTGCACCAGTCCTCATCAGCACAGGTCCTGGATTTTCTCTTATCACAATCTGCTACTTCTGGCATAATCTTTCCATTCACATGGCACACAAATATACATTTGTTGCTTGAGAAACCCTTTGACAGCCTATGGATCGCTATTGTTTGCTTGTGCGTCCCACATCCCCATTAACATTTAATTAAAATTACTGTATTTTTAGACCATAAGACACACCCAGTTTTATAGCAGGAAAAATATTTGACATGTTCGAGTACTAATCTCAAGTAGTGAAGAATCCCCAATGCAATATCAATTTCGGCCACAAGATGCCCCCAGTGAACACTTGCTGTCAGTATACAGGGAGTGCAGAATTATTAGGCAAATGAGTATTTTGACCACATCATCCTCTTTATGCATGTTGTCTTACTCCAAGCTGTATAGGCTCGAAAGCCTACTACCAATTAAACATATTAGGTGATGTGCATCTCTGTAATGAGAAGGGGTGTGGTCTAATGACATCAATTCATCATCAGTTTCTGGAAGACCCCTTCTTCAAGCAGTGGTACAGGAAGAAGTCTGCATCCTTCAAG
>CM070035.1:145693106-145705516 GCA_036250615.1 Ptychadena robeensis | reverse complement strand
TAAAATTGGATGTGGTGAATCTGGCTACCAGTGGTCCCTCCCAAAAACCTTGTTTCAAGCCATGTCGATCTACCCACTTGTACATCTCTTTGCCACTCAGTAAATGGTGGGACTTCAACAAAGAAACATCTGCATCTTACAACTTCTAAAGCTGGTCAAAGCGTCCCCATCTAAAGTAAATGCTGGTACACAGAGGGTGCATGGCTGATTCTCGGCACGAACGGGCATGCACGATGACCTCATCATGCGTGGTCAAACGGCCGGGAATCGAGAAGTCTACGGACAGCTTTATGCATGTGCAAAGAGGTTCTGTATTGAGGCGGAATCTGTTACTTAGGGGGAATTTTGTTGTATAGGCATGTTTTGGGCTTTTGTATACACATGCTACAGGGAAAAACACTGTTTACCAGCAGGGGGCGTCCTGACGTCATAACAGCTCATAATCAACATACAGTGAAGGAGCCTGAAATCTTGCTTTTTTATAAAGGGTCAAATACTTGTGTCACTGACTGCAATGTACATCAATCTCTGACCCTAATGCACTGGGTTTGGGAGGGTTTTACGGTCTTGTTTTTCTAAATCTCACAGCTACAATAAACCAATTTCTACCAATGCCAATTACAGACTGGTGAATTCTTTATAAAAGATCATATACTTCTTTCCCTCACTAAAAGCAGCGATGCATAACCTCACCAGTTTTAAAGCATATACGGTAAATGTCCTCGTATCTGTAAGGAAGCATCGGACATTTCTTTATTTTTACTTTTTACTATTGTATTGCAGATTGTCCTCCGTATGCAGAGAGCAGTGGCCTTGACATTGATGGGGGCTTACTGTAAGTAAGATGCAGAAAAGAACCCTGGATATTTCATCAAGCACATGGTAATGAAGTGACATACAACCTCTGCTTTGTATAATAACTTCTTCATTTCTGAGAGTTTAGATGAACTTCTAATCATTTTCCAGAGACGCTCAGACAGCACTCATCTTGTGTAATACACCACCGCCTATCATTGTGGGTGACCAAATGACCTTATGGTGAACCTTGTGGTTAAATGAATTTGAGATCATTATCAGCTTCCCGGTTCACCCAGTGCACCGTTACTTTCTGAAATTAAAATCAATAGACTACTGATGCTGTTGAGGAAACACTGAACTTGTCGTGTACAGTTGCTGGTTTGATGCGTTTTTTCCCCCTTTAATGGTCTAACCGCCACCCCCCGTTCATTAATGTGATATCATGAGAAAATCTTAATAAACATAAGTCTGTGCTACATCCCTACACAAGGTATATTTGGACAGAGATCTATGTGCCGTGAAAGTCCCCGGGGTTAGCCACCCCAGATTTGGATTCAGAGTGATCTCTGTCCAAATATAGTTTCTTTTCATGAAAATCTATTAATGATTTGATTAGATCCAGTGACATAATATCGTGGTCTCCATTATTTTCTCATGGCTGGTGGCAGGGTGTTGTATAAAAGCCATGCATTAGTATAGTAGGTAAACCACCATAGGTAATATTTACAAGTGATGCCAAACCCCTGTGCTTAAAAGTCCAATGAAAGAAAAGGGAAAGCCAAAGATTATGTAGCTGGAGGAAGAATGTACTAGATCAGGGTTTAAAACCGGCAGCTCCGGAGCCAAATGTGGCTCTTCAGCCTCCTTGTTGTGGCTCCCTGGCTGCCGGCAAGACTCCTCCCTCCCACTAGCGCATACTCATTAAAAGTAAGTGTAAGCCAAGATTCTTGCTCCCCACCCTCCAGGAGAGGGAACCCTAATCATATAGCACCTAGGTGCCCAACCTGCGGCCCTTTGGGAATTTGTTTGGCGGCCCCCCTTGGTCCTCCACATGCAGCCCCCAAAACCTAACTATTAATGCATAGGGCATAGCAACTCACCTGTGTAGTGGTCACTGACCCGGCTTTCTTAATCAACTTTGGCAGTCCTATATCATTAAAATTGTCAATGTTGATTGTGGAAACCAGGTCTACATATGAAAGCTGCACCCAGGGGCAGGAGGGGGGGGGGGGGGGGGGGGGGGGGGTGTGCTGTCAGCTTTTGGCTGGTCCACCGCCTGCTGAGATATGTGGAGGGGGGTGTCTGGATCGATGTTATGCGGCCCTTTAGTGATGTCGAGGGCCGCACTAGTGGCCCTCCATATCAACTCAGTTGCTCACCACTGATATAGCAGTTACCATGAAAGAAAATAAACAAACTGTGCGTGTCAGGGAGCAGGAAACACAAAAAACTGCAGAGGAGGACCACAGTCCACACTTTATGCTCTGGGTTGTGTATCAGCAATGAACGTTATTGCTAATGCAAGCTGCATAAGCAGATGTGCTGCATTACCATTTACCATGCAAGTGTATGTGGAACACTTGTATATAAATAATGCTTGTAGCAATGTGTTATGCGGCACTGCAGCATGCGCAGGTGTGAATGTGTTATGTTGTGTCCCTTTCAGACTATTGTTTTGTAGTGAAAGAGATAAAAATATAAACTTATCCAAGCGGATAAATCTTGCAGCCTGGAGCCCCTTAGTGCTGCGGTATCTGATCCACGTCACATCTCCTGGGAGCAGCCAGTGAGAACAAGCCCTACAGTGGCTCATTTATTTTAACGAAGCTGGCATAGTACAGTGGACCCTTGACTTAAGAATTGGTTGTAAGTCAAGACTATTTTCCCATAAGAAACAATGAAAATACACATAATGTGATAATGTGCCTAGCTTACCAGAAACATAACTGTAATCACAATTCAAATGGAAGTTATTAGCTTTCAGGAAGAGAGGATGACATGGAAGGTGGTTATTGTTTGGAAGTCTCTTCCATAAGAACAGGAATTCGGCCTTATAGCCTTCTGTAGATTAGTGAGATGGTCCATTTGAATGTACTGTACTTATTAAGGTAGCCATACACGGCCCAATTATCACACAGTTTTTCGGCCGATCGACTGCCATGCGTGGTCCTGCCAATCGCCTGGTGGTCGCTCGGCCGAAAATCAGGGCGCCCATCTCATGAGATCGACCAGGAATCTCCCGCACGGTGATCCGACATGCCGGTAAATTGCCGGCCGATCCCATCACTCTGAATGGGGCTGGCACACAAAGGGTACCCGCCGATCAGCTGAGCTCATCTATCGAGGCAGAATCGCCTCGTGTATGCCTATTTTTAGTGACATCAGGTGAATGCCACCATGCAAGCAGAAACATGTTTTGGCCTTGGCCATTATTCTGGTTGTAAGTCAAATCTTTGGTTGTAAGTTAAAACTAAAATTTTGGTTGTAACTCAAGTTGATTTTAAGTCGGTTGTAAGTCCCCCCATACACGTATTTGTCCGCAAAATGTAGGCACCCACCTGGAGCGATCGACCAGAATAGCACTGCAAGTAGGTCCCATGGCAATTGGCAGCCTTGACATTTCTTTTTCTGGTCGATCGCTATACTTTGGATGGGTACTAGGATACCCATCCAAAGCATCTTATGGGAATGGATGTGTAAGTGGCACACATAGTGAATCCTGTATGTTCTGCCGACGGCCAAAATGAAGTGGGGTGACGTCATCCATACGTGTATGGCTAGCTTAACTCAAGGGTCCACTGTATCAGGAATCTTTTTTTGTATCCAATGCTTGGGGTGCAATACTTAATTCAGGGCAAGTTCTTACAACACTCTTGGATTAGGATCTGAGGGGTTCTTCTGGTAAACTCCTAACACTGCCTTGTCCTAGAGCAGAATTAAAATATTTCTCCTCGGAGCCTCTTCTCTGGAATGACCCTCCGAGCGGGCAATTATCACCCAATTTTCTCCTGAGAAGCTTTCCCGAATCCCACCTGTGTGTGTTCATCACATTGTTCCAGCTGACAGCAGCAAAGGAGTGAGGATTAACCCCTGAGGTGTTCCCCTACCTGTCTGGCCTTGTTTTGCTGAGTAATGGAATATGAATGTGCCTACTGCAGCTGATATCATGACTGATCATTACAGGTCTCGTGTCTGGACGCTGTGACATGATGTCTCACAAACTGGTTGTCAAGGTAAGAACCAATTATTACGCAAATCAGCGCGTACGGGTTTGAGTAATCCTCTAGCTGAAAGCTTCTCTTTTGCCAGTGATAAATTACAACTCTCAGGCTGGAAGAGAAAACTTGGTTTCTAATCATTATATATGGGAAAGCAGTGGACATGGTTATTGCCATGAACTCCAGATATGCAAAGTAGGCGAACTCATCCTCATTAAATGTCTCCAAATAAAGTTTAAAATAATAAAGAAATGTGTTTTATGTGACTACTGGCTGTATATTGGAGAAGCATTCCCCCATTATAAACTTTTCTTTAGATCAGTGGTTCCCAAACTTTTATTGCAGGGCCCCCCTGTTCCATTTAAGAACTTTATCGAGCCCCCCCTCCCCATTCAAACACAGGTTAAGAATGAGGGCCATCACCCCCCTCCCTGGCATAACTTTGCACCCCCCCAGTTTGGAAACCACTGCTTTAGATAATCTTCTATTCTCTCCATCGGTCATGACTTTTACTACATCCTCATCCACAGTAATTTGAGAAATACGTACATTTCGTTAATAGTTTTTTATCATTATGGTTTATTATTTTAAAAATAATATTTTTATTTTATTAAAAATATTTATTTAATTGATGCCTTTAAGGTAGCCGATTGAGAGAAAATCGGGTGAGCCCACTTGGCGAGATCAACCAGGAATCTTTCGCATGTTGGATCGCACATCCGACATGTTGGTAGATTCCCGGCCGAACCCATTACTTTGGATAGGGACTGCCATCCCGCACACAAAGGGTGTTGGGGGACATCATCATGCTGCAGTCTGTTCCTAATCTATCGAGGGATAATCCATACATGTAAGGCTACCTTAAGGCTAGGGCTCCACTATGTGCTGGCATCCTCTGATGTCAGCGCAAGCCTCCGTTAGGCTATGTTCCCACTTGGCAATTCTAATTGCGGCGTGGAGCTGTGGGAGATCGCTAGTACCCAGCGAGCTCTCCAATTAGAATCGCGGATGAGTGATTGCAGCCAGGAAGTAGGGGGGGTCAGGACACCTTGATCCTCCCCGCCTCATCGTGGAAGGGCCTTAACGTGGCCATAGTCCTGAATGGGAGCGGTTGAAAATCAATTGTCACTTAAAGTGACTTGAAGTGACAATCGATTTTTGCCCTCGCCCATCCAGGTCTATGGCCACAATCAGGGCCGATTCAACTAAATGGAGGTGATCAGCCGCACACAATTAAAATGGTGTTGGCCTCACGGCTGATCGCCTATGTGGGAACATAGATGTATGTTCCTGTGGACACAGATTGGCTGCGTCTGCATTAACCTGATGGAGACTGGGACCAATGGATCGGAGCTCTGATGGGCTGTGGAGACAGCACTGTCAAAGCCCCATTGCCATCAAAGGGCAGCTCGTGCACTCAGGGATTTAATGTTTAGTGGGCCCCTAACCTAAACCCACCACCCATGGACAAGAAATAAGCCCGTGTTACAATACTGCACAGTCCATATAAAATAATAATATAATAAGTAATTGGGGTAATGCACATTTGTTGTGTGAAGTGCATACAGTGCTGGTTTATTTATTGTCTGTTGCAATGTATTGGATGCTCAACAATGGGGATAATTGTGTTTGAGAACATTAATACCTGAAGACTCGGTTGCACACACTTCATGAAGGTGATGATGGTCATTGTGCCCTTTCTGCTGCCATCTAAAGCTGGGTGATCATAGCCGCCCTGAGAATGCCCTCAGCATATTGCTGGAGCACATTATCCCTCAATATGGGGTCTAACTTAAATGCAATGAGCAACGTGTGTGAAATACAGAATGAAATAAACATGGCCACAGCCAACCACAAAAGGTATAAAGAACATGATGGTGAGTTAAGCCCCCCATACACCTTTAGATCACTCCATACGATTTCCTTTAGATCTACCAACAACTATGTAGTGCCGGGCCCTCCCGAAAAAAATACATAGTGATTGGAAGGTATATATCACTACTATGTAGTGCCGGGTCCTCCTAATACATAGTGATGGAAGGTATATACACTGCTATGTGGTGCCGGGTCCTCCCTGCTAAATACATATGATTGAAGAGTATATATGTCACTACTATGTAGTGCCGGTCCTCCCTGATAGAAATACTAGTGATTGGAAGGTATAATATCCCTTGCTATGTAGTGACGGGTCCTCCCTGATAGAATACCTATGTGATGAGAATGTATAATCACATACTATGTAGTGCCGGGTCCTCCCATAGAATCATGTGATTGGAAGGTATATACACTGTATGTTGGTTCCGGGTTCTCCCTGCTACATTACATAGTGATGGAAGTATATATCACTGCTATGTAAGTGCCGTTGTCCTCTCCTCCCTGATAGAATACATTAGTGCTTGGAAGGATATATCCTGCTATGTAGTTGCCGGGTCCTTCCTGATAGAATACATAGGATTGAAGTATATATCCTGCTATGTAGTGCCGGGTCCTCCTGATAAATAATATAACATACTGTGATCTTAATGTTTTTGAGTACAAAGAGACCATCTGTTTGTTCTGTATACAGAAATTGTATGGTAAGATTGTAAGGTGAATGGGGTGCTTTAAACATAGAGGTGTTTCACAATTTCCAGTTGTTTTCCTGTATTCAGTCTCCAGGTTAAGCCCCCCATACACGCTTAGATTTTTTGGCCAGGACATGTCCGTAATTCTTAGAGCAGGGTATTCTTAGACCGTGCGCGCTCATGGCCAACTATCTGGCTCATATGATATGCGGCCATCGCTGATATGCAGCCATATCGAACATGACCGTTAAATACGGCTAATGTCCATTGCTTTGCCTAGAGACCGCCGGTCTCCATGCAAAGCATTGTCGGAGCTGGAGAGAGCAGAGTTGTCTCCCCAGCTCCGCCGATATCTGACAGCAGCGTGATGATGTCATCACGCTGCTGCAGGGAACATCGGACGGCTTCAATATCGAGCCGTCTGTACCCTGCTTAATACTTTATAAGTATTGGTATGTCTCCCCAGCTCAGAGGGATCTGAGATCCATCGGGGCCGAGGAATCAGCCTGTCTGCCTGCTTCTGAGGGGGAAGGGGGGAGGTGCTAGCAGCTCCCTTCCCTCTCCCTTCGTGCTAGGCTGTTCTCACAGCCGGCGTCCCTAGATGCTGTCTGCTGGGTCGCTGTTTGCGGGGCCGATTGTGACCCGATGCTTTGGCTAATTGACCATGGGTGATGATGTCATCACACACGGTCAATCGGCTAAAACATCAGGTCACAATCTATACGTGTATGGGGGGTTTAAGCAATACATCCAGGATGAGAGCGGTAGCTGGTGAGTTTCATGTGGAAGTCATGACTTGTTTAATAATGCATCAGGTTACTTATAACTATGAAGCGATGGTGAATTCACATATATTAGTAAAATGTGGGATCTGGAGCGTCTGGTCTTATTTTCATCAGCTGCAGGGCGGAGACTGTCCACTAGAGGGAAACATTTACCAAAGATTCTGCAAGCTTGCACTAAATGTGAGTGTGTAGACCTCAGCTTATTAACTCCGAGTTCACTGTGCACATGGAAGCCCTTCTATTCCCTTCCAATTTTAAATCAATGGGCTTGGGCATACGTCATGCCTCCGTTGCCATCAATGGTCGGCGTTTGCCCTGCGATGCGAATAAATGATAATTCATCTGTCGGCATGTTCCTTTTTGGAAAAAAAGCAGTGCAGATTTTCTAAATGACCGCTTGTCCTGCTTCTCCTTCTCAGTTTGGGCTCTGCACAGCAACTGCAGAGAGCACTGAGGAAAGAGTTGAAGATTTTTAGCTGATGGCTAAATCTACAGTGCCACACACAATTGCCTTTTTTACACATGGGGGTGTAATGTGGAGTTCAGGTGTACTTTAACACTACTTTGATGTTAAAGGGTATGTCTCCACTGTGTTATTGGCTCCATCGGGTCCCTATTAAGGAATGTGCTTAGTGCAGGGGGTCCCGACAGAGCTGATAATGCGGTGGAGACATAGCCTAACATGTGAAACACAAGATAAAACAAGCCTGCATTTCTGAAAAATAAAAAGTCCATAGCGCAAAATGAACGCAAGGCCCAAGTGTACTTACACATGTATGTTTTCAGGGCGTCTTACAGCCCCCAGACACCCTGTGTGCAGCACAACGACCATGTGGGCCTTTAAATCAGTGGTTCCCAAACTTTCCCTGCAGGGCCCCCCTTTCTAGATAGGACCCTCCATTCAAGCTCCCCATTTAAACTTCCCAGGTTCAGATTGATGGCCATTACACAGGAGTGTTACAGTACCGCAACACAAACCCAGCTAGTTTTTAATGGCCATCATTCTGAACCTGGGAAGTTTAAATGGGGGGCTTGAATGGAGGGTCCTATCTAGAAAGGGGGGCCCTGCAGAGTTGCTTTCTAAATGCGAGGTACACAGGTTTCCACACTTGTATTGGAGAGGCAAACGCCCATATACACACCCTTATCCAGGCTTTGGATTGGCTGGCAGTTGTAGGGGAGGGGGGCCAGTTTGGGAGCCACTGCCTTGGTGTGATGCATTCAAGTTTAGCCCTTAATATATTATTTATTGGGCAGATTTTTTATTTTAACGTTTGATTCGATTTTTGACCAGATACAAACTTAATCTTACATTTTTATATCAGAAAAGTAAAAGCGTTGGGCTAAATCGTGATGATGTTTCTGGAGCCAGATGCGGCAGCCAGTTTGTTCCTGTGTTGTAGGCCTTACAAGGGAAAAGTACAGACCCCTCCGTGTCCTCCGAGTGATATGACAACATTTGGCCCACTAGATGGGGATGTGCCTCCGTACTTGGGAGCCTTCCCATCATAGACACTCCAGTGTTCTCCGACTTCTTGGAAAGAAAAGAGCTGACACAATAGAATCGCATTCTTTTATTAGAAGAAACTAGAATGTGATTGTGAGATAAAAAGTGTAGAGAATTAACTCTTTGTGTACGACATGAACAGCTATTTCAGGAAATGACTTTCACATTCTGGTCTCTTATTTAATACCAATACTCGCAAAAGTACGTTGTTCATTTGCATACACGCTAACTAAAGCTTTAGTCATTTTTGACAGTTTGACCTGTGATACAAATCCAGACAGGTGAGACCCCTTTTTCCTAGTATCCTGTGTCACCTGCCAAGGAGGGAAGCAGATTACAGCACACAGGAGTCTATAGCCAGGAACACACGGCTCGATATAGGAGCCTTTCGAGCGGCTGCCCGATATCGGAGGAGCTGAAGGCGCAGCACTGCTGTGTCTCCAGCTCAGCTGATACTTTGCATGGAGACCCTGTGGTCCCCATGCAAAGCAATGGGCATCGTCTGTGGTTTACGGTCATGTCTGATATCTGTTTTCGAGCAGGATTGATTTGTCATGGATGGCCGCATTAGATATGGGCCATATAGATGGCCGTGAGCAGACACGGCACTCAAAGCGGCCATCGATCAGGCCCATATCTTTACGTGTGTTCCCTGCTTATTAGATTGTAAAGGTCCCCATACACTGGTCGTTACCCGCTTAATCGTTGACCCGTATGCTCGATGATGTCAAGCCCTGTGCATTTGTAGCAGTCGATCGTGCGCACAACAAGCGCGGCATCTCTGTCTTGATCCCTCTCAAAGGAAGCTCAATATAACAGGGAACCAACATGTTGGTAAACCCTGTTTGATTGCCATTGCTTAGGATGGGGACCAAGGGTCCCATCCAAAGCATCGAACAGGAATTGAATTTTCTGTTTGACCAATGCTGCGCTCGAGTGGGTCCTCGATCTAGTAAGTATCGACCCCTGTATGGGGACCATAAGCCAGATCGGGCAGGGTTCTCAACTCTTTTGTGATAACCTGTACCTGTGTTATCTTGTGTTGCATCAACTCTAATTGATGTACAGTGCTGCATAATATGTTGGCGCTATATAAATAAAAGCTACAAATAATAATAGTAATGAAACATGACGTGGGCACTGCAAAGCTGAATTAAGAAATAAAGGTGCCTTCATGCCTCTTAAGTGCTGCCTTGGAATCTGAATAGAAAGCACAAGAATACATATATCTATGGGTGGAGATGGCAGAAATGAAGATATTTTGTGTGTATGTGGTCTTTGCGCAGGGTTTTGGGTCGTGCTTTAGGGAGTTTTTTTCTATTTTCCCAGAAGATGTTTTGGTAACCTATTACCTGCATTTGTACTTGCTAGAAGTGCCGATGATGGGGCAGAATGCAGCTAAGAAAACCCAGAAAACGCCCCTGATCGGGGCCATAGACATGAATGGACACGTTTAACCTCCCTAGCACTCTTGCAAGGTCCAGATTTCTGTACCAGAAGCGCACCATAGACTCTAATGGAATTTTTTTTGTGTTGTAGGCTTTTACCTCCCAAAAACTGTCCGTACAAGGGTCTAATAGACATCCTGACTATAATAATGTTTGATACACATAATTATTATAAAAAAAAGTACATAAAAAATTATGAAATGTATCGTTTGAATGCTTAAATCTCTTGAATACTTATTTGGTGAAAGATTTCAAAACAGTATTTATTGATTTAAAAACAGTATTTATGTTTGTTTATAATAACATTTTTATTTTGTTTTGAATTGTATTGGATACAGTTATCACTGTATCCAATACAATGGCATTCTCTGAAAGGGTTAACTTCAAAGATCACATCTGGAATGACAATGGGGGTGATATTCCAGGTGTGCTCTTTGAAGATACCCCAATTTGCATATGAATATCCCAATTTGCACATGAATGTTCGTATGCACATTGGGACATTCATGTGCAGATTAGGCTGGTGGAGAGGTGACACAGACGGCTTGCATAAGATCGGGACGGCACAGAGCAGAGTGTGCAGCTGCAATACTGCATAAGCAAGTGCAGGACGAGATAGTGCCGTCCGAAGTGCTAGGGAGGTTAAAAACCATGTCTTAATTGATTTTTAAACATGCCTATTAATTTCTATATGGGCGCGATCGGGCAGATTTTGGCCAGATTTCCTGTCCCACCCACCACTTCCTGCCTGCTTTACAGGTGATAGCGATCTCCACGTCACGATTATAATTGCAGGAGATTGCTAAAGTGGGGACAAGCCCTAAAGCTAAAGATTTTTGGCTGATTGACCGCTGTGAGCGCCTGAAAAATCAGGTGGAAATCTAAACCTAAAAGTGTAATTTGGCCCAAAATTGGCCGCCAAAGCCATCACGGACATGTCTGTAATTCTAAGGCTATGTTCCCACATAGGCAATTAATCACCTTGCGCTTGGAAATCGTCATTGAGTGCGTCCATTCAGTTGAATGGGCTTGTCCCCACAAAGATTGCGAGCGCAATGCGATTACTCTTAGATCGATTTAATTACTTTGGATGGGGACCTGCCCAAAGTAAAGGTATGTCTCCACTCGGTGGAGGCGATCTACATTACCTGTCTGCAGCAGCGGCTGTTCTCACTGTGGAAGGTCAACGTAGTGCAGTACATCAATCTCCGTCCGTGGATCGGCAGAACGAGAACAATCGCTGCCGCAGACAGGTAAATGTGGGTTGGCTCGGTGGGGTCCCCGCCAAAGGAATGTGCTTAGCGGAGGCTCGCCGATAGCGTCGAGGGCACAGTGGAGACAAACCCTGGGTGCCCTGTTGATTTTTACCCAATTTTTGGAGCGATTGACTGCGCATGAGGACCGCTGAAAAGTCGGGTAAAAATCTAAACGTGTGTGGGGGCTTTAGTCATTCTCTTTATATCACAATATATATTATATATATATATAATCCAATCCTCGAAATAAAAGGAAAGACCCTGGAAATGTGTGCAGCTACTAAACAATAAAAGAAAGGGCTGTTACACTACATAATCCTTGGAGTGGCGGTTTGTGGCCCCGCCATGTTTCCCCTCCAGGGTTTGTGTAGCGATGTTAAGCAAACTGTCATAACATGAGATTGATATGACAGTTGAACTATAAGCCAAGTATTTTACGATTGAATCTGCAAACTTGGATTTGTAACCAGGTCACATAGGGTGGCAAAATGTTAGGGACGGGAGGTAGGGTTTCACTTTGTTGTTTCCTAAATTGCCTAAATCTAGCTTGATATGGTCTTGTTATCAGTTGATGTAATCCAGTGGTTCCCAAACTGGGGGGTGTGAAGGTATTCCATGGGGGTGCTGACCCTCATTTTTAACCTGTGTTTGAATGGGGAGGGGGGGGGGGGGGCTCGATAATGTTGGCAAATAGAAAAGGGAGACCCAAAAGGAAAGTTTGGAAACCTGTGATGTAATCCATGACACCGCAGGGCACTGCTCAGCAGATAACCTTCTAAAGCCCCCCATACACCTTAAGATCGATCCATACAATTTCCATTAGCTCTACCAACA
>CM070035.1:145680397-145693006 GCA_036250615.1 Ptychadena robeensis | reverse complement strand
TACATAGTGATTGGAAGGATTAGAAAGGTCCTCATATTACATGGTTTTGGTAGAAGTAAATTGTACAGAAATTGTATGGAAAGATTGTAAGGTGTATGGGGGCCTTAATGCAGTGTCATGAAAAAATCACCCCTAAAATACATGTTTAGATGAGTAACACTTATTTTGCCTGGAGTCCCAATTCTTATATCCATTATAGAGATAAAAAATACGCTGTTTAAAACCATTCCTCTGCAAGACACAATTAGATTCATTTATTGAATGTAACATTAGATTTTTTGTTTGTTCATTGCCAATATCGAATTAAAATACATTCGCAATAACGATTCCAAAACGACAGATAAAAATTCACCAACATGTTCGATGACCTTTCAAACGCTTTTATGTTCGAGGTCGAACAAAATGTATCCATCGAATTAAGTGGCCATTCTAGATTCTTGTTCAATCAACTAAAAATCATTGATTCCTCGTTGATTGAACAAAAAAATCTACACATGTGAACCCACCTTAAGGGGGACATAATGGCTCCAACTAATAGCCAGTGATCTGAAAATGGATCTAAACTGAAGGATAATATAAGCTGTCATTGCTGAACATGTTCTTAGCGTCTAATTGCCTTGATGTAAAGCTAATCTGTTCTCTTCAGTAGTTTCAGTCATTCACCTGAAACAAGCTTTGAGCTAACTGAAGGGAAAGTTGTGCATCAATTAGCTGAACAGGTGAACTGCTTGCTTTATTCTATATTCAATATTTAGTCTCCCCGGTGGTCCCATTCCATGGACCTGTTTATATTTTTTGTCCACGTCTTTGGTATCGTGATGATGTTGGGGACATGGGAGTTGCAACCATCGCACCCCAAGTTGTAAAGACATAGAGGTGATCATTCTCCAATATCACTGGAAGATGCTGCCATAAGCTACCACATTAGTGTTTTGGGGTTACCATGTTTGCTAGGGAAATTTGTTTGCACTCGGGAATACAACAGTATCTGTTGAACCAGGTCAGTAATGGGGAATTATTATAATTATTATCTTGTACTTATATAGCGCTGACATATTACGCAGTGCTTTACAGAGCATATATAGCAGTGTGGCCAACTGAGTTGATATGGAGGGCCACAAGTGCGGCCCTCGGCATCACTAAAGGGCCACACATAATTTTTTAATCTATACTGGTATAGGTATAGCTAGAAGACATTTTTTTCATTTTTAAATAACAAAACATGTTTTAAATTATACTTCAAGCATGAGGGAACTCTGTTGTGTGGTAATGCACATTTTGTGCAGAAGATGGAGGGGATCGTGTCTCTAGGCGCTCCATCGCACTACCACCACTACCTGCTGCAACCTGACATCAGATCCCTGGAGACGTGATCCCCTCCATCTTCTGCCTACATACGGAGTCGTGGGCTTCAATTTCCAAACTACCCAGGTGGGCTCTTCAAAGGTGGAGGACCCCTTTTTGTCTCTGGTGTGGACATCTACACTATAGGGTCTAGGCGAAACATTGTCCTGGTGGATCTTAACCTGTTCATTGCCTGAAGAAGCCCGTTCATCGGGGGCGAAACATGTCGCATATAAAACAACAGGGAATCACCAATTAATAGGATTATTTTAATCAACGTTTTCAATAAAGCACAAACAAAAATTATATGTATGTGTAAAGACAAGTTTTTTGAGTAGATAAATGGTCCATTCTCCAAATAAAGTCCCGGGGAGCATGGATCAGTGGTAGCCTGTTGGGTTAAACTTGGGTGGATACAATTGATTTATAACTTCTCTTTCCACTGTAAGAATTTCCTGGACGTGGACCTGTCAGTGGGGGATTGGAAGACTGGCGAGTTCCTATGCAATCACAGGTTTTGGGGGCCACAAGTGGAGGACCTAGGGGGGCCGCCAAAGAACACCCAAAGGGCCGCTTGTTGAGCACCTGGGATATAAAGTTATATCACTAGCTGTCTCTCAGAGGAGCTCACAATCTAATGTCCCTACCATAGTCATGTATATGTAACTAGCACAGTCATAGGTCACATGTAACTAATATAGGAGAATCTTTATTTGGAGTAGCCAATTAACCTACTGCATGTCTTTGGAGTGTGGGAGGAAACCAGAGTACCCAGAGGAAACACACTCAGACACAGGGAGAACATACAAACTCCTTGCAGATAGTGCCCAGCCTGGGATTTGAACCTGGGACTCTAGCGCTGCATGGTCAGAGTGCTAACCACCTGAGCCACCCTGCTGCCCATTATTAAATAGTAATGTGTATGTTTTATGTAATATATAATATATTTTTGGCATTTTGTATCGAGTAGCTCTTAAACACCTGTCAGATTATTATATCGGTCTCTGTTGCTTCTGAAGAGCAATTTTTATTTCAGATTCTCTTGGTGACCATTGTAATTGGTGCTGAAAATTTAAGGAATGTCCAAATGTTGTTCAATATCTCAGCAATAGAGAGGAAATACTTATAAAGATTGTTCCAACAACAAGGAATTGGCCAGCATGCTGGGTAGGAGAGCAAGTACCATTGTCCTCTTAAGAAGAGGGGATAACAAGAAGCCGTTGAGCAAGATGGCTAATTTGCTTTGGCCCACCTCCTCCTCCTCCTAGCCCCCATCAGCTTGGCAGAATGTATATCCAGCAGAAATTCCTTAGGGAAAACATTGGCCACAACTGTTGATGATTAACTACTGGGTATCCTTTAGTACTACGTATAGCCGCACATCTGCACCATTCTACTGCAAGTGTATCTGAAACCACCCATACACCTTAAGATTGATCCATACAATCTCCATTAGATCTTCCAACAATTGTGTAGTATAGTGGCTTCCCTAATAGAATACATAGTGATTGGAAGTTTTAGAAAGATCCTCATATTACATGGTTTTGGTAGAACAAAATTTGATTGTACAGAAATTGTATGGAAAGATTGTAAGGTGTATGGGGGGCTTTACCTGGCAGATCTATTGATCAGTATTGCTGGAGGGAGGCAGTGATATTCCTGTGTACCTATCATTACTGTCTGTCACAAGACATTGACTGAGCAAACAAGGCATGCGTGTTTTTTGAGGAGCATTGTACACAGGTTCTTGTCCTGTGAGTAGGTATCTTGTGACCCGCTTATGTTTATTGTTTCCCAGATCACTGGCCTGGTGTGTAATTAAATACTGAAGAACTAATGACTATGGAATACTGAGATCCTGGAGCAATCCTGGACATCCCTAACCAACCCTCGAGGGAGAGGCTGGCTTATTACTTAGAAGTAATTAGGTGCTTAGCTGTGGGACATGTAAAGCCATGAGATAGTTCTGCTATCTACAGTTCCTATAGAAACTGGGTGCAAATAAGCGGGGATACTGTGTGATGGTGATCACACGTGGTACTATGGAGCATGCGCATCAATCTAAAGCTAGGCACATACTATAGATTCAAGTACAATCGAGCAACGTGTGTGGTCACGGTGCTTGATTGTACTCGAATCTGTTTACAATTCTACCCATGTGGGCCTTCCTTGTTGGAAAACCCTGTTCAATCTCCATTACTTTGAATAGAGACATTAATCTCCATGCATAGTATTGGACTTGCTGCCGCAGCCTGGGCACTGCTGTCGGTTTGAAGGGGCGGAGCCAGCACGTCTCTGAGGCTATGTTCTGTCTGGCTGCCTTTCTCCCCAGCTGCGAGCACAAGAAACACAAGGCTGCAAGCTGGAGAAAACGGGTCCCCATTGAACGGCAATTGATGTGCCCATGTGGTCCCTGATTAATCACAGGATGGTGACGTCACCACAATTTAATTAATCAGGGGTCGATTGAATGGGAATCTACCCATGTGTGCCCAGCTTAAGGAATGGAATCAATAAGTTTTGAATCTATCACACTGTGTGGCTGGTACTATCGATTGATGTGAGACTGGCAGTTGATATTTAAATCACACAATAGAATTTAAGATCAATCTTGCAAAAGTCTATGCATGTATGACTAGCTTAACATATAAAACAATATTATTTCTATTGAAATAGTCTTAAGATTACCTACATTGCTGCAAAAAAAGTCAGAAAAGGCTGTATAATGCAAAAAAAAACCCAGATCATAGAACATCTCTCAACTTATTTATTTTCTTCTTTGGTAAGTTTCTCCAATAACTCCAATAAAGAAATTCATCCCAAAACTCCCAAATGTAGAAGGGGTATACTGCGAAACACTTTACAGGCAATTGGCCAATCACCATAAAGCTGGGCATACACACTTCGATGTTTCCATTCGATCGGTTTGAAAACCAATTCTTTTTTAACATTATTAACATTTATTTATATAGCGCCAACATATTACACAGCGCTGTACAATACATTAAAGTGGAGATACAACACAATATAATACACACAGGAACAGGTAATGACATAGGAGGAGTAGAGGACCCTGTCCGGCCGTGCTTACAATCTAATAGGTTGGGGAACAGAGTATACAATAGGTGGGGGACGTATTTTGTCGATCTTTTGAAAACTGCTTCCTGTTGGGTCTAAATCTAATTAGATCAAAAAATGTGAAAGATCATAATCAAACTTAAAATTTATTGAAAAGATACATGACCCCGAATATACTTCATTACATTTCTCCACTTACTGTAGATCGTTGTTTGTGGTGTGGTGGAGTTGGGCTACCTGTTCCACATCTTCTGGTAATGCTCATTACGGTAATTGCTCCATTTTGGGCATCAGTGCAGGGATTGGTGGAGAGAGTCTTTGAGACACAGTTCCCCTCACATCTTACCTTTCTATTAGGCCTTCTGCTGATCAAATTTTCTGCAAAGTCTAAAGCAGGGTACAGACGTGGAGATATGGGTCAAATTGATGGCCGCTTCGAGCGCCGTGCGCACTCGCGGCCGTCTATCTGACCCATATAATCTGCCGCTTGCTCTGTTTTCGAGCAGGACAAATCAATCCCCCTCCAAAAAAAACAGCCTTATCGGTCATGACCATTAATACGGCGATGTCCGATGCTTTGCCTGAGTCCCCAGGCAAAGCTCGGCTGAGGAGGAGGAGCCGGGGAGAGCTACTCCGATAAATGACAGCACCACGATGACGTCATCACGCTGGTGCAGGGTACATCGGATTGCTTGAATATCGAGCCGTCTGTACCCTGGTTAAAGCTGTCCATACAGCTTTAGATATCTGTCAGATATCCTTTAGATCTACTAACAACTATGTAGTACAGGGTCCTCTGTGATTGAACACAGGTAGACTTGATGGTTCAGAAAGTCCCTCATATTACATGGTTTTGGTAAAAATAAAAAAAAAGGAGATCTAAAGGAATTTTGACAGAGAGATCTAAAGGTGTATGGGCGCCTAAAGCATCTACTCTCCAGTATTTTGATGGTGGCTTCAGCTGAGCCGGGGATAGAGCAGAGCTGTCTCTCCTCGGCTAGGCCGATATCTGACAGCAGCATGATGCCGTCATCACGCTCCTGCAGGGTACATCGGACGGCTCGAATATCGAGCGGTCTGTACCCTTCTTTACTTCTTCTTTTTTCTTTTACACTTTCTATATGACTTGGTTAGGGGTTTGACTATTGGCCCTGCCTTATTTTATCTGGTTGCCTACACACTAGACCATAGGTCCAGTCCTGGATATACCTGAGCTATTGGTATTATGTGGTTTATGATCTGCAGCCTATAACTTTGTCTCTGGTCAATTAATATTTGGTGCTTGCATTTTTCCTTCATTGTTATGTATCCTGCCTTTTTCACACTCTATATGGGTTTATAAGCTTTAGATTTCCACCCGATTTTTCACAGAAGAATCTGGTGAATATCTAAAAGTGTATGGGGGGGGGGGGGCTATAAATAAACAGTTCGAAAAAACAAAAACTAAAGATTTGAAAGTGATCAAACTTGTTGGTTAATTTCAGTGGATTGTACCAGCATACGATGGGACTTTGGAGCATAAGAGCAAAGACATTAGGAAAGAAATTGATCACATTATGTGGTAGTAAAAAATATCCAAATGCAATATGATCAACTTTACTATGACCGTATTTTAAGTCGATCTAAATTTTCACGGTACGGACAATCAAAGGGGAGTACACATCGATGACACTGGGGATGTGGGATGGGAAAGCAGTGCCACCTCCCTAAAATGGAGGTCAATGGCGCTGCCCCACCTGCCTCTTTGGCATCATCAGGTGGTGCCAGAAGCTTTCAGCTAAATATGAAAAACGAAAAATTTTATATTGATTCGCAACCGGCTCGCCAAGGATAGGTGACTATCCCTGAATATCGCTTAGGGTAACTTTGTTATATAAACAAACTTTCTCCGAATTGCATTTGGATCTCTACGAAGGTTAAAAATAATGGTCCTCTATGCACAGTAATAAATATGTATTTCTTCATATAGTAAATAGTAATATTATTGAAATCCCTTAAAGCCTTGACTCCACTATGCATTAAAAAAGTCAGTGGACGTGTCTACACATCCGTTGGTGTGATCCATCAGTTTGCGTTGCGTTAAAATACTCACAGCACTGCGTTGATATTAACGCAATGTTAGTAAACAAATTACTTTAATGCCAATGCATTAAATTAATTGAGTCAGCTGAAAAGCAATAGTATGCATTGTTCGATGTGTTGATTAATCCATTGATGGTAAAAAAACAAACACAAAAAACACACACAAATGCATCCCTGACACATCCCTAACGCATGGGTTGCATTTATTGGATCTTTTCACACCTATGCACACCATTGGTAGATAGATGTCCAGTGTTCTCCCCAGAATTTTTTTTCAGCCGGGCGTCACCGCGACGTCATCGCGCCGCCTGCACCGGTCCGGCGGCCTCTCTGATAGGCTGCCGGCCAGCGGCAGCACACAAGTCCTCTGCAGCGAGCAGCCTGACAAGCGGGGCCTCCCCATTCTTCAGGAGCGCGCCGCAGCCACTGAAAGACTCCGGCCCGTGGCTCCGGTAGTGTGCGCTGGCCGGCAGCCTATCAGAGGTGAGCCGCGCCGAGGATGAAGAAGAGCCACATGCGGCTCTGAAGCCAGGGGTTGCCGACCCCTGGTATAGCGGGACGGAACTGCCGGGCGGGGACTAAAATCTCCCGGGCGGGCCGCCCGGCCAATCTGCTCTGGGGAGAACACTAGATGTCCATTTTACACTGTGAAAACTTGGAATATCCCGAACAACTTTCCTGTGACGTGTATTTGCCAATTCAGTAATCACCAGCATCACATAAATGAATCTGAATTATTTGTTCACAGTGACTCTGCATTTCGAGCGGTGGTTTCCTTCCCCCTTATTGCAAAGAACTGGTTTATTTTTAGTCGTCTGCGGAACAAGAAACCCGTTCTCATGTGCAACATGATGATTCATTATTGTACATTTTTGCAATATTATTCTAAAAAAAAAAATCTGATTTCAGTGAATCCGCATGTCATCGCATGATTGATGTTCTTTTTTAGGACATAACGATACTTCTGTTCCTGAAATGAAAATGCCGGGTTTCTCAGAGTTTTGTTCAATACAACCAAATGAAGTGCACCTGTTATTCCTCTAGGGCAGGAGGAGGATCACCTTCTGGGAACATTATCCGCACCTTTTGTTTGTCCTAGTTTTCATAATCAAACCTTTACTGATAGAAATGACAGGAGCATGAACAGGACTAAAGATGAAGGGTATTGTAGGGTTCCCATAACTTGGCACAATGAGGACGGACTAGGCTGATCAGTGACCGGTGGTTTTCCATAGCTAGACATTTCCTGAATCCAGAAGTCGTTTTTGATAGAGTTGGATTCTATTTCTGTTTGTGTTCTCTTATGTTCGGATTTAATTATGTTTTTAGTCATGGTCACCATTGTCAAAGATTTGGTTTTCGCACAGAACACTTCCTTAGGATGAATTATTGGTAGTCTCGGATAGAGATGGGCGAACATCGGCCCGGAGTGTCCGCGAACAGGGCGGGTCGAACTTCTAAAGAAGTCCGCCGTCCGCCCTGTTCGCGGACACATTCAAATTCCCCGCCTCTAGGCGGGGAATTTGAATCGGAAAAACCGGATGTGACGGTCCTTGGACCGCAACCTGGAACGCATAGTTCCTGGTTACGGGCGCAGGATGTGACGTCACTGACGTCACTTCCTGCTCCAAGCCGGATTTTTCACTACAAGACCGGCTGCATGCCCGGTCTTGTAGTGAAAAGATTCTTCCTCCGGCACGATCTCGCAGGTTCTGATCCTGCCGGAGGAAGAATTTAGATCTTCTTCTGGCCGGCGAACAGTACGGGTCGAACACCCGTACTGTCCGCCGGCGAGAGGATCGGCGAACATGCCGAGTTCGCGGCCGAACTGTTCTCCGGCGAACAGTTCGGTCCATCCCTAGTCTCGGAGTGTTCAATTTTGAGGCTGTCTCTACCAATATTGAGACTACCAATATTTTTTTGTCTTGGAAAACCAAATCCAGATCTTATTGAACTACCAGAGCTTCCACCAACAATGACCAGTCACCCACAAACAAGAGACAGCGACCACATAGTACAACATTCACTGAACAGAGACAGCACATTTATTTCTTTATATGTCTGGACACATTCTGGTTGTTGGTACAAGAGGTCCTGATTCTTGTCCCAGCAACTGAAATCCTAAGTAACCATTTCAGAAGTGTTTCACCCCACCATCACTACTCTAAAGGACCTAAATTCTTGATTCTCTTGATATCTTTCCTTTTTCCTCATGCCTAATGAATGGCCACTGTTAAACCAGAGCTCACAAATAAGACATAACTTCCTCACTAGACTTTAATGTTGTCTACAGTGCACCCTTCCCATAATGCACTCTTCCCACTTACTTGGGAATAGTATAAATGTGTATTAACCTCCCTAGCGCTCTTGCAAGGTCCACATTTCTGTACCAAAAGCGCACCATAGACTATATGTTTTATACTTTTTATGTTGTAGGCCTGTAATTTCCCAAAATATGTCTGTTCAAGGCTCTAGTAGACATTCTGTAAATAATAATGTTTGAAACACAATTATGTCAAAAGAAATTACATTAACCTCCCTAGCACACTGCTGAGGTCCAGATTTCTGTACCAAAAGTGCACCATAGACTTCAATGGTAAATTTCTCTTTATGTTGTAGGCCTGTAACTTCCCAAAATATGTCTGTATAAGGGTCTAATAGACATCCTGACTATAATAATGTTTGAAACACACCATTATTATAAAAAAGTACATAAAACAATTATTAAATGTATCATTTGAATGCTAAAATCTCTTGAATACTTATTTGGTATGAAAGATTTCAAAACAGTGTTTATATTTATTTATTTATTTGTTTGTTTATAATAAAATTTTTATTACAATTGGAAATGTGTTTTGTTTTTGTTTTACTTTGAATTGTATTGGATACAGTTATCACTGTATTCAATACAATGGCATTTGGCACTCTCTGAAAGGGTTAACTTCAAAGAGCACTTCTGGAAATGACAATGGGGGTAATATTCCAGGGGTGCTCTTTGAAGATAGCCCAATTTGCATATTAATGTCCCGCGGTGTTATTTGAATGATAAAATCTCTAAAATACTAATTTGGTATAAAAGATTTCAAAACAGTATGCATTCATATTTGTTTTGTTTATAATAACCGTTTTATTACAATTGGAAATGTGTTTTGGGGGCATAGGCTTCAGTGATGAAGCCAGCTAAGAGGATGCTCTAGTATTTACCTTTACTCTTCTTATATAGTGGGAAGAGATTGTGAGCTCCTCTGAGAGACATGGTTCGATTTTCCGTTCAAACGATGAGCGATTGGTCATTCCGGTCGATCGTGGAGACAGAGCTGAGAACAGGACACAGGATGGCTCACTGCAGAACAGTCCATGTTTGGCTCAAGCAAGGGGGTGGAGCCAAACACGGACTGCTCTGCACAGTGCGGAGGGGGGGACCCTTCCTCTCTTCTGTGTCCAGATTCCCACTCTGGCAGGCAGCAGTTGGAAGCTGCTCAATGGGAATCCAGGATCCCCACTGAATGGGCTGATCGAACGACAATCGATGGTCACCATTTTGCACATAGATTGCCCTTTGATCAACCCGCGATCTGCACCACGCTGCAGGCGATTTGCGGGTCAATCACATGGGTATTGATCCATGTAAGGACACCCTTAGTGATATATGCTTTGTTAAGTGCTGTTATGTCGGCGCTACATAAATATCAGGGCTGTGGACTCCGATTCCAACTCCTCAGTTTCAGATTCTTCCGACTCCTCGACTCCGACTCCTCTGTATGTAATATGCTAATGTATTGTATCCATCCATTGAAGGAAAGGAAGGCATCATACATTAACCACAGAACTACTGGCCAGGAAACCAACACTGTACTGTAATGGCCAATTAAAGCAGAGAAAGGAAGTTAGGCAGAAGATGCTGCTGCTTTTTCCTTTAGCTAGGCACCACGCTGTGATTGATCGGGGATCAATTGAACGGAAATCAATGTGTACCACATGGGCTTATCGATTCCTGTTCAATGGGGACCCCCAGTTCAGTCAACAGTGTGTGATTTACAACACGCCACAAGCTTGGGAGAAGCTGCCTGTCTCATTCACACAGCTTCCGAGTGAGGAGTGCTGGTTCCGCCCCTTCACACTGACAGCCGATGGCTGTGGAGGAGGCAGGAGTTTCAATACTTTCCATGAAGACTCATGTCTGGAGATTGAACGGGGTCTTCCCAACATGTTGGAACCCCGTTCAATCAAGTTCCTTTGAGCCGGCTCTATTGATCCCGCCCAAAGGAAGGCACACACGGGTAGGTTTGTAAACAGAGTACAATCAATCACCAAGAGCGTGCAAGTTGATTGTACTCAAATCTTTTTACAGATCTACCCGTGTGTGCCAAGCTTTAGTGTTCTGATCTTCTGCTGAAGATAGGGCTGTGGAAGGCTCCAAGAAGAGGAGGGGCGAAGGGGCACTTCAAACATGATTCATGATTTCCCTTAAACCCCCGTCTCTAGTCCGGCTAAAAACAATTACTTCATTAACAGCAAGAGTTAAGGCTGCCATACACGCACCGAGCGGCGGACGATTTTGCTGCCGACCAATGGGCGTGCGCACTCACCGATCAGGGGTGCCCACATGGAGTGACAGATCGCTGATGCCCCACAGCTCGGCCGACCAGAGAACGTACATGTCCCATAATCTCTGGCCGATGCTGTTAGTTTCAATGAAGACCGGCGTCTTGCTTGAAGCTAACGGCCAGCACACAAAGGGTGCCGGCCGATGCTGTCAGCTCTGAAAAGCAGCGTGATGATGTCATCATGCTGCAGTCTAGAGCTCATCTGAGCTGGTCTGTCGGCTTCCACTCGGTACGTGTGTGGGGGCCTTTAGGCTAGGTTCACAGTGGTCGCCATGCATTTATTCTTATAGAAGAGAAGTCATTATGTTCATTATGACTGTGTTTGTTAATTGAGAAATTTGAAGTAATTTTTTTTTTATTGAAAAAAAAAGTTTAATTCCCATTTAAATTTAGTAGGAGTTGGAGTCGGTCCATTTTTTGCCGACTCCGACTCCAGGGACCCAAAAATGTCTCCGACTCCGACTCCACAGCCATGATAAATACAACATAATAATAACAATAGTAAAGCTGGCTGACAGAAGTTTTAGGCCACTCAGGCAATGTAAAGGAGGGTTCTCACTTTTATGGGACATGAGCATGTCCAAGTAACTAAGTTTCAGACATTTTTTAGACTATCCCGCAGAAGCCTTTAGTTGTGCTGTAAATACAGGTTTTCCTTGTAAAAGAGGTAGAACACACGTGTGGCTGTGTGTCTCCAGTACTGTAATTGTGATTTTTATGTGATTTTTGTGATTTTTATGATAATAAAGGTTTGTGCATCTATTATCATAAAGTTCCTGGGGCAATTTCTTGAGTTACTAGTAACACAAACATTGCTGACATTTTATAGATGGTTGTTTAAGCTGGTGTCGTCTAAAGTAGCCCTTTTTGCAGCTAATAAAAATATGTCAGCCGGTTGTTAAAATGTGGTGAAAAGTAGAAAACATTTGGCAAGTAAACCCAATGCAAATTGCATTTTGTGAGTCAATGTTATCGGGAGCGGGGCTGTCACCTCGGATTTTTCTGTCATGTTAAGCATGTAGTCTGATATGATTTACCAAATCTTTTGAAAAGCACAATTTCACATCATGTTATGGGTCATTTGATCAAATCATACAAGCAGTGGCGTGTAATGTCCTTTTTCCAGATACAACTGGAATGTTTGCAGCTAGCAAGACTAACTGATTCCTAATGCCTAATGTGATCCTATGTCATTCACCTACATTGTGGTTACACATCCTCTTCCCACACATTATAAAGAAGTATTTCAAATGCCGCTCTTGAATAGGGATGGACTGCAATTGGGTTTCCAGTGAACAATTTTTGGGGCATTCATAGTTGAGGACAATTGTTAAATGCACGAAGAACCCTTTCACACTATGTTTTCTTTAAGGCATGCATTTGATCAATATAGGCACTTACATATATGTTAATGTTAAGGGCCATTTCACACTATATGGGTTGCGTTTTAAAAACGCAGGCGGTTTTTTTTTTTACTGCACACATTTTTACATAGACA
>CM070035.1:145662037-145676005 GCA_036250615.1 Ptychadena robeensis | reverse complement strand
TTGTTGGTAGATCTAAAGGATATCTGACAGACAGATCTAAAGGTGTATGGCCAGCTTTACTGTTTTTAGGAATCTTACTGTTTTCGGGTGTTTAAGGTTAGGCACTTGTGGGTGGGTTTGGGGATTGGGGAGGTAATTTTAGTTTTAACCTCCCAATCCCTAAAGCT
The DNA here is from genome assembly GCA_036250615.1 of Ptychadena robeensis. Lineage (NCBI taxonomy): Eukaryota > Metazoa > Chordata > Amphibia > Anura > Ptychadenidae > Ptychadena > Ptychadena robeensis. The sequence continues at coordinate 145,675,838 of CM070035.1, read as the reverse complement.
CACCCCTATAGTCAAGCACCACTCCTCTTAAAAATAACCCCACCCAAACACCTAACTGTAAACACCTGAAAACCTTAAGATTAAGCCTATAACTCCTGAAAACTATTGCTTTCTGCGCATGCGCAGTTTTTAGGGTAGGAAATATCTTGGAAAAGGGTACATAACTAGTCCGAAGCGAATGAAGAAGGTGCTCACTCTGGGCCAACAGTGACATTTAGGTCAACGAGTCATTACTAGATAACTTGGGAAGAGTGTACCACCTCAACTATAATACATGCATATTTGAAGAGTGTCGTCAGCATATAAAAACCAAAGACTATTGTTGGCTCATTGAACTTTGAACCATCACAGAAAGTGGTTTAACTTTCAGTCAAATAAATTTGCAGTTGATTTGTAGCTCCAGATATCTCTCTATGATGTAGCTCTCCGCGTGTTTATAAGCTGTTACCTTGAGAAATACCATACATAGTTTCTTAAAGGCATTGTTATCAGTACCAGCTTCCATTTGTCTCTCTCAGGAGGACTCAGGCATTTTTCTAAAGCCTCAAAGCCTTCTCCAACTCACTAAATTCTATCCAAGGGAAGTTATTATCCTCAGATGTCGGATGACATTATCCTGTTGCTGAGCTGCCTTTCCCAGCACCATGAGAAAAAGATAGCCCTTCATATTTCTCTGCACTTGTCTCCGAGTGATGGAAGGCATGGATTATTTTCGTTTTGCAGTGTCTAGCCTGCAATCCAAGTTGATTAGGATTGCCTTGTAGGGATACTGTCCCTGTATATAATGTCCCTTATAAAGTTATCTGAAAGTTTTCAGTGTATCCTGTAGTAACCAATAGTCTTCTAGTTTCAATGCATGTGATTGAAGGTATATAACGTTATGCTTCTGGGTGAGCTAGAGATTGGAAACTCTTTTATATTTTTCCACCTGAAATCATCTAATCAAGTCTTTTCAAAAACCTTAATGATGACCATTATTACCATACAAAAACGAATAGGGTTTTTAGGCACTACAATATGACTATGTATTGTGGGGGTTCAGCTCCAAAAGGTGCTCCCAAAACCGCAACCGACCCTTATTGTGGGGGTTCCGATGCCCATGTTCAGGGGGTTCAATGCCCGCATTCTCCACCAGTGTGGGGGATCACACTCAAATGGGTGCTCTCAGACCATCAGTCCACATGATTGTGATCCTTTTTAGTGCCCCTGCCCATGTTTTTTGAGCCCACAGGGGTTAATGGCAAGTTAAACAAAAATGCCAATCCCTCCTGGCTTGGCAAACATCCAGCTTCCCAGCAGGAACAGGTCCGGGCCTCCCACGCTCTGTGAGCCCCCTGTTTCCCCGGCTCCAGTAGCCACAGGTCTAGGCCCCACACGCCTTGTGTGCCCCCTGTTTACCCTCAGAAGCCCACGGTCTCCTACTTGGTCTGAAGCTGTGTCTCCAACTTCTATCAGGAACCTTTGACACTCTGCTCCTTTTGTGGAGACACACTTGGCTCCACTCACCTGCAAACAGGTGTTAAACCTTTAGTGAACCCTGGGGGAATAGGAAGGCCCACCCAGTTCCTTCCTTCCTATCCCAGAGTCCAGGAGCCCTTTAAGAAAACTAAAACAAAACACAAAGCATCCTAATGGTGCTGGGCAAAAATAAATTCCCGGACTTCTTCCAGGACACCACCTAATAATCTATTTACAACGTGACAGATGACCAGTCTGTCACAGTATACTAAGGAGAGTATTATGATAATATAATAAAAGGTCTTTATTTACATATATCCAGACCAAAATCAATACAAAACATTAACATCATATTAAACAAATTAAAATCCATACAATCACAGATCATTGATTTCTTCTAAACCACCCAATACAATTACAACAGAACAATCGTGTTTTCTGAGGATCTTGGTACAGTTGATTTATATGACGATCATGATGGATTAAACCCTTATGGGCTTCCTCAATGGGAGATTTTTTTAATATCCTGATCGTGCATAAAGGTGGGATGCTTACAGTATTCTTATTTTGTTTCTGTGTTAGTCATGAGTTAACCAACCTCCAGTGATGAGACATGGTCAGAGGCAGGGAATGACCTCCCGCAACCCAGATCAGTTGGTACCTACCCACCAGGTGGGAATGTTGATACTACCCAGTGGATAAATCCCAGGTCTGGGTATATCCTGCAGGTTGGTAGCCCCACTGAGCAGGTATGTGATATGGCTAACACTCCAACCTTATGGACTGTAATTATCAATAATGGTGAGGATTGTGCCCAAGCTTATGAACCCAGGGGTTTTTCAGGGAAAAGGAAGATTAATGAATGCCAGTGGTACCGACACCTGTGCAATTTTACCCGGGCACATCCAAGCACACACACTCTGTTTTTTATGTTGTAATCATAGCAATAGTAGAGTGTTGTACCGTGTTAGCCATCGATAAATACAGCAAGTTTGGAGTTCAAGTGATACCGTTTATTGGCTAACTGAAGTCATTAGAGAAGCAAGCTTTCGGGATATCGCAGATCCCTTCTTCAGGCTAATACCTTCTTCTTCAGGTATTAGCCTGAAGAAGGGATCTGCGATATCCCGAAAGCTTGCTTCTCTAATGACTTCAGTTAGCCAATAAACGGTCTCACTTGAACTCCAAACTTGATGTTGTAATCATGTAAAGTCATATAAGTTTCAATTTATACAAAAGTAGTATTTTACCTATGTGGATTTGTTGGGCTATGTTAGCCTTTGATACTTAGTTCAGGTTGTATAGGAGGTGAATCGAAGGACATGATGGTGTTGTAAATCCAGAATAGTATTTTTTATTATAAATGACCTGGGGCGGGAACCTGCACACACCGTAATTTTAACCATATGGAGCAAATGACCGAAAACCGACTGGCAGTATTGTTAGTTTACCGGGTGGTTAAAAATATGAATGCGCAGGTGCATTTTGCCTGCATTTATCATGTATCAATGCTAAATGCTCCTCATTCACCCCTATGGGCAAATCATCTCAAAAACACTTCTGAAAAACAACCTAATATTTAACATGTCTATTGCTTTTTATTGACACATCATGCCCACAATGCATCACACAGGGACCTGCATTGGTATTATCATGCTGCGTTGCTGGAAATTTAAGGCTTGTGGAGTCAGGCCTATTTGTGGAACTGGAGGCAAGCCCTAAGTCAAACTCCGCTCCTGAATATTCCTTTCTGGGACTTTAATCAAAGGAGCATTTGTTGACTACTGGACAGTGATTGGTTTTTGGAAGGTGTAGTAACTGAAGTTCTTGGTTTGTATGATCATGGTTCATTTTAAATCACCATCCCTAATAGTTTTTGGAACATCTGTGTAGTAATATTAAATCACCATAACATACTTTTCTGCAGTTTTACTATCCTGATACCTGTGGTGTATAAAATCACTTCTCTTTATGGCCACATTGTAATACCAGGTTTCTCCAGCAGAGGGACATGCAACTGAAGTTGTGTTAATAAATCCAGAAACGGCACGTAGTAATATCCCAGCTTTAATTCTTATTTTTTGTTAAATGGGATTTCTACCTTAAGTAAAACAATTTACCAGAAGCCCTTTTATATGTAGATTAATAAGAATTGAAGCTTGTCTTAGTTAAACTTTTGTATAATGTATATAACCTAATAAGTGACTTCTGGTTGGTCACATGATGGGGAGGGTCCCATTTACCTCTAGCATTAGCTGTGGGCCGTCCTCAAAACTGCAAATAATGGTCTTCACATGGCTGCGTGATGAAGCCACCAAGAGGTTGTTTTCTTGACACTCTAATAGAAAGTAGGTTAAAATGGAAGAGGATATAGCAGAGGGTATTAATATCAGAGTTGAATAATAGTGATATTTACTGTATCTCTCGCACTATAAGATGCACCCCAAAGTTTTGTAGAGAAAACTAGAAAAAAGAAACAGAGATACAGTCATTCACATATTTACATAATGTTCCAGCAAAGTAGGCAGGGCTGGACCATGCAGTATTCACTCTATATTCCTCCAGCCAAGCCAAAAGGCTATTGCCAGGAGGCAGAGCCTTAGTTCCAGCAGAATGTGCAGGGCTGAAATGTAATATTTCTATACCCTAGCAGTACCCATTCTCTGAACATGCTGATGAACTTATGAGCAAACACATTTTACAATCTGGCACCGAACAACTTACCCATGAACAGCTATTTACATATAGGAGGAGATATGAGTCTTTAGCCCAAAATGTATTTCTTGCAATGCAGATTGTTAATGTAAATACACAACTCCTGCTATCTAATTGTAAAATGTGTTTCTTGATAAGTTAGTTAAGGGGTTCAGAGAATGGGTACTGCTAGTGCTAATGCAGCTAATATCTACCTTTTGGCAGTGGCTTTTTGGCTTGGCGGGAGGGAGGGAGGGAAAGGAACACATTCCAGTCTCCTGAGCTGCAGGTTTTTTTTTTACATATTTGGGACCATAAGACGCACAGAAATGTTCCCATTTAATTTTAGTGGTAAAAAAGTGAGTCTTATGGTCTGAAGAATATGGGTAATTCCTTTTAACCCAGGGTAAAGCCTGTTTGGTGAAGTTGTGTTTCTTCATCGTGAAAACAGAACTGACTAAATAAATAGTAAACAATGGAGTCAGTTCGTGTTTCAGACTATTTCGACAATACTTTTGAAGTCTGTGATGAACATTTATAGACATAAGAGGTTCATTGGTATAAAAAAGTAATTAGTGCAGGCGGTAAACATATCCACATGTCCTGGTGGAAGCCTTTCAGTTACTCTGACTGTTGTACAAATGTTGGCATTGTTCATCGCTATTGTGTCTTCCTAAAAATCCATCGTTCTGAAATTCCTATTTAAGGAAGTCTGCTGGTTGGAGCTGTCATGCATGTTGAGTGCCTCACCACTTATGTTGCTGCTGTAGTTTTAATGTGGCATATTGCCTTTTTTTCTCTACAAGCTCAGAGTTGTGTTATTGAGTTCTTCGACCACACACATGCAGTATAGTCTCCAGCCACTTAAGCATGTAAACAGTCTGGCTGTCTTGCAGGGTAAGAAAGAAAATATATCTATATTTTTCCTCTCTTCGCTAGCATGATCAGCACATTAGGATGGTTCAGCGTAGTTTGCAGTGCAACTGTGTCAACAATATTCAGGCTCGCTTTAAACAAGTCTGGAAAAATGTGAATATATGATGGAAAAGTTAAAATGCCTCTTCTTATATCATTAACCACTAAACCTGTCCAGTAAACAGGGCTCCCTATCATATGAGATAGCTTAAAAGCACAGCAAATGCCACACTATCTTTATGTTTCATGTTATAATTATGAAGAAAGGATACTTGATATCAGATTTTTCCGGTAATGTTTATTAAAGGGTCAGCCATCCTGTATATTTTTCTCCCTATGATACACTGGTGGGTTGACCCAGCCATTGGTTTAGTGGTCTATAAAATAAATAGAGGTGCCACATTTTCTGTGAACGCTACTATCAAGATCTCTGCACACAGCATTTACATACAAACTTTATGTTTTACTTGTATTTTTTATGTTGTCTCATGGGGATTCCAGATTTCCCAGAGTTTTTCTCTAAAGAAATCCGTGTAAAGCCCACCATACACTTTAGATCACTCCATACAATTTCCTTTAGATCTTCCAACAACTATGTAGTGCAGGGCCTCCCTGATAGAAAACATAGTGATTGGAAGGTATATAGAACTGCTATGGAGGTGCCGGTCCTACCTGATAGAATACATAGTGATGGAAGGTATATATCATCTGCTATGTAGGCTGGGTCCTCCCTGATAGAATACAGAGTGATGGAAGGTAATATCACTGTTATGTAGTGCCGGGGTCCTCCCTGATAGAATACATGTGATTGGAAGGTATAATCACTGCTATGTAGTGCCGGGTCCTCCCTGATAGATACATAGTGATTGGAGGATATAGAAATCTGCTATGTAGTGCCAGGTCCTCCCCTGATAGATACATAGTGATGGAAGGATACTGTATATCACTGCTATTGTAGTGCGGAGTCCTCCCTTATAGAATCTAGTGATTGGAAGTTATGTTAGTGCTATGTGTGCGGAGTCCTCCTGATAGAAACATAGTGATTGGAAGGTAATATCACTGCTATTAGGTCGGGTCCTCCTGATAGATACATAGTGATTGGAAGGTATATAATCACTGCTAGTAGTGAGTGCAGGGTCCTCCTGATCGAATACTAGTGATTGGAAGGTATATATCACTAGCTATGTAGTGCCGGGTCCTCCCTGATAGAATACATAGTGATTGGGGGTATATAGCACTGCTATGTAGTGCCAGGTCCTACATTTGATAGTATACACTAGTGATTGGAAGGTATACTGTATATCACTGTATGTAGTGGCGGAGGTCCTCCCTGATAGAATACATAGTTATTAGAAGTTTTGTTAGTGCTAGTAGTGCCGGGTCCTCCCTGATAGACTAACATAGTGATTGGAAGGTATATATCACTGCGTATGTAGTCCCAGGTCCTCCCTGATAGAAACATCTGATTGGAAGGTAATAATCACTGCTTTGTAGTCCCGGGTCCTCCCTATAGAATATTAGTGATTGGAAGGTATATATCATCTGCTATGTAGTGCCGTGTCCTCCTGATAGAATACATAGTGATTGGAAGGTATAGATCACTGCTGAAGTGCCCAGATCCTCTGATAGAATACATAGTGATTGGAAGGTATATATAACTGCTATGTAGTGCCGGGTCCTTCCCGATAGAATACATAGTGATTGGAAGGCTTAGAAAGGTCCTCGTATTACATGGTTTTGGTAGAACAAAAATTGTGCAGAAATTCTCTATTGGTTACCTCTATACTTTATGGGGTGTCAGAATCAGAATGAAATAATGGCAGTCTTCAATAATCACTTTTTATGAACAATGTGTATCCTTTTCCTGTTGTGTGAAATGAGTGAACCCAGCCTATAGTAAGCAATGGGAAAAGCTTCTACTCTTAAACTGTCAGAGCCACTTTGGGTAACTGAAAAACATAAAATCTAACATGACACATGTGGTGAGGTGCCGTTTGGTCGTATGTCTTTCCACCCAGCACATTTTACCTCACTAATAGCTTACCTCTGACGAAGCAGGATGCTGCCATGAGAACAGTGCTCGCTTGCAAGATGAATGTAGAATCAAAGACATTCTGGTTTGAATAACTCCGGCCCGACTAACATTCTGGAGCTTTCCTCTTCTTTTATTGCATTGTCTTGTTGACAATGAGCGCACTGTACATTTGGCTATCAGTGCTGGCAGCTTTCAAAGGAATTGTAGGTTCTGCATGAAGCAAGTCGACCTTGAGCGTCTTCTCCAATGCCATCATGCACCAGGCGTTGACTGATGCCTTTTGGATGGATTTCTTGGCCAAAAAAAGTTTTATTTTTCTTGTAAAAGTCATTTGGGGTCAAGAAACTTGAATAAAAGATTTAATTTTTTTCCGGTAATGTTTATTAAAGGGTCAGCCATCCTGTATATTTTTCTCCCTATGATACACTGGTGGGTTGACCCAGCCATTGGTTTAGTGGTCCATAAAATAAATAGAGGTGCCACATTTTCTGTGAACTCTACTATCAAGATCTCTGCACACAGCATTTACATACTAACTTTATGTTTTACTTACTGGGAGTTCAACATCTGCTTACTGGCCACATGTATTAATTATTATCATCATTTTATATAGCACCAACATATTATGCAGCGCCAGGGTGGATAAAAATCGATGATTTAAAAAAAAAAAAAAAAAAATCTGATTTTTTTTATTTAAATCGGATTTTTTTGATTTATATTGATTTTTTTTAAAAATAAAATGCTTTTTTAAGGAAAAAACATTACCATCCCAAGGTTACTCCATGATGAAATAAAGATTAGTTTATGTAGCATAAGGCTGTGTATGTTTAAATGTTTTGGTTAAATAAATTCCATAAAAAACATCCCAAAAACAATAGACAGAAGTTGATGATGGTGTAAGCACATCACCCAAAATTTCCCCTTGAATAGACAATGGGGAGGGGACGGGCCACTCAAAAAGTAAAAGCAATACATGTATTATACACAGTGCAAAAGATGAAGTAATGACATATCAATCAAAATCAATGCCCAATGCTGTGGATGTCACATCCGTACAGGTGCTTAGACAATTAAAACAGTCCAAATGGCGCATATTTCACCCCAGCGCGCATTTCGTTGAAGACTTCTTCAGGGAGTACGATATGTCATGTCCCCTCAACCGTGTCTATTCAAGGTAGATTTTAGGTGATGTGGTTATGTCATCAACTTCTGTCTGTTTCCGTAAGATTATTGGGCAGTTTCTCTGCTACAAGATATTATCACAGATGCTTGGTTTACTTTCTCAGTTCTCAAAACTAAGTACAACAGAAAAGTTGTCCAAATATGAATGATTAACCTAAACTGGGGATAAAAAAAAAACTAATATGAAAAGTTGTTATTCTAAAAATCTTCACCTTCTCACATTTTAAAGTTATACCAGCAAAAATTATTGATTTAAATCAGTTTGATTTAAATCGGGCCTTACAGACTAGTGATTTAAATCTGTTTAATTTAAATAAAATCCACCCTGTGCAGCGCTGTACAATACATTAGATTGGAGATACAACACAGGTACAGGTTATGACACAGGAGGTGTAGATGTGGTATAATGTGGTCTTGCTCTCCTTGCCAATTTAAAAAAAAAATGTACACCAGAAAAGTAGGACTAGAAGATTAACACCAGGAGGCAGAAACAAAGTCTGTCATACCTGGTGTAAACGGATTCCCCCTGGAAACCAGGGGCAAGGGGACTTTAAGGGCTCAAAGCATACAAGGGTAAAACCGGTATTTCAAAAGACAATGTATTTTATTTACAAGAGATCACAATGATGCGGTGGGCACCGAAGCCCGTACAACAACAATAATGCTAGAAGTCTGGTTACATATAAACACCATGGTTACAGACAGGTTACAATCACAGGATTTACACCAGGTATGACAGACCTTGTTTCTGCCTCCTGGTGTTAATCTTCTAGTCCTATACTATTTGGAATGCTGGTTCCTGCCTTAGAATAATAGTATTTTGGTTCTACACCAGAAAAGTAAGACTAAAGTCCCCCACACACGTAGCGAATGGAGGCCAACAGACCAGTGAGAGTGATGGAGTGCAGTGTGGTGACACCGCTCAAAGTATTGGCCGGTACCCTTTTGCCGGTCCCCATTCAAACCAGAGATTTACATACATGCTTAAAGCTGGCCATACAAAGGATATTTCTTGTTTGATTCCCGAACAATCAATTGTCATGCTCGTTTGCGCAGATCGATTGACAACCTAAAGGCCCCCATACACGGGTCGGATTCGCACCGGATTCCGGCACGATCGATTCCGGGCGCGTGCACGCTAAACGATCGGGCCGGAATCCCGTGCAGCCCACCTTGTCCGTCCGATCGGGTCCGACTGATCGGGGGCTCAGAATCGGATCCGCCAGAGAACCAACATGTTGGTCTTTCGGGTCCGATTCTGCCCAGATCAGCGGGAGTTGCATTCCGGGAGGTGATCAATCGGACACGGACCCGGCAGGACAAGGTGGTATGCAGCGATCGGATTCCTTAATTGGCCAATCGATCACACCTGAGGATCCCGGCGGAATCGCCGGAATCGATCGGATGGTGAATCGATCAGCCAGGGAATCCGTGCCGTGTATGGCTAGCTTAACACAGCTAACTTTGAGCGATCAATCTCGCTCTAAGAAAAAAAAACTATTCTATAAGGTGGTGTGCATTGTCGTCCACCCCCCCCCCCCCCCCCCCCCCCCCCCCCCCCCCCCCCCCCCCCCCCCGAGCGATCATTGTGCAATCGTTCGGCAATTCTTAGCTTTACACTGCTGTAGAAGATAACGGCTGCACATTGGCCATGCAGGGCACATTCAGAAAATGTATTTTTTTATTCTGGAACCTGTAAGAACTTAGGTTATTATTGATATCTTCCTGTCCCAATGACAACCACTCCTCTCATTTCCTGCTTTGTTATCTGAGACCAGGAAGTAATGTAAAATCCTCAAATTAAATCCTAGGTCAGATGGACAGCCACAAAGTCTGAACTGCCGTTGTGCTGTAAATGACCTTCTGATATTTTTTGAAGTTGAAGCATAGTATATGACCTCTCTGGTTTAGGATAACCTTTGCACATGTCCCTAGGTGAAAAAGGTGTAAAGGAATGTTTCTCTTCGCTTTTTACATTGACTTTGCTTACATCTGCTCAGCGCGATTAGTCGCTGTGCTCGTTTGTGACAATTGTTCAGGACTCAAACACAGCCCTTCTTGATTGATCGATCCCGCTCCAAGGAAAAATCGATAGAAGAGGGATCAGACATGTCAGTATTTTCCTATTCGATTGTCATTACAGAGGGTTCCCATCCAAAGCCAGATATTGATTCCCTAAGGTGGTGCGCATTGAATGCCGAACTATCTTTGTGTAATCGTTTGGCGATTTTTGCAAAAGCTTGTTGCGATTGATCACACAACGATCGCAGGGTAGTCAAGCCATGTGTTGTGGCTTTGCAATGCTGTAGAAGATAAAGACTGCACATTGGCAAGGCAGGACACATTAAGAAATTTGATTGGAATTCTTTATTTATTCTGGAGTTTCTTAGAGAAATAAGTTTATGGTTACTTCAAACATACTGAAATTGTTTGGTGTGTATGTACAGGACGCAAACACTGGAACCTGGAAAAACTTAGGTTATTATTGATGTCTTCCTGTCCCAATGACAACGGCTCCTCTCATTTCCTGTTTTGTTATCTGAGACCAGGAAGTAATGTAAAATTCTCAAATTAAATCCTAGGTCAGATGGACGTCCACAAAAGTCTTAACTGCCATTGTGCTGTAAATGACCTTCTTATATTTGAATATGAAGCATAGTATATGATATTCTCTGGTTTAGGATACAAGTTGCACATGTCATATAGCACACCAAAGAATTTCAGAGGAAATCCCTAGGTGACCATAGGTGTCAAGGAATGTTTCAGAAATTTGGTTTGAATTCTTTATTCATTCTGCAGTTTCAGTGAGGAAAAAGTTAATGGTTACTTCAAACATACTGGAATTGTTTGGTGTGGATGTACAGGAGGCAAACACAAATATTTTGGGGGGAAAACCTGGAAAAACGTAGGTTATTATTGATGTCTTCCTGTCCCAATGACAACGGCTCCTCTCATTTCCTGTTTTGTTATCCGAGACCAGGAAGTAATGTGAAATCCTCGGTCAGATGGATGGTCTGAACTGCCATCGTGCTGTAAATGACCGTCTGATATTGAAGATGAGGCAAAGTATATGATCTCTCTGGTTTAGGATACAAGTTGTACATGTCATATAGCACACCAAAGAATTTCAGAGGAAATCCCTAGGTGACAATAACTCTACTAAGGTGTCAAGGAATGTTTCTCTCCGCTTCTGACACTGACTTAGTGAGAAAAAAAAAAGTTTCTGATAGTGGGAGTCTGAATGTGTAGATAAGAGATCCGTGGAAAGTCACTTGGGAACTGAGATTGATGTAGTCCAGAGTAGTAATGAGAGAATTCAGGGAAAGGGAACCTTGTGTTCATAACATACCAAAATTATTTGTTTAGCGATTAGACATAAAAATAGTATTTCTCCATATTCCAGCCGTGCCTCCCTCGTTCATTAGAGAGTGGTGATTTAAGCAGCTTAATCTTGCTTAGGTTGGCACTTGTTTTCGCACGGCTTGGAAATGTAATTTTGGCTGAGTTATTGCTCGATGACTTGCCGTTCCATAAAGATTTCAACGGGGAGCTCTCCATGGCGTTCGAAATCTAAATAATTTTTCATTAGCCGCTCCACTGGCAAAATGTTTATCGGAATTTTATAGTGTTTACCGTCCCACTCAGTTCATTGTTTGTGCGGAAACTCAAATATCATCTGTAGTTATTAGGAAGTTATGGCCGCTTGTTATTCTCTTAATAGACTGGGTGACCTTATTAATTCTGCGCGGTGCTTTGTGATGAAGCGCTAGAGAGAAAGATTTATAATGAGCTCAAAGCATATTTCAGGAATAGGACAATGAAGATTACACAAGTGATCACAATTATGAAAGACATCAGTGTCAGGTTTTTTGGCTCATTCCATGATCACATGGCTCCAATATCATGCTCCACAGTTCTCCACTGGCACTCTACTTTCATATGTAAATTGGAACCCATTATAAAAAAAAATGATGTGTTTAACCTCCCTAGCGCACTGCTGAGGTCCAGATTTCTGTACCAAAAGCACACCATAGACTTTAAACTAAAAATATGTCCGTACAAGGGTCATATAGACATCCTGAATATAATAATGTTTGAAACCAACAATTACCATATGTTTAATTTAATTTAAATTAAACATATATAAATTAAACATATATAAATTTAATTTAAAATATATATAATAAAAGGTATCATCGGAATGATAAAATCTCTAAAATACTTATTTTGTATGATAGATTTCAAAACAGTATGTATTCATATTTATGTTTTTTTATATTCATACAATACAATTTTTATTCAATTAAAAATGTGTTTTTACTTTAAATTGTATTGGATACAGTTATCACTGTATCCAATACAATGCCCTTTGGCACCCTCTGAAAGGGGGTTAACTTCAAAGAGCACATCTGGAAATTACACTGGGGTTGATTTTTCAGATGTGCCCTTTGAAGTTAACCCAATTTACATTTGAATGTCAGGGTGGATGAGCCGCTTTCCAGAAGCCTGCTTGTCACATCGGGGACACCAGGACAGCGTGAAACGGTAAGTATGCGGTGCCGGAGCCCCGATCTTCATTGGGCGGCACCAACTCGTTCAGTGCAATAGTGACTGTGCAGCGCTAAACGAGATGGTGCCGTCCCCCGCCCCCCTGCGGGACATTCATATGCAAATTGGGCTGGGAGAGGGGTGACATCGACGGTTTGCTTGAGTGAAGAAGCAAGCTTCAGATCCCCCAGACAGCACAGAGCAGAATGTTGCCGTCCCAACCGCTAGGGCCGTTAAATAAAGTTGAGAAGATCTGAACAAAGACTCCAAAATTAGTTGATCACATGAACCAGTAGAAATGCTCATCCCACTGCTTATACTTTTGCTTAACCAACCATAGTAGGCCACAGAAGAGGTAATCTGTGAGCTCCAAGTGGTGGGAATGCACATCTTGATGTCCGTTCAATCAATGAACGCGTGAGCACAGCGTGATGACACCACACTCCTTGAGCATTTGTCAATTGAACAGAGAAACGCACCACTTTACGCAATCAATCCTGTTTGATACTTTAGATGGGGACCCTGGGCCCCAACCAAAGTAATGGCAATCGAATATGGATTTACCAACATGTTGGTTCCCTGTTCAGGATGGGTGGCTGCAATTGATGCCAAAACAATTTATCACTGTGAATGCACATGGTTGCTCAGGAATCGATTGAAGAATTGACCCATGTATGCCCACCTTTAGTACGGGGCTTATATAGAGGAGCTGACTTTTGTACATGACTTGTCTAGACTTTTCTTGAGGTGAAGGCCCTTGAAGATGTTGGTGAACCCAATGACATCTGCTGACCCATGCACCTAACGTTATTGAGTTTACTGGAAAAGTATAGTTCTTTAAAGCTAGCCATACATGTGCCGATTCCATGGACGATCGATCACCCATCCGATCGATTCCAGCAATGCCGCAGGAAATCGGATGTCCGATCGATCGCCCAATTAAGCCTGTCCCTACCACCTTGGGCCACC
>CM070035.1:145628012-145659955 GCA_036250615.1 Ptychadena robeensis | reverse complement strand
AACCCCTAACCTTGACGCCCGAAAATTGGAAGAATAACCCTGAAAACACCAAAACTAGGGCTATCTGCACATGCACAGTTGTAAGAATAGGAAAATATTTCAGCTACAAAAATATCTCCGAACATCAACACTCTTAAACTGAGCTGCTGCATTGTGGCCAAGACTATACAGCGGTATAGGAGGTAACCAAAGAGTTTCAGTGCACATGCTCTGCGTCACATCCAGAGGTTATTTTTGTAACTTTATTTGTACTGCCCGCATTAGTTGAAGGGATTTGTGTCAGCACTGACAGAACTGTATCAAATTAGTCTACATTGTTGTTGTCTCAGAATGAAGTCTCTTCTAAAGATGATTCACAAGCCTACAAACTAAAGACAAGCAGTCTAAGTACATAGATCACTAGAACTATGTTTTGTGCTCTGATGAGACCAACATAAACCTATTTGGTTTAGATTGTGTCACGTGTGTGGAGGCAACCTGGTCAGGAGTACAAAGACAACTGTGTGTTGTCTACAGTCAAGCATGGTGGTGGGATTGTCATGGTTTGGGGCTGCATGTGTGCTGTCTGGACTGTGGAGCTACAGCTACTGTGACATACTGCTGAAGAAGAGTAGGGATCCCCTACTTTTAGGAAAGTGGGCCATAGGGCAGTATTCCTACATGATAGAAGCACAAGGTTTCTTCCCATCCACCAGCTTCACCAATCTCTCCAGGTCCACCCTGATGATGTCATATATGACGCCAGAGGGATGGGGGGGGGGTAGGCAGTGTCATTGACCTCCATGTATTGGAGGTGGCGTTGCTTTTTCACAGCAGTGTTCAGGGGCCAAAGGAGGGCAGAAAATTGCGGCAGGTTACAATGAAAGCTTGCCATGGGTGAACCGCCCACAAGGTTATTAAGCTCCCTAGCGGTCTGCCTATATGCGCCGTTTTTAAAAAACATGGAGCTTTCCGTGGGTGTATCAGGCTACACCCAATGCCCAGTTCCCCGGCGGTTGGGGTGAACACAAACCCCAAACGAACTGGGTTAGTCTCAACTGCTAGGGAGGTTAAACTTTATTGCTTTTAGGTCCTTGACACCAGATATTTGTTCAAACAATCAGAAATAATTGAAATTCTGCTGCAACTGATTCTTACCACAAAATGCAGCTTTCTATAAATGGATATAATGGTATGCAAACCTCAAATCCTTAAACAGCACAAACGTCAGATAATCTGCTTGTATCTTGTGTCTAGATTGTCTTGTGGCTTGTAGACATTGGATGGGGGCAGATTGTAGGGTTCAGGGATAAACGCTCTGCCTAGAATAGTTCACTAGCGATAAGATGTGTCAAGTCTTTCAGAGGGTCCTATCAGTTGTGAGTGACAACACAGACGTGTTATTTCTCTTATATACTTCACAGGTTAGTTGTGAGGAGCACCGAGCATGATGACATTTTTACTGATTATATTCTAACACTGCAGTGCACTCAGTGATACAAAAGTGAATCTCGTTGTGCTAATCCAGACTTGTAAGGTTGTTGCCAGTGGTTTTATAGCAAATGATTTAAACAGGATGGATTCCAAGTGCTTACAGCAATAAAACAGGTGTAGACCAACATTCTTCGCACACAAACTGCTGTGTCAATATAATCTGTTGTGTACCTGCCAACCCTACATATGCATTTTATTTTACATTCATATCATTTATTAGGTTTGTACTTTGGACAACAAAGTTTATCTTTTCTAGAGATGTTTGCACATTTTTGACTAGTAAATTTAATCAAGTAAATTGCAAAGTCCCTGAACAATGTGTCATCCCCAAAAATTACCGTATATACTTGAGTATAAGCCAAGTTTTTCAGCCCGAAAAATGGACAGAAAAAGACTCCCTTGACCTATACTAGAGTCAGCGTGCCACTTACCTGTCCGGGTGGTCGCTGGTTTGCAGGCACTGGCAGCCCTTGGGAATGATCCGATTCTTCCAAGATCAGCTGGTGAAATGTAAACAAACGGCACGTCAGCGCCATCTAGTGGACTATTTCTTAATTTTTGCTGGAGAAGGTGGAATTTTAATTAGAAAACTCCACTATTTTATGATTCAAACATCAAAATAAGTTTCCATTCCATGTATTGGTCCCAATAATAATAATAATAAGAAGAATAAAAACAACTTTTTAAATGGAACTTTTTTCATGTTCACGGAGTTTGATCCATTCCTAGGGACAATGGTGATTTCTCTATATTTTTCTCATTTAGAAAACTCCACTATCTGACTTTGCATTTCCCACCCTCAGCTTATACACAAGAAGTTTTTTCAGTTTTTGTAGATAAAATGAAGTATTAACCTCCCTAGCGCACTGCTTAGGTCCAGATTTCTGTACCAAAAGTGCACCATAATTCAATGGTAAATTCTTTCTTTATGTCGTAGGCCTCTAACTTCCCGTCCGTACAAATGTCCGTACAAGGGTCCAAGAGACATCCATGATATATGATGTTTGAAAAAAGCAATTATGTAAAATAAAAAAACCACAAAAAATTAGGACACAAAAACTATGCTTGCTATGTATAAATATCGCAAAATTAAAAAAGTCTCTGGTGCCCCAGAAGTTTCCCATTTGCACTTTAAACCCTCTCTAACCTGTGTGAAAAATCAACCCAGGAAGAAAGGGTTACTGCAAATGGGCACATGGAGGGCATCAGGTGACTTTTATTCTGGCGATATTTAGTCATAGGGGGAGTTTGAAAGCGTTATACAAAGAAGAAAACTGCTTTCTTTATGTTACTGTACAAATATCCCGCCGGCGCCTCGTTTCCTTCTCCCCCCCCCCCCACTCGGCCTTTTGTTCGCAGGCTAGTGGGGGCTGGGGGGGGAGAAGGAAACGAGCAGCCGAAGCCGAAGAGCAGTCACATCGGGGGAATCGGGGACAGCGTCAGTGAGTATGCGATTCCCCACATTGTACTGGACGGCAGCACCTCGTCCAGTGCGATAGTAGCAGTTGGAGCGCTAGACGAACGCTAGGGCGGTTAAACAGCTACTTAAAATGTATTGTCCCTTGGTAATCCTGAGTGTAGCTCAGGCTACACTTTAATTACTAGTATGGGTAACCCCCAAGTCAGGGATGCTTACCTGCTCCAGCTCTTACCTGCACCATCCTTTCTTTGGATCTTGTTCTTGGATCTTCTTCCTGGATCCACCTCCCTGATGTCAGTGATGAGGTGGGGGGTTCCCTTGCCATATACCTGTATTGTAATACAGGCATAAGCGTCCCAAGCCCTTACATGCCTGGCGTTATTGATGAATGTGCAGGAAGGGCCAAAGCATGCAGGATATATGAACATATTACATGTTCCTGTACCACTTTCAAAACAGAAAAGCAGGAATGCTCATACCTCCCAAGAAGTTAAAATTTTTTACTTTTACCTATGTTCACATTAGAGAAGGTCAAGGTTTACTATCACCATCGCTGGTCTCCCTGCAGGTGCCGGCAGCCTCTGTGGGTAGTCCGATGACTGCTCTTATCCTCTGAGCCTGCAATCTCCTTCTTCTGCTGCAGCTGGCGGATTCCAGTGCGGGCGATCAGTGTGCCCATGGGGTTCATAGCTACAAGGGGAACCACCGTTCCTGGCTGACTGTTTCTGTAATCTATTTGCAGTATTCCTGTGCTAGACTCCACTGATGAAATGTAAACTTAGACGGCAGCGCCATCTTGTAGTCATATTGTTATGTTGTTTTTACTGGAGATGGTGAAATTTCATTTTGAAACTCCACTATCTGACTTTGGATGCCCACATGGCTTATACTGGAGTCAGTAATTTTTATTTTATAGATTCAATTAGATACCTCAGTTTGTACTCGGGTCCCCTTACACCCAAGTATATATGGTAGTACAAAGTTTTAGTTACCTTTTGAAGCCAACTACAAATCTACTTCCTTTTATCTCAAGACTTAAGCACTGAAAGGTGCAACTCAGTGAGGATATAAATGGAAGCTGCAAGCCACCATGAGGGAACTGTACAACTATGCAAAATGTTTTTGTTTTTTTAAGGCTTTATAAAATGTAAACATTTGATAGATTTGTTTCACCAGAATAGAAGACCGTTTATAGATGAAATATTGCAATAAGTGTATTTAGAGGCTTTTATTGCCAGGTTAATACATATTAAAGCATAATAATGTCTAGAATGTTTTTGTTATAATTATGGATAGAATTAAGCCCAAGGTAAAATGACAATGTGAAAACCACTAGATAATCTTGTCAATTGGATCCTTGTATGAAAACATTTCGGAACCCCCTAAAGCCCCCCATACACGCTTAGATTTTATGGCCGACCGATTGCCGTGCGGGCTCTTGCCGATCGGTCAGGCAAAAAATAAGGTGCCGATCTAAAGCTTAAAGAGCTTAAATCGGCAGCCAAATCGATCTAAGCCATTACGGGCATGTCCGTAATTCTTAGATTGGTCTGATACAGTACTTTAGATAGGGACACAGTGTCCCTGTCTAAAGTATGTCTTCTCAGCTCCGTGCTGAGGAATCAGCTGCCTGCTTCTGAGGGGGGAAGGGGGGGAGCAGCTACCTTCCCTCTAGGCTGACACACAACACAGCTGGCTAGATGCTGTCTGCCGGGTCTCCCTAGCTGATGGCATGAGCAGATAGAGAGACCCAGCGGACAGCGCTGGCATACAAAGGGTGCCCGGGCTGATTATGTCCCGAGGTTTTGGCTGATTGACGGCGCGTGATGACATCACCACGCACAGTCGATCGGCCAAAACATCGGGACACAATCTATACGTGTATGGGGGGCTTTACTTGGTGTAAAGACAGAAAGATGTTAAGCATATATACAGTTTAAAGATGATGATCCCCATTTTAGATTTTGAGCCCCTACCTTGCGTATAGGTATTTCCTTCCCCTCCTTGTCTCCTTTTTTTGACAGTACATCAAACAGCTGAATGAGAAATATTTTTAAAGCACACTTATCAAAACCCTTTGCATACTGTGGTTAATTACAAGAATAAAATGCTAAAACCCCAAAAATATTTTTACATTTCATTCTTTGTCTGGTATTATCATCAACATTCCCTTCTCAGGATTCTCCTGCTTCATCTTGGCGTTGTAAGTATAAAATAACGCCACAAAAGCCACCGCATTAATCTCTTGCGGCAACGCCAACTTATATCTGTTGATAGCGGTTCCCTGGTTGAGCTGCAATGTCATTCAAACCTGTCTTGCGGATTTCAAAAGGTAAAGGAAAATATTCAGGCAAATGCAGCCCAATGTAATGATCATACAAGTGCTGAAACCTCAGGGTGCTGCTACTCATATTAAAATGAAATGAAAAAAAAAATAGCAATATTACTGTAAATGTTATTTCTAAAAAGAAAAATGTGCTGTGCTGGGTATTTGGAGGAATATTTGTCCTATGCATTCTTCAGGTGGGTTATGTCGTTTTTCTTCCCGGACCTTTCCAGAATCTGCAATTTGTTGTATCTGCACAAGCCCATAGGCACCACTCTGATCACACTAGTCTGGCTATTGGCCATTGGTGGACAATATTTCGATATATATATTTGTATTTCATGTATAAGCAACATTTCTTTAATTTGTTGTAGACTTATGGGAAAATCTAATTTCTGTCCTGCTGTCCTCTGTCAGTCTTCAGTGATCCCTCCAAAAAAAAAGGGAGTAATGTCCCCTGCCAGCTAGACCATTAGGTGGTGTTTGGAACTGGGTGAAACTTACAGGGTAAAATGGGTTAGTATGTGGCATAAGTGATGAAGTTGCGTGGATGTATGCAGCTCCCAATATGGAGAGGGAGCCTGGCCCCCCCTGTAAAAGAAGGATAGGAAGAAGCACAAGAGGCGCACAACCTAGTGCAACAAAGTTCAACCCCCCGCCCCCACACACACATGGATCGACTTTCTGCTCAATCGACCATCAATCAATTGCTGTACATGTTCGCATCGATCGCAGGATGATTGAGAAGGAATTGAAAAAAAATTGGACATGAGGCTATGTTCCCACTTAGGCGATTAATCGATTGCGCTTCGGCAGAATCACATGCCAATTGCCTACACTACTTTCAATAGGCTTGTCCCCATTGATAGGATCGCGCATGATTGCGATTGGGGAAGTGGTAAAATTGCGGCTCCCCGCATTCTGACGGTCAGCAACCGTGATTATTTTTATCTAATCGCACCCTTAGATGTGAATGGAGGCGATTTGCGATCGCACGTACAGACGATCACAAATTGCGGCCATTCATTCTCTATGGAGGGGATTTTTTTTATAATGGTGGCGTTTTTTTTTTCTTTTTAAATTGCATGTGAATATCGCCTGGTCAATTAATCGCCTAAGTGGGAATATAGCCTGACCGTAAATCCCGGTTGATCACCATTTGCATGCCATTTTAAGGTGGAACCCAGATCCCCATCCAAATTATCGAACATGCAAAGTGGTGCACACCGATTTTCTGTTCTATGTCATGATGACGTCACGATTCTGCGTTCGATCCCAGGTCGATTGAACGGACCTGTGTGTGCCCAGCTTAAGTTCTGTTAATGGTAAAGATAAAGTAATGCAGTCACAATAATAGAGGTACAATGCATGCTAAAGGTGACCATACACGTGCCGATTTTTCGGCCGTTTTTAGCCCTCCCGACCGATCCGGTAGGTCGGTCGGGAGGGATTCAGAACTGTTTTAAAATCGGCTGAAAAGTCGGTCGGGTCCCGCCCGCGGATGCCCGATTTTTCGGGAAGACGGCAGCTTGTACATGACGGCAGCTTGTACATGACATATACAAGCTGCCGTTTTCCCGAAAAATCTGGCATCCGCGGTCGGGACCCGACCGACTTTTCAGCCGATTTTAAAACAGTTCTGAATCCCTCCCTCCCGACCTACCCGACCGGATCGGTCGGGAGGGCTAAAAACGGCCGAAAAATCGGCACGTGTATGGTCACCTTAAGCAAGGAGTGCTGATCTACAAGGATAGGAGGTGCAGAGGAATAATTGGTTGTAGCTGTGACTGACCTTTCCATTTTCAC
Organism: Ptychadena robeensis; assembly: GCA_036250615.1. Taxonomy (NCBI): domain Eukaryota; kingdom Metazoa; phylum Chordata; class Amphibia; order Anura; family Ptychadenidae; genus Ptychadena; species Ptychadena robeensis. The sequence continues at coordinate 145,652,930 of CM070035.1, read as the reverse complement.
TCTACTAGAAGGGAAGTAAGTGCATTTCAGAGCCAAAGAAAGTCATAAAAACAATAGCTCAAGGTTATAATTCACAAAAGAAAAAAAATTGAATCGTGTATTTAAACGCCATTTGTTGTATTAAAGTGTTATTTTTTAGACCTAATATACGCCATGGTTGCGGTATGGATTTCTCACTGCTGTATAATTGAAAAGGCAGCATGTGAATGATTTTCAGCTTCCAGCAGTGGGGCATTCGATGTGCTCCTTTTGAGATGGAAGCTTGAAGAAAGTTTAGATGGTGGCTTCCTTTTTTTTGTGTTTTGTGTGTGTGCTGTACATGCGCCTTACAACATCCTAAAGATTTCCTCCTTTGTCTTTCAGTGTGGGAACTTTGCTGTTCTGGTGGATCTTCATGTTTTGCCTCAAGGCACCAGTAAAGACACCAGCTGGTTTTCTGACCATGAGAAGGAGGTACAACAAAACCATTCCTACTTCAAAAGCCTCTAGCTGCAGGGAAGGAATTGGACTGGCCTGATTTGCTCAGATCTTATTTTCATTGTTACGTTGAGACTACTGTGAATTATAACTAACCTTTAACAGCTCCTTGGGGACTATTAGACATGTGTTCTGTTTCCCTTCAGTTAATGACTTTTCTTTTAGTTAACTTTTTATTCTGGGCTTTGTCATAAATACGTTATTTTTCTATCACAGCTGTACCCCATGCTTTTTTAACTAAGCAGTTTCATCTTTAGCCGGCAATGTGGAAGAATGTATTCCTAATTCAGTGTTAATTTAAGACTAGAAGCAAACAATTTCAATGCATTTTTTATAGAGTTATTTCTTTCAGGGATAGCACTTGCTTCATGTAAAGGTTTAAATCTGATGAGGCTAAACATTAAGAACAATGAGGCCTGTTAGGATATTGCAATGAAGTTACATTACTAAAGCTGACCATACACCTTTAGATCTCTGTCAGATATCCTTAAAGGTAGCCATACACAGGTCGATTTGTCAGCGATCAATTGCCGATCTGATCTTTCGAGGCGATCAGGGATCAGCGATTGATCAGATCGAGAATCGATGCAACACCACCTTGTGAATCCGATTTGTGGTCGATTTGGACATGAGCTGATCTCCAAAATGGCCGATTCCACAAAATCCATTGATCTCAAAGGCTGCTGCATAGTGCTGTGGGTCCACCAACATACTCCGATTGCCAAACGAGCAACCAAAAACAACCAACATGTTGGTTCAATGTCCGATCCGATTTTTAGTCGATTCCGATTTTGTTTGGTCGATCGTTCAGGGTTGGCAGAATGCGATTGATCGCTGATTGAACGCTGATCGATCTCATGAACGCGCGCAGTGATAGATCGGTCAAAAATCTAGTGGAAAATCAACCTGTGTATGGCTACCTTTTAGATCTACCAACAACTATGTAGTGGCGGGTCCTCTGCAATTGAACACAGGTAAACTTGATGGTTTAGAAAGTCCCTCATATTACATGGTTTTGGTAAAACAAAAGGATATCTAAAGGAAATCTGACAGAGAAATCTAAAGGTGTATGGGGGCCCTTAGTAAGATGTAGTTGCAAAAATGTTTTCAATTATACATAATTATTAGGTATATTTTAAATTATCTGTATTTCATGTCCCACACTTTTCATCTGTCTTTTCATGTCTCACAAACACTTGCACAGAGCTATATTCCTTTTTAATTCATAAGTCTACAATAAGCCATACCTGTCAAATTTTCCCACTGATCAAGGGGGAAAAAAGACAACGTCACTTCCAGTATTTGGAACAAGGAAGTACTGAGTGCTTCCAAATACCGGAAGTGACTTCGCTGACGGTCTGGAGGTTTACCTTCCCTTCCTCCTTTTTAGTAGCAGGCTAACTTAGGAGGAAGGGGGTATTTATCTTCCTCCTAAGCTCCCACCCCACTTGTGCAGATGTGCAGGGTGGGACATTACTAGGGACAGTAACGCCCTCTCCCTCCTAAGTTAGGCATGAACTAAATAGGAGGGGACTATAATCTCCTGATACCAGTAGTGATGTTACTGACATGTCTGTAATTTGTTAGATCGATTTCTGGGCCGATTTTTAGGTAGGCACGGTTTGATTTGCAGGTGATTTCCTCAATGAAATCACCCGCAAAATCGAATCGTCTATGGCCACCTTTACACACCTGGAAGCTGAATTCTCTCAGACGCCCTGTTGAGACTGGGTCTTAGAAGGAATTCATTAATAATAGAAGCTACAATGCACACATTAAATCATTTTAAATCCATCAAAATTAAGGGAAATATGCTCAGGCTCCTAAGTGAAATGATAGGTAAATCCTTTCTTGTTAATGAGAATAAAAGTCAGTTTTGTATAATCCCCAATGCATGGCAACGACTCTCGAAGAAGATCTTTGGACAGGGGAAGGGGTCAGTGTTCAATAGGTGTTATACTCAAGTCACAGATTTGGTGGGTTAATTGCCATGACATTTGACTGTCTCCCCTACAGCAGTATTCTCTGACACTTTGATAATGCCACAGACTTCATAATCCATTCTAAGCTGTCAGTTTCAATGAGATAAGGCAATTTGCTCTGGGTTGTAAGCCTAATGAACTGCTTTACACAGGTGTACTAGTATTTGCCAGTAATTTGTATTGTTTTGTCAGTCCCGGCCAAGTGACCACCCAGAGTAAAACTAGTTTTCATTACCAATATTTTCTGCCAGTGTTGTTTCCTATCTGCAGCCCGAGTTCACAGATGTCTTTATTTACGGCATCTGTCTTCCTTAAACAGAAGCTATTCTCATACATCCACTTATTACACATCCAGAAAAAGAGAGAGATTAGGGATCGCCAACAACACATGGGTGATTGCAGATGAATTTAGTGATGCCGGTCATATTTAGGACACCTCTCATTGTTTTCTTCTTTTTAGAAGAATATGGAACTTTTAGGCTTTATCTACCCACACAGTTTGGGGATTTTCTCTTAAGATTCGACCAGCCCCTAAAATGTGAACTCACTTGCTTTGTATAAGAATATACTATTCTATAGGCAGCAGTGATGGCAAGTTCTGCTAGCAAAAGCTAGGTATACACGGCTCGATTTTATATTCGCCTAAAAAAACAATCATTTTGGAAAACTTAACACTTCACGAATTATTCTTCAAATATTCTAAGGATGTTTGAAAATTTGAGATCTCCTGTTTACTTTTTGCAAGTATCGGCACTTAGGAATATTGTCATCGCAATCATGGCAACATCGAACACGTACTCGTAGACAAGTTTCTTTTTAATGTATGATTCATTAACAATTGATCGTTCAGCATTTGATCATTCACCTGTTGAACCGAATATTTGAGATTGCGAAGACATAGCACTTTGAGATATTCGAAATAAAAATTTACGATTCAAATATTCACACTCAACACTAAATATGATCAATTCACAACCAATCAATTCCTTTCCTTGGTTCTGTGCTCATGATTCATAGCACCATCGCATAGAGACCAATCGAAATACCAGATACTTGAACGGTCGACTGAAATTTACCAACATGTCTGACCACTGCTCAATTGATGGATCACTTTTGGTCGATCGATTCAGCTAAAAGGGAATCGATTTTAAGTTGATCGTTTGGAAAAATCAAACTGTGTATCCCAGCCCTCCCTCCTCCCCTGTACACATTGCTGGTGTCCTCGGTGAGACTGGAGATGCAGGCTGGGAAGCTGGGAAACTGATGCCACGGAGGCCTATGGCGCTGCCCCCCCCCCCCCCCCCCCCCCCCCCGCCTCTTAGGCATCACTGATGACGCCTAAGAGGCTCAGGCTTGCGGAGCATAGGCGAGTATGTCCCATCCCACCTCCGGGTGAGTTTGTTTTGTAAACCGCTCAGGAAGTTAGTCAGCTGATCAAAAATTATATTGTCGGATTTTCCTATTACTGTTTTTTTTTAAAACCGGATTCTGTTAGCGGTTATAATTGTGTCATTTTTAGAGCAGAAGTAAAAATGTTTACTGTAATTAAGTAAACATTTTCTTAATGGTCACGGCTGTTCTTGATTCTGACTTTTATTATGATTCTTCCATATTCTTGCTCACAGATTATTTTTCTAATGTCTATGTTTTCGTTTTATTTTTCTTCGTATCATTGTTCTTTTCAGGAAGTCTGTACATTACTGAGAGATACAATTGATTCCAGAGTGAGGCATCATATTGAAAGCCGCAGACAGCAGGGTCAGGTGAAGCTCAAAGAGTACACGCCGGCCAGTCCATTGTTCCTGAAAGGTGAGTGTCCTCCTATTACATTACCACATGCTAATTGTTCCCAAAACCCGCTTCAGAAGTCTGGTTTATAAGGATTATTCTCTGCTGGGAAAAAAAAATATGTGGATGACGCGACCCATTGTTGTGAAAGGGCTGTGAATTATCAGGTGGCTGGTGAATGGGGTGGCAGGGGCGGAGTGCCCTGTAAATAGTAACCTGGAGTTTATGGTCACTGATGCCACAGCTTCTGCCCGGTAAATAATATCATTATATGTATTATATAGGGCAGCACGGTGGTTAGCACTCTGGCCATGCAGTGCTAGAATCCTGAGTTCAAATCCAGGCCTGTGCACAATGTAAAGAGTTTGCATGTTCTCCCCATGTCTGCGTGGGTTTCCTCCGGGTGCTCCGGTTTCCTCCCACACTTCAAAGACATGCTGATAGGTTAATTGGCTTCCCCCCCTGGTTAATGCTCTATTCAGACTTCCACTGATGGAGGGGTACAGGTACTGCACTACGTTAATCCCTGCATCAGCAGATTGGCTCAGAACCGTTAGAGCAGAGCATCTGCCGAGCAGGTAAAGTGAATGTGATCCGTCGGGACCCCAACTAAAGCATTGGCTGAGCTGGCTGACCAGCTCCTTCGATAACGGGCTCAGCGTGATGATGTCATCGCGTTGGGCTGGAGCTTTCTCCAACGGTTCGAATATCGAGCCGTGTTTTTCCACTTTTAGTGTTATGACTATATATTCTGTAATGCACTGTTGGCACCATATAAATGCAACAAAATAATAATACAAACAATAATTATATTTCTAATATTTTGGTACAAACATCTGTCCAAATTGCATTTTTAAAATAAGATACCCGTACCAATTTACATAGAAATGCTACTTAAGAACAAACCTACAGCTCCTATCTTACTAAAGTACTTAAGATATATAAGAAGGGACTGCTTGTACTATGTAGTGCTGGGTCCTCCCTGATAGAATACATAGTGATTGGAAGGGTTAGAAAGGTCCTCATATTACATGGTTTTGTTAGAAGAAAAGTTTATTGTATGGTAAGATTGTAAGTGGTATGGTGGGCTTACACAGGTAGATTCCGTGCAATCAACCCCCAATCAATCACATCGTTGTGACATCACCACCCTGTGATTGATAACGGGTCAATCGGATAATGTACACCACATGGGCACATCAATTCCGGTTTGATGGGGACACGGTTTCCCTGTGGTCCCTGGTTCTCTGCTTCTGCAAAGCCGGAGAAGCAGAGAGTTAGCCAGCCTGCGCCTCTTCCTCCCCTGCCACAGAGACGTGCTTGCCACGCCCCCTTCACACTCCCACAACAACTAGCTGATCATAGCCGCCTGTGTACCATTCAGCTGGCAGCCTGTCCATTACATTGTATGGGGACTCGCTGTCCCCATTCAAAGTAATGGATTTTGACCAAGGTTTTCGAACATGTTGGAAACCCGTTTAGTCGGGTTCCTTCGAGCAGGATCCATTGATCAACATCGGGTGCCGTGAGCCGGATGTTGCTCTAATCTGTTTCTTCATCGAGCCGGCTTTAGTCTTATCTCTATGAGAAGGTTTTGGAGTCAGCAGGTACCTACAGCCAAGACAATTTATACAATTTTCTTTAAATGATCTTATTTGATGCCAACCTCTATTCTTAAACATAAATAAACAAGCAGTATGGTCTATCCCTATACAAAATGACATTCTACATGACAAATAAAAGAAAAAAGTGTAGCAAGGCCTATTGTTCTCCTTGAGATAATAATATATATCCTAAAACAAACTTTTCATAAATCTGTCATTTTATGTAAATAGACCAGCAACCCTGCTGGCATGCTGATATTTTGCTAAAAGGACTAAATAATTATGTGACAGAAATAATTTTCAGTGGCTTTAACATTTTTTTTAATCTTTGTGACATTTGCAGGAATTAATTTGCCCGTGTTCTTTGTCTTAGTATAACTATAGTGTTGTTCTCAAATAATAACAGAACCAGTAATTGTCTTAAGAACGTGGTCAGTGGTCTGCTGTGCGTGACAAGAATGAAACAATTGTAATTCAGAAGATGGTTCTCATTGTTGTAGCACGCCGTGCAACTTTTCAGAGACAAGTAGTAGCTGTTGATGATTTTACTAAGTGGTTGTGTATATGTCCGGGCCTGATAATCTCTCTGCTTATATGACGCTGTATATTAAAGAGTAGTGCTCTGAAGGCTTAGGGTTTAAGAATGATTGGATTGCAGTTTTTCTGGACATTAGGAATGCCCATGTGATCAATGAGCCTTAACTATAGTTGTGTCAAAAGAACAACAAAGTAAAACAACAAAATAAATATGGACACCTGAATGCAAACAAGTCATTATGCTGATTTTTACTGTTATACGTTTCTGTTTGATCTCCAGCCATTATGTCTTTCTGTAATTTGTCTCACATGACTATGTCAGTGAATGGGGATGCACATGTTTACTACATTGTCCTAAGTTGTAAAATACTTTGCAGTTTAGTTTTCCTGTGTTTCTTTATATATTATGTTCTGCTAATAATGTGTTTGTAGTAGTAAAACTTATTGACTCGAGTATAAAACTAGAGCGGGAAATGCAGCAGCTCCACCATCACGCCACCATGCCCCATGTGATTTTAGATATGGGAAATATGGGTCCAGGGTGGCATTACACTGGGGGGCGGCATCTGGGCACTTTTTCCTCTGCCCAGATGCCCCCCCTCCCAGCGCACCCACCTATAAAGCGGTCAAGTCTGTGACTCAACAGCACACCACCCCCTGCCCTCAGTAGCTATCCGGCAGCCATGCGAGGTGCTCATCTGGTAGGTCGCTTGCTTCTTCCCCCCGTAGCTGGCGTCTCTGCGGGGGGGGGGGGGGGGGGGGATACTCGAAGGGGTGCTCACCCAGGGAACTGATTATCCTAGGACCTACAGATACCAGTATGGCAAATACAGTACCAACCTGTATACCAACCTGTACCAACCAATTTTTTAGAACAAGGAGCTTCTTGTTGTTGATGCACAGCATGTTTTAATATGTAAACACTGGTATCTATAGGTGTGACTCTCTGGTATCTGTAGGTGTCACATGCCTGGGAAAGAGCAATGTGGCAAAACTGTTGTTGCAGTGGTGAGATGTTGCAGCCTGGAGAAGAGAGGACATAGTAGTCACCCGTACATAATTTAGCAATGCCCACACAGAGAGCAGTGAACACCCACACAGAGCCGGTCACTGTTGGTTGGTGGGTGCTTGTCTCGAAGGCCCCCGATTTGAGCATAAGCAGAGGGGGGCTTTGGCTTATATTTGAGTATAAACAGCAATTCTAAAACTTGATAATGCAAAGAGAAAGAATAACCACAAAAGTGCAGCCTTGTCTAGTTTAAGGGGCATCTGATAAAAAGCTAAAGGAAAACAATGTCTTTTAGCTGGGCATACATGATTCGATTTTTCCATTCCATCGACTTAAAAAACGATCCTATTAAGTAGATTGTGTAAAAATCAAACATAAAATCGATGGAGCAGTGATCACACATATTGGAAAAATGTTCTCGATCGTTCAAGTATCTGATGGATTGTCTAGGTATATCTATTGATTTTTATCCGATGGTACTATGGAGCATGCACACAAGGCTAAGAAAAGGGGTGGATGTGTTTAAAATCAATCATACTATATGTTGGTAAAAACGATCCAAATGTAATACAATCAAATTTATTCAGATCCTATTTTAAGTCATTTGAATGAAAAATCCAACCGTGTATGCCCAGCTTTAGACCTTTTCATTGATTTCTGATCTGATACAATGATCTAATGTAATGAATCTGAAGCACATTAAACTGCTGACCACTCATAACCAACTAGTTTGGACATGGAACAATCAGGTTTGTTGATCAATATTAGTCAAAAGTACACAAACTATCAAATATATATATGCTATACTCATATTTTGATAAACAAGAAAAAAAAACTGAAAGAAAGAGTATCTTGATTTATGACCCTGAACTATTGATGGTTGGGTTGGTTAGGTGGAAGATTTGCACTGGATTTTCTCAGGTCAACAAGGCCTTAATATACAGAAGAGTCTCACAGGGATTCATTTTAATATGTGTGTTTTGAATAGTTCATTTTTATCAAGTGTATTTGTTGGTTTTTGCAAAGATACAAAAGTCTTTAGAAGTTGCACGTGGGTACCAATCCTCAACATATTATAGGATATTATCGGACCCCCCCCCTCCCCATTCATGTTAAGAATGAGGGCCGGCACCCCCCCTGGAATACCTTCGCACGCCCCAGTTTGGGAACCACTGACTTAACTCTAATAGTTAAAGGGAAGATCATGATTCCTATAAAGAATCTACAGAGTGACCTATAATGGTTTAATTTTAGCAAACATAACATTAAACAAGAACTCAATGAAGTGTTCAACATAAGTTGCATACTTAAGCTGTTATCACTCTGTGCTTTGAATAAGATAGAGGAGTGTATGTATGTATATATGATTGTATATCGTGTAATAGGCTTGCTAATGGAAAGCATAGGAGACCTTTCTATGGGAGACCTTGTCATTAAAAAGTAAACTACAGCTTCAAAGACCAGACAGTTCCTTTCCATAGTTCAGACTACAAAAGTTAGGACTCTTTTCAATATGACTGACCTGAACTAGTTTCATATCATATTCAACCCAAGGGACTGGTCCAGCCCTGATGGTACTGTCTATCGGAGACTTTTGAATACCTGATACATTTGTTCTGCATCATTGCCCGAGGCTTTCAGGTCGTTATATGTGCTGATGACCTAACTCAGGTCTCTTTACCTTTCAGGTATCCTAAAAAAGACTTGCTGTGGTCTGAAATCCAAACTTACTTCCAAGGCTTTGGCAACAAGTAATTAGACCGTATTCTTAGATCTTCAAAGCTCAGAGCATAAGGCTTTTCTTGTTTAATGACAGGGCCACACCGTGGTGGATGCTGTGAGACAGCATTTCAGCGCGGGAGCATGCGACTCAAACATGTCTGTATTCTTTCAGTGACGGATACAACTTTGTATTCTTGAAACTCCAGAAATGTGACAGCAATATCACATTATTCTTGGTTCTTATTTATAAAGGTCTACTGTGTATTCACAATACATTATTCAGTAATCAAGGAACACAAAGATATTCTTTGCAGTAGCTGCAAAACAGTGGAGATGCACAGGAATGGATAGTGTACAAAATAAAAAAATAAAATAAAGAATTTTCAGGGTATATTAAATATAAAATGTATTTCCTTTGCGTTACATAGATTTAGAGCTATTGGCTGTGTTAGGTGGATAATGTGCATCTCTCCAGAAGGAACACAGACACAAATAAAAACATAAAGTCCCATAGGAGATTTGTTTTCTCTTTCTAAATGTCCTACCACTAATGCCACCTTGGCTGAAAGTAAGGGGAAATCCAAAATATTAAGTTGCTATCAGCAATAGAGGGGATATGTCCAATGAGAACAATTGTTCTCATGAAATATTGCCAAGAGTGGGCAAACCTTTTGACTTGTGGGCCACATTGGCTTCTTAAATGTGACCAAGAGCTTGTGTAATGGCCGGCATCCCATATGTGTGCATCACCGCCATCACTTATGATGGTGGTGATGTGTAATAGGCGAGTTGTGATAGGGATGTTTTTATATTATTACATTTCCTGCACTTACAAAGAGATGCTTATTCATTGCAATGAGCATAATTTTCTAGAGAGAGTCTGTTGTCACCATAAGGATGCTCCCACAGTGTCATGATCATGTCACTGCATCTGCCTCAAGACAACGTTTGGACACCTCTAGGCATCATGTGCACTCACTGCAGAGAACAAGCGGAGGGGAGCATCTTTTTAACAATGTGACAAAAGGGACGGAATATAAAGCTTAACAGGCCTGATCCGGCCCCCGTGCCTTAGTTTGCCCACCCCTTCTCTAAGCCCTTTGTCATCTTGGTGTCAAAATGCTCTGGCTCCCCTCTGCTTGTTGCCTGCAATAATGCCTAGAATATAATTGTTTTGGTCTCGTTCTATAAGCTATAGCTTGCCCATGTCTGCAATAGAATATTTAGGCTTACAATGCAATGCCTTTTTTTTTATACATTTATTACCGTATATACTGGATTATAAGCTGACCCCCAAAAAAAAAGTCAGATAGGGGAGTTTTCTAAAGAAAAATATAGAAAAAGCACCATTGCCCCTAAAAATAAATCAAACAGGATTAATCTTAGTGCCACCAGCTCAATAAAGATAAGGGAACACAGGTTTATTTTATTACAGGATGGGTTTTCAATGCACTTCTCATGATTCAAACATGACAATAAATTTTCATTTAAAAAGTCTTTATTTTTATTATGGAATGCCAACTTATTTTCCATTACTTACACCAGTAACAATAACCGAACACCAGATGTTGGCTGGTCTGCGATCCGGGACAGGTGAATGCCTCTGACCCTGACTCGAGTTTAAGCTGAGGGGAGCTTTTTCAGTAAATTTTTTGGGCTGTAAAAGTCTGCCTATGCAAGAGTATACCTGGTAATTTATTAATATTTTTTCTTTTTATAACCTTCCTGGCTGTATGATAAATATTTTTTCTTCAAGCGGTATGAAAAGTTTATTAAATTATCAATGTAATTTGTTTAAATTTCCCACCCAGACTGGGAGGACTTGGGACCTGGCGGGCCTTACATGTTCTTTGTCTGGCCCCTCTATCAAATTAAAAGAAAAATTGTGGCACACGAGTCAAAAGCTTGCCTGCCCCTGGTCCAAGGCCTAAACGTTACTGTGTGATTGAGGGGAAGGCACTGACCATTATTGTGGTTATAGCTCACGTCATGCATCAATAATGCACTGTTATCTATGTGAAGCAACTCATTTGTGTGGAAACGAATTAACGCATCCACACAATATGTGCCTGTTGTTTCTTCAGGTTGTTTCCTCATAGGTATAAAATGGATGTGTTTACAACAATGCTGCGCCCAAAACCGGGGCAAATCATGCCCTGCCTCCCACTGGGTGTTCTGGATTCATAACGCTGACCAGTGGGGTCAGACCTGAGAGGGGATTTCATATCTCATAACTTCCTATTCAGTCTACAGAAGTAGAAGAAAACTATTCTAATTCTAAAGCCGGCAATAGACAGGCCGATTCCGGGCCATAGTTGCGGGCGATCGACCGCCATGCGTGCTCCCGTCAAACACATAATGGTCGGTCGCCCGCATGTACAGGGGAGCCCACATTGAGGATCCGACCTAAAAAGGTTATTTTTGTGGCCGATCCTGTTGTAGGCAGTTACCATATATTCCGGCGTATAAGACGACTTTTGAACACAGGAACATGTGTGCAAAAGTCGGGGGTCGTCTTATACGCTGGGTGTGGCTGGCAGGGGGGTGCAGGGGACCATCTAGGGGAGCCGGTAGAGCTCTATGTTCCATGGGCTGCGTGCTGGCTGGCCGACAAAAGCAGAAGGAGAATGAGATCGGGAAGAAAGGGAACTCTCCCCTTCGCAGCAGGCAGTGTTACCATGGCTACAGGATGCTTCTCCATCATCCCAGCCAATAAAAAATGCAGGAGGGGACACACCCTCTCTACTCTGCTGTAGAAGCAAAAGCAACACCTGTTTGGCATTGTAACTTTGAACATTCATAGCAGGAAAACCATTAATAGTAAAATCATGAAACTTTCAGGGTCAGTAATGCTCACCTACTACTACTTACACCCCATTTCACCCCTCTAGCTACAACACTTGTACGTAAAATTTCAGCTAAAGTCCAGCTATCAGAAATGCTTTACCAGAGTGCTATACTCCTATATGCAACATTTCACTTGCCTATATTGAACACATATATATTTTCCTTTCTACTAAAAGCCCCCTATAAAATATTGCTTCCCTATGAGCATAAAGCACTACTCTGTTGCATACATGCTTTCACTTATCCAAATTTAAACACAGATCTTTAAAACCCTGCATGGTAGAACCTTGAAATTTTAGGGGTTACCAGCTAACCCCTGAGACTACATTCATGCAAAATGTCATGCCCCTAGCTTCAACGCTTCCTACAAAGAAGTTAGTTATCAAATAATTCTTCCATAAGACTATAATGGCTTTTTCTGCTACATGCATCCCCTCACTCACCTCGTTTGAATGAACACCCAGATCTTTAAAACCCTATGATGTACAACCTTGAAATCTGAAATTGGTACTGCAGTATTGAGATTAAAGCTATTTTATTGTCAAATGTATACAATTTATGTCAGTTGTATAACTGCAGGGAAACATTAATAAATATGAAAGGTTGCAGATAGGGGTGTCAAATTAGGAATGTAAATTACTAATCCAAAAAAAATTGGACTTCTAAGGGTGTTGGAGATCTGTGGGTTGAAAGTCAGAGTGGACATACATTATTTGGTGTGTGTTGGAAGAGGAGTAGTCTTATATGGCGAGAATATACCAAACTCTATATTTTAACTGGAAAAGTTGGGGGTCGTCTTATACGCCCAGTCGTTTTATACGCCGGAAAATACGGTACTCTGGATGGGGAATCTTCTCCCCCTCCAAGTTAATTGGCTACAATCTGAAGGGAATCGTCTGTGTTAGTGCAACACACAGGACTCCTGTCAGTTCTGTAGCCGACTCCTCAAAGCGTGATGATGTCGCCACACTGTAAAGAGTCTGCTACAAGCCGGCCATAGACCGAGACCTCTATGACGGGCTTAAGATGACCAAACAAAATTGCAATGGTTTAACCTCTCCTATAAATTTTTTCTGTGGATAAACATTTAACTTGTTATTTCTGAGAACCACAAGCACAAAATGCACATATACTGATGTAGCAATAGGTGTTTTGCATATCAAGCTGTTCATGTACAGGAACTATTTTTAAAAATCTATTTGCAGGAAGTTTGGCATTTAAATGATCCCTCTTATTGGCTTAAGTCATTAAAAGAACAAGTTTTGGGATGTCTCGGATGCTTTCTGCTGGCTTCATACAATTTTGGTTTTTGAGATTCACACAAAAAGAAGGGATCTGAGACTTCCCCCCTCAAAAGGGACATTGCTCAAACTTAGGGTCCCCATACACCTTTAAGGCTGCCATACACGGCACGGATTCGTGCCGGATTCCGGCGCGATGGATTCCGGGCGCGTGCACGCGGATCCATCGTGCCGGAATCCTCTGCAGCCCACCTTGCCCGTCCGACCGCATCAGATGGATCAGGGGCACAGAATCGGATCCGAGGAAGAACCAACCTGTTGGTCTTTTCGGGTCCGATTCTGCTCTGATCAGGGGGCGTTGCGGTCAGGGAGCCGATCCATCGGACACGGATCTGGCCGTGCAAGGTGGGCTGCCACGATCGGATTCCCTAATTGGCTGATCGTTCTCACCTGTGGATGCCGGCGGAATCGCCGGAATCCATTGGTGCTGAATCGATCAGCCAGGGAATCCGTGCAGTGTATGGCTAGCTTTAGATTTCTCTGGCAGATCTCCTTTTGTTTTACCAAAACCATGTATTATGAGGGACTTTCTAAACCATCAAGTCTATCTGTGTTCAATTGCAGAGGATCCGGCGCTACATAGTTGTTGGTAGATCTAAAGGATATCTGCCAGAGAGATCTAAAGGTGTATGGCCAGCTTAGCACGCTACAACACTCTACCATTGCGAATTCAGATTGATAACAGCAGAACCTTTCTCTCAAACGGCATTTGAGTCATTAAGTGGCACTCTGGTTCTTCAGGCTGAGTAACGAAATCTCCGCTCACTCATCACATCGCAGTTTTACAGGAAAGTGTCAAACTGCTGAGTCAGTAATGCAACACTCCGACTGTGAGAACAATTCTCCGGCTCTTGTCATACCTGACTTGTAAGAAGCATTGAAGGCAGAACGGCTCAGAGGAAAACGGAAACACAATACTGTGAAAACACAACTCGTTAGCGAAGTTTAAATGTTTAAATATCTATAATGAAGCTGTTAGAGCACATTTTCTGTGCTTACAAGGAATTTGCCTCCAGCGATTTAATAGCGCTGCAATTTAATACCTCAGGTTCAGTCATTTTCCTTCAAGCTGCATTAACCTCTAAATGAATCTCTTCCAAGGCGTTTATTAACTGGTGTGAACTGGAAAGACAGCGAGCGTTGGAAGAGGATGGAATAATTGGGTCAAGAATAACTAAATCTGTTATTGGTTCAATTTAAAAAGTGAATAGTTTAAGCTGAACGACCTAAAGTGATGGGCATGGAACATGAAGTCAATTGAGCTCCAATCTGGCATGTTGGTTAATTTTAGTCCATCATTTAAGCATCTGATAGATTTTCTTGGTATTTGGATGGGTTTGTAGCCAATGATACTATGGAGCATGTGCGCAGTGCTTTGGAAAGGAATCGATCCAGGTTCAATCTATCACACTGTATAGTGGTTCCATCAATTGATGTTAGATTGTCTATATTTTAACAACTTGACTCAACAACTCGATCAAATCTAAGGTTAATCGAGCAACAGTTAATGCGTGTACGGCAAGCATACATGTACTTTGCTTAACCTACTGGGATGTGTTTTAATGGCAGGCCTTCTAACTTTGTAAGACTTGGAATAGGCAATCTGATCTGGCAAAACGTTTCGAGCCAAAAGCCACAATTCTGTAAATCCATTTTTTTTTATGTTCGATCAATTTTGGTCGATGAATTGAGGTAAAAAGCAATTTATTTTAAAACAATCTACTTAAGTAATCTATTACTTTAAGTAGATTGAAAGGAAAACTTTGAACTGTGTATGGCCACCTTTAGTCTTTTTTGCCAGGGTATGGCTAAATGCCTCAAAATCTGTCTTCTGACTTTCAGCAATTATTAACCTCCTGCGCGGTTGCACATGTGGCGCAAAAAAATAAAATCCACTGTGATTTCCTGCCCTCAAGGAGATGCTGAGTACAGCTCACACACAAATATGCTGTAAAAAGCGACGCCACCTCCATAACATGGAGGTTAATGGCGCTGACTACCCCCTGCCCCTCCGGCGTCATATCTGACATCATCTGGGAGGACCCAGAAGCATCGTGGGTACGGGTACGACTATATGCAGACTTTGGCGGATTAGCGAGTTTGCCCACAGGGAACTCGGGAGGGAGTTTTAATAGCTGAGAAACTCACCCCGAATTTACTCAGAACAGGCAGAACACCCAGGAGGTTAAAAACGAAAAATATGTATGCCCTATTATTCAAAAAGTAAAAGCTATTCCTGGTACTCTTACAAATTTTTACTATGGCATGAAAAGTCACTAGTCAGCGTGCACACAGAGAGAAGCACAAGACCTTCTCTCTTTATTCGCGCTGACCTCCTTGCATGCTGTCTCTGCCTCTGATTGGTGGTTAGCACAAGACCTTCTCTCTCTTAATTCACGCTGACCTGCTTGCATGCTGTCTCTGCCTCTGGCTGTTAGCACAAGACCTTCTGTCTCTGTCAGTAGTATCCAGGAGGGATGGAGAGGTGAGGTGTGTGTGATGACATCACGACTTGTCATCTTGACCATGACTTTAGTGATCAATAACTAATTTAGTGGCTAATCTTGGCCTTTTTTAAGGCGTATGCAGGACTGATATTTTTGCAAAACAATGTCTGTTTTCCTATTCCAGCTTTGTCTTATTCTTTACCTGATGATTAAAAACTACTCCTGATGATAAAGCAGACATGTATAGGCCTCAAAGGTGTTCTGATAAAAGTCCTATTATGTGGAATGTCTGCAATGTTTCCAGGATAAGCCGGTGACTATTTTTGAAGTCAGCTGTCTGGGTCAGCGTGATTCTTCCCCTGTTCAGCATTGGCCTGAGATGTACAGGAAGAGATGTGAAGCCTTCTATAGGACACCTCAGTCGTGATTCTACCCCGTGGCAGGCAGCCAGTGAGAAAGGCAAACTCGCTGCGATCACTGCTAAAGCTTACAAAGGAAAAGACATTCCAGGTGTTGAAAGAGATGGGGAAGCTTTGCCAACATGCCTGTCAGGTCTTCATGATCCAGAATCAAGGCTGAATACAGTTTTTTTGTGGCTTTCAGCGATGTAACTAAATTATACAAAAAATCATATTAAACAAGAATTCTGCTTTTTCTTTCCTGAGTTGGTATTAATTTCCTTCCTAAAGTTGAGGTCCCCTAAGCAGTCTGTAAATAATTCAGCTGTATGGTGTCATTTTTGCTTTTTGGGCAACTTAAAAGGCAGAATTTAAATAAAATTGTACTAAACTTGGAAATATAACTACTGTGTTTCTCCGATGATAAGACACTGTCTTATATTTTTTAAAAGCCAAAATGTGCCCCAGGTCTTATTTTTAGGGGGATTTCTTATTCTGATCACTGGGCCATTCATTGTCCCCTTCACTGACTCACTGTTTTTTTGGGTTCCACCGGCCTGGTAACAGACTCCGTTATGGCAGGGATCAGCAGCTTGTCCTTCATAGCGCATGAGTGGGCCTTTGTAGTCACTTCCTGCTCTGCACTGCAGCTAGCACACAGTTACCCATTCTACCACCCGAATGGGAGACGGATCGGGCACAGATCGGCGGGTGTCTTACTGTATTTGCAGTGAGTGTCAGATCTGCCGGGGGTGGCTTATTTAAAAGCTTTCTGCAAAAATACTTATCTTGAGAATCCTCCGACCCATTTTTGACTGTTTTTATTTGACTGTTAATCATTGTTACATAATTTTTATGTTGAATGACTTAGCTACAAAATAAATCTTTACTTTTTAACTGACCCAGAAGATGGCAACTGCAATTTTCCCTGTCTTCTTAATTTCAGAGTAGTTGGGTTGTAGTAGGTAGAGGTTACAGCCACCTGTCAAGTATCCCGTATTCCGCCGCGAACATGGATGTTCGCACTCCTTCTAGCCGGCGAGCAGCACGGGTGTTCAACCGGCACTGTTCGCCAGCGAGAAGGAGCTCACTTTTTTTCCTCTGGCAGGATCAGGAGCAGTAAGATCCCGCCGGGGAAAAATCTTTTGCCTAGAAGACCGGGAGAGAAGCCGGTCTTCTAGTAAAAAGCCTGCTCCAAAAACCTGAAGTGACGTCACATACGGCAATTGGAACCAGGAACTAGGCGTTCCAGGTACCGGATGTGACATCACTGACGCGAGAGGTGGGAATTTGAATCTGCCTGCAAACAGGTGGATGTTGGATCCTTAAAGGTCCGATCCACTCGTTTGCGGATGGACATGGCCCAAGTTCGGCCATCACTAGTGTTGTGTCGCGTTTTTATAAATGCATGCATTGTTTCATAAAAAACTAATATTCACATTACATGCGTTACGTTTTTTAAAACATAGCTGTTCCACTTGTGTTTTTTATAAGGCCATGCTGTATGCATTTTTGGTTAAAAAACACAGATGTAATGTGAGAAACGCATATGTTTTGTATACATGCAGAAACGCATACATGCAGAAATGCATATAGTGTGAAAGGGCCCTAAAAAGCCACCAACTTACCTGTTGAAGACTGAGATCTTTCCTTGCTTGAAGCCGTATCATCCTATTGTAAATCCTCTGTGTTAGATCCTGTTTGGTTATGAATTGTCACATCTTCATTCATGTCAATTTTCTAGGTATAACTTGGTTGAGCAGCTTTCATGTTCTCAATTCTCTGGTTCATTACATAAAGAAGGTCATCACCTGCCGGTCATGATGAGAGAAAGTGAAGATTTGTGATAGAATAAACGTTCTCTTCCTTTGTTTGAGTAATTACGTTTTGTTTTATTACCTGTTTAACTGCACATGTGGTTGTTTTACTTTCCCACCAACTAACATAATGAAGATGAAGGCATGTTAGAATATTGTTGGTTTGGATTCTGGCCAGAAAAGGGGGGGGGGGGGGGGGGGGGGGGGGGGTTAGGCGAAGAATTCTTTCTTGTCCCAGGATAAAGATAATCAAACAAGACAAGTAAAATAGAGATAATTAAAGTTAAATCTTTAATTTATAGGAGAACCTCTACAGGCCAGGAGAGAATTCACTAAAGCAAGCCTGGCTCCCTCGCACATGTCTCAACTCGTAATAATGTGTTCTGAACGTTTCCTATAAAAATCTGGAAGTTCATTTTGGCTGACAGAAAACACTTTGACTTGACATGTTGAATTGGAAGCCAAGCTGAGGCGTATGGACTAGTCACAGGGGCATTCCAGGAAAACAAGGAAAGTTTGTTTGTGGTGTAAATATTGTGACAGAGTGTATTTCCTATTGCTGTTTCTGCAGACATCAGTTTCAGTCAGTCCATCTAGTGATGAATAGTCTGCATGCCCCCAGATTTGCTGTCTCCTGAAGTGGCTATGCACATGGGCTCACAATAGCCGCAGTATTCCAAGCACAGTGCCTCTCCGAGTTCTTGTGAAGTCTGACAGCTTTTGAAAATGAGAATTTACATAATTGCAACCAGAAGTGAGACCTGGAAATGAAATGTTGTGACCTTTCTGCTCCTTGGTTTCCGTCATATATTGTGTTGGCATAATGCAAAGTGTGAGAACCCAGTCCGGCTTGAGTCTGACTGTGTGCCGATTTGTATAGTGTGAACATTGGACAGCCAGTACATTAACTTCTCCATTATGTTATCTGTTCCTGTTTCAATAAAGCTATTTATAGTAAATGAGGCTCAAATACAAAAGTTTCATATCCTTCAAATGTCCAGAGGAAATCCTATGTACTTCATGTCACTTCTAATGTGATGAAATAGATGCTGTCTGCTTTACAGGGTTCAGCAGATACAGTGATAAACCAAATATTTACGTTCATCATTTTAGATTTATTCTTGTTTTTTTTATCTTTTAAAAACTTTTAAGACATGACAAATGTCTTTATATTAGTTAAGAAGACACATAGAATTTTCACTCTAATTAGTCTCTTTAGCTGTCATGGCGGGTAACAACAGAACAGGGGTGACATGCCTAGTGACACCAATGATGTAGGAGTGGACCCATTGGACCAACTGCACAGCTGGCAAAGGTGTAATCCTAGACGCAGAGTCGAAGGAACTACCTGTTCACCAGAGCACACCACAAGGGGGGGTTGAACTTAGCTGCACACAGTTCCCAGTTTGCGGTCCAAAGATGCACCCATGCAGTTGGTAGCTGACGAAGTGTCAAGGGTTTAGGCAGAAATAATCAGAAGAACAAGCCAAGGGTCAAAAGCCATGGAGTCGAATAGAAAATTACAAACCAGGAACCTCGAGCGAAGATATGGAAAACCTTCATTCTCAGGCAACTTCCTGGTTTCTTTCTTGAGGCAAGAAAAGTATTAAGGGACGGAGGTGGGTACAGACAATGCAGAAGTAGCAGACTCCCAGCAAGGATCTGTGACATTAGCCTCGCCTGGGTTTACTTAGGTCTGTATCTTTTAACATTTATATTCAGGGTTATTCAGCTCTTCTTGGAACAACTAGAAATCCACTTTTGGACAGTTGTCAGGGGTAGTGATGTCGCGAACCCAAATTTTCGGGTTCGCGAACGGCGATTGCAAACTTCCGTAAAAGTTCGCGAACACGCGAACCCGCCATTGACTTCAATGGGAGGCGAATTTTAAAAAACAAAGGGGACATCTCTAGTCAGGGGGTGTTCATATTGGACCTGCTGTCTCTGCTTCCAGGTGACATGATGAGTTTGGCACCTACCTAATGATGAAAAACAGCCAGTTGCAGTCTGCATTTTGTCTTTAGCTACACTTTAAGGACTTTTTAAAGTAACATAAGTAAAGTTATTAGAAACTTTTTCTGAACTATCGTAAGGTGGTCCTTCTTGCTCTTATCCTCCATGGCCCAAGGGATCTGGTTTTACATTGGCAATCATCTCTCACCGTCTCTATATCTTACTGTTGTCTTTGAACATTTTTAGACATAACAGTCATGTGCCCTCCAAACCCCTAAAGACTTACACTTGAATGTGTTTTTAAGTAATTAACATTGATTAAAAGGTTCAAGGTAGCCAGTCGTTCGTGTTATTGGCCTACTGTTATCTTAAGCTGGAATGCTATGCTTATATATTTTTTTAAAGGGGTACAGTGTGCATTTAAATGTTCACATTTCAAAGGCTGTGCTTACCTCCTGCTACTTTGTGAGACCTCTGAGATATCTGGGTCGTGACCTTACCGTTAATGTTCTATTAAAGGCTTAAAATTCTGAGCTAGGTGTTTTATTGAATATTCTAATCAAAATATAGAACATTCTTTGGTTTTCTTTGATTTTAATGTAAGTATTGGTTCATTCACTTATGTAAAATCAATGTTTTAATGTAAAATCTCCTTGGGGGGTTAATGTTTTAATGAATAAAATCTTATTGGGGGACGGTTAAGCTGAACTCATTTATGTCTAGGGGTGATCGAAGAGAAGTTTTCTCACATAATTATCCTGCACGTACTGTCTCTTTTGTTTTGGGTTGAGGTGGGGTTCTCTGCTTCTTCCTACTTCAGTGGGACAAAGACTTTACATTGATGGGGGATGATGTCATTGGCCATAGGCCTTCACTAAGAAGAGAATAGGGGGGAAAACTTGGGAAAACTTTTTGACTAGTGGGTGATAGTAGGCTGGGCCAAGAGCCAGTAAGGACCACCCAGCATAGGAGTGGCTTGGGTGGGATATTTAAGGAGATTTTAAAAAAAGCATACCTCCACTTGGCACTTTTTAATTATGTATCTTTTGTTTCATCCTAAAATATATAGCAGTGCCCCTGCCTAGGTGCACTTGTTCTGTAGTTTCAACACTGTAAATCTAGAATGTGAGATCATCATTGGCTCTCTGCCTAAATCCTATGGCCTTACAAGAGTTGGAATTAGTAATACTATGCTACTTATCATTTTAGTTTCGAAAAGAAAGCAGAACCTTGTTTGTTGTTATATCCATTCTTTGGATCTGACTAAATTAGTCCACCGGTAATCATAACGGGAGGCAGCTTTGACATATAAAAGCAAGGTTCTCTTCCTCTACCAAGATGGCTTCCTCCACACATGGTGCAACAGGCAAGTTATGAAAAATAGTTAAAATAGAATCAGAGTCTATATGCAATATTGGTGGCCAGTTATTGACTTTGAAGGGCACAGAACAACAGGTCCTCTTTGAGCTTAGAGGAAACATTATATTTTGGGGATAAAGTTTAACACCTGCATTAGTGTAAGGGGGAATGATAAAGGTTGATTTGATCATGTTATCTGTAGTAGTTTGATACAGTGAGATTGCTGATTGATGAACAGTCATTTAAAGCCCCCATATACCTTACACTCTTACCATACAATTTCTGTACAATCAACTTTTCTTCTACTGAAACCATGTAATATGAGGACCTTTCTAAACCTTCCAATCACTATGTATTCTATTAGGGAGGTCACTACTACATAGTTGTTGGTAGATCTAATGGAAATTGTATGGAGTGATCTAACGGTGCATGGGGGGCTTTAGGCAAAATATACTTGGCAAAGCAAGGAGCATATCAGCCCCTGGGTGTTAAATATGGCAGCATACCTTGGACCTGATCTTTACAAAAGACCAGAGTTGGTGGGGTCTACCACTTTAATATAGAACTCGGGGCTCAATTGAGTTGATATCTTTACTTTGCAGGTGCACTCACAGATTTCCTGTTTTAGGATAGAAAGTTCCAGACTCCAGGCTTTAAAAACCAACATACCATAACGACACGTATGTGTCTGACACAACAGGAGGACGTTGAAATGTTGGGATTTCAAAGTTTTTTTTTAATTACTTCACTTCAGGAGAATTTCTGTACAGAACAGATACTTGACTTTCATTAAATTTTTTATTGAGGAGCTTGTAGTTTATTGAGATAAAGAAATACATGAGGAGAGTCTGGAGCTTTACATGGGATAAGGAATCTTTCAGACCGCAGTTCTTGCTATCACTTAGGTTTGTACAAACACGGCAGTAAAATGTTTCATGGTATGTAGTGATAATGTTTCTAGATATATGCTAAGTATGGTTGGGGTTATACATATAATCTTATCATGCTTCAGCAATGCTTTAAATACCTTGTTTTGCCTGTGAGGTATAGTTTAATAAATCAGTTAAAGGGAAATTTAAACCAATGTAAACCATGGGCACAACTGGAAAAGAAATGAAGATAGAAACGCACCTTTTGTCAAGAAAAAAAGGGAAAAAAAAAACATTGTTTTTATTATTGGCAGGATAAAAAATTTGTACTATTGTATACAGTTAGGTCAATAAATATTTGGACAGAGACAACTCCTCTTTTCTCATTTTGGTTCTGTACATTACAATGACTTTTAAATAAAACAACTTGAATGCAGTTGAATTGCAGACTTTCAATTTTAATTGAGTGGGTTGAACAAAATGATTGTATAAAATGGAAAGAGAAAAGCTGGCCATACACGTGTCGGATTCCATGGCCAATTGATCACTCACCCAATTGATTCCGGCGATCTCAGCGGGGGCTCAGAATTGGATCCGACAGAGAACCAACATGTTGGTTCTCTGTCGGATACAATTCTGAGCCCCCGATCAATTGGACGCGATCACTCGGACAAGGTGGTATGCAGTGATCGGATCCTCTTAATTGGCTGATGGATTGCAGCTCCCATTCCCGCTGAGATTGCCGGAATCAATTATGTGAGTGATCAATTGGCCATGGAATCCGACACGTGTATGGCCAGCTAAAGACTTTATAATGGAACAATTGATTGGAAGGCCATTTCATATGCAGATCCAAGAAGTTGGCACGATATAATAATGGCAAAATCAACAGTTTGCTACGAAAAAAAGGGAAGGGTGGTGGATAATCACACAATTTCTTCCATGGTGAAGAGAAACTCCTTCACAACAGCCAACCAAGCGAACAACACTATCCAAGAGGTAGGCGTATGGATTTCCAAGTCTACCATAGAAGACTACATGACAGTAAATACAGAGGGTGACTTTCAAATCTCTCCAAATTTCTGAAACATTTGATGTGTGTCTTTTAATGCATTTGCTAAATTTTTGCATAAGAATAGAAAAGGAAAGTTATTCCACCATCAGAAAAGGTTCCAGTGTAGTCAACTGCATTGTATATAGTATAATATTTATATTTGGTGGAAAGCATAGATATGGAACTGATTTGTATAATTGTGTTAGACTTTTTATTTGAAAGCCTTTTAGAACCCTCTAAGTGATCAAGATTTAAGCTAGCCATACACGTGTCGGATTCCATGTCCAATCGATTTATCATCCGATCGATTCCGGCGATTCTGCCGGGAATCGCAGGTGTGATCAATCGGCCAATTAAGAGTATCCATCGCACCATACCACCTTGTCCAACGGATTCCGGGACGGATCCGTGTCCGATTGTCCACCTCACAACTGGCAACTCCCCCTGATCCGGACAGAATCGCATGAGAAAGACCAACATGTTGGTTCTCCGTCGGATCCGATTCTGAGCCCCTGATCAATCAGACGCGAACGATCGGACCAGGTGGGCTGCATGCGATTCCGGCACGATCGTTTCGCGTGAACGCGCCCGGAATCGATCGTGCCGGAATCCGGTGCGAATCCGACACGTGTATGGGGGCCTTTAGGGATTGGCTGTTATTCAAACAAGTAAGTGAATTTGTCCCAAAACTTTTTTTTTATTCACAGTTTTTTGATAAAGTATAAACATATACAGATATGAAAACCAGTCAAAGTAAAACCAGTGGCAATTGCTAAAGGTAGCCATACATGGCATGATTTTCCCCCTGATTTTTCAGCCGATCAACCACCTTGCGTGCTCCCACCAATCGCCCTACGGTCGCATAGCCAACAATCGTGTGCGCCTACCTGGTGAGATCCACCAGGAATCTCCTGCATGTCGGGTCGCACAGTGATCCAATTACTTTTAATGAGGACGGCACACAAAGGGTGCCCGCAGATCATTTGAGGGGCTGGCTCATCTATTGAGGGAGAATCTGCCGGTGTAGGGCTACCTAAAGAATTCATTCTGAGTTAGGAGTAATGTAAAAGCAAAGCAGTTAAACAATAGCAGTTAAGGCTTATGACATGTGTGTTATATGCTAAACATATAAGGGAGAGGGGAGGTAGAGACGATTGGTATTGGTAAACAATGATGTCTAAGATCCTAATAAGTTCAGTAGTCACACGGGTTAGGAAGAAAAGCGCAAAAAAAGAAGTGGATTAAAAAAATAGGAAGAACCTCTTCATAAGCAAACTTAGAAGTTCGGGCATGCGTCTCAGGTACTCCCACCATGAGGAATGTCTGTATATTACCGGATATGTCAATAGATTGTAGTTAATCTGGTAAGTGATTTTCCAAAAAGCAGTCAAGGGGTGCAGGTATCCAAGAATATGTGATTAGGGTTCTGCAGTGTTGTGGTGAGATTCTTAAGGATTTTTGTACCCTAACTACATGGTCATGGAAGATGTAGAGTGCCAAAGGAGCTGTATACACTCCCAAGCAGCGTTTAATGTGTTTGGTTAGAGAATGTTTATATTTACGCAGTGGGACTGTGTTTCGGTGGAGCAGGTAGTTGGTTGGGTCTGTTGCCAGATCTACAGAGGAAAGCTCTTTAACCACTTTTGCAACTGACGGCCAAAAAAAGGAATGGGTTGGACAATCACAGAAAATGTGTAAAGCTGGCCATACACCTTTAGATCTCTCTGTCAGATATCCTGTAGATCTACCAACAA
>CM070035.1:145615312-145625457 GCA_036250615.1 Ptychadena robeensis | reverse complement strand
ATTGTGCCGGAATCCGGTGCGAATCCGACACGTGTATGGGGGCCTTTAGAAAACCCATCGTAAAAACATTGGTAAGCCCAGAATAAGATTGGCATAACTAAAGGTTCTATGTGGTTTGGCGCCCATTCCTGGCCATTTTTTTTATAGAGAACATTTTAGGGATGTCAGCCGGGTTCAACTACATTGGCTAGCACTCTTTGCAACACCATAATCTTCAAATGTTAGATAGAACACTATATGCATTGACTTTGTATGTATTCCATATGTTTGGAAATGTTGGCACTGGGCACTTTAGTTACCACCATTGACTATTTGCCCCCCCCCCTTCAAATCGAGCTTTTAGCTGTGATGTCCT
This sequence comes from Ptychadena robeensis, assembly GCA_036250615.1. NCBI lineage: Eukaryota > Metazoa > Chordata > Amphibia > Anura > Ptychadenidae > Ptychadena > Ptychadena robeensis. Next base: position 145,625,102 of record CM070035.1, on the reverse strand, counting down.
CTGAAAGAAAGTTAGTGATGGGATTATGGAAGTTGTACCTTGGAATGGGGACATTGTGACATGGTGTGGATAATGATAATTTAATTATTGTAGTTCACCTGGTGTTAAACAATAAATCTTCCTGGGGAACTCCACCCTTACTCCCTTTTAGGATTACATACCATGGGTGAATATACCTACCTTGTGTGTTAAGCTAGCCGGGCTTTTTGGTCCAAATAATTTCTAAAGCTTTTACTGGAGAACACATAGACCATACAAAATGTTGTATCTGGAGGCAGCAAAAGACTTGTGGGTTGGTTTCAGTCAGTTCTTTACTTCTTGGAATTGCCTGCCATTTGTTTACATTTAACGGGTTGAGTGGTTGCCAAGATGCCAAGTAATAGAAAGCCAAGATTTTAATGCTTGTGTTGTGAACATCACAAATCAATTCATGAATGCGTAAAGATATAGAGATAAAGTACTTCTGCTGGTGTGGGTGTTTTGAAATATGTTAATGACTCCAGACAACATTTTGTTTTTTTTAATGAGTGAGGAAGGGTTCAATTCTTTGTCAGACTAGTAATTACTTTTACCATACAGGGTATACAAATGACACACACCTCTGTTAAAATGGCAGGCTTTTGTGATATTAAAAAAGGCCTAGCAATACTGAAGGAGTTGCCAGAATTTTTGGCTGATTGTATACTGCATGTGACAGCATCACAATGTCTATATTTCTAGACAATGGGAAAGAGTGACAAGACCGAAGACTAAACATATTTCAGAAAATATTTTATGATCTTGAAGAGACCAAGGATGACTGCTTTTGACAAAATATCAAGTTCTATTTGGCCCTAAAAGTACACTTTACATTATCAAAAGAACACTATTACCATGGTGATACATGGGGGTGGGGTATCATGCTTTGAGAGCATTGTGAACAAATCCATGTACCAGTTACTTCAGGCCCAAGACCTCAAGCTAGAAAACTTAAGATGAAATCAATGACACCATGCATACATCCAAATCAACAAAAGATTGGCTTCACCAGGAAAAAGTTATGTTTTAGAATGGCCCAGCCAGAGTCCAAAACTACATTCAGTAGCGAGTCTGTGGGGTGGCTTGTGAAAATCGGCAACCTCACAATCTGACAGATTAAGTTCTTTTGCAAGGAAGAAAAGGCAACTTTTGCCAAGTCAAGGACCCTAAATACTATAACTTAGGGCTCGTTTACACACCCAATTAGTGCAACTGACCGGCAAACAGGACATGAGGCGTCCGCCGGTCAGTTGTCGGACTTTCAAAACTTTGCAGGTGCTTGCAGACAGAGGTATAAAGTATGTTCAAAATAATGCAATGCAGCTTATTGTATGTTCTCTATTTTTTTATATTTTTCATCTAACAGATTTGTCAATTTTTAAATAGAATTGTGGAAGTTAAAGTCACGTTAAGGCATTGCCTCCACTGGGTGGTTTGTACGCATCAGCATTAACACATCCATAAAAATGCGTTTTTGCCACATTTTGCCCATATTTAACACTAATGTGACTATAACGCAGCCATTGTTTCCTATGTGAGAACACGTCAAAAGTGCGCCAGATTTTAATTATCTGTCAATGGCCACGTTATAGGAGGCAAATAGTGTCAACCTGAACTCGATGAGACTAGGCGTAAAGGTGGGATAAGTTTTGAAATTATTTATTTATTTTATATTTACATCACATAAAAAACACAATTTTAATGTGTATGGGTACACTCCATATGTGGCATTGTTGTACAGATTTACCCCTATTTCAGCCAGGGCAGCAAGTGAAAATCTCTGTGGAAAAAAAACCATACAAAAACAATGAATTTCACTAGTGATGCGTTAAAATTTATAACTGTATTTTTACTACTGTCAGTGCCTTCCTGTCTTGGTGACAACCTCATGCCTCTTTTTATGTACTCAACTCAGAAAGTCAACAAATGACGCAATATCTCGGAATACCCAATAAATAAACAGGAATAATCCTGAAGACAATGTTTGCTATTTACCCCCAAAGAAAAAAAAAAACGGTTGCAGTTGAGCTTTCAATGGTTATACAGTATGGACAGAAGGCACATTCCAATACTTGACTGAAGCAAGTGTGACCAGATGGGAAGGTGTGGACTTTGTTATACATAATTGGAGCGTTCATAGTAGATTCTCTCCTAGGAGGACAATGGTAAATCCAGCACATACACCAGAGGAGGAAGTGAAATAGACTACTACCTACAATTCCTTTGCTCATTTGAGGCACAGTAATGAATCCAGCCGCCTTGAGCATCTGAAAGTGATCAGCTTTTTATAGTCACTTGTTGAGTTCAATTAGCTAGCTTGCCCACCCAAATTGTTGAAGTCTTGGCAGTCGGACCATTTTCATAATCAAGACTATGGTGTTAGTATTCTCTTAGCTAACTGTCCGTGGAGTGCTAGTCTGTTTTCCTTGGAATGACATGCCTTGTTCCTTTGTTTGAAAGGTGTCCAGAAGTGAGATTAAACTAACAAACTGTTTTACATAATACTTCTTCTCTTAGTGCTGTGGAAATGAAATTAATTTTGGTTGCAGAACATTCACCTAATCTCTTTTTATTGATGTTTTTTCCAGGACCTACTAATAGACTTGTAAGTTTCATGCTGGAGCCTAATTCTGAAAAAGGTCTCTGTCTTCCTGCTGTGGTTAGTTCACAAACTTTCCAGAGCATCTTAATTTTGGTATATTCTTTTGGAATAGTTTAATAGAGAATTTTTTTCTGGCTTCATGTATTTACAACATTTTGGGTTGCTTGTCTGAGAACGGGAAAAACATGTCGGCTCTCTGATGGAGGAAGCTTGTACTGTATACAATAAAGGACTATGCTTTATATTCATTATCTGTCAAAGCAGAACTATTTTAAAAAAATAGTTTATTTTTATTAGGCACACTTGTTCAACTGCTTGTTGATGCACATTACCGATCAGCCAATTACATGGTGGCAACTCAATGCATTTAGGCATGCTGACATGGTCAAGACGAACCGCTGCAGTTCAAACCAAGCTTTAGAATGGGGAAGAAAGGTGATTTAAGTGACGTTGAATGTGGCATGGTTGTTGGTGCCAGGCGGGCTGGTCTGAGTACTGCTGATCGTCTGAGATTGTCACGCACAACCATCTCTAGGGCTTATAGAGAATGGTCCGAAAAAGGGAAAACATCCAATGAGCAGGAGTTCTGTGGGTACAAATGCCTTGTTGATGCCGGAGGTCAGAGGAGAATTGCCAGAGCTGGTTTGAGCTGATAAAAAGGCAACAGTAACTCACATTACAACCAAGGTATACAGAAGAGCATATCTGAACGCACAACACGTCGAACCTTGAGGCAGATGGGCTACAGCAGCAGAAGACCACGCCGGGTGCCACTCCTGTCAGCTTAGAACAGGAAACCGAGGCTACAATTCGCACAGGCTCACCAAAAATGGACAATAGAGGATTAGAAAAATGTTGCCTGGTCTGATGAGTCTTGATTTCTGCTGCGACATTCGGATGGTACGGTCAGAATTTGGCATCAACAACATGAAAGCATGGATCCATCCGGCATTGTATCAACGGTTCAGGCTTGTGGTGTAATGGTGTGGGGGACATTTTCTTGACAAACTTTGGGCCCCTTAGTAGTAATTGATCATCATTACAATGCCACAGCCTACCTGAGTATTAATGCTGACCATGCCCATCCCTTAATGACCACAGTGCACCCATCTTCTGATGGCTACTTCCAGCAGGAGAATGTACCATGTCATAAAGCTCCAATCATCTCAGACTGGTTTCTTGAACATGACAATGAGTTCACTGTATCAAAAATCGCGTCCATTCATTCTCTATGGAGGCGATCCTTTTTTTATAATGGTGGCGTTTTTTTATTTTATTTATTTAATCGCTGGTGAAAATTGCCTGCTCATTCGCCTGCTAAATTGCCTGCTCAATCAACTGACGATCACCCACCAGCGATTCCTGGGGAAGTGGGAACATAGCCTTAGGGGGCAAAAATACTTTTGGAGTACCGACATCCCATTAAGGAACTAGAATAATATATAATATATAAGTAGCCTCTTGGAGGTAATACATTATTGGTAATGCATCATTTCCAGGAGCCATACACCTGGATGTAGATTTGATCGACCAAAAGTGATCGATATCGAACAAAACATTGATCGAAAAGTGATCGAACATGTTGGTAAATGTTTGATCGTTCAGGTTTCTGCCGGGTTTTCGAGGTTTTTCTATCGATTTGTATTTGACTGTACTATGGCACATGCCCACCAAACCCAGGAACGGTACCGATCGGTTGTGAAATAGTCACACTGTGTGGTGGTACAATTAAACGATCTGTGACTATCAATTTTAAAACGTGCAAAAAGATCGAATTGCAAAATAACCAATATGTCTCCACTGCGTTGTGTGCTTCGTTAGGACCCCCTACATTAAGCGAAGTGCATAGTGGGGTCTCGACAGAGCACATACATGCCCGGCGTATCCTCTGTTCACACGTACGCCAATGCAAGAGTTAACATACGCACTGCGGACTACGTTAACCACTGTATTAGCGGATCGGCTCAACGCCGTGTGAACAGAGGATTCGCCGGGCAGGTAATGTGTATGTGCGCTGTCGGGACCCTACCATGCTTAATTTAGGGGGTCCCGACGGAGCACACAATACAGTGGAGACATAGCCTAAGCATTGAGGTTAGTACCAAGCTTTTTACTATTCCCCAACACACAAAAAATGTATTTAACCCTTAAAACTCTAAAGGAGCCCCATTTCAAATGTACCTCCAGCTCAGAGTTCAGCTTTATTAATTTCTTGATACAAAATGGGATTAATTTTTCAAAGCATTCCAATGTAAATCCTGTACCTACCCAGAGTGAAGCAAAATGCCACCCACACATAAAAGGATGACCGACAGACAGTCCCAAAGATGTAATTGGAATCAGCACATCACTTAATTTATGAGTATTTCCTTAAATTGTGCTACTTACGTTAGAAAAAAAAAGTGATTCATTGTCTGTGTATTCAGGAAGAACAAAGAAGTGAAAGCAGTGTTTGGTGCTGTGTAGACAGACGTGGCTTTTCAGACGTCTACCACCACAATGCGAGGGCACCCAGACTTGTGAATCTGCTTATACACGAAATGTCACTGCCCCACAATCATAGTGCTGTATTATGTCACATATTCAGGCCCGGCATGGGTAAAATGGCAAAACGCTGTCAAAGCAGAGGATTGTTTTATAGAAAACAAGATTCCTCTTGTGTCCACAATCTTGAATGGAATTAGAAGATTATGAATTGGCAGGGTACGAGAGGAACACAAAGAGGTCTTGGAATTACACTGGACGTCTCAGTTCCTCCAATTTCCTTTCAGGAATAAAAACTTGCAAGCTATTAATATGAAAACAGGTGAGCCTTGTCTGAGATTCAGTTAGATAAAATTGTAATAAATGTTTGTTATTTTTTATAGGAAAATTGTATTTGTACATTTAGCAAAAAACATTAAAAAAGCAGCTAAATATTTTTTGTTGTTGGGGTTTATTTAAGGGAAGAGTCCCTGCAATGGAGCCAACCAAAGCTTCTTCATCAGCTTTGGTTGGAATTGTGATATTTTCACAGACAGAAAGTGATGGAAATTCAGAATTTGGCTATGTTTCCACCGCGTTTTTAAAGCAACATAAACACATGCATTGCTAGTCAATGGGACTATTTCCACATGTTCGGGTTATGTTGTGTCAATGCAGTGCACTGTGTTGATATAAATGCAACCCATCATAAGTATGAGTGCGTTAATGCACCCTTAGGGAATACATAGGGCACATTAAAAATGCAAGGATATGCGTTTTTGACATGCGCTCATTGCATTCACACAGGGAAAAAATCCCCCTGGCGCTGCGTTAAACTGGGCACAAGCGGCTTGACTTTCCTCCAATTATGTCATTGTGCTGCGGACAAGCCTTTCTGCAGCTGCCAGCCCGTCCGATACTTTGAAATTGAAATCAAACAGGGTTTTCCAACATGTTGGAAACCTGTTCGACCAAGCTCCTTCAAGTGGGATAGATTGATCCTAGCCGAAGGAAGGCTGGATGGCTCAAATTTTCAATAGATTCGAGCACAATCGAGCTCTGTGAATGAGCTCGATTGTGCTTATAACTATTACCCTCCCTAGCGTTACGGCCAAAGCCAGTACAGGCGCAGTTTGAATATTTCTACAGAGCTACAGGCACACAGAGCCTTTTCAGCCCCTTGTCTTCGGCGTCATCTGTAAAGGGGGGGGGGCGCAGCGCCATAGACCTCCATGTTAATGAAGGGGCGTCGCTTTTCTCCCCACACACCGCCGGCGTCTAATTGACACCGGTGTGTAGAGGGCTGGGGCGAGAGCCAACAATGTACTCTGCCGCAATTGCCCGGGAAACGGCTAGGGAGGTTAAGAAACTCATCCATAGCTGTCAACTTAAAAAAACATCACTTCTGGTAGCGCTTGTGCTGATAATGAGCGGGGTGGGACATTAGCTGGGAGAGTAACGCCCTCTCCCTGCTAAATTAGCACGATTTGAAGAATCCAGGAGAAATCCGGGATTTTTTTAAATCTGGATTTGGCCCGAAATGTGACTTTTTCGGGAGGGTTGACAGCTATGAACTCATCACTGACGTGTCCTAACATGACCCCTGTGTTAAGGGGGATGGGTTAAAGCAGTGCATCAATTAATGCAGTGCAAACATAGCCTTATACAGTTTTCTCTACGCATGGTAAGTTCTCCCAGGAAAACTCCTAGAGGAGCATGTGATCAGTGTCAGCTAATTGATAAGTACTTCTCGGATTGGCTGACTTTGTTTTAGCCTCCAGAAATTAAATATGCACAAATGATCCAGAACAGCAAATCAGGGAAGATCAACCCGATAATCTAATTGAATTAATCATGTGCTGAACCTTTTCCTATGAGAACTCAGAGGAGGAGACTTAAGGCCCCCATATACGTCTAGACTTTTCATCCAAACAACTTAATTCAATAAATTTTTTTGTTTGAATGAAAATCTATGGCAGCCCACATGGTTAGATCAACCTTAAAAAAAATTATTGAAAAAGGATTGGACGTGCTGGTAAATTTTAATTGATTGTATTGAAATGCATTACACTTTCAGTTGATCCCAAAAGTTAATTAAGTATTTGTTACTACAGTTGGCAAACATACAATCAATCACAAATTTCCCTGACCCCCAAAAATCTTTTTAAGTTGATTAAACAGAAAATCTAGACATGTATGGGGGGCTTTACTCAAGCAACCGTTAATACTATACATACTATACATACAATACATACTATACAAACAAGTTTCGATATTTTCAACGGCAAAAGAATCTATCAATTTACCTCCTGGTACAGTAGACTAAAAGTGATCGATATCGATTGAAAAGTGATCGGACATGTAACTATTCGACGATTGTACAAGTATCTGACAGGTTTTCTAGGTATTTAGATCAATTTGTATACGATATTCCTATGGCACATGTGCATCACGCAACCCAGGGATCGATTGGATGGGAACTGATCATACTGTGGGGTGGTACAGTAGACCGATATGCGTCTGCCAATCGATTTTTTATCAAGACGTTCGAATCGACAATCTAATCACAAAATAATCGACCGGTGTATGGCTATCTTAAGCATTAGAAGGGTCACTGGTGAAAAGAGGGGGCTGAACTGTATCTTGGACCACTTCATTGCTGCTACAGGGAAATGTGAGCCTGAATTGCCCCATAGTGGCTGCAGCTACAGATGACAGTGAGGATTTGGTTTCAAAATCACCTGCATGTTACAAATATATCCATAGCAGCAGGCTGAATGCAAAATGTGAACCATATGTCTTCAGTGTTTATTATATTGTTAAAACAATACTGAGAAAGTGAAATATGTTTAAAATCAATGTATAGACAATTGTACATATCTAGTCTTGTTTATTTCGGTAAGTGATAAATATGACTAGCATAGGTGGAGCAGCAGGTGGAGCTATTGGCTTTTCACGTGTCTTGTAATATTAGTAGCAAAGAAAACTGCTTATTGTTCATATAGATCAATGGGTCAGAGTAAATCGGCTCCTCACGGTGCCTCAACTATACTGTGAATGGCTCAGTCCAAAGAGTTTATATACAGGGGTGCACATAAATGGTACTCTGATACTCAAAAGGGGCCAAAAACTAGCTCTGCGTACCTGCATTATTGTTACAAAGCTCATATGTGTACTAACAACCTGGAGACAGGCCGCAGCTAAATGTTAAATGTATACAATTTATGTCACTTGGAAAACCAAAGGGAAACATGAATAACTATAAAAGGTTGCAGTTAGGGGTGTGAAATTGGGAATGTAAATTAATAATCAAAAAAAATATCGGACTTCTAAGGGTTTTGGAGATCTGGAGGATGAAAGTCAGAGTAGGCATATGTAAGGGTAAAATCTGACAAGGGAAAAGCACTGAGTGACAGCTGGAATATGACTATAAAAGGTTGACATTTGGTCTGCAGGAAGTCGGGTAGTTACTAAGCCAGAAAAGTTTAGGGTTGTACTACTGAGGTATGAGATCTGGGGGGTTCAAACGTACTGTGAGAGTTACATGTGACCCAAAGCCAGCTGGTGACCTGTGGATGGAGACAGCTAATTGGAGGCTCAATCAGGGAGGTCCATCTGCAGCAGAATCTACCATGCAGGAAGCTGATGCAGAGGATAAAAAGGAAGACCACCCTGCATATGGGGTGAGTACCAAACACCACCTCCTGGTACTCATCTGAGGAGCTCATTAAAAAGTTATGTGCACCCCTGGCTATAGATCAATGGGTAAATTGGCTCCTCACCGTTCCTCAACTATACTATGAATGGCTCAGTCCGAACAAGAGGCATGTACATATATGGTACATGCCTCTTGTTATTCCCTATGATGAAGGAGGTGTAGAGAACATTTTCAGTCATCATCAGCAACCTTCTAGCATGGATAACATTGCAAAGCCTCAGTAATGGAAGACTTCAGGATATACTTTTGCAAAATTGTTTGAGGAACCCATAAAACATTGTTCCTCCAGTCCTGGGATACATTTAATACATTTGAACTCAGTAGAACTGGATGAATTGGTAATTCCTGCACTTTTAATTTATTTACTTATGAAAGGACTTTGTGTTTCTTTCATTTGTATTCAGTATTCCTGACTATGGATTAGTGGAGTTCTGTTTGAGCTTGTTGGACATCATATTCCACACCATGCAGTACTAGGGAGTTGGCCTACACTTTGATGCTGGGCCTTCCCTCTTCTTGAAAGGCATCTCACAAGTTTCATTGTTGTATCTGTGGGAATTGTTGCACGATCAGCATTTCTGAGGTTGGGTACTGATGCTGGATGAAAAGACCTAGCTTGAAAATTGGTGTTATTTAAACTCAAAGGTGTTCAGTGATAGAGGTGATCTTGGTCCACCTCTTCGGTGCCGAATGCCTCAATGAAGAGGGGGGCAATGCTAAGGCAGCACCATTTTTTCAGCACATGGGGAGGGAGAGCAAAAAAGGGAAAACGCAAAGAAGATAATTGGGGGTGTCTATCTTTTGACCATGATGTATGTATAAGATTTGCAGACCTGACCCTATTAACCTCCCTAGCGGTTTGCCTGAACTCAGTACCGGGATCGGGCAAAACCACCGTCTCCCTGTGTAATGGCTGCTCTGTAGAAGATCCACCGACACACGGAGCCCTTCCGGCCCCGTGTCTTCGGCGTCATCTGTGACGCCGAAGG
>CM070035.1:145577578-145592898 GCA_036250615.1 Ptychadena robeensis | reverse complement strand
TTAGGTCCGATCTAACTAATTATCATACTTTTACTTCTTGTTTCAAACATTGTGGTGTGTTAAATCATCTGCCAGGTTGTGCTAGGATGTATATATGTTTTAACATTCCGTATTTCTTTTATTTTTTTTATTCATGTGAACTAAACTGAAGTTGAGACCCTGTTTCCCCTATGATTAGCCATCCCCATCAAAGGCACCCCCAGATTTTTTTCTCAAAAATTTTAAATAAGCCCCCCCCCCCACCCCCAGAACAGACACCCACAGATACCTGGCCCTGGCCAAAAACTCCCATTCGGGTGGTACAACTGTGTGCCTCAAGCTGCTGATCCCCGCCATAACCCTTCCACTTCCGATCAAACATAAAATTGTCTGATGGAAAATGTTCGATCGAAGTAGGCAAAATCAGACAATAATCAGTTGCTTTATTTGGGGGAAAATCGGTGTGTGTATGGGGGCCTTAACTCAAGTCTTCATATTAAAGATAACCTGAATTCAGGACATGTTTAGTAAAAATAGAACTGTAGCTAAGCTACCTCACAAAGACCATTTCACTCATAGTTTTTGTTTGCAAATTTTAAATTTTTTAAAGGAATTAAGTGACTACAGAATCCGAAAAAGATTCACAGTCTTGAGCCTGTGGAGAAAAAGTGATTTTCATAATTTGGAAAAGTAGAGAGCAGCTCATTTAAAACACATTCAGCATCTGTGCCCACAATATGAGGTGCCATTGTGCAAAAACATTTATTCATATGTGTAGACCATGAGATAGATAAGATAGTAGTATTTTTAAAGTGAGGTAACATTTGATGGAACAATGTTCCGGAGATGGAGAAGGATATGTTGTGAAAGCTTGATGAGGGCAGTATTTGTATCATGAGACTAAGATCAAGAGCATGGGGCAACAATCTCTAAACTAACTTTAGAAAGTATTATTTAACTATAAGAATAGTTGGTGACTGGCCAGACTTCCAGTAGCTAGTTAAGCTGGGCATACACAGGTAGATTCCCATGCAATCGACCCCCAAACAATTAGAGCGTATTGACGTCGCCACGCTGTGATTGATAGGGGATCAATTGAACGGAAATCAATGTGCACATCGATTCCCGTTCAATGGGGACCCGTTCTCCCCAGCTTGTAGCCCGTGTTGTGTTGTGAGAGATTCATTCACTCACAACACAAGGCTGGAGCTGAAGAAAGGCCTCACACAGCCTCAAGAGACGTGCTAGCCCCGTCCCCTTCACACTGAGCAAAAAAAGCGATCCAAATTGTAAAAAACAGAAATGGCATCGGACATGTTGGTAAATTTCAGTTCAGGTATCTGATGGGTTTTCTTGGTATTTAGCTTGGTTTGTATCCGATCGTACTGTGGAACATATGTACAAGACTAAGGAAAGGTATCTAACGGTTGTGAATCGATCACATTATGGGTTCCAAAACTATCATTTTTAAGTCGATCAAATGGTAAATTGAGCCATGTATGCCTAGCTTAATGTAAGCCTGATTAGGCCAGGTCCTCAACTCCTCCTGTGTCATAACCTGTACCTCTGTGTTATTTTTTCTGCTCCACCATAATTCTGCATAATATGTTGGTGCTATATAAATGAAAGGCAATTTTATTTTGTGGTCAAAACTGTTATCTATGATTTAATACTATTATTATAATAATATAGTTTTTTAATATATAATATAAAATAGTAATATTACACAAGACTCCATTTAGTACATATATGTATAGATATACAGTATATACATACATACACACATAAGTAATACACACATGAGTACCATACAAACAATTTGTAAACTAGGCTTGGAATTATTCTTTTCCATCCCCCATCTGCTTTTATAGCTGGGAACTTTCCTGATAGAGTACAACAAATTATTTACACAAGTCTGTAGCCTCTAGGCGAGCTAACAGTCTGAAGCACCACGAGCAGTCTTATATAAACTGAGAAAGGACACTTGTGGATTGTAATAGAAATACAAATCACCAAATAAGAAGAACACTCCAACATAGAAAGTGTCCTTGGTGGTGAAAGACCCCAGGACCTTGGCTTTACTAAGCCACAGTTTTTGTTATCCTTAAAGCTAGCCATACACCTTTAGATCTCTCTGTCAGATATCCTTTAGATCTACCAACAACTATGAAGTAAAAGGTCCTCTGCGATTGAACACAGGTAGAATTGATTGGTTAGAAAGTCCCTCATATTACATGGTTTTGGTAAAACAAAAGGAGATCTAAAGGAAATCTGACAGAGAAATGTAAAGGTGTATGGGGACCCTAAGGTGTTCATACATGGGCCGATACTTGTATCATATCAAGTACAATAGATCGCCGGTGCACGATGATCTATTGTACTCGAATTTTCGGTGCCATTGGTTTCTTTGAGATCAATCAATCCCGCTCAAAGAAACTCTATCGAACAGGGAACCAACATGTTGGCAATATACATTGCTTTGGATGGGAATGGGGGGTGCCCATTGTTAGCATCGGCTAAGCTCGATGATGCAGCAGTGCCATGACATGATCACACTGAGCTTAATTGCTCCTCTATCTCATGGGCATCGACCCGTGTATGGACACAATGACAAAATAAATCCCCGGTGAAGACCAGTATCCTACTAATCTTCAATCTGGTACATTTAACATTTCGCCCCTAATAAACTTGGCATTTCCTAGCTGAAGCCCCGCAGGGCCGTTCTCTTACCTCACCAGCACTACGACTGGTTTGAAAAATGTCCGCCCCTCACTGACTTGAACAATGCAGCGAGCAACAGCTGTAAGTCTTGGACGCAGCTCGACAAACTTTCATCTTGTAATATAGAATTTCCTGGGTCACTTTCCAAAGCGATGTCTAACTTTATTACCGTGTTGTTGTCTCTGCATTTCCATAGAAAGAGCCTTCCAGCAGTACATCCGAATATTTTGCTGAACACGGAAAAAGCGGATTAAGCAACCTATTAGCCACCACGGTGAAGGAGCGGGCCGTGCTGAGAAATCTGTAAGTTCTCCTTTGAGGTGACGATCTCATGAGGTGATGGTGATGTCTGAATCTCGGCCTTGTAGTCGCAGGCACCGCGGAGACGCTTGCCAGACAACTCTGTATGGAATTGCTGCTAAAAGCTGCATTGTGTCAGGAAAAAACAAACCGGGGACAGCTGCGCTTAGGTGATGTCATGTTTTCCCCATCACATTTATTTGACGCAGCTCATTTGCATACCTCCGGCGTTCAGGGCGTTTGAACGCTTGGCATGTGACAAATGCGTTTGATAAAGTAGATTGATTACACGCTGTTTTAGGCCTCTAGCGATTCGGCCTCCGTTTACACGTACGCCATAAAAATCATGGCACTGGCGAAACCGTGTATTGAGTAATATCATTAAGCGCCTGGGGATGCATTCCTTAAAAAGCCCTATTTGTGCTATAATATTTTATTCAGCCTCTACCGAAATACGATCCGAGTACGCAATATTGACCTTAACATCTGTAACGAATTTAGCGAGTACAATCTGAACTTCTCCATGGCAGAGTGAGTAAATATGTATGTATGTATATCCCCGCATGTCGGGGGAGAACTGAGATAATAAAGTACGATATGATTCCCCGGCAAACGATGTTTCTTGTCATGGTGATGTATGTGTGGCGGTTTCGTTACGCTACACAGGAAGGACGTTTAGGGAGACTATTTAGGTTTAACTAATAAATGACATGAGCCGTGAGAGAATTTTTTTTTTTATTGTTTATTAAACTACAGAATAAAGAAAAGTAAAGCCGCGACGGATAGCGACTCTGCGGTCAGCAGTGATGTGAAAGCGCCCCCTCGCCTTGGACTAGCCGACTCGGACAAAGGAGACAAGACTACTACCTCCCCATCCAAACTAGCGTGTAGGAGTGTGGAACAAGCTAAGCATTGCATAAATAGGCCTCGGAACGGCTCGGAGCTTCCTGATCCTGAAGTGGAAAATGATGTTAATTGCAGACAGCCCTGTGGAAGTAGCAGCCAGCAGAAATCCCAATGTGCAGAGCGGTTACAGGACCCGACCAAGGCTCTTTCCTGGATCCGTGAGTCAGCACTGCCAGAAGATAAACAAACGCTCCGAACAAGCATTATGCAACACAAAAGGAAGCGAAACAGCTCAGAAGGGAAGGCCAAAGCGGCTTGTAAGAAATCAGATTCCAGGGACAATACAGGCCAGGCCGATACAAGGCAAGAGGACGCAGAAAACTTACCTTTAGCTTTAAGGATCTTAAACCACCAAAATATCTCCCCGGCCATGGTTAGCCCAGAGGTGCAAGTGGAACAAAAATATAAAGAACGCCGAAAGCATGAAAATGGTCAATCCAGTAAGTTAAAACGTCAAAGGATTAAAAAGTGAAATGAAAGTCTGTTAAGTTAATGTTTACAGTAGTCTTAATGCTCCCATACACCTTACAATCTTCCCATACAATTTCTGTACAATCAACTTTTGTTCTACCAAAACTAAGTAATATGAGGATCTTTCTAAACCTTCCAATCACTATGTATTCTATCAGGGAGGACCCAGCACTACATAGCAGTGACATCTACCTTCCAATCACTATGTATTCTATCAGGGAGGACCCGGCACTACATAGTAGTGATATATACCTTCCAATCACTATGTATTCTATCAGTGAGGACCAGACACTACATAGTTGTTGGTAGATCGAATGGAAATTGTTTGGAGTCAAGCCCCCCATACACCTTTAGATCACCCCATATTATTTCCATTAGATCTACCAACAATTATGTAGTTCCAGATCCTCCCTGATAGAATACATAGTGATTGGAAGGTTTAGACAGGTCCTCAGATTACATGGTTTTGGTAGAAGAAAAATTGATACAGAAATTGTATGGTAAGATTGCTAGGTGTATGGTGGGCTTTACACAGACAATTTTAATGTTCAAATTTACTCCCTCACCCAATAACAAAGATAAATGGGCAACATCCCAATCTACATATCAAACACATATCAACCTACCAGTACATACTTTTAAGAAGAGTCACAGATGGATGTCCGCTTCTATATCATAGTAAGCATTTAAATATGAAAATTGAAATTCCAGGCACCAAGAAAAATTATATTTTTTTAAAAATCTCCCAAATAAAGAACAAGGGGTCTTTAAAGGCCCCAAAATAGTTAAGATGTAATAGATTGTATTAAAACATAATCATAATACAGTGCATGGTGTATTATAGCATAGTACAATATTCCAGCAGAGTACGATACAGAATGTCTTCGTACAAATTCTATTTTTTTGGTTAAAGTATAACAAAGCAGGATCCCAAGGTAGTTGTATTTGTCAAAAAACGAACACGTAGTCTTTAGTCTTTTGCTTTAGCTTTTTGAAATACAACAAGTTTCTTTCAACTACGACAACCTTGGGATCATGCTTTAGTGGTTCCCAAGCTTTCCTTGCAGGACCCCCCCTTTTCTATTTGGGAACAATTTCGAGCCCCCCCTCCCTATCCAAACACAGGTTAAGAATGAGGGCCAGCGCTCCCCCTGGAATACCTTCACGCCTCCCAGTTTGGGAACCACTGCTTTAGTCTGAGATACTGTAACCAAAATTGTATTTGTACGAAGACCTTCTGTATTGTAATCCGTACTAGAATATGCCATGCACTGTGTATTTTTATAAAATTCATTACATCTCATATATATCTTTTGGCCTTTAAAGTCCCCTTGTACCTCTTTTAGGAGATTTTGGTAAAAAATATTCTTTTTTTCTTAGTGTTTGACATTTCAATTCTCAAAGTTGAATCCTAACTATGCCATTAAATTGAAGCATCACAGTTGGATGTCGGGTTTTGTAAATGTACTGATAGGTAGGCACCTCCCAATACGCTCTCCCTCAAACACCCCAGTAGACTGTGTTTTTTTTTATTCTCCCACAAGAACCTGGTACACTGCGGACTCCCAGATTAGGTAATATAAAGCCATTGTTACGGTGCCCATACATGCCTGGATCAACGCGAGATCGATGAACCGTTTGAGCGTGGCGATGTCATGATGACGTGCTCAATTCCTGTGCATTCCTTTGGTGCGATTAACCTGGATTTACCTGTTCACCAGGCCTATCTTCAAACAGGATCAATTGATCCCGCAGGAAGACAGGGGTGACTGCGTGAGCGATGGCAGTTAACACGTCGTGATCGAGCGGCTATCGTCACATGCATGGCCAGCTTTAGACTTTGTAATGGCTGTGCCGTCCTTACAAACCTAGACATTCTGATGGCTGTATCTCGCCAAACAAATCTCAAAAGTTAGGGAAGCCAACTTGTTTAGTTTGCCAAATCTAGGAAGAAGATGCACTGTTATCAGTGGAGGCAGTCTTTAAAAAAAACTATGTAGATTTTAATATTAAAGTAACTGAATAGTTACCAAAATAAGTTGTTTTTTCTATTAGGAAAAGATGAAACCCAATTCTAAAGCACATAGTGCTAAAGCTAAAAGTAGACTCCCTTATTCTTGACTGTTCTTGTTGGCTCTCCCCCGCAGGCTTCGCAGCCCATTGATCATAGAAAATATGGACTGGGATCTATTCCCTACAACATAAGTGATTAAGAGGCATGGTCCATTTCTAGTGGCTTGTGTGCAAACAAAGCGTGCACCAGAAATCCTTACTGAGTCCAAACCAAAGCCATAAATAATCCTCCGCATTCTTATATGTTCTCCATGTATTACTCTTCTCACAAATATGTTTTATTAAGTTAAGGATTTTTTTTAAGGTTATATAAGTGGGTCTTGTGATCCCTACTAAAGTGTTGCACAGACACTTAATGTCTTCATTCATTATGTGTTTCTATGAGCTATAATTAGGATGTAGGCATTTTATGGACTATTCAGTGGTGCCCACCCTTCATATACTTTTAATGTCTTCATTCATTCATTTATTCTTGAAATGTAAAGTAAGCCTCTAGTCACCCCCACTGGGCGTTAATATATATTAAACCAATGGGCTGCCAACACACCTTAACAAACCGACAAAATCAATGCCCTTAATATTCTGTGTGTTGCGGTGCATTGTCATATGCTACTGTACAATGTGTTCAGAGGAAAAATAAATAGCATCAAACCTCATCTAGAGCTTATTGATGTGTGTTGCTGTAAAGCAGGGAACACATGCATAGATATGGACCAGATCAATGGCTGCTTCGAGCACCGTGCACGCTCACGGACATCTATCTGGCCTATAGCTAATGCAGCCATCCCTGGTTTCTGTCTACGTCATCCCACTCAAAACAAGGAATATCAGACATGACAGTAAACCACTGTCGATGTCTATTGCTTTGAATGGGGACCGCGGGTCTTCCTGCTGTTGCAGGGAACCTTGAACTATATTGAGCCGTGTGTGTTCCTGCCTAACACAATGCATGAGCCTGAGCTGGCTTTGGAGACTTTCTTAAACTTGACTCATGAATACAAACATTTTAATGTTATCAGATTCCCATGTATTCTATATACAGAGCCACTGCATATGACTGCATGTTGGAAATACTGTATTAACTATTTCATTGAAATCAGTAGGGGCATGGAGTGTGCTTTACTATGGGGTTGCTGACTTTGCAAACAAACAGGTTGTCATTGTTTAAAAACTTTCTATGTACTTTAAAGCCCCAAAGAGCTTTTCTTTGTTTACCTCAGTTACATGGATTTCCAGTATAGCAAAACAAAAGGAGTTCAGAGTCTCTGGATCATTTTCTACAATTAAGGGTCCCCACACACGTAACGAGTAGTGGCAAAATCGGCCGCCGATCACGGGTGCCCACATGGGGTGACAAATCCCTGTTGGGAGCTTCAGATACACACAAAGCTTCATACACATGATACTGTTTTATATATTAAATGTTCTGGAGAAGTCATGTGTACTTGTTGATGTTTGTTCTTTTTGTTATTCTTGTTTTAATAAACTGGTGTTTGCATGGCTCTGTGTGATCTGTCATGTGTTCACACACACTAAAGGAAAGTAGTCATCCTTTTGTTTGATTTGTGTTTTTCTAAGATAAAGCGTTGTGAAGAGTTGTGAATATGGCAATAGCCGGATAGAAAACGTCATTCAAGGACAAATTTTGTAGTCGTCCTGATAATTGCTGTCTGTGATTGCCGGCAGACTCTGTGTGGTTTGCCTAATGGCACCGCACGCCACGAACTTACCTCAAATGACGGAAAGTTGCTACATCCGTATAAATATGCATGGGTCATAAATATGCACGGGTACAAAACATTGCTTAGGCACACCAACTTAATTAGACAATTACAATTGTAAGCAGGATGTAACATATTGGAATAGATCGGTTTGAGTTTTTCTGTAATCGTTGTTTTCTGTAAACAGACAGATTATGTAAATAATGCAATCACAACCGTTCAGTACAAAATATAATTATAGTTTATGCATACCATAGGCATTTTCATGGTTTTACCTTGGTTATACTGATTGCTGGTGCGGGGGTGTATACACAGAAGATGGCGACAGTAGATTCATTTATACTTAGACAAAGTAAGGTGTGCATGGAAGGGAAGTTTACAGAGCCGGTCAACACAAAAGATATTCTTGTTCCACCTTTTTTATTGGTTTTATCAAGGGAACAATTACAAAACATATAAATACAGTGTAATCCATAGAAAAGAAATCATCAAGTTTTCCCTACACTGAAAAATATGAATTGGACAGGAAGAAGCTGAACACCAGTTCTGGGGGTAAAATAAATAGATGGGGGGTGGGAGGTCAAGTCAAGCCAGTGGCATTCCAACATTTAAACATTTCTGAGAAATTGAGGTACGAAGGGATTCTAAACTTATAAAAATTAGAAGACCATATCTTTGACGACCATATCTGTAACTACCAAGGCCACCTGGAGGTCAGAAGTCTTCCAAGCCTTAAGGTGCCCATACACGCATACATGTGTGCTTTTCCCCACACACACCACCGGCGTCTATTTGACACCGACGGTTTGTAAAGAGCCGGGAGGACAGCGGGGAATCACGGCGGAGTACCGCGATTGCCCATAACACCCAGGAGGTAAATAAATTAAACACAAATTTATACAAAGACATTTGTTTACGATTAACACTGAATTTTTTCCATCAAAGTGTCTGTCCTTAGCAGTGATTGTTTTCCATTGTACCACCTCCCAAAGGTGAATATACAGTGAAAGTGAATATACAGAATTTTCCAGCACTAGGCAGGACTGGACCATGCAGTATTCACGCTGTATTCCTCCAGCCAATATGCCAGTGCCAGGAGGGAGGTCTTAGTTCCAGCAGAGTGTCAGGGCTGAAACTTTAGCATGTGTCTATTAGCAGTACCCATTCCCTGAACACGCTAATCAACTTATGGAGAGACACATTTTACAATTTGGCACTAACAACTAAACCATGAGTTTTATATATGGGAGGAGATATGAGTCTTTGTCACAAAATGTATTTATTGCAATGAAGAATATTAATGTAAATACACAACTCATGCTTTCTAATTGTAAAATGTGTCTCTCCATAAGTTGGTCAGTGTGTTCAGAGAATGGGTAGTGCTATTGCAGTATAATCTCTTTAAGTGGCATTTTGGCTTGGCTGAATGGGACTTAAAATATATATATATTTATAATCTGACCATAAGATTTATGGACTTTAGTCATTGATTTTAATGATAAATCTGATACTTCTTGGAAAGGATGGAGAGATGTGTTTTGTATCTGTAGCTGTAATGTGAAATCACAACCAATAAGATGGTTCATTAGTTACAGGCAAGAAGCCTCATATTTGGCATTCCAGTTGATCCCATATGTCAGGTCCATGTGTAGGCCCCTTGAGTTCCACCCAACTAATCAATCCATGTTCTAGTGGACCTGGTGTTAGTATGTATATGGTAATCATAAAATATTTTAGTAACATAACACATTAAACATTTAAATGTCAGCTTCTTACTGTTTACAAATGTATATTCTAAAGCATGCAAGTGCTGAACTTGTTAATGATAATGTTAGACTTATTACTCATGCTGGGCATACACGAGTAGATTCCTCTCACACCGATGCCCAGCCAAACGCAGAACAATGACATTGCGTTGCACTCGAGTTTCATTGATATCGAGGCGCAGCACTGTACTGGAAATCGAACAGGGTTTTCCAACATTTTTTTTCCAATAAACATTTTATTAAAGATGGAAAGCAAATACAAGTACAGTATGTCATCATATGGTATACATAGTACAGTCATAACAGTACAGGTGAACCATAAATTCAAATGGTTGAGGGGGAGGGATAGTGGGATGTAGGGGTACAGAAACAGAAACTGACAAAAAAGGGGGAGAGACCATGGGTAGAAATCTATGCAGTAGAATATCATCATCAAAATACGCATAAACATTTGTCATATCCAGAAGGCAAATGAAATAGAATTATAAATTATGTCATGAGATAGTGATTGTATTCAACGGAAGTCTCAAAGAGATGCCATTTCCGCCACATAGCGGAATTGGTTGATCCTGCTCGAAGGAAAACTGGATGGCTTAATTTTTTTTATAGATTCAAGCACAATCAAGCTCCGTGAATGCCCAGCTTAGGCAAAACACACTTATTACATTAAAACCTTTACAATAAAATGAACAAACTATTTTAATTACCCCTTCTGTCCTAGTTTACTCCTGAAATCCGTGCACTTTGTGTGTCTAGGCCCTAGGCCTTTGGGCATTCTTCGGTGGCCCTCCTCAGTCCTCCACTTGTTTCCCCTGAAACCTAACTGCTAATGCATAGACAGGAACTCACCTGTCTGCCAATCCCCCTTCTGACAGGTCCATATCGGCACATAACCTGAGAATAGGGGCATATAACAATGTATATGACATAAAATGTGCATGACCATACTACAATGTTACCTAATGCTAAAAGTATCATTTAAAACAAGTGTTGTTATTTGGAAATTACAAATAATGTCTTCTAGCTATGCTTATGTCATTGATTCATTTAAAATGCTTATTCAAGTCAGTATAGATTGAAAATGTTATGTGTGGCCCTTTAGCGATGCTGAGGGTCGCACTTGTGGCCCTCCATAATAACTCAGTTGGCCACCGCTGGTCTAGGTTCTCTGTTGAAATGTGTGAGATCTAAGTGCTGTGCTTTCAAGGGTCATAAGAATTGGACTTTATGATGGTAGTGTGCTACATATTGTTATTCTTACCAGAGGAAAAACTGTACCTGAGGATCTGCACAGCAAGAATCTCAGCTTTTTTTGTTCCATGTATCACTAATTGTTCCAATATCAAGTCACAAGTGATCTACAGGGCAGCTCTGGTATGAGGAAGCAGAACCCTGGCATGAATACCGTATGTTTTACCATATCTACCACTAATCAGCCAAATAAGCTGCAGATAAACAATATTCTCCTAACACTAAACATGGGGCTGGGGGAGATAAAAGGTAAAACGGCAAATCAAACTAGACTAATGACAAAGACTAAAAACACACACAGAGTGGTACCTTTTAGAGCAGTTGAAAGGTTCCTTGGGGAGGCTTGAGATTCCGCGGAACCCACATAGAGGATTGGTGGGTTCGTAGCTATAGATGTTGCGAGCTTCCTAGATCCTCACATTCTTATGCCAATTACCAGCTGTGTCTCCTCCCACATTACCTATGCATGTGACAACGTGTGGACAGACTTAGCGAATCCATTTGGGGTCCGGGGAGGTCGGGGGCGGGAGCACATGGTTACCTAATGCAGTGGTTCCCAAACTTTCCTTGCAGGGCCCCCTTTGCGCCCCTCAGTTTGGGAACCACTGACCTAAGGAGAGATTTCGAATGTTAGTTTTAGTTTTGTTTGGTAAGTTTATTTTTTGCTATATAGTTATAAAGTTTTCTGGCTGTGTCTAACTAGTATGATTTGGAGCTTGGTAGACGCATGGCTATGACACCCGCTATGACACCCGCAAGACCCCTCACTTCATAGAACCATTTCTGCAACCTGACGGCATTTCAATGGACTACCTAACGACCCTGCCCGAGGGGTCTTCTCCAGGCCTTGCCTTCTGTTTGATGTAGACATATAACATATTGGTCACTGTATTATTCGTACCATAATGTTTTCTCGTTTCTCTGAAAAATGATTAAAAATAAAAAAAAATAAACTAAAAACAGGAACAAAGCATGGACAAAGTGCATAGTTAATGTCACATATTACATAGTGTCAAACAATCATCACAGTCACACATTGGTGAATTGAATATTACCACATTATTCTACTAGAGAATAATACTCATTTGAGATTACTTGGAAACTAAGTAAACTGTTTTGTAACATATTCTGCAAACTGATCACACAATTTCCCAGCTTGTTTCTCAGAAATAGATCATAAAGTCATTTACTTGCAATCTACAGTACAAGGGAAATAAACTGATTTTTTTTCTTTAAATATTACTTTTGGCCGGGCCCGATTCCATCTATGTTGTGCAGTACTGCACATTGAACAGCATATGATACCACACAAAATTGAAGAGAATCCAGAATGGCACCACAATAACCCACAACGCATGATGTAGAGATACTGCATTCAGGCTCATTCACATTAGATGCATTGTGGTGTAGCGGCGCATCGCAAGGTACACATCTAGGGTCAACACAAGGTACACAGGTTTCCATAGGACCTGCACATGCATTTCTGGTAACCCCCCTTACTAAATGCATTTTTTGCCGTTAATGGACGCATTACTGCTACCGCCATCGTTATCAGCAAAAATCACAACAGCAAAACAGCATGGCTAGTATGAAAGGGCCCTTCAAATGTTCACACTCTGCAGCTATTAGTACATGGCAACCCATGTGCATTGTGTGAACTAGACCTTAAATCACTGGCCGGTAAAGTGAACAACATTGGTCATCTCTTACTTTCCAGGGGTGGCATATATTAAGCAGCAAATGAACAGTCAGTTCTTGAGGTTGATGTGATGGATCCAGAAAATAAGCAAGAAATGACTCGGGCAGATGATGGCTGGATGGTGGTGGGTCACAGCTCATCCAAAAAAGCAGGTCTTGTGGGGGTGTTTCTGGTACACAGCGTTTAGTACTTACAAAAAGGGGGCAGGTGGAAGAGCTAATGGTGAAGGTATCATAGGGGCCTAAAAACGTATAGATTTTTCAGTTCAATTGACCAAGAATCAGCCGTATAGGAATCAATTTCTGGTTGGTGGTGCGATCACCCAAAAAAATCAAATGGCAACATGTCGGTGTTTGTTTGGTCGAACGTCCAATTATGTGTTTTTCCTGGTGACGGTATATGTGCACGGCGATCGGTTCGGAATTGATCGCACTGTTTGGCAGACAAGTGAACGATTTTTAACTCGGAATTGCTTTCAAACCACAAAAAAATCAGATCGAAAAAAAATCGACACGACTATGGCTACCTTAAGTAAAGCATTCATATATAATGGATTAGGATAGGGTAAAAAGGGAATAACTGGACCTTGGGTGCTGATTTGCCACATCCCAACTAAGTATATGAAAAGAAAATAGAGATTGCTTTCACTCTCCGTTTGAACACGGGTGAGGGACTTGGGGACTTTAGAGGCAGTATCAGACTTTGCGGTACAATGAATTGTAACAATTGTACCGCAAAGTCTGATACTGCCTCTAAAGTCCCCAAGTCCCTCACCCGTGTTCAAACGGAGAGGGAAAGCAATCTCTATTTTCTTTTCATATTCATATATAATGGAATCCGTAAAATCAGGTTAAAACCAAGGTTCTTTATTAACCTCCTGGGCGTTGCACAGGTGATACACTTTTCCGTCCTCTGGGAAGACCCCAGCACGGCTCCGGCGCCACTGGTGCCGTCTGCCCCCGCAGCGTCATCGGGGCGGGCACTGAAGCATTGGCCAGTTATGCAAAGGAATGCAACGGACAGGTGAGTTTTAGTGTAGATATCCTAGGTAGGTTTTATCAGCTGAGAAACTCCGGCAGAGCGCCCAGGTTGTTAATCAAATAACGAGAATAAAGGCCCCCAACACGTCTAGATTTTTCATCCAATTAACTTAATTCAATAAAAATTTTTGTTGATTGATTAAAAATCTATGGCAGCCCACATGGTTAGATCAACCTTAAACAATTAAAATTGGGAAACAAAAATTTTTGGAAAAATGATTGGACATGCTGGTAAATTTTAATTGGTGGTATTGAAATTGGTTACACTTTGTCGATCCCAAAAAAGTTGATCAAATATTTGTTACTACAGTTGGCAAACATACAATCATTCACCAATTTCCCTGACCCCCAAAATGTATCTTTTTAAGTTGATTGAACAGAAAATCTAGACGTGTATAGGGGGCTTAAATCCACGATCCATCACCATCAGACCCCATGAAACGTTCCCTCCACACTGACGTGTTTCTCCCCAATGATGGGGGCTTACTCATAGGGATGGGGAGGGTTTTGCATGTTTCTAGTATTTATAACAACATTAATTGAAAATCACGTTCACCCTTTTACCATCCAATCAAACATCTGATGATGATGGATCGTGGATTTATTATTGTTATTTGATTAAAAAAAGAACCTAGTTGTCAACCGGATTTTACCCTTGAGTGCTGATGCCATTACATACCAATGCTTTACTGGATGGCTTTTGGAGACGGGTCGGCTGGATTTCCAGCACCGGTGTCCGTGGTTTTGTTCTGATGAGATACTACCCGAGAGGATGTTTGTGTGTGAGGTTTATTGGGAGCCGGTTAGTTAGATTCACACTTTCTTTGTTGTGTTTTATATGGCTACCTTAATGGTGGATAGGTGTGCTTTCCCCTGAAGCTCCCATGGTAAACATAGCACTTAAGCCCCCCATACAGCTCCCATGATAAACATAGCACTTAAGCCCCCCATACAGGCCTTCCTGATAGAACACATAGTGATTGGAAGGTATATATCACTGCCATGTAGTGCCAGGTCCTCCCTGATAGAATACATAGTGATTGGAAGGTTTAGAAAGCTCCTCATATTACATGGTTGATTGTACAGAAATTGTATGGTAAGATTGTAAGGTTTATGGGGGGTTTAAGTGGGCTCCCAGTGGTCCTGTTCAATATATAAGCGGAACATCAGCACCCAGGCAGAAAACAAACTTCATACTTACACATCCAAGTCAGGTAAAGCCGATGTTACTAAAGCCCCCCTAAATACACCTTTAGATCACTCCATACAATTTTCATTAGATCTACCAACTACTATGTAGTGCCGAGTCCTCCCTGATAGAATACATAGTGAGTGGAAGGTATATATCAATGCTATGTAGTGCCGAGTCCTCCCTGATAGAATACATAGTGAT
>CM070035.1:145550351-145561474 GCA_036250615.1 Ptychadena robeensis | reverse complement strand
GGTATGCACCCCATATGTAGGGTGGTCTCCCTCCACCACAGGTCACCAGCTGGCTTTGGGGCGAATTTTTTGGATTAGTAATTTACAATGTGACACCACTATCTGCAACCTTTCATAGCTATTATAGCTGTCAGCTCTGACTCCGCCCAGGCTCAGTGTGAAGGGGGCGGAGTCAGCACTCTTCACAAGCCGACGGAAGCTGCTGTGAGAGAAACAGGCTAAATGGATTTCTTCCCAGCTTCTATCCCGTGTGAATGTGTTCTGATTCACACGGGCTAGAGGCTGGGGAGAAACATGTGTCCTGGAGATCCCTATTGAATGGTAATCGATGTGCCCATGTGGTGCACATTGATTTTCCCCACCGCACTGTGATTGATCGGGGGTCGGTTGCA
Organism: Ptychadena robeensis; assembly: GCA_036250615.1. Classification (NCBI taxonomy): domain Eukaryota; kingdom Metazoa; phylum Chordata; class Amphibia; order Anura; family Ptychadenidae; genus Ptychadena; species Ptychadena robeensis. The sequence continues at coordinate 145,561,082 of CM070035.1, read as the reverse complement.
CGGAAATTTACCTGTGTATGGCTAGCTTAAGTTTCCATTCCACTTGTGCAGATGATATGTGGGGTGGGTAGTTAGGAGGCAGATTAACAACCCCCCCTTTCTAAGTTAGCCAGGTAAAAGGAGGGCCTGAAGTGACACTCCACCTTGGCACTCACGCATTCCAAATACAGAAAGTGACGTCATGGACATAACTTTCTGTATTATTTTCATTATACATTAAGGGAAAACTTGACAGGTAGGCAGGTTCTTAATTGTTTATTATTGTAGGAAACTAAAGTTAATAATATGCATAACTATTGTTACAGAGAGGAGGGGGGAACTAAACCCTTAGGGGTGGCCAGCCCCAAATGGACTTTTAAGGTGAGTATCTTGAATAAAGTTCCAGTCAAGGGATTGACGTTTACATTTTTATTTGTGCAGCTTGGTACGACAAAATACACAACATTGGTATTCCGGAATACCCTTATTCATAGTTCAATAGTGTTACCCTTAGGTTACATTGCATTGAAGGGAGCTTGATCCTCCATACATTGAAAATATACATTTAAAATTCATCCAACATCTTGATGATCCGGAAATAAGTCCTATACAGTCATGCTCCAATACATACCTACGCGTTTCGTCCCATCAGGGACTTCATCAGGGATTTTGGAGATTGTTCCTGGAAATCGTCAAGATGTCAATATGTGGGTATGTCACGGTATGTCGCGTTCAGTACATGGATTTTAACTTCGCTTCATTATGCATTACTTCAAAGTCATGATACATTACAATCAAAAAACAAACATTTTATTCTCATATTTCTTGTGTCATTCATCATTTAGATTATATATGTCTATTCTGAATATACTGTGTAGCAAGGAAACCTTTGTTAAGTATTATTTCTCCCAAACTATCTTTCCTTTTTAATACATTTTAGTCAATCCCAGATGTTCCCCAGCGGGAACGTACATTCCTAATATTAGTCAAAAACTATTGGCTTACCAGTATAAGGGTTAATTCTAGGTTGTGAACGGATGGGTTGCGCAAGACCGGTGTCTCCTGAGTCCACCGTCCCTGCTTCAGAGGTCTCGCCCATGAATCTCTGGTACCTGGTGTGCGGTCTCTCACCAAACGGCGCTAACGTGGGGGAAGGGCAGTTATACATATATTAAGGCTGATGTCATTGGTGATATGTGTCATCACCGTATTGTTACGAAATATTTCGTTGGTACATATAGGCGCAGGATAGGAAAGGTATTCCGCAAAGCCATCATAACCTTCTAGTGAGTTTGGAGGTTGTGAAGTGGAAAAAGGAAAGTCCCTCTATATTCTCCCTTAGGGGTTAAACTTATAAGCAAGCTAATAATACACTCTGTTATCATATCCATAACTAAGTTGTTACTCTATTACCGTGGGCCTAAAAGTTGGCCAGAGAATGGACATGTCCGTAAATCTCTGGCCGATGCCAATACTTTGAATGGGGACCGGCATCAAGGCCGATTCTTGGCACATCCCTAAACGCCATATAAACATAGCCTAAAGCATGGTACAGATGGCTGCTCTCAGATATCGGCAGAGCCAGGGAGGGCAGCTCTGCTCTCCCTAGCTCAGCTGATGCTTTGCCTGGAGACCCACGGTCTCCATGTAAAGCAACGAACATCGGCTGTATTTAACGGTCATGTCCGATATAGCCGCATATTGAATGGGCCAGATAGATGGCAGTGAGCGCGCACGGTGCTCGAATCGGCCATCAATCCAGCCCATATCTTCACATCTATACCCAGCTTAACCCTCTGGGTGTTTGGCCCGAGTTAACTCGGGCTGAGTTTCATGCATCATAAAACTCAGCACGAGTTAAGTAGTGAGATACTCACCAGGCCACATCTATGCTGATGCTTCCGTGTCTGCCCCTGATCGCGTCACCGGTGACGCGAAGGGGGCGGGGGTAGGCGGCACCATAGACCTCCATGTAAATGGAGGGGAGTCTTCATAACTCCGGCGTCTCCAGTGATGCTGGATTTATGTTCTGAACCTCCGGCTGGGCAGGCAATCATGGCGGAGCATGTCTTACTCCACCGCAATTGCCCGTGGCACGGTTATAAAAAAAAACCATGCCACATGCGCAACACCCAGAAGGTTAAGAGTTCTGCATTGTACTAGAGAGCGATTATGTCCCACCAGGGCTGTTATGTAGAGCTGACCACTAAATGTGTCTACTCTCGTACACAATCAGGATGTTTTCCTACAACAGTTCCCATGATCCAGAGCAGTGAATCAGTGATGATCGATCGGATCAGCTGATCAAATTGATTATGTTTTTCTCCTTTTTTTTACAACTTGCCTATTATTTGGAGGCCATATTTTCCCACTCTCTATATTAGGCTATGTATAGGCTTGGCTGCGTACTGATGTAAAAAATCTTGAATATTCGCAGTTACTAAAGCTGGGCATAGACGATTCGTTCTTCTGTCGATATGCCGGCAGATCGACTGTGCGTGATGATGTCATCACGCAGGGCCGGTCGTGCAGATAATCGGACGGGCACCCTTTTTCTGCTGGCATGGACATGTCGATAGATTGATATACCAGCCGATTCATGGGCAAATTTTGCCGTTAAGCATTAGATTCACGGCTAATTTTGTGGCAAATAGCCAGCAAAATTGCCGGCAAATCTAACTATTTATGGCCAGCTGTAGATATAGCACTATATTTGAGATCCTTGCAAATTCTCAAAGTGACAAAGTATTCACAATAAAAATTGGTGATTCTAATATTCACAATCAACACTATACATGATAGTGGTGGGTGTAATATTTTCCTATCTGGAAACATCAACTCCCTAGTCTCCTTGAAATATCTGGAATGCCTAATGATGATCTAATATATGTGTTTCAACAGTAAACGAATCTGCTTATTATTGGACGATCACTTACTCTAGGTTTGAGTGATTTCATTTCATGACAGTCTTTAAAATGATATTGTAAATTAGAAATGTATCATCATGCGCCTTATAAAACTGCTTTCCTCTAATTAACATTATTTGTAAGAACTATTATTACATTTGTTTTGTAATTACAGAAAGCTATTATATTTTGACGAAAGCAACCTCATCCTCTGCCTTACTCTATAAGTAGACATGTAAATATGAATCAATCTGCAAGTTGCCAACACTGAAAGCTTGGCAACTATTTATTTTTGTGAAGCATTTCTTCTCATTTTGATCTGTTCATAGTCAGGGTTATCTTATTTTCCCAATTTAAAATTCCATATTATGTGTTCCAAACCATGCAGATTTGACCTCCGGATGGTGGACCATAACAGGAAGGTCTTAAGCTGGGCATAGACGTCTGAATTTTCTGTTAAATTTTAGTGCGATCGTTTAACAAAATTTATCGTGCTATCGATCGGATACAAATGGATGCATGTGCAAAGTGTCCGATCGATCGCTTTTGCCCTAAATCGCATGTAAAATCGATCATGCGTGGATTCGTTCTGTTTGAAAAATTTAGTCAAAAGCGCATAAATCGAGTGCTGTTAGTTGTCTCATGCGATTGTTTTAAGCGATCCATCTATGATTCTTGTGGAAATGATCTTTGTTTGTGTGCTGTTGGTCACTGGCCAGTTCTTCAGCTGACACCACTCCAAACCCATAAATGTGTGCGTGCAAGACATATTGAGACTTTCAGGATAGAATCGTCCAGAAATTTAGTACATCATATATTGCAAATGAAAATGATTCCGGAATCGGATGGTCGATCGGTTTAAAAAGGGAACGCAGGAAAACCAAGACGTGTATGCACAGCTTTAGAGTGGTCTTCATCCTCCTTGGTTTTTTGGCTTACACAATTTCTCAGTTGTGTTAGTATGCCTTTAATGTAAGAAAAACATTGTGTAGGTCCAAGCATTTCTAAGAATTGTTTCTGGAGGGAGGGTAGAGGACATGGCCATGAGCTGCTGCTGTAGAAGGGCTTGTAAGGCTTTTCTTAACACATTTCACTACTCTAAAGCTGGGCATAGACGTCTCAATTTTCTGTTCAATTTTAGTGCGATTGTTTAACAAAATCAATCGCGCGATCGATCGGATACAAATTGATGCATGTCCAAATTGTCCGATCGATCGATTTTGCCCTAAATCACATGTAAAATCGGTCGTGCACAGATCCGTTCTGTTTGAAAAATGTAGTCAAAAGCACATGAATCGAGTGCTGTTAGTTGTCTCATGCGATCGTTTTAAGCGGTCCATCTATGAATCTTGTGGAAATGACCTTTGTTTGTGTGCTGTTGGTCACTGGCCAATTCTTCAGCTAACACCACTCCAAACCCATAAATGTGTGCGTGCAAGACATATTGAGACTTTCAGGATAGAATCGTCCAGGAATTGAGGACATCATATGTTGCAACGTGCGATCGATTTTGCAAATGAAATCGATTCCAGAATCGGATGGTTGATCGGTTTAAAAAACGGCGAATCGAGACGTCTATGCCCAGCTTAATAGGTTTATAATACATTTCATGTTTCAGTTTTGGGTTGAGGTGATGACAAGTTTGTTGCATTGGGACCTATGGTGACTTTCTCATGAGAGAATGTTGTGTAGATGCTTTTTAGAGGGATGTTCTTAATAAGCTGTCAATCATCCTCACATTTCCCTTACCCAGATGATATTTGTTTTCTGCCTGGTCTGTGCTCTGGTCATTCTCCACTTTTGTCAATGTTTGCTCCAAAACTCTGGTTGTTCTCATTTGCTTCTGTCTATGTCTGCTTACTTTTGTGGTTATTCCTATCTATATCTGTCCATATCTGTTTCCTCTCTGGTCATTCTTCTTTATGTCTATCCATGTTTGCTTTCCCCTCTGGTCATTCTTCTCCCCTTCATGTCTGCTTTACTCTTTTCGTTCTTCTCCACTTCTGTCCATGTCTGCTTTCCCATCTGGTCATTCTTCTCCACTACTGTTCATGTCTGCTTTCCCTCTGGTCATTCTTCTTGATGTTTTTCTGATTGATTCTCTGCAAAGAAAACCCCCTTTAGTAAAAATAGGGTCCTTGGACCCATTAAGGCCTTCTTGCTTTCTCCTCTGGTCACTTCTGTTCATGTCTGCTTTCCCCGCTGGTTATTCTTCTCCACTTCTGTCCATGTCTGCTTTGCCCTCTGGTCATTTCTCCCCCTTCACTTCTGTCCATGCCCATTTTCCTTTCTGGGCATTCTTTCCCACTTTTGGCCATGTCTGCTTTCCCCTCTGGTCATTCTTCTTCATTTCTGTCCATGTCTGCTTTCCCTCTCGTTATTCTTCTCCATTTCTGTCCGTGTCTGCTTTCCCTCTGGTCATTCTTCTCTACCTCTGTCCATGTTCCTTTCTGGATATTCTTCCTACTTCTGTCCATGTCTGCTTTGCCCTCTGGTCGGTCTTCTCCACTTCTGTCCATGTCTGCTTTCCCCTCTGGTCATTCTTCTCCACTACTGTCCATGCCTGCTTTTCCCTCTGGTCCTTCTTCTCCACTACTGTCCATGTCTGCTTTACCCTCTGTTAAGTAATCCTAATGAGTGCTACTCCTGAGTATATATGTCAAGAACCAACCCCCAACTTGTTTATATTGCAAGGAGGCCCCTATAGGTCCAAGGAAAGAATACAGACAGACAAATGGAATCTACAGATCTGTAATATATCATGAATTGTGTTTCATGCTTATGTTTATATTAATGAGGTGCCCAATAGAGCCAATGGTCTCTTTTGACACTCAATAAAGACCATTTTATTTATAAAATTATACAAGGTGATGTTTTTCTGATTAATTCCCTGCAGTGGGCCAAAGAAAACCGCTTTTAGTAAAACTAGTGTCTTTGAACGCATTACCGCCTCCTTGCTTTACCCTCTGGTCATTCTTCACCACTTCTGTCCATGTCTTCTTTCCCCTCTGTTCATTCTTCTTCACTTCTGTCCATGTCTGCTTTGCCCTCTGGTTATTCTTCTCTGCTTCTGACCATGTCTGCTTTCTTCTCTGGTCATTCTTCTCCACTTCTGTCCATGTCTATTTTCCTTTCTGGATATTCTCTCCTTTTACCTCCATTTTCATTCTCGCTTGCGGTGATTTTCTTTGTGCTTTCCTACTCTTATGAATTCATAGTTATCTACTCTTCTCTCCTCACCTTCTGTCCATGTCCAGCTCTAACAGCTCTATTGATTTGTTTCCCTGGTAACTCTACAATTACCACATTTCATGTCCTATATTACAGATTTGTTTGTCCTGCAGTGGGCCAAAGAAACCCCCTTTTAGTGAAACTAGGGTCCATGGATGCATTAGGGCCTTCTCACTTTACCCTCTGGTCATTCTTCTCCATTTCTGTCCATGTCTTATTTTTTCCTCTGGTCATTCTTCCCCACTTCTGTCTATGTCTGCCTTCCCCTCTGTACATTCTTCTTCACTTCTGTCCATGTCTGCTTTCTCCTCTGGCCATTCTTCTGTCTGTGCCTCCTTTCTGGACGTTCTTCTCCACTTCTATCTATGCCTGCTTTCCCCGCTGGTCATTCTTCTCCATTTCTGTTCATGTCTGCTTTGCCCTCTGGTTATTCTTCTCCACTTCTCTCCATGTCTGCTTTCTCCTCTGGTCATTCTTCTTCACTTCTGTCCATGTCCATTTTCTGGACATTCTTTTTGTTCCCCTCCGATTTCATTCGTCCCTGTGGTGATTTTCTTTGTGTTTGCCTACTCTCATGACTCCATAGTTATCTACTCTTCTCTCCTCACCTTCTGTCCATGTCCAGCTTTAACAGCTCTATTGATTTTTTCCCCCTGGTAACCTTACCATTACCTTATTTCATGTCCTATATTACAGATTTGTTGTGTCATATATAAATTAAAATACAGATGGACTGTGTTTTTTCTTAACCAGTAGGCCTTAAGAATATTCTTTGTCCATAGTGTCCTGACAAAGCTTCAAGGAGAGACAAAACACATTGACACCTTGGGGACAGAAGTAATATTTTAGGACAAAGGTTACAGAATGGACCTAATCAATTACCTACAGAAATGTTCTTTATAAAAAGCTGAATATGACATTAAATGTATTTGTTGCCGTTACAGTCCCGGGGTCCCACATCTCCTCTGAAAATGGGAAAAACTGACAGATTTGGGTCTGTCTACCCTTTCCAGGTTTTTTTTGTGTATTTAAATATTTGGGATGTTGGCAACTATAATACAAATGGGAAGGGATGGCTGTTGTTAGATTTGTGTATTGTATAGTTGAACATTGCTTGTCCAATTATGCTGCAGAGTTAAGGTTAGTTCTGGCGAGGCCAATAAGTATTTATTTTGCATAAATGTAAAAAAAAAATGTAAGTGGTATATTTAACAAACCAAAAAGATGCAAATAAGAGAAGTTTTTATACTTCAAGAGGTGTAAGGCTACTTTTCAGTAGCAGGCCTCTGTTGTTCCTATGCCTTGAAAATCTATGTTTTATGATATATTCCCACATCATGTAATTGCCTTTATTAGACGTTCAAACAACATTCCCAGACTATCCCTTTACCACTATAAAGCTATATAAATATATATTTTAATAAATGCTTTTATTGCAGCTATTATTAAGCGAAACACTGATCCTTACTTATTTTAATGAGAAGCAAGTCTATTTCTGCTCAGGTCTGATGAATCATGCTCAAAGTGAAGAGTAAACACACAGCATCAGTGGGAGACTTCCCGAGTCCGTTTCCATTACTGACTGATATTCATCCAAGTCTTCATGACACTATGAACTCTACAATTATCCTTAATCCAGGAGAGTAGAATCAATGCATACCACAGACCTCATTTTCTGGGCCAGACTTGTGACTTTAGGTTTGTAGGGCATGCTACTTAAGTCAAATATGTGTTTGTGGTATTTGAGATGCTAAAATAAAAAAGAATTTCAAAATCATTTTTACAGCAATTATCCATTTTCACATGTTTTAAGTGTGAGAATGTAATAATCATATTTTCTAAATTATGTAAAGTGTAGGCACATATAGGCTCCATCTTCCCTCCGATATCATTTATTGGGGCATCATGCCAGAATACAATGGCCCCTGCATTACAATAGGCCATGGATAGGCACCAGGAAAGGAAAGGTAAGTATACAATTTCCATTGTGGTATATTGGTTATACACATAAGACATTATCAGTTGGTCAGAGTTTAGATTCATTTCAATTGATTTCAAGTCTACTTACACATATGCCTCTGGGTAACACATTTTTACTGGTAACACAACACTAAGGGGCAGAACCGGTGTGGTGGCAAGGTGTGTTACAAAATTTACAAATTGCAGTCAGTTATGGTGTAGTAACAGCCCATTGACATATATGGACTGCCTTAAAGTGTAAAAGTTCAGGTTTGCTTTAACATAGCGGATAGGGGTTTTTGGCTTGGAGTTTCCACCAAAATCAACTGGTTGTTAGATATGAATAGCACTTAAGGTGGGTGTACATGCGTAGATTTTTTCTTCAATCAACTGCCAATTAGATTTTTTGTTCAATGTAGTTGTCGAACATTGTTTGATTTATCGAAATTACAACCACAGATACAAATTTACCAACATGTTCGATGACCTTTCCAACGATTGTTCAAGGTCAAATAAAACGTATCCATCGAACAAATTGGCCATTCTAGATTTTTGTTCAACTAACCAAAAAATAGTTTGTTCTTCGATGATCAAACGAAAAAATCTACACGTGTAAGCCTGTTAAGGTCGATACCAGTGTTTTTTCAACAATTGATCACAACGTGGTGACGTCACGCTCTATCATTTGTTAATCAAAGGGTAAATCAATGCACACCACTTGTGCAATCAATTCACGTTCTATGCGTTGGACTTAGAAATGGTGATCATACAGGATTTACAGATATGTTGGTTCTCTGTTCAATCAACCCCACTCGAAGAAAGGGTTTTTACGTTTGATTATCGGTTCACCAACATGCACACCTATCGAGTGCAAAATTGATATGTGTATGGCTAGCTTTAGTGCCATTTTTTTAAAGTTAAAATTCGCTGCATCTCTTTGCCCTTCATTCTCATTGAGCTGCTATACAGATGAATGTATCTCTGGTTTACCATATTCAAAATTTCAGGTAGTACGCAAAGGACAGCGGTACGCCAAGAATCTTTCCTGTAAAGGAATAACCTAAAACATTTACCTTAAACTTCCTGTCTCAAGTACACCTACTAGCTTGTGCATATAGTCACTAGGATTATCTTTGAGAATAACCTTCTCTCCCAACTGGGCTTCAGTGGTCCTCTAACCGATTGGTTTAACTTCCTGTCCATGGCAGACTGTCAGTGTTACGCTTGTTGACAAACAGACATAAAATCCACATTTAATTTTTTTTTCATATAAAAAGAATTTAATAAATATTTTTCAAAAAGTATTTCCTTGAACAACAAACTCATTTTTAAGGTGTATAGAACATGAATAACAAGACAGGGACTCTTTAGTTTCAATGGCCATTGATAGAAAATATGGAAGATGGAATTTTGGAATAACCATAGTATAGCTGTGGTGCGTTCAGTACTGTAATGACTGTACCATTTGTAGTATTGCAGACTTCTCTGTATGATGAGATTTTCCAAATTCAACTGCGCACTACTCAAACCTTTTTGGAGGGAAGTTAGAAGTGGCATGTGCTGCCATGGTCACCTAAAGAGAAGTAACTGGTCATGGCTTGACTAATGTGGTCTTTTATTCCGCTAGATATTCATGACCTTGAAAAGGAATATGTAGGATATTTACTATTGTGTAGTTTACACCAAGAAGAGCGCTTTGTTCCATTTACTTATGGATAGCTTATCCGGCAATTATTGGAACACAAAAGTTGCACAAAACCTGCAGTGTGAAAATACTGAGCAACTCCCCTGATTGCAGACTTCTGTACACAGCCATTCATGTTGTTATTCCAGAAGGCGAGGCAAACAACGGCAGCTTCCAAGCTTCACATACAAAAGGGTTCTTTTAATATAGACAAAGATGAAAGAAACTTAATGACCAAGCAACTGATATTCCACAATCAATGCTAATGAAATATATAGGGTATGCACATTTAAAATAATTCTTGTAGGCCCAGTCTTCCTTTCAACAAAAATGTGTTGTAGACCTAAACTCAACCATTTGGATGGTGCTAAGGTGTTCGCAATTTTTGTTCAGCCACAGCCACACAATACTTGACTATTGTCAATCTCTACTGAGGAACATCTTGCACACATTTCACGAGATAACTTGTGGGCCTCATTGGCTCCTTAAATTTGATAAAGGGTCCAGACAAAGAGCCTGTAATGGCTGACCCCCCCCTCCCCTCCATATGTGTGCCAATTCCATGCCTCGCCGCAATCACTTATGATGGCAGCGATGTGTGACAGGGACGTTATCTTTTTAACTTTCCTGCACTTACAAAAAAATTCTCATCCACTGCAATGAGCAGAGATCATTCCTAGAGACTGTGGTCACCATGAGGATGCACCCACAGTGTCATCATCACGTTGCTGCATCATCCCCCAGACAATGTTTGGATACCTCTAGGAATTATGTTCACTCATTGAAGTGAACAAGCAAAGGGGAGCATCGAGCATCTTTCCAACAATGTGATAAAGGAAAAGAAAGCCCCCAGGCCTTAGTTTGCCCTCCCCTGGTCTAGATATTGGTACAAATCACAAACATCCATTTTTAATTTACATTGTGGTGTCCTATGTCTCTGGCTTGGTAGAAGGTGCCCCAAAACTAAAAAAA
>CM070035.1:145536527-145550288 GCA_036250615.1 Ptychadena robeensis | reverse complement strand
TACATCTTTAGATCACTCCATACAATTTCCTTTAGATCTACCAGCAATTATGCAATGCTGGGTCCTCCCCGATCTAATACATAGTGATTGTAAGGTTTAGAAAGGTCCTTGTATGGTATGATTGTAAGGTATATGGGGGACTTTAGCCATGAGATAGCATGTTACTATTAATGAAGTATTCTATGAAACTAAATAAAACTCAGAACCACTATATTCTTAGAGGCTTGGCCTGGAGGCAGCCATTTTGAACTAAAGGAAAACCAACAGTGATCTTTGGACTTCTACTGTTAAAGTATTTAATACAAGCTAAAACAGTATACCTACTAGTATCAGTAGATAAAAATAAAAAATATATCTACAAAAGTGGTCCTTTACTACATTTCCAAGGTGAACAAAACTATATAAAATAATAATTAGATTTTTACAAAAACAAGATTGCGGAGTTAACTTCACACTAATTTACTTTTTTTAATTTTTTTGTGGTTTTTTTGTTTTGGTTTTTTACATGCACTCTCACAACTCTTGTACATGAAATAGCTCAACGTGTTCCCTTGAACTGCCTTGTAGCAGAATACCTGCCAGTCACAGCGATATATATATATAATTTTTTTTATTTTTGATTTTTTTTATATCAAAGCCAAAAGCAGCAAAGTTCTAAACTTGTTGTTCTAAACGCTACCTCTGAAAAACAGTTTCAGGCTGAAATTTACAAAAAGGTTTTTTTTTTCCAAGTGATACTATATAAAGTTTAACATTTGACATTGTACAAAAAACAGCATCAAGGCAAGTGTGCCCCTCCTATTTTGTCTTTTTCTTAAAAAATAAAACTATTCTTGAACACCATAAATTTTGGCATACAGTTAAACATGTAACAAGAAAAGGAATTGAAAAAAAATGGAAAAAATTTAAGCCACAAGCTTACAAAGCTATCAAAAACCTTCAACTCTAAACAAATACATATAAATAAAAGGAATGATATTTTAAGGCTCTTGATTATTAAGTTAATAAATCAAATATACACAGTGATTAATAAAAAAAAAAAAAAAACAACAAAAAAAGGAATTATTTACAGGTCTATACAAAAAATGTCTACATGACAATTCTTCATTTTACCAGCAACAGCTGACAGTTGAGCCCGCCCCTCCCCCTTCCCGAACACAAAATACAATAAAAAAAATAAATAATAAATTTTGTACTTTTTTTTTTTTTTTTTACGATAGTTGCTGTGGTTCAGAGCTACAAAGGCACTTTCAAATACAGAACTAGTTTGTAAATGTAAATAGCTATAAAAACAAATATACAAAATAAATATAAATAAAAGGAATTATTCTTAAGACTGAATAATTGTGAATGGGGGGGCGGGAAAGCAAAAAAAAAAAAAAAAAAATAAAAAAATTGAAGAGCTAGCAAACTGGAAAGGCGGAGGGTCTCCGTTGGTGTTTTAACTGCGGCTGAATTTACATTAGGGCACTTTCGACTAGTTTTGCATAGATGTGAAATGCAGCACTTGGCATTCCAGCCAACCACAGCAACTATCTTTGCCAGTGTAAGCCAGCTTGTCAAACCTTAAATTAACATAGGGATTCTAAGTAAATAATAGCCTCAGACTCAAATATTACACAACAGTTTTAAGAACTAGAGACTCCCGAGCCCTTAACAGCAGACACCAGCTCTGCATGGCAGCTCCTCGGTCCGCTATACGATGTACTCCATCCGGTTTAAAGTCTGTGCTGTTTCTAAGTCTCTGTTGTCCTGTTTATTTGTCCAGTTTGGTTGTTTTGTGGGAGTGCTAAGAGGTGGCTTTTCATCTCTGTCTACCAGCGTGTAGGCTGGCTGTTTGACGTATCGGCTTTTCTGCTGGTGCTTGTCCATGTCGTCTTCTTCCACTTCTGAGTTGTGTGTCCTTATTTTTGCAATTTTAGAATTTTTGTTTTCGTAGTCTTTAATGGGGACGCTGTTTGCGGTGTGTTTCTCTATGGGGTTCTTGATCTGGTTGAGCTGCTCCCGCACGTTGTTCGTGGTGTTGTCTTCGGAGGCCGTGTGACTTTGGCTAGTGTGCTTTCGCCGCTTTCTGATACACCAGTAAAATGCTGTTACCAGGCAGCAAATCCAGGCCACGGTGAGAATGGAGCTCAGCAAAGGTACAAGGAAATCTGCAAAATGAGGGAAAGCAGCAATTAGGATTTGGGATCAATAGTCACAACCCTTTTCCAGCAATCCTGCCTTCCAAAACATACTGAATAATACTGAACATTCCCAGTATTAACCTTCATTAAAAGACATAAATTATTCGTAATGGCGTAACCAAAGGTGGCATGTGACACAAAGATTCAGCGAATGGTCGTTTGTCCAATTGATCTTTTCACAATCGATTCCGGGTCAATACTGGATGGGAATTGCTTGCTTGTAAAACCTTGCTGGTAATGGCAATTGAACAGGTATTTGCCAACATGTTGTTTCTCGGTTTGATCGACATTTCTATGAGTGGGATCGATCAAACAAGGGTTTCCGTGTTAGATTCCCAAATAACCATTCACCAACCAATCAGCAATCAAGTGAAAAATTTATATGTGTGGGGGGCTAAACATGGAGCAGTGGGTTGGGTGACTGCCTATACTATTTGCGCCTTTTCGGTCTTTTCCCACTTCCTAGATAGATTTGTGCTATATGACCAAACAGATGTTGTTTGTCTTTTGTTGGAGGAAAATGCCCTATCAGCAGAGTTTGATTTGTGTCAGTTTGTCATTGAACAATAATTAGGTTAATTTTGATTTGTGATGGGAACACAGATCTCAAACTTTAACCTACTCAACTGAACCCAAAATCTTTGACTCAAGTTGGATGTTTGGTATGAGGAAACTCTGCACCAAGGTCTCATTTCCAGCACAGAATGGCTGACGCACTTGAATTGGTTACCCTTTAGCTGATGGCACTTTGCATGAGTTGCAGTGCAAGGAGCCAGCAATATGATCTAGGCCTTAGATGGTTTACAATATGAAGGCTACACGACTCACCTGTTCTGTTCTTGTTCTGCGTCTGAACTCTGACTTCAGCCACTGATGAAATGAAAGTGTTGTTTCCATCTCGTTTGCTCACAAGGTCAATAATTTTTTCAATGATTTCTTGAACAGGATTTCTACCTTCTCTATTTTCATCAGCAGACTGCAAGAAAAGAATGTAAATTCGAATTATAAACATACTTGAAATAAACAGATGGATTTAAAAAAACCAAAATATATACAAGCATAGCTTTTGTGGTTAGGACCTCAGTGCCAGCTTTTGGGCAATCATATCCATTAATGGAAGTGCCCCATGAAAACGCACCAAACATATTCCTTAAGTGCATAACAGATGAAACCCTTTGCAGAGCTCATGTGTCTTGAATCGTCCAGCCGTTGCTCAGCCTAGTTTCAGCAATTCATCTATTGCCACCCATGGATGCCAAGAAAGGGGTGGGTGTTTAGTAGGTATCAAAGGTTACAAAAAAATGGATAATCAGTTGTTGCGGATATGCTTCCAACAGTCCTCTGGCTAGTCCCCTGACTCCAGGAGGTACAAAATATTGCCATATGCACATGTGAGCGGTCTAGGTATTTATTTTTTTACTTCCATGTCCAAATGTGTATCCTAAACAAGTATGCATACAATCTCCAGAGGGGAAAAAATATAAAACACTAGACACATCATGGAAGAAAGTTCTTTAACAATAAAAAGGTTAATATTTCCAGTACATGGTATGTACACACTTTTTCCCACAGTATGAACTGTACTTACTATAGTCACGTGGATCTCATTGTTTGCCAAAGGAGATGGCTCGCAGGTGATGTAGATGGAATATTCAGCTGAAGCATTCCTCAAGATGTTAAGATTCCTCAGTTCATTGCAAATGCTCTCTGTAGTGAGGCCCTGGTCACACAAAAGTCAAATTAGAATTTATTTTTGAAAAATAGATTAAGTAAACAATTCTAAGCGTGACCTAGAAAAATTTGCCAGAATATGAAATAGCTTTGGGCTTTATTCAAATGGTTCAATGGCAACAACACAAGTTTTAAAAAAAAAAAAAAAACCCCCAAAAAAAACCACTGAAATCCCAAGCAAACCGGATTCTGACATTGTATGGGATAGAGAAATGCCTGGCAGAATCCAGTAAAAAACTAAAATAATAAGGATTAAAGAGAAGTGAAAGCACTGAAAAGATTGGAGCCATCATACATCCAAGCTGTGCTCTTGCCCACCATGGAGTCAATGGTTAATGGAAGTTTGACTTTTTTTTTATAAGCCTATTGTATAATCTTTATAAGTTCTCCATCAAAGCTGGCTACTGGCCGTCAAGAACATTTCACATGTAGATAGGTCACACATGCATGTTTGATCCCTCTGCAAAGTATAGTGCTAACCTAAGCATGCACTCATATACAACAATATAGAGTCCATATTCACTCACCGGCGACATCATCTCTTTGTTGAAGGTGAAAGTGATGTTGGCACAACTGTTGTCTTGATAACTGGCATTAGCGTTACATTTGGTCTTCAGCGGGGGCTGATTGGTGGGCCAGCATTCTCCAGCTCCAGTGCAGGGAGGAACAAAACAGTGGTTGTCTTTAATGGGAACACAAGACTGCCCCAGAGGGCATTCATTGTGGCTTTTATGGTTCAAGTCACAGCGCTGAGGGCCGCACCAGACCTGTAGATGAGAAAAAACAACAAATTTCCAACACTGAAATCTCACCGAGAATTCTCATTCATTGCGCCTATGGTCGACGACTGTCCAAACCCATCAAAACCACTTCCTAAAGAATGAGTGACCGTATATCTACGTATACAGACTCTTTACAGGTTTGTACAAATATTTACTACTACTTGAGACATCTGGTGTTTGCAGCGGCTCTAGAGCTGAGCGCTTACCATTGTCTATGCGGTCATCAGCCAGGCTCGGGAGTGGCTACCTGCAATGCATTGCTAGCGGGAAGTACTAACAATCTCACTTTTCTAATCATAAGGATTTATGCTAGACGCAAACCATGTGGAAATTATCATCAAATATGTATATTGTAATAGACAATGAGTTTTATTGCAGATCTTGAAAGAAACCGTTTAAGGACATGATGCCAGGTGCAACAGAACATGTCCCATTTCTATGTAAATCTCGTCACCCCCATTGTTATTGTATATAATTAACCAGCAGAGTATCTGGGCTGTAGATATTATTTCACAGATTTCTTGTTTTTACATCTGAATAGAAAATACAGAAAGAATTATTTTAAATAACTACTCTACTAGTCTATTCAAAGCAAATACAAAGTGCAGAATCCCTTTGTAGCCAAATACTAAATTCAGGGCTGCAGATAATGGATTGGTTTTGGTTTGACTTGGTAGATTTACCCTGTAAATATAAAGCCTACTAGTTAATGTACACAGTGTTGTGTCACACAGTAAACTAATGGAAAGTCAGGTACAGTATATATCAGAGAGAACATTCATGTTCCTCTACAAATCAGAAGTGTGCACAAGGCATGACGTGCCCGGCCTTATCCTGTACGCATCCTGTCCTTACACAGCGATGACAGCCCGTTTCTCTACAATGGCTGGATTTGAAAGCAAGACACTTAATCATTTTTGACTGTGCTCGAAACTCATTATGACTTTCAAGAAGCTTGCTTCACGCTGAATGACATGAAATTAAGGAGCTTACCTTAGAGCAAGCAACTTTTCCATTCAAACATTGGCAGGCGTTGCAGGCGTCGTCCCATTTGGCTCCATCTGGGGTAGCATGTCCATTGATTATACAAGGCCTTCCTGTAACTGCACAAAACACTAGTGTGAGATTGGTGTATCATATAAAAGAACTAACGAACTTTCTTGTACAAGTGTTGGCATCACTTGGAGGTAAAATATTTTCTTTCTGGACCTAAAATGGTGGGGCTTCCAAGCCATTGTTTTCTAAACTTCTTGGCAGAATTGTGCCCATACAGGACAAGGGATGGACTGAAGTAGGCGGCCAATAGTGAGGAGAAATTCTTGTTAACATAGGATCTGATTATTGTTTGCCGCTTTTGAGTTTTCACTACTTATACTAGAGAGCAGGAAATGACAGAAAGTCTCTCCAAAGTTAAAGGAATTGTCCTTTGAACAGGTTACCCAATTGGAGAATTTTTTTCAGTCATATTTCAGAAGGTCTGGAATTCCCAAACGGCCTGTGTTTATGACAATGGACAAATACAGAGACCATACTGCCCAGTGGGGATATAGAAAGTAGAATTGATCATAGTGACCTTTATAAAAAAGTTTGGCAGATGTTGACATATTAACCAAGAATTGACCATCACTTATCAAGCCGCTACCAAGAGTCATCATCTTTCGTATTTGTGACAACGCTCCTCCTCGTGACCTTATCAATTTCACTTCTCTAAATTCTAAATGTGTGACAAGCTCTTTGGTAAAGTCACATCCATTTTCTAGGCTGGGCCAATATTTAGACTACCGGGCATCAGCGTCTCATGTTCAGGACATAAATACACATTGAAATTACATAGGACTTTACATCCAAAGAATCCGAGCAGCTGCTATAAACACATAACAAGATGCAGCTGGCTGTACCTTCTTGACACTTTGGACCACTACGGCCAGGCGGACAGATGCAACGGTAGCCATTAATTTCATCTATGCATGTCGATCCAAACGCACATGGGGAGGACTGGCACTCGTTAATATCTGAGAAGGGGAAAAAAAACAAAACACAAATGGTAAATCCAACATGCTGTCAAATTAGGAATTTCAAAACATTCTTTTCACAGGGCCTATAAAAATGCAGGGAAAGGCCCAACTCTGTGCAGCTGCCACTGGCTGTTTGCCACTTAATAGACAAGCATATTCCAAAAGAACTTCAGTATCACATTGCCTTCATGTGCGTGTTGTGTAGCCATTACTGGAGAGCATTTACGTTGAGTAACCTTTGTATCAGGCAGCAGTCAACAACTTATGAAAAGATGTATGCGACATTAAAATCCAAGTGCAAAGTTTACCAAGAGTCTGAAAACCAGTTTTATTATCCAACCAGGACTGCAGAACCAACCAATATGAAGGTAATTGTTGGCTACAGGCAAATAGAAACCTTTGGTGTATGACATATACTGACCATATACCATCTTATTAGTGCAAAACGGCTACGTGAAATAAGTTCAAGCAAAAGCAAATGTCATCTTGCTTCATTAAAACTATATAGGCTTTCCAAGTGTCCAGAAAACAGTAATGGAACACTAGTCCTTAAGGGGCAACACAAAGCCAATCTGTTCCATATTATCTATTGTAGTCAAAATAAAAATTTAAGGCAGATGGAGACTTTAAAAGTTTGCACATTAACCTCCCTAGCATTGTTTGAAAAACAAATCTGGATGAGTTGGGCTCCCAATGAACGCTGTCTATCCCCAAAAAACTGCGGCGATGTTTTCTTCGGCGGCAGCATTTACCGGAAGGGGGCGGCAGCATCATAGACCTCCATGTTAATGGAGGGGGTTGGCTTTGCAGCCCACAGCCAGCATCATTAATGATGATGTGTATAGGGACAGGAATTGTATGCAGTGAACTCTGTACTGCCGTTAAAAAACTTTGCTATTGACTATTCTAATAGTCAATAATATAAAACATAACCCCAATGGTCACCTCTGAACAGGCAGAGCTCCTGTCCATTTGGTCTAAAATACAAAACAACTTTGACTTATCCAATATACAGTGCTAATTAGCAAAGAAACCACTAGCTACTTAATCAGGAGCCAATTCTAATTGGTCAATATAACCCATCAGCTCTTCACTATATATAAATATTCTAAACAGGACCGTTCAAGGCTCCTTGTAGATGGAGCTTTCACGTCCTGAAACATTTTGACAAAGCTCAGGTCTCTCTAAAAAAGAAGTTTAGATAGTTTGGAGAAGTTTAACTTTTATTTTTGCACACAACACTTCTCTATTATGTCAACTCAACTCTGGTTAAAAAAAAGAAAAAAAAAAGGAATAAAATCTTTCTTTCTAGTGATGTGAACTTTGCTTTCAGTAATGGCCCCTCACCCTCAAACTTTAATATCAACTTTCCCTTAGAAGCCTAACCTCTCTTTAGGCATAAATACAAGAGCTTCCATTACGGCAAGTGCCAGCAGTGAGAACGCAGCCCTTGGCCTGTCACATCCAGGCTGGAAGAGACGGAACGATGGAGCCATCCATACGCCAGCTAGACCCCCACCTGGCTGCCAGCCAAATCCAAGCAGGCCTATTCATGAGTGTGTGTGTGTGAAAGGTTCCCAGTTGTATTACAACTAGTGTAGCTTTCTACATGGAATCTGGTGTGAAATCTACAGCGTTAACATTTATGACAGAACACCATTTCAAATGAAGGGGCTGGAGAATACCACTTTAGACGGAAATTACAGTTTAGATCTTCTAAAGGTATAATTACACAAAGTCTATTGCCGTGATTTAATGGCCTGGGTTTACACAGCAGACAGGAACAATTGTCATTTTTTCACCAAAAGCCACAGAAGCAAACATTAAAATCAAAATGGATTATACAATATTTATGATACAGCACATAGGACTTTGTGTAGGAAGGGCTTGTGAGAACTGCGTGTGGTGCGCAGAGCAGCATTTGGTTATTTTCTAATAGAGAAAGAAACATGAAAAAAAAAAAATTTCTCAGAATAGATCAACTGACATAAGTGATCTTTAAGAATCTAAAAGATTTGTCCCATGTTAAGCCCCCCATACACCTTTAGATCATTCCATAAAATTTCCTTTAACTCTACCAACAACTATGTAGTGACAGGTCCTCCCTGATAAAAAACATAGAGATTGGAAGGTATAAATCACTGCTTTGTTGTGCTGGGTCTTCCCTGATAGAATACATAGTGATTGGAAGGTATATATCACTGCTTTGTTGTGCTGGGTCTTCCCTGATAGAATACATAGTGATTGGAAGGTTTACAAAAGGTCCTCATATTACATGGTTTTGGTAGAACAAAAGTTGTACAGAAATTGTATGGTAGGATTTGTAAGGTTATGGGGGGCTTTAGACGCTTCATGCTTGTGCATTGCTTCCTGTGAAAGTTGGCAATACCACCACAAATGCACTTGTCCAGTGTTCTAATACAAGACCATCAGCATAAGGTCTATCTTCAAATCTGGGTCTAGTCAAATGGCATCTCATTATGAAGGCTGCAGAGGATAAAGAGGACCAGTCACCCTATACACAGTATCCATAATACATTTTTTTTAGGACACATAGCTTTCACATTAGGTTTACCACTGACCCCACTTCCCAAATGACAGAAGAGTCATGGCCTTCCAAAAAAATGCGTCAGACGGTCTGTCAAGGGTAGCAGGTTAGAATTGCGTAACGAAACACATTGACTTTCAGAACATCCTATTTGCTGTAATGATTTTCAGGTAACTGCAATACTTACTGATTCTACAGTCTGGACCAGCAAATCCAGGTGCACATTCACATCGATACCAGTTGTCCCCATCTACGCACGTTCCACTGTTATAGCTAGAGATAAAAAAAAAAGGTGTGTGTTAAAAAAACTGAATGAACTGGTCACGTGCTAGCTTGTACTGTATCCTGGCTGATCAGTAATTTTTCTAGGCAGACGCTCTAAAATCCTGTTCGGAACTTGAAGTAATTCTGGTATGTGACAAGATAATTGACGCGCTTTTACAGAAATAGTTATGCTGCCTGTATAGCAGCCCGTGCTTGTCTGCCTATAAAATTACAATCGTTCCACATCTACAAAACCTGTATATATAATGAATGTCAATGATAGAAACAAGGGTTCTGCATACTGTATGAAATCAGAAATAGATAAAATATTATATTTGACGTATTCCAATAAATACTGCTGCCAGCATGGCTGCTATTGTTCTAATGGAAAATGCCAAATGCTGATGGAAGAGGGAAACCTATGCTTGGGGCTCTATTGCAGAGCTCTTATTTGTAGGTGGTCAGCACCTGACCTCCTTCATTCAGTTAATTTTAACTTTAAAGGCCACATGTCAAGGCAGAGTACAGGAGCTGCAATTGCAGAGTTGATTGTAAGGGCATGTATTGTACAGCACTGCATAATATGTTGGCGCTATATAAATAAATGATAATAAGGGTGTCACCCACTATTTTTACTAGCGTTAAGGTCACCATACACCTTGCAATCTTACCATACATGTTATTATTACATTTTACAAAAGTTGGTTGTAAATAAATTGTAATAGGAGGACCTTTCTAAACCTTCCAATCACTATTTACTCTATCAGGGAGGACCTGGCACTACATAGTTGTTGGTAGATCTAAAGGAAATTGTATGGAGTGATTGAAAGATGTATGGGGGGGGGGTGCTTTAGGGTACTCTGTATGTACACCTTTGTAGGCACTGAGACACCGCATAAGTATAAAAAGACTGAACCTTGAATAGACAATGAGCTTCTAATTCTATCTCCAACCCTCATCATCCCCAATTATAATCATTTTGATGCAAGATATTCCAAAGGATTTCTCATGCGTGTTCGTTTTACTTACCATGGATGCGGGTTGCAGTCGTTTGTATCTGCAAACACAAATCAGAAGCACACATTAAAATGATATAGGGCATGTGGATTGTAATTAAAATCAAATTGCATACATAAAACTGCAAACACAGGAAGAGTCCTTGTATAAAGAGAAGGAGGGGGGCAGGATGGATGAAAGTGAGGGGAAGCAGACAAGCTGCTAGCCGAGAATGCAGGAAAAACACGGGGCAACATCTGTCTCTGGTTATCTAGTCCGAAACTTTCTCATGCCCAGGTCGAGCCGCTGTTACTTAATGTTATAGCAAAACATGACTCAGGTGACGGTGAAGTCCATATCAAACACTTCCCACTTCTGCTTCCAATTAAAGGTACACGGGGTGGCAGGATGAGCTAATTGTCTTGCTAAGGATTGCTCCCCCCCCCCCTCCATCCAGCACAGCTTTGTAAAGCAGACTTACTCTGAGAGCACGTCGGGCCTTCCCAGCCTTCTTTGCAAACACAAGTGAAGGAGTCCCCGCGGACCACGCAAGTTCCACCGTTGAAGCAAGGACTTGGCAAGCAGCTGCTGTTTCTTGCTATGGAGAAAACAATTTAAAAGTAGGCATGAGAGCGGAGAAGAAAGAGCAAGTCAAGGAACACATCAGTACATAGTACTCATTCTGCATGGTGATTACCAACTGGCGTAAGAAAGCTAAAAATGAAATTACAGTCTGTCTGCAAATGGGGAATTCAGGCAAATATACTAGAGAGCTATAACCACCCAAAATTATTTACCCCCCCCCACAATTATCTTATCCAAAAGGGTCACCCCCCAGGTCACTTTTGACTTTGGGTTAATTAGTAATACCATTAAGGTAGTCATAGATGCCTTGATTCGATTCCAGATTCAATCATTCCCAACAATCGAGGAATCGGTGATTGATCGTTTTGCAATCAATGGCACACCACCTTGGGAAACCGATTTGGGGTCGATTTTGACAGGAGCCAATCGATAAAAGTTTTGATTCCTCAAAATCAGTAAATCCAAATGGCAACACCATAGGGAGCTCCACCAATGTACATCAAATTGACAACTGATCGACCAAAAAATTAAATGTTAGATCAAGGTTTGGTCCGAATTCTGCTCGATTTAGATTGTTTTTGGCCGATCGTTCAGGGTTGGCAGCACTCGATTCGTCTGGCAAAAAGACTGAAAAATCAACCATTGGCCCTACTGCAATGGAGATCTACAGAGGTATTTAAACCCATAAAACCTAAATATCATCCATTGTAGTTTACTTTTCTTTACATGTAGTAGTTTTGATAGTTTTAGACATACTTTAAACATTTCATACAAAGCCACAATAACATTTATACACCTTGAAAGACTCTTACCAATATTACACGTGGTGCCTTCCCATCCAGGAGAACACATGCACTTAAAGGTATCCCCCTGGTCAAAGCAGGTACCCCCATTGTTGCAGGTATTCTCATCGCACTGACTGTCCTCTGGAAGAAGCAGAATATGGTCATTAGACTGAGAACTGTGAACCAGTCAATGTTTTAGATCCAGTCACACACACTTACGGGAGCGGCAGGTCTTTCCTTTCCACCCATTCTTGCATTCACAGTAGAAATCATTAACCAAGTCCCGACAAGTACCTCCATTGTGGCACGAATTTTTACTGCAGTTATTTATGTCTGAAACGACAAACACGGCACATGGTGAGATACAAACATGAAGACTGGAGACATCAGAATCACAAAGTTTGTTTGAGGTATTTATGTAGCACTTAACAGAGAACATCATCTCTTACCCTAAAGGATTTACAATAGAAATGTCTCCACCGCAGGCAGAGACAAACACACCGGGATCGATTATGAGGGGAGACGGATTATCCTGCATGTTTTTCCAACTGTGGGACACGCTCCACGTCCTTTAACACCCGTATTGTAGACGCAGTATGACCACAAGGCCAATCAATTAATCTATGATGTGGATAACCGTGTACATTGGTAATGCTCATAATCTGACTGCTATTAATAACTTCCTGCACTTTGAATATTCGGCTAGAGAACTACATCACCCAGATCAAACGTTTGATAAACTTAGAATACAAATCTGTAACATGAAGGTGATCTTACATAATACGGAGCGGTATTACAAATTTTAGAACATTTAGTAGCGCTGACTAATTAAAAAATCTTGGCGTGGATAAGCATCACACTTCATGATCTGGGGAATCAAACAAAACACTCACCTATTTCGCAATAAGTTCCCTCCCAGCCCTCACTACAAATACACTTGTAGGAGTTCACCCCATCGATACAAGTTCCTCCATTTTGACATGGGCTGCTTTCACAGTCATTAATATCTGCATAAAAGAAAAAGGAGATCCCATTTAGCAAATCACAGACTACACACATTCACAAGAAATGATCAGTTCATAATATTATAATAGATCGATCGGAATTAAGCTTCCAGGAGTTTAAAGAGGGGAGAAGGAATCCGATTTCTGATTGGCTGATATGGCTAAAGCACCACTGACAGCCCAAACTATTTCAGGGGTACAAAACTTGCAGGTTTAAAATACATGTACTGGCGTGGTATGCCGTCATAACGTATATGGGGTTAAAAAAAAACACTCAAAGTTGAACCTATTTTCACAATAAGGGGACTAAACTTACAAGTCCAACCTGAAAATGAATGGTATGGGTGAGATTTACAGACTGCTTTCAATTACTGGGCATCCCCCATAAAAGTACACCGTAGTATTTTAGTATGCTGAAAGGGTTACAGTCTGGGCCCATCCTACAGTTGTCCATAAATAAAATGTGTGTTTCTTATTGTGAACCCATGAGATCTTTCTTTGCAATGAGGTTCAGGTAATGAAGGGAAAACTTACTTTCATGACAGTACGTGCCAGTGAAGCCCTTGTTGCACTCGCAGGTGAATTTGCCCCCGGGCTGGCTCTTGCATTTGCCATGTGGGCCGCACACATTGGAGGAAATGTATCTCACGCCCTCTGGGGTGCTGTTGGAAGCCACTGCAACTGTACAGCTGTCAATCACTAAAAGAGATAAAGGGATAAGGATATTAGGTATGAGCAACACCTACGCTTCAAAAAGTGATGGCTCTGGGGAAAAAAATATCTTTCGGAAGATTGACCAGGCTCACAAATAAGACTCATTTTACTTAAATCTTGCAATATAATCCTAGGTGTGAAATGATCATCA
>CM070035.1:145508777-145523210 GCA_036250615.1 Ptychadena robeensis | reverse complement strand
GGACCAAAATCTCCCGGGCGGGCCGCCCGGCCAATCTCCTCTGGGGAGAACACTGGGGCAAATACAAAAGTAAAATAAGAAAGGGCACATCTAGACGTCCTTTCTCGGTTGATGTTTTTTTAATACTCTACACAGGAAAATCAATATTGTCTGGACAATTTAACCAAGCTATGTATACATATTCCCAGAAGTACAATAACTTTGCATATTTTACACAGAGGATCGCGGAACACTATACCGCCCCATCAACAAGTATGGGGTTCTATATTTAGCTTAATGTCAACGAAAAACAGATTTTTGCGTTCTCTGCCACACAATTTTTTAATTAAGCTGGTCTTGATCAGATGAAGTGAAAGTACATGAGAGATTAGAAATAGAACATTACAGTTGTGTAGTTCAGACCCAAACTAACTTTGTCTTTAAGAAGACAACATGAACCAAGATTTGGATAGATGCACATTTAATAAACTAACTTTGAGAGATCCCTAAACGGACCCTACAAACTTTTAAACAGACTGAGCGAATACTCAAGTGTCCGGTCATTGACATTGGGGTCCGTGATAGGAACTTCTATGCTCGGAAAGAGACATATACATGTACAGTTTTACTAGATCTTATTGATATTAGGCTAAAGTCCAATATTCTCCCTCAGCAATTCTGTTACTTAGGGTTTAGAACGACCTTGGTTTGCACCTGCCATCAACTTTGCACATTCACATTTCAAAACATTTTCCTAACCAATAATGTTCTTTTTCAGAGGGGGGCTTTCAATCTGCAGAGAGGCACTTCAATGACAAGCCCTGGGAATACCATTCACTTGCAGCAAAAGAAATGAAAATAAACTTCTATCATGGAGTCCAGCAGTTTGACTTGAAGGTCAAAAGGGAGCCCCAGTGTTGTCTTTTGACAGGAATGAACTGTTGCTGCTCTTTTGTTTACTTTTTAAAAATTTCTTAAAAATGCCAAGGGGATAAAATATAGAAGTAGTATGTTCCTGAGTGCTGTCTAATGTTACAGATAACAGCAGACACACGTTGCACATAAAGTTTAGTCTATGCAAAATCAAATTATAGTTATAGGCAAAGACAGCCTTTATGTGTCAAGGTCTCAAAAATATAAATTTATCCCATAACAAGTAATGTGCCAAAACCCACTGATGCCCCTGTACAATAGACAAATTGTTCCTGGAAATCTTTACATAGCCCAAAAACGGGAACAGGTATTGTAAACCCAATCGGGTCCTTTACGCCTCCTGTGTCATAAGCTGTACCTGCATGTACTATCCTGTGTTGTATCTCCACAGTACAGTGCGTAATTTGTGTTGGCGCTATATAAATAAATGATAATAATAATACTTAGAAAAAATGCTTACCATTGGTTTCATTATTGTAGTCCCAAGCCTCAACAACGAGCGTGTAAGATCTCTGAAAAATTTTAAAATTCATAGTTAATAACAATAGTTGATTGTAGGAATAACTGAAGTAAACAGACATGAAAAAAAATATATATATCTAAAACAACAAAAAGAAGTGATGCACCAAGACTTAAAATACTGTATAGATAAGCGTGTTCATACTGGGACAAGCGTGGTAGACCTCAAGAGATGGTCCATGTCCCACTGAGACATCAGACGAAATTATCTTCTTCTACTTCCGGTTAGGGCTTATTTTCTTTGGCCACCAATCTATTATTAAAACTAAATTTTTATTATTTTGCCTTTTTGATCTAAACTAACAGGTTAGATGAATCAAACGTGATCCTCTTTCACTCCCTTTAAGCTAACTTATCCAGGCCGATTCAGCAAAGACCTTTCACCTTAAATTACTCATCTTTGTCAACACTAATGAGTCTCATGGACTTAACTAGGAAGAACTAATAAACACTTCAGTTTCACTTGGAGATAGGAAATAGAAACCGATTTAAAACGTCAAATGAGTTAGGGAAAAAAAAAAAAAAAAAAAAAAGTTAGAAAACAGTAAACACACAGACCGGATGCTGGGGAAGCAAAATATGTATATATACTCATGGTTCTACTGCAAACAGTAATTCACTGAGCATCTGAAGTGAGGACTCCTGGGAGATTTTGCTTTTCAGCACCTCTTTGAAAGCTTTGTCTGCAATAGACCATCACTGCTCCCACAAGTATCAGGTAACAAGGGAGAGAACTGATGAATTTTAGCGAGCTCGGAGGGAGGAGAGGCTCCTTAATACAAAGCCTTGGACCGAAGCATTCGAAACCTTTAGGGCACAGCTATGTGTCACATTTATGGGCGCACTAATCTGACCAGGAGATCTTATACATTCCAGTAATAATCATAAGAATCTACAGCCTACGAAAAAAGAATTGCTTTGGTTCTGGATACTTGCCAACCATTGTATTCAGCTACCTTTTATCTCTGCTCCCAAAACAAGGCAGAGGCGCAGAAGCTCAAGCTACAATAGGACCACTTTACGTCTTTAAGATGACTACAAGTGGCTAAATCTTTAGTCGTGCTCATACGAGCGAGTTAGTTACAAAGCCTGGCAAAAAGTAGAATAGCTGAGAACTTTCCATAAAATATAACCTCCAGATTCTTGGCAATATGATGTCACCTTCAACTGCTATACAATTAAAGGGGGTGGCTTGGAGGCAACACTCCCCGAGCGACACGTCAAATGTCAGTTTGTCATAGATGAATTTGTGTATCAATTTTTGGGGATTTACTTCATGGTCACCCAAATGCATTAGCAAGGGGTTTACTAGCATGGTTTTTTAACGTCCAGGTGGGTTACATACTGATGGTGCAGGGTGTCCCGTCCAGCACGAAGCACAGCTACATTACAAAGCCTCCGTCGTTCCCGCAGCTTCCACCATTGTGGCAAGGATCAGACAGACAGGAGTGTCAAAGCTGGATTAAAAAGATTAGATTCCATTACTGATCTACAGAAATGACAGAAGTGCGACTATTAATTAGTGCCGCGCAGAAAACAAGAAGAAACCCCCCCACACACACACACAACACGTTTCTCCTTATGAGCCGACCACCTTGCTGCAAAGATGTGACCACTGCTAATGCTCCGATATCTTATTCTCATTAACGGCTTGGTTTAAACACAACTTCACACAAGAAGGAAAGAAATCTTTTTTCAGCTAAGCTGACCTGATCATGTGCCATAGCTTAGATCAGCTGACTCTGAGCCAGGACTAACAGATCCCCATAGATTCAGGCGAAGCGCTCACTGGGAGAGAGGGAGGTTCTTTAGCACTACAGCAGTTTAAGTACTCCGACAAACAGACAAGATTTCACGCTATGAACCAGAAAATACTGGCGTTTTAGTTAAATTGAAAAACTAAGGATAAAAAGTTCGTTTTCAAAACTCCCCTGTGGCTGCAATCAGTTTGGGAATATGAAGGTAATTACTAATTGTAAACCATTCAAACCTAATTTATCATGCAAGGAAAGACTTGCGTCAGTTAATCAGAGCAAAACATCTGTCACTTCAAAAGCTTGCACAATAAAAACTCACCTACACATATAACACATTCAGGTTGAGTACAAAGGCATTTCATTTGTTAATTAACACAAGGACTAAGCCCAGTGCAAACTTACCATTTGATTTCAACATGAACCACTCTCCAAGCACTACCGATTTCAAAGTTTTGCCCCGAGTACCCCTCCGACAGAACATTGGTATTTGTCAGGGCCGGTGTTGCTTCAGGTGCCTCCTTAAGCAGGGGGCTGATATGATTCCACAGGAGTTTAAATCTGCCAATAAGGCAGGAACTTAGGACTAAAGTTTTGCATTTCATTTTTATTAATCACACATGTATAAAAACACTGATCAGTCTGATCATTATCACAAAGACTTTGACTGATAAGCAGAAAGGAGCACTGCTTGTGCTATGATATGATCCACAGGGGATTGTTACAGCAGCTGCCTGGGCACATGTACAACGTCAAACATCTGGCGTGCTGTGATGTGTCAAATGTGCAGAATTACAGAATTAATCTAGGAGTATTGTTGTAATGAAATGTGTTCCAGGACTCATAACTGCTTTTTAAACATTGCAGGAGGGGGCAATTATGTCAACAGAAAGGCAACATGGGAGAGTCAGGCCAGGGCTTTCACCTAAACAGTGGTCTGGATGATCCAGAAGTTCCCAACGGCACTATCATTACTAATTCATCTGCTATTTAATGTGATTAACCCAGGGCTTTGTGCGAACTGTCGATGACCCTTATTATGTTAAAGTAGAGAAGTAGTTAGGTCATTTTGTCTTACAAAAACACCTAAACAGTTGGTTCCCAAACTGGGGGGGGCAAATGTATTACGGGGGGGCCTTATTCTCACTGTGTTTAAATAGGTAGGGGGGGGGGGGGTCTCGATAGGTTCCTAAATAGAAAAGGGGGCCTTGACAAGGAAAGTTTGGGAATACTGACCAACCAACCCAAGCTGATCATACCAATGACTATCATACTGCTTACCACAAAATTTTTAAAAC
This sequence comes from Ptychadena robeensis, assembly GCA_036250615.1. Taxonomy (NCBI): domain Eukaryota; kingdom Metazoa; phylum Chordata; class Amphibia; order Anura; family Ptychadenidae; genus Ptychadena; species Ptychadena robeensis. The sequence continues at coordinate 145,518,727 of CM070035.1, read as the reverse complement.
ACCACATTCCCCCAAAAAATATGTAGGTTTATTGACGTACTCTTCTGAGATAATTTTAACTGATGAACCAGAACCAGACGACGGACAGTGACTGGTGCTACGGCCAACAGACACATTCCAGTCCTCCAGGATCTTGTACATCACCCAAAAATGACGGAATGTGATGAATAACACAACTTTACGTAACAAGAAACAAAAGCCTTTGACGGAGTAGAGTCTGCTGTACGATTAGCATACCTTTGTCGCAGAGCTGGACCACACCAATTGTTTCACACAGACACTGCCAGGTTCAGTGAAAGTGCCATGACCACATTCAGGTTGAGGATGCACTTGTCGCGTATGTCCCTGCCATCAATACTGGGCATCTGCAGCACAAGTTCGGGGAGAAGAAAAGAAAAGAATGAAAAGGTTTATACACAAACGCACTTCGGTTGCAGAGGATTCAATCCCTCGTCGAAGAAAAATGAAATACATTCCTTGAGGGGGTATGGGTGTTTTCTTGTAAACAAACCTACCAGGTAGTTTTGGCCAAAGTCCCCAAGCCAATCTTTGCACAAAAGAAGATCACTGTTTTGAGAGAGACCCTGCATGGTGCCAATGAGCACAATAATACTCTATTCATGCGATCATTCAAATGAGACGGGAGGGTGGCTGTGCTCTCCAAATCAATCTCTCGGCGATTTGGTCAAGCTCTGGACAATCAATTACTGCGTAAAAATAAAACGTCCCACAGAGAACAATGCAAAATGCTTGTCCTTCCTGGTAATTAAAGATTTATCCCCCCCATCGCAGCCTCTAAAGAAGGCACGCTTTAGTGATACAAATTTTGATGGGCGTTCTTGTACGGGGACGGTTGCACAGACTAAAACATTTATACAGTACATATCTTCCCACTCAAAAGAACCCCTTACATAATTAAACTTGGCCTCAGTAGAAGATAACTTCTATACAAAGTCACCCCAATCCTTGCAAATTATGAGGTTCGAAGAGTTTTAAGCCCAAGTTAATAGTTGTGGGACAAGCATGGGATAGAGCAGAATCTCTGGACGATACATCTATTTGTCCTGGTTGAACGTAATCCCCATATAGCAATTGAACATTTCACTTAAATATGACTATTGGTACTTAAAAAAAAAAACTCCAATCCAGGTCTATTATATCACCAATAAATAAACTGAACAATGGTACGTGGGGTTCTTACACCCCCACCAAAATGTAAATACAAAAGATATCCAGTTCCAAGGGTGCCTTTAAAAATGAAAAGTAGAACTTGTGCGAGATTATTTTACAAACACAACGTGACTTCCTTTATTGTAAAGTCGGAAAGGAACTACTGGAAACTATGGTTCTATTCTCTTTGGCCTAAAATATCAGCCAAAGATAGAAAAAATGGAAATGGTCAATTTCCTGCAAACACTGTCCACTTCTATATCGATGAATTCCCATAGAATGTAACTCTGCTTTGTTTTATGTACGAAGACTACAAAAGTTCAGGCTGTCAAAAACGTTTGTATGTAAAATTGATTATACTCGCAAGAACTGAGGAGAAACTGTCAAGAGAAAAAACAATATATATCAGAACCATCATGAAAGTAAGCATGAGAGAGGAAACAGACACCAGGAAATCTTAAAAGGCTTAGAGGGGCGTCAATATGCCAGTGTGGAGTCTAAAGCCAAACACTCCCAAAATACCAAGACCAAACTTCTCCCCATGAAGCAGGGCTTCAGCATTACAAAAATAAAACCATTAATAGAGGTCACTTAGACTCAATAAAAGATCTGCCACTGCAATCGAATCATGGAGAAAGCGAGTAGTTATGAGGGGGAAACGCAAGGTATCTAACCATCAAGGGTGGTGATGCGAGTGAGCAGTAGTTGAAGACAAATAGCGTAAAATTCAAGAAACTAAAAATGATAAAATAAAATTAGAAAAGCACAAAAAAAACTCACTACACTTCTGATGGTTAGCAAAAGTAGAGCTTTCGCTTTGGTATAGTGTGTGATACAAAAGCATAAAGTATACTAAGCTTTGAATGGCAATGGATTACCGACACAGATCATTGTTGAGGTTGCTCATTAAAAACCTCTACATTAGGAATTAACCTTTATTCAACTGCAAGTTAACATTCAAGAAGAATCATTAAGCCCAATTTACATTTAATATAAACTGTATGTTCTTTAATTCAGCTAGGAAACATGTGCAGTAGGCCTTCAAAAATGCAAGAAAGAAGACCAGGCCATAAACAGTAATTCACTTTTAGTATTTGAAGAATTAAAACTTTTAACAGATTTTTCTGCAATCAGTTACTGGATTTAAAAGAAGGAGAAGTCCAAAGAATTCATAGACGTTAGAGATCCCAGACTTTGCATCCATAGAAGCATAAATACATTCGAGAAGGGCAAACGAGTATGTATATCCAGCAAAGGCTATTAATCAGCAATACACGCTTTAGATATAGGCAATGCCAAGAAAAACAGCCGAATACTCAACATTAAAGCAGAACCAGCAAGCATCGACAGGTTTTTATATTACCGAACCCAGAACATGTCTAGAGGTTCATGTATAGGACCTCGTCAGCCTGCAAGCCATAGGGATGAAGACATCAAAGCTGTTTTACCTTTACACAGTGATAACTCAAAATGTATCATCAAAGCCAAGCCAAAATCACAACCCTAAATCAATGAATGTACAATAAACTGACAGTGGTTTTACCACCATGAGATGGTAATATTGATATTATTAATATATACACTATACTATATACATAAATTATATAATATATATGTTAATAGAAAGTAACAGATACTATGATGGATCATGCAAGATCTCTGGTTTGAAGTCCCATGATTCCCTTGCAGGGAGCAGCTACCAGTAGACACCAACCTTCTACCAAAAACTCTGTATACATACTTTTCCCCACGAGTAGTTTTGGCTGTACATAAAAACCTACCACATTTCATTCGCGGTCCACAAGATTAACAAATTACTGCCAACATACGAATAAACAGTATTTATAATTGCTTATGCATCTGGGCCTCATGTCAGAGCCCCGAATCCATTAATTCTGGATTTCCACCAAAAGGTAATATTTGCATACAGGACAACTGCTGTAAGATGTTAAGAAAAGTGGAAGTCAATTATTTGTTTGGCGTAACACCCTGGTTTTGTCTTCCAGAAACACACACCACCAAACCCCGAAACATCTTTCCCTATTATAGCCTTTAATTAGCTTTTCTTTCCGAATCCAATCACACAACTCCTATTGTTTAGCTCTCAAAACGAGCTCTTTTTTGTCTTTTTTAATATGCTAATGTTGTGTGGGGAACAATTGCCTAGCAAATATAGCAGCAGTTGCATGCTGGGCATTGAGGGGAGGTGAGATGTACAAAGAGAAAGGCCTTAAACACTCGAAACAATGCCTCGTGTTCCAGCAGGGGACCCAACACAGAAGTTTAATCTGAGGACAAGTGCAAAAATTATTAGCCTGGGTACCATCTACTTTGAACACCATGCATCTGATGATTGTAGAAAGCTTAGAGAGGAGCTCTGTATAGAGAATAATCTAGATGTGTACTCAATGTCCTTCTGCAACTGCTAGGGTGCACACCGGATGTCAAACTGGAAACCCAGGACAATTTGAAATGTAAGAAACTGATCCACCTACATATTATTTCGGTCAGAAACAAATGGATTCAGTTTTGACAAACCAGTAAAGTAAATATGCCAGAATGGAAGCCTACATGCCAACTTCCAGAAGTTTTGGGTTTTTAGTCTCTGGTGGTAGATCCCTGACATATTGTATTTTCTGCAAGAGAGATTCACATGAATCGCAAGACCTCCTGTCATGTTCAACTAGAAGAAGGCAAGGAAAGCAATACCAAAGCTCCACTATGAGCACAGGAAAGGATCTCACTGCATTGAAGTCCCTAGGTGAATAAAAGGTATGTGGGGACTTGGGCCACCAACGCACCAGCCAAGGGTCGATTTCCAGTTTACAAATGAATCAGAAGTCTACAAGAGCCATAGCCAACACCCAAGTAGTAGAGCATTCATTGAAGTCATTAGAGTGACTTTATCAACTCCATAGAACGTTCCCTCAAATCAACAAGTTCTCCATAACCTTTGTTAAAAAGTCAAAAATTTTTTTCAAAAAACAGTACATCCCCAAAGGTAAATGTAAACTAAAACAAAATGTGTGTAAATGACCATTGAAACTTTAATTTACCTTACCATGTCAAAACAGTCCAACAAAATGTCGATCTACTACGTCTACTGTTCATAACAAGCCTGGAAGTCTAAATGTATGAGGAGGCACTTTCTAGAAATTATGGTAAGTTGGGACAATAGGAGCTTCAATTCTGCGCACATTATGCAGTTTAGTTTATTAAGGTTATAGGCCACACATACACTTTAGATCATCCCTAACATGTATTTTAGATCTAACCAACAACTTTGTAGTGACGGGTCCTCCCATGGATAGAATGCAAGTGAAGTTTAGAAAGGTCATCATATTACATAGTTTGGGTTTAGAAAATTACAGAAATTGTTATGGTTAAGATTGTTTTGTAAGGTGTAATGGGGGGGGGGGGGCTTTAGTTTGGGGCCCTGTATATCTAGGTAAAGATTTCTACTGTCCCACAATGTGCCCTCAGCCTGATTAATCATCTAGGACACCGATCAAGACAAATACTCAACCAATCAACACAGGTGTCCTACAACACCAGGCTTTCCGAATAATATGAACCTGAATTTTTTAGAAAAAAATTTAATAAAACATATTTGGGATTCATAAGACTTAGTGGAATATTATGAAATATAATATTTCGTTTTTTGTGGAAACAAGAAAGACACTTTTAAATGACTGGCTTCATCGGAGCAGGGATTAACATCGGAACATGACCAGATGGAAAGAAAGATCTGCCAATTCCTCGTTTCCCCATATTTAATGATGCAAAGTGTTGGTGGTATGTATAAAAAACATGCTCTCCATGTATCAAAGCCAGAAACGCTACGACTTCAAAGCCCAACAACAAAAAACAGTGTCTACTGACAAGATTCCATTCTCAGCCCCATTACTCGCAGCAATCAAATGCTGGTCACAAGAGCTAAGGGACCAGAGATTTCACTAATCCCATTCTAAAGAAGACCTCTCACTTGGTTTGCCTACTATTGATTAGACTGGTGTGGGGGGTGGAGAGTGTGAAAAGTGTTTAACCCCTGTCATGCCACACTGGCTAACAATCCAACACACAGCTGAAGAATTGTCTTTACAATTGATTTTTAATCCAAAACCTTTTAAGTTATCAGGCACTTACCGACACTCTCCAGAGTCTTACAAGTTCATGTTTGGCGACCAAAGCTTACGGACATATGCTGAAAACAGAATTAGTATAACAGTCAATGGATTAGAAGAAAAGTCATGCAGTATTATCCATTTGTAAAGATTTAAAGTGGTCTCTTAAGTTTCATGTTGAAACATGGCAAACATAAAATTATAACTACAAACCTAAAATGTCACACAAAAACAAAAACAAAAAAAACAACCCAAAAAAAACACAAAACAAAAATCTATACAGGAAAAGAACATTTCAGTCATTTCATAATGTTCATGCTTCAGGCTAGTCTACCACGGTCAGTAACACTCCTCACATCAAACATATCATCATTTCCAGCATTGGAAATTACCAATGTATGTCAACAAATAGCCTTCGACTGTCCCTCAGAGGTTATGAAAATTAATCGTATATTTAATACATGAACCATGTTATTTCAGAACCAAAGCTGGGACTCTTCTAACCAGAACATAGAACTTTAATCATGCACATATTAGTTCATACAGGCTTTTCATAGGACTTATAGGCCAAAAACCCACCTGGGATTCTAATAACGTAACATGACATGGAATCACCAACAGACTGCCCTGCCTTCTTTAGCCTATAGACTGGGCCGCATAGATTCATATGTCTAACCTAGTGACATGGCACCATTTGGCAGCAAAGTCTCCAATTAAGGTTAGTGAACCGGCCTCCACTAGCATCAGCTGCTATGGTCCATCACTGTTCTCTAGTTGAGTCTATATACTAAAGAAGGCATACAAGATTGGCCCACTAGGACCTTGTGAAATGCAGGCCGACAAACCACACAGTATCTATGGTAGGAATGGCAAAAAAGAGTAGGAAAGGAAACAAAGACTGCATTAGAACCGTGGGGAAAACATTTTGTTTTACAGTAAATACAACTTACCAAATGCATAACAAAGTTTCCAATCCGGTATATAAACTATGCAGGGAGTTGCATCAATATAAATCACAGAAAAACTTGTTTAACACACCCAAATCCATGCCTACATTCAGGACGAGAAGACCCAGCCATAGCCTCCCAAACATGCTGGAACTCGTCATTCTCAACAAGCACGAGAGGAAACGCAGAGCTTGCCTGGAGAACCCCAAGAGATCATTAAAAACCGTATTGTACAAGATTTAGCACGTGCGAACAATCATTTGGTTTTGCCAAGAAGCAGCCTCCTCTAGAAAGGGTGTGTGCCGCAGTAAAAAAAATTCTCCAAGGAACCCAAACAAACTACGATGAAGATGGATACAGATACACCATAACAACGAGAAACAACTGTTCGGTCATCAGGAAACAACTTAATATAAAAACCGGATCAGGGTTGTGAGCAATTACCATTTGTTACATTCCAGGTCCCATCCAGCTTCCGTGGCAGGGGTTTGTTGCCGTCTGATAGCAGCCATATAATTCCAAAGAACATCATCTTGGTCGAAAAAATGTGTGTGCACCAAAACATAGTAATGATCATCACAGAGAATCGGATTTGATATTCCCAAAATGCGGACATGCCCAGCATTTTGCTTAAGGTTCTGGGCCATTGGATTGGGTGATCATACAAGAGTGGAGGGCTTGCCCCTCTAGATGTCATCAGGATCTAGTCAAAATGCAAAAAAAAAAAAAAAAATATTTATAACATACCTATCAAACAGTGTTACCAGCACATTAAAAAACATTCCAAACAATGATCTTAATAAGAAGGGAAACCCGAATGATAGTTAAAACGGGTACAACGAGGACACCAGCAGGTCCAATAATCCAATGAGCTTTTATGAGGGATTCTCCCCAGAAGCCAACACCTTAGCTCTAGAGCTCCTATCTGTTGGAATGCGTTTTGACCAAGGACAACGGTACATGTTATGGGACCTACCGCAGTTACAAGTATACATTATGATGAGACACTTAAAGCGGTGAGATATGGAATAGAGCCCCAACATTTCCTAACCCCAAAAGAAATGGAAAAAAATCAGAGCTTGAATAAAACCTGGTATCCCATTTTATTGACTTGGCAATGATCAAAGACAACTTTGCATCCACCCATACATTCTTAACACATTTTAGGTTTCCATGTTGAAAAGACGGTTTCAACGGCATTACCATTAAAGATTCTGTTTCATACAAGTACTAGGAAAATCATTCTAAAATGGAGAGAACCAGACACCGGACTTTGCCAAATTTGTTTGCCATAACGGATTTGAAATTTGATTGTGAGGAAGATATTTGGCTTGAACATGAAAACTTCTCCCCCCCCACGTAAAATCAGCGATCAGAATGAACAACTACACTATGCTTCAACAAACTCTTCTTGCAAAACTTAACTTGAAACTATTGGCACGAATACGCCCAAAGACACAACGACCTGTCCATTTCAAAACCGATCTGCGTAACACTGTGAACCGGACAATATTCACAGCAACCCGGAATATGGGATATATGGTGGCGATTCGTCGTACCTGGGCCTATGACGCCTCTAAACGATCTGACACTGCCTTACGACCTGCGCAAGCTCTGCTTTGCCGCAAAGTGAAAGATTGATCAGCACAAGGCCACAGCAAAAAAAGAAACTAGTGACGTATACACACAACACCAAACACCATTTAATAGGCTGCCCTCAAAGGATCCAACTGGACCCCCGATCAATCACTACCAAGTTTTTTAGCAGTCTTGTTCGAACCAAACCTAGTATTTCATCTGGGGCCCAGTGTTCCCCCAGAATTTTTTAGCGGGCGGCGCGATGAACGTCATGACGCGATGCTCATCGCGCCGCCTGCTCCGGTCGCGGCGGCCTCTGATAGGTGCCGGCCAGCGGCAGACACAAATCCTCTGACAGGCGCGGGCATCCCCATTTTCAGGAGCGCGCCGCCAGCCACGAAGACTCCGCGCCCGCGGCTCCGGTGTGTGCCGGCGGGCCGGAGTCTTTCAGTGGCTGTGCGAGCTCCGGAAGAATGGGAACGCGCCGAGGTCAGGCTGCCGCTGTGTGCGGGCGGGGACCAAAATCCCGGGGGCCGCCACGGCCAAAGCTCCTCTGGGGAGAACATGGGCAAATACAAAGTAAACAAAGAAAGGGCACAGCGAGACGTCCTTTCTCGGTTGATGTTTTTTTAATACTCTACCCAGGAAAATCCATAAAAGGAGATCTAAAGGAAATATGACAGAGAAATCTAAAAGGTGTATGGGGGCCCTAAGAGAGTTCAGTTTGATGAAAATTAACTAGGATACACAATCCAGAACAAGTCATTTAATTTTAAGACTTGACAAGGAAGATGAAATAAGGTAAAGAAAAAGCCCCAAATGAGGGACACCAACCCTGGCCAAAAAGTCAAAAGGGTCAAACCTCAAAAATTCCCAGGTACAGAAAGCAGAGGCTAGCTACAACAACTTGGCTCATCCAAGGCACCATCTGTGGTTCCCAAAGCCATTTGAAAACAAATGGAATGCAGTAATTACACAGAAGACAAACCAGAAGCATATATAGCATTTATGGAGCAAGGTAAACACCTTGAAGGTGTAGGCACAAAGATAACTTCAAAAGTCAGCATAAAGCTACCTCTAATAACTTGACGGAGCTTGCAGCCTTTGAAGGAAAGCCCTTCTTTGCGAGGCTCTGCTTGGAATACAGCCTAAATATGTTTCATATTCAAAAGAACAGGATTCCATCTTGTTCACAGATAACTGTGGGAAAATGCAGAGCACAGCAAGCAAATCTGGGCATGCTAGGACATGTATGGAGCCTCCGATACAAAGACCATCCAGACAGGACAATTTAACCAGCCTAGAATATTATTTTCTCAGTAAATTACCATGCTTAATGGCACATTATAATTGTATAGGCTTTTATTGGGTTTGACAAGTCTTGTTCTGAAAGGATAATATTTTCAATCAAACCCTACGCTTGTTTCATTGTCACCTATACCCATCACAACAACACTTAAAGCAAAACTTGATATTTCTGAAATAATAAATATTGTTTAGCGCATATGAAAGATCAAGAAACACCTCCTCCTCCATGGAATATCTCCACCATCACTTTCACCTCAGTCAAGGGTGTCAAGAGAAAACCGTTTTTGTCAAATGATTTATGTCCTTGTAACTTTGTGTATCAATGAGAGTCTCAAAAACCAGAATTGTATTAGCCTGAAGGGATCTGAGACATCCCAAAAGCTTGCTATTCTAATGACGTCAGGTAGTCAATAAAGAGGATAACTTAAAATTAACCCTTTCTGTCCTCATGGAATATGAAATAAGAGCAAATCTAAACAGCGGACCCTTTCCAGCATGTTCCATTAGGAATATATTATACCATTGTGCAATGTGTCTCCAGGTCTGAAGCTGAAATATCACTTAAGGTGGCCATACACTGTTCAATATTGCTTTTCAATAGACTTAATTTATTGTTTTATGTTGATCGATCGGAAATGGTTTCCTGCACACCTGGTACGAGCGACCAAAAAATTATGGAAAATCGATCGTAAAGGGATTAGACATGCTGGTAAATTTTGCTCAATTGTACAAGTAGATGTGCTCCATATGGCGATCATTTACACAACATCAAAAGTCCAACTTTCCCTTCCTTTGATAGAGTAGAATTAATTAACCAACCCCC
>CM070035.1:145484718-145501028 GCA_036250615.1 Ptychadena robeensis | reverse complement strand
AGACACCAATTTATATACAACAGGACAAGTTTACTCAGCATGTGAAAACTTTTCATGGCTGTGTGTGACAATGGGACAAAGACTTGCAAACCACAAGCCAGTGCAGTAATGAGGGTCATGCACTGAAAGGTTTGGCACTAGCAGTGAGCTTGTGGTTCCCCTGTTGTTAGGCTACAGCTACCAGCATGCTTTGCAAACATATACAATGAGAGTTGTAGCTCTACAAGAGTGGGAAACTGCCTTGTATAGTGTGACAAGTGAATAGGATTCTGCAATAAGAAGTTTGTCTAGGCTAACTCAATCCTGGAACCCTACTAAGGCATTGCCTTCTAGAATGGAAACATATCAGAAAAACAAACAGACTGAAGTCCAAGGAAGTCAAGTATGGTCAAAAGTGTACTGCTACGCATCTTGCAACAAGGTTGGTTTATGATTTGATTTTGGTCTACTTTACCTTGTAAATTAAATTTAACTCAAAATCTTACTGAAGACCTGAGACCCTTCAGCTGTGCAGATAAAAGCCCACCCACTAGACATTTTACAGAATGTTCACCAAACTGCTAATGCCTGGCATACACACGCCGATTAGCGGCCGATTTTACCGCTGACCGACGGGCACGCGCGCGACGTCGGTCAGCGGCAAAATTGGCGTGTGCCCACATGGGGCGACAGATCCCTGTCGCCCCACTGCTCGGCCGGCCAGAGAATGGACATGTTGTATGTTCTCTGGCCAATGCCATTAACTTCAATGAAGACCGGCGTCTTCATTGAAGCTAATGGCCAGCACACAAAGGGTGCCCGGCCGACTAAAGCAGCCCCAGAATGCAAACGTGATTCTTCTATGGAACAGGATCGATTGCTTAATGCAGGCTGCGTTCAATTACTTAACGATCGTCCGGGGACACGCACGGCATTTGAAAGCTAAAGGCCCCCCTATCACGCTGCATCCCGTCGGTCAGGCACCCTTTGTGCAGCGGGACGCCGGTCCCCATTCAAACTAATATCATCGGCCACAGATTTACAGACATGTCCGTTTTCTGTCCAACTGAGCTTTGGGGCCACAGGGATCTGTTTCCCCAGGTGGGCACCCACAACCCGTGGCCGATTTTGACGTCGAGTGCGCACGCACATCGGTCGGCCGAAAAATTGCCAGCGGCACACTAAGTGTATGGGGGCCTTTAATGAACCCGTGTATGGCCAACTTCAAAGTGCTAAAAAAACACACACAAAGATTTAGCTGAAATGCAATAATTGCCTAAAGATAGCAAGTCTACTGTCTGATAAGATTGGAGGAAAGGAATCTAAAAAGGAAGGCACTGGCTATTTGATAAGAGTTTCCCTGTATGGTCAATGTATAAGGTTCAAAGAGGCAATAAATTGAGGCAACAATCCGGTCAGACCTAGTACACACTGTTCATCTGATGTTGGTAGACATCAATAGAACGTACAAAAGTTTTTGGCATGTGTACGAACAATCAAACACCTTCCAAATTGTGCAATTCTGAACAGAAATGCGGAATACAGATTAATATTTATCTGCCAAACCAGATGAGACGGACAGTTTTTTTGTGTTTCAAAAGTACTGATTGGATCTGCTCCTAGGTAAAAGCCCATATAGCATATGCAGAGGAGGCAAGATAGAAATCGATAGGTTTGCCGGTTTGGCATGGCACATCAGGCTGTCCAGCAGGACTTTCTTATCCAAGAGGTAAAAACTAACAATTTGCCAGTTATGTAGGTCTGTATTAGGTAATTATCATTACCTACATCTCCAGACAATCTTCTAATAAAGTCAAGACTGTAAAATTATGTTAAAAAACAACCCAAACAACAACACGAAATCACATATGGCATGAAAGAGTCAGGGACATGTCATATCTGAAGGCTATACAGAGACGCCTGGGCAACAGGATTTCATTCAATGGAAAAGCTTTTCACTGACCCACAGCAAGCAATATTCACTGTCCAACCCACGCTACCCAGGCAGAGATCAGGCTTTTTGGATGTTGTGTGTGAGGTCATATCACTACAATGTGAGAAAACAGTTGGCAGCTCTCCATGTTTTCTAGGGCCAGCCTTGTGTGTTAAATGATCCTTGTGACATGAAAGATGGCTTCAAACCGACGATCAAATCATGGATTCGGTAGTTTATGGTTTGGTTTTATGGCCAACGTTAACCGAGCTGCAGAAACCCAGCCAAGAGTTGGTCAACAAATCTCTCCTCCATCGCCAAAACCATGAGAAGCTCTGCTCCACTCAGTTGAAGGGTACAAAATTTCATGGAAAGCACACAAGGAATACCGTACTATGATAAAGTATTATTTTCAAAAATTATTTAACAATGGACTAAGAGAGAGTTGGCAATAACGAGCAGCATCAACAATATCATCAACAGAATGTCAAGCTTAGTATAATGTGGATATCGACAAAAGGTTCCCTTAGAAAATGTGGATATAAACATGCTCTACAGCAGTGGTTCCCAAACTGGGGGGCGGGCGTGAAGGTATTCTAGAAGGGGACAGACCCTCATTCTGAACCTGGGGGGGGGGGGGGGGGGGGGGGGGGGGGTTGGCTTGAAAAATAGAAAAGGGGGGCCCCTGTGAGAAAACTTTTAGAAGCAAATTTAACACAGCCAAATATCATTGTCAGGTGTATTCTTCAACATATGAAGAGAAAAGACAGTTTTGGGAGTAGACTGAAAACTCTTTCCCAACGTGTCCCCATCACCAATGTTATGGAAATCATTTTAATGTTTCCAATAAAAAGAATAGGAGGGTCAAAAAATAATCACCCAATAGGAATAATCACATGGGGGGGCAATTCTTCATATTGCTCATACTATTTCCTGTTGAGCATAGGACAGGAAGTGTTGGGAAACATCTCCAATGCATGGATTCACACTAATCTACCCAAAAATAAAAAAATATGGTTTTGGCTTTAGATACGCTAGAAGAATAGAAAGGGAATTACGATATATTCACACAGATTTGCAGCTGTGTTACAAAACGTCAAAAAGCAAGCCCCACCACAATTTTACTGCCTTTGAAATTAAATTATACATTTAATAGTTTTCCAAGCCTGCTTCCAAGATAGCACTCAGCCAGAAAAAGTCTATTTTCTAATAGACCAGGTTACACAACATAACAGCGTTAACCAATAAGACAACTGAAATACCAACCTATGAATTATAAACACCAGTTTGATAGACAAGATTCTATAGCGGCGAATTCTCCATTATCATGCAGCTCATGGAGACAAGGCAATGAGAGAGAAGACACTCTAGTAGAACGTGTAGGCCTCAGAGACATGGGCAATCGAATTAGCGGCACATACCACTATTAATTATGGGCCTAAGTAAATTCAATTACTCAAACCAACACAAACATAAAGCTGACTCTAAACTGACGTAATGCAATTAGGACAGAGACAAATGGACAATCTGCCTTCTCCTACAGACTGAAGGAATATACAGTGTGCAATGGCAGCAGGCACATTGTTGGTACCCTGAAAAATTGCAGCACCCTATTACATAGGCCAAAGCAACAGATAGCTCCTCTTTAACTTAAAAGAGGTAATGGACACACCAAAAAGACATCAATTGTCAATAGAATACATAGAAAATATTGGACCCAAGTGTAAAGTCAAGGTTCAAATTGTCTACAATGGAGCTCTTTTATTAGTTGTGGGCAACCAGTCACCCATGACAGCCAATCAGAAATCATCCTACAGCTGGAGAGTGGGAACTAAAAATGGTTTCTGGCATAAAGATTGGCCCACCCAACTTGACTTAACGCCCCCTTATACACATTTAGATTACCCTACGATCAATGTCAGATTCAATCGTCATTTATAAACAATGTTGGACAGATTGATCGAAATACCCCCTACATGGAGAAACCAATATTTGATTGATCGAAAGCAAAGTGGAAGGCAGTTGATCATAAACACACCAAAATGTCTGCCACCAGATGTAGAAGTAGTACAGAAGAATGCGAATTATTAAAATGAAGCCAAAATCTGTTGGGATCAAAATAATATTCAATGTCTACTCGAAACTTTCCAACATGTCTGATCACTTTTCAGGCAATTTCGATCTAGGTCGATCGAAAATGTGGACCGATTTCCGGTGGCCTCGATTTCCGGTCTATTGGCTTAAAAGTCAATCGAACGGGAAGATCGAAATGTGTCTGGGGGCCTTTAGATTCCTTCTTTACATCCACATCTTCATCAGTATATATGGACTGATATGAGGAACTGTTTGCCTCTCCGGCAAATCTTCCTGATTATGAGCGTATAATGAGTATGTACAAGATAACGTGTAAGCTATTAACAGGTAGGAGACTCAAAACCAACAATAAATCTTCAAAAGAATGTGAAGAGGTGCTCAGAAGACTTGACAGGACCAAGGTAATCCAAACAGGTCGGTTTAATGAGTGCCGTCATGGTGGGCCTTGAGAAAGCTTGTCTGAATGCCCCCGAAAACATCAGATAGCCACATCAGTCCCTCTTTACATTCTTAGATATGCTTCATGTATGTAAAGTCCAATCTATGGTCAAATATATCCTAATGCAAACTAAGACCCAGGGGCCAAAACCGGCCCTTTACTTATTACCTTAGTGCAGTGGTTACCAAACTTTTCTTGCAGGGTCCCCCTTTTCTATATAGAAACATTATCGAGCCCCCCCCCCCCCCTACCCCTACTCAAACACAGGTTAAGAATGAGGGCCAGCGCACCCCTGGAATACCTTTGCACCCCTTCGTTTGGAAACCACTCCCCTCATTCCTTGCAACAAGAAAAGATAAAACCTAGGGGATAATGGTTTGTATTGTTACCTAGAGGTCATAGTTTGCTGCAATAGAATGTTTAAGCTTCTCCATCATAAGATTCTTTTTATTAATTTGTCAACATTTTCTTTTTTAAAATCTCCTGTCCTAGCTACGAGGACTTAGGACCCCTATGCTGGGCAGCCCATGCAGGCTCTTGGTCTGGCCCCTAGGTCCCATTTAAAAACCCATTGTGGCCCACAAGTCAAAAAGTTTGTCCACCCCAGTCTGAAAGCCTTCCATGACAATACTGACACAACATAGAAAGCCAATTACAGATCTGCATAGCGCATACCATCACTTTTCTTTAATAAAAAGTCACATAGGCCATTCCTACATTCACTGACAGCTAAAGAGAATTCATACATTAATTAAAATGTAATGCAACGTACCAGCACCCCCTGACAGCGACATTATAGTGAAGATATCTACATAACATATGACCAATGCTAAACATGGAAGCAGATTAGTTCAATGTACAGAAAAAAAAGCTGAAGTCAGCATTTCACAGCAAAGTCCCTTTAAGTGAAGAAACTATGTGATGTCCTGCCGCTTGTTAGATAAGGAAACAGTAGTCCTTCATAAATCCATAACTCAGACATAATAAGTGCGTTCAGGATCAAACACCTGAGTTTATTTCCTCTGGTTAGTAGGCAAACATCCGAACCAGCCCATCCTTCAAAGCAAGACTGGGAAAGAGAAGTCAAATGGCACAACAATGAAGGCACTACATGAATTGGCAGCACTTCAAATACCGCAGATTTTTATAAAACCTTTTATCCCTTTGATGGTAGATTTGATAACAGTTTTATCTCGCTGCAAGCAAAAGCTGGCGCTCTCCACCAACAGAGGCTACTTGTGTTGACCAAGGGTATTGTGCCAGTATCTCTTTAAAACGAAAAATCCTCCGCACCATCGCTTGGAAAACAAGGTAGATACAGCCGAGGAATAAGAGACGCATTCCCAGCACAAGGGACAACCGGAAGAAAAAAAAAAAATAAATTCTGCATTCTTTTTATGAGCGTTACACGATACACTTGTAAATCAGAGCGTTGAACACAAACTGCTAGGAAAACTGACAATATAGCAAGCCCTGGACTTTTGATTGGCTGCATACTGGTCTGTGCTACAACAGGGGTGGCCTCATTACTTAAATAACTGCGGTCCCATTGGGCAACAACAGGGTTGAAAGCTTGAGAGTGAAAACCACCACGAGACAAAAGGAGAGCTGGCCTTTGAGCCAATTAAACTCCCAAGGTTAAGTGTTGGATGCCCACACACAAGCAGGCACGATATCCAGTTAATTTGCAGGCTGGGGGGCAGTTAGGGGTGTAAGGTTTTAGAAGACAATGCAATTCTATCAAAAGGTTCCAAACTCTGCTCTGGACTACTTACATTTTATTGGAAATTACATTTTATAAGCTAAATAAATGGAAGCACTAAAAAACTTTTAATGGTGTGCCAAACATCTAGGAGCAGTGGTTCCCAAACTTTCCCTGCAGGGTACCCCTTTTCTATTTAGGAACATTTTGAGCCCCCCCCCCCTCCCTATTCAAACACAGTTTAGAAAGAGGGCTCGCTCCCCTTGGAATACCTTCATGCCCCCAGTTTGGGAACCACTGATCTAGAAGAAGGTGACCTTTAAGCCCCCCATACACCTTTAGATCGCTCCATACAATTTCCATTAGATCTACCAACAACTATGTAGTATAGTGTCCTCCCTAATAGAATACACAGTGTTTGGGAGGTTAGAAAGGTCCTCATATTACATGGTTTTGATTGTACAGAAATTGTATGGAAAGATTGTAAGGTGTATGGGGGCCTTTAGATCTCTCTGTTAGATATCCTTTATATCTACCAACAACCATGTAGTTCCGGGTCCTCTGCGATTGAACACAGGTAGACTTGATTGCTTAGAAAATCCCTCATATTACATGGTTTTGTAAAACAAAAAGGAGATCTAAAGGAAATCTGACAGAGAAATCTAAAAGGTGTATGGGGGCTCTTATTAAGGTTATTAGTTAAAAGTTTGAAACCTCATTGTTGGCACAACAGCCAAGACATCTTCTGAGTACATGACAAGTTGTATTATTTTGTGAAGTGCAAACACATGTGATTCTCAGCAGTGATCCACTTGACTAATCTCAGTGTAAACTTTTCACAAGCTTAGTCAAACCTCAAATACAAATGATCTTTATAACCAAATCTTGAATCGCACTAGTGCGGCCACCATCGTTGCCAACTTTCCCCTGTTCTTTGCTAAAGTCTTCAAAACCAATAAGCTGCACCGATTTCTTAAGCTGGCCATACACCTTTAGATCTCTCTGTCAGATATCCTTTAGATTTACCAACAACTATGTAGCCTAGGGTCCTCTGCGATTGAACACAGGTAGACTTGATGGTTTAGAAAGTCCCTCATATTGCAACAAAAAGGAGATCTAAAGGAAACCTGACAGAAAAATCTATAGGTGTATGGGGACTCTAAAGGCCCCTATACACCTTACAATCTCACCATACAATTTCTGTACAATCAACTTTTCTTCTACCAAAACCATGCAATAGGAGGACCTTTCTAAACCTTCCAATCACTATGTATTCTATCAGAGAGGACCCACCACTACATACATGTTGGTAGATCTAAAAATAAATTGTATGGCGTGATCTATAGGTGTATGGGGGTTTTACAGTTAACATTCTAGTTTTAGACCAACTGAACATCCACAAAAAAAATATGCCTACAACATGCTAAAATCTGTCTTTTTTTAGGATATAAAGCTTGCCAAGATCCCGGCATTGTGCACAACCATCTTAATTAAACACAGCAGCGTCCATGACAATTAACAAAACTTCCTACACGCCAACGTATGCCGGAGGGGCAATGAAACCCACGTAAGCACTTTATTTCACCAGATCTAATAAAGACAGAGAAGTATTCTACAAGTGGTATAAAACGTCTCCGCAGCACAACAGCAATGATTAATCCAAGTGGCACTCCTTGATTTAGTGGAACTTGCACACCCACCCTGCAACACCTGGCTGGGAGCGAAGGACACAGCTGGAGGGGAAGGGCAGGGCAACCGCTGGAACAGGGCGAGCGCTTGGAGATACGGTAGGTATGAGGATACAGTATTAAACCCTGTTCCTCCTGGACTCCTTCCAGGCCTGCCTCCAAAAGCATGCAAAAAAGAAATGGATAGCTTACCCAAGCAATAACAGTCTCCCCTGGGTTACCGAAGGCCAATTACCACCCAGGCTGGCTTCAGCTTACCAATTTAAACCACATGGAAGCCCACTTGTTCTTCACAGAAGGACGCGGTGCAAATGAGCCATTACAGATTTCACGTTAGCTACAGCTGTCAATCATACTTGTTTCGCACAGTCCTTAGCACAGGACAGGTGTATCTTATGACGGCTCTTTCACAAGCCAATTACAATCATGGCACAAGCGATTAGGGTTAGCTGCCGGACCAGGCTGACCCGTCATCCTATGAACCTTGGTTACTAGATCCAATATCCTTCCTGGAACTGTAGGAAAGCAAACCGCAGGAGGAGAGGGAGGGGGGACTGGACAACTTAGCTCAGCCAGACACCGCTAGAGAGGTTTAAAGGAGATTAATCTACTTCTAGCTCGTCACTTCTACTTGGACGAACTTCTGACCTTCTAATACATCCAGGACAATAATGCGTGTCTATACTGTGCGTCTTCCCATATAGACATGGCTATGGAAGACAGTCCACTTTCCCAGCACAATACCACATCCCTATACCATGCATCCTCCCATATATACATGGATATAGAAGACACAGGAGATCATAGTCCACTTTCCCAGCACAATGATGCATCCCTATACCATGCGTCCTCCCATATATACATGGCTATGCAAGACACAGGAGCTCACAGTCCACTTTCCCAGCACAATGATGCATCCCTATACCATGCGTCCCCCCATATATACATGGCTATGGAAGACACAGGAGCTCACAGTCCACTTTCCCAGCACAATGATGCATCCCTATACCATGCGTCCTCCCATATATACAAACATGGCTATGGAAGACACAGGAGCTCACAGTCCATTTTCTCAGCACAATGATGCATCCCTATACCATATCTTCCTAAATAGACAGATCTATAGAAGACGCATGCAGTCCTCTCCTCTTATAATGCATGCCTATACTGTGTCTTCACATATGGTCATGGCTATAGAAGATGTACACAGTCCTCTCCTGGAGATCACAGTCCATGTCACCAGCACAATAATGCATCCATATACCGTGTCTTCTCATACAGTCATATCTATAGAAGACACAGGAGCTCACAGTCCACGTCCCCAGCACAATAATGCATCCCTATACAGTGTATTCTCATAAAGTCATGGATATAGAAGACGCATGCAGTTCTCTCCTGGAGATCACAGTCCACGTCCCCAGCACAATAACGCATTCCTATAACAGCAGTTCTATAGCAGACGCACACAGTCCTCTCCTGGATATCACAGTCCACACAGGCTAGAGATTGATTAAACCCTCTCACCGGCACTGACAGCTGATGCTTTCCCTACTTAAAGGAAACCCTCCATTGCTGACCTCTGAAAAATGCTAGCTGCATGGCTCCTACCATATCTACAAAGTCAGCACCCAAGTCTTAACATTTCTTTTCTTAAGCTAGCCATACACACATCAACTTTTTCTCCATCTACCAACTGTCAGTTTAACATTGATCGGACGTACCAGCACAGAACATGATCAATTAAAGAAACAAAATCGATTCCATTCCTTAGATCTGTGCACATGCTCCATAGTACCATCAGATGCAATCCATCTACATACCCAGAAAACCCATCAGATACTGAAATCTACCAACACAACCAATCACTGCTCGATTTATTAAGTTTGGGAATAAAGGGATCTGCAACGCTTCTGCCCCTGTGTCCGCCACGGTATCCTCTATAGTGGTGCACACACATGTAGCCAAGTCCAAAGAGGGATCCCTGGAGGTAGATCGCGTTGCAGATCCACTTAGACTATCAATGGATCACAAAACTTCTCCCAGGAAGGGATCAAATCATCATAAAAAGTAAAAAAAAAAAAGTTTCATGAACAGCTCCAAGCGACTCACCGGCCAGGCAAAGCTGAAGGGGAGGACAATCCGGTTCTTGTCGCTGTTGCGGCTGTATTTAAGGCTGAAGGAATTGCCTCCAAGTACGGGGGTAGATCCGGAGCCGAAACTGCACGGCCCCCCGGCGGACACCCGGGACTGGTACTCCTTTAGACAAACTTTGAAGTAAGTGTCACACTCATCCCTGGTACACTTGCGCTCCGCGGGGCTCCGGCTGCCGTCGCAGCAGTTCCCGTTCAGCAGCTCTCCATTGGGATTCTGCATGGATAAGATTTCCAACTCGAATTGCCCTGACGCCAGAGACACCTGTTACAGAGAGCAGAGAACACACCTGTGAGCGCTATGTACACGGCATGACACCTACCTACCTACACAGGTACCCCATGTGCGGTGATGGGGGACACGTACCTTGACCCGTAACCATAGTAACAGCACGATAAGCCGGAAGGAGAGCTGGGTCCTCCGTAGCAGCATTGCCTCCCTCGGTCCTCGTGCACGCCACTGATCGCCGGGAGCGCTCCGCACCTCTGATGTAGCGCGCCGATCTCAGCATGCACCGCACTCGTATGGCACTCCGATCCCTAATGCCAAGCAGCCAGCCTCCTGCCTTATATCCCCGGCTCCCCTCGCTCCCCTTATTATCGATCCCTGCTCCTTTTCTTTTATTGCAAATCAGCAATCTGCGAGCCGTTCTATGAGACAAACAATGAGAGAGCCGAGAGCCCGTCTGCGGAGAGGAGTGATTGCTTCATCTATGCACGGCTGGCAGGAGGAGCTGGAGGCACGGCCCCGGTTATTATTCATGAATCAGGGTGGTCAGATGCTCGGCTGGCTACACCCTTCTCCCTCCTTCACCACCCCTCCCTCCCCCTCCCAATACACACGGGGCATGGGAGAGTGACAGCTAGGAAGAGATGGGACTGGGGGCAGGTAGCAAGAGATCTGTCTGGAAGAGGGGGGGACAGGTAGGAAGAGATCTGTCTGGAAGAGGGGGGGTAGAAAAACAGTATATATATTAGTTTTGTTTAAAAATAAAAACTTACTTTTGAATGGATTGGCATCCGTTATCACTCTCTCATCATTGATGAGATGCTTTCTTTGTTTGACATATACGGGTGACAAGGCCCTAGGAGACAGTGACACTTCCGGGGGTTTACATACACCACAACTGATCCTCCTGCTCATCGCTCGACCCGCAATGCAACCCATACACAGTTGAATATATTGCATTTAACTGTTGTTGAAATAACTAAACCACTGACAATGGCTAGATCCAATCACTCAATTTAAATGCCACAAGAACCCCTGAAGACCGGAATTACCCGCGAAAACGGTCGGGCTAGTGCAATGTTTGGTAAATGTACAAATTTAACCATAGCTTGGAATTTATTTATACAAACCACTGTACATCATTGGCTTTGTAATTTGATAATTGACTAATTTTTGTATTTGACTATCACGATTGTCCGGTGAATAAAAAATACTAATTTTATTTCTTGATATTACTCTGCCTTAAAAGTCCCCTTGCTCCCTAGGGAAGGATCACTGAAAACGTTTAGTTTTCCCTTATACTGCATACAGGTTATCAACTCAATCAGTACAATTTTCTTTTGTACCCCCTCTCATCCCCTGGTGTGATGGACCTGGTGAATAACACTGAAAACAGTTTTTCTCCACTAAAGGTTTGTTTAGATAAAGAGCCACATTAAACCCGCACAAATAGGCGAGTTTGCAATACCGGTGGTGCTACCGATCTAGCCAGATGACTCGTCCTCACTGCACTTAAACAGGTCAGCACTGGACAGACTGGGTTCGGCAGGAACTGACTATATATGCTGTCTATCAACTGCAAGCCCCGGTACTATCTAAGCATGTTACTCTCTACAGTTCTACACACTGACCACTTTGGACAGGGTTTCCAGGGTATAGACGGATAAGCCAAGTGAGTATAGACTACTTAGATCCTGTAGATTATGCAGATGCTCTGTATGTCCGGTAAACTAGGGGTGAAAGATTATCTAATTTAAAATTAAACTAACATGAGGACTACAAATAAAGGAAAGTATGTGAACCCTTGGGATTATGTGAGTGTTATTGCATGAATTGGTCATAAATTGCTCTGATATCAGTCACACCAATAAGCAACCCACAGTTTTTAAACTATACATACACCAACATATAATGTTATTTTAATTGAACATAACATGTAAACATTCACAGTTCGGAGTGGAAAAAAGATGTGGACCTATTTGAGACTTAATACTGTGTTGCTGACCCTCTTTTGGCAGCACTAAGCCTCAACCAAACGTTTCCTGTAGTTGCGATCAGACCTGCACAACGATCTGGATAATTTTAGACCACTCCTGCTTCACAAACGGTGTTGGACCGAATGCCTTCAAAAGGATAAAGAAGAAGAAGACCAGCCATACCCTCTAGATAAAAAATGAGGAGCCAGTAAAACAAACAGACCATGTGATCCCGACGGCGGTAATCGGTTTGGTCGTAATATTCGGGCAAAAAGCTACCAATTGAAAATCCCAATTTTTTTATAGATTGTATTTTTTTTTTTTTAGAGGATGTCATCGCAATTCATCGCCGTGTTTATATCGGCCATTGTGAGTATTTTTTTTTTTTAAAGGGAAAGCCTCGCAGTCCTTGGTCGGTAAACACTTGAAAACCTTATGAAGTTTTCCCGATTTCCCAGACCATTAAAAATTTGAACATGTTCCAATAAATTAAACGATCGTAAAAAAAACGGCAATTACGATCATATATATCGGTTGTACCATGTGGACATGTGGCGGATTTCAGGACTATAAAATGCATTCATTGGTTCGGTTTTTAAATGGATCCTAATTCGATCTCAGAGTGTATGGCCTGCTTTATGTAGCAACTTTCTCTATTTGTAGACGGCCTGTCCTATCGTGGCACTGAACATCAAAAGGCCTTTGTAGTTTATTTTTTTTTACCTTTCCAGCTTCAATGAAAGTCAACATTCTTGATCGTAGGTCTTCCTAAGAGCTCTTTTCTGTCCATGCATGTTCACATGAGTTTCAGTGCTTCATGAAACGAATAAACTCGAAACTGTTGTTTTTTTTCAGGGCAGGACAGCTTTCATTCAGCAACAACCATCCAAATCATCACACTTTAAATGGAGTAGTGGGACATTAATCCCCAATAAAATAAAATAAAGAGCATTGAAGGCGCCCCAGTGTTTCGTTTTTCAGATTTATTTAACGCTTCTCCGTGGCTCATATGCCACTTCTTCTTCAGGAGGAATCTATTTATCTTTTGTATCAAGTTCTGTTAAAAAAAACAACATATACCCGTAGAGGAAATAATATTTGACCCCTCACTGATTTTTGTAGTTTGTCCAATGAACAAAGAATGAAAAAGTCCAGAACGTATCATTTCAATGGTAGGTTTATGGTGTAACAGTGGCAGATAGCACATCAAAAGGAAAATCGAAAAAATCCTTTAAATAAAAGATAAGCCACTGATTTTGCATTGTCTTGAGTGAAAAAAGTTTTTGAACCCTCTTAACAAAAAAAGACTTATACTGTGGAAACCCCCTGGTTTGCAGCACAAGGTCAAAACGGTTTCTGTGTAATTGATGACCAAGTTTGCGGCACATTTTAGGATGAATGTTGGTCCATCCTCTTTGCAGATCATCTCTAAATCCCTAAGGTTTCGAGGCTGTCTCTGTGGCAACTCTGAGCTTGAGCCCCTCATAGGTTTTATATTGGATTTAGGTCCGGAGACTGACTAGGCCACTCCATGACCTTAATGTGCTTCAGTAAAAGGGAGGAGAAGAAGAAGAAAGAAGGGGGGGAAAGGACAGAAAAAGAAACGGAGGGGAGGGAGGAGAGGAAAGGAACAAAAAAAAAAAAAAAAAGGCCAAAAACCGACGAGAAAGAGGCGGGGGGAATAATTTCGGCTTCTAGGGGGGGTTGTCGTAGGGATTAAAGGTCAAAAGACAAATTATACAAGCATAACCGCACCAAAATGGACTGAGCCATGTATCCGTGGAATCCTGAGCACAACTCCTCCCCTCTGCCAGTGAACTTGAAAATGGTTCTGGTATGGATTGTATTCCCCAACACAAGCACGACAAATAATACCCAAAACCTACAACGCAAATGTCACTAGTCTACCTACACATGATAATGCCACCAAAACCGGCACGAAGCTCATACACCAACCGGACAGAGTCGAACAGATCAGCGCAGGCGATGGCCGTGAGGGCTTGCAGGAGGAAAACCCTTACGTACCCTCCTCTCCTCCACCACCTTTTTCGGATTCCCGATGTTCCCATTTGATCACTGATCGCGAGAAATCGACAGGTTTTATTGTTAAATTTTGTTTTTTATCCCCGTTCTCTCTCCTCTGGTCCGTCTTATCTCCTCTCAACACACCAATTAAGATTATCCAGATCGCTGCATACCACCATTGTCCCATGAGGTCCTGGAACAAATGCAACGTCCCCCTGATGTGTGTCTGAAAATCGGAATAAGAAGACCAAACATGTTGGGTTCTCCCTGTCGGACCGATTCTGAGCCCCCGATCAAGTCGGACAGACGGCAGACCGCAACGTAGTCTGTAGACAAGGTGTTGGCTCAACCGATTCCGCAACTAGTCGTCCCGTTCGATCATTTAAGGGTCACTCTCTGATTCGCATTGGAGTCCGGCCATCCGCTGGGTACCTCCCTCTAAAGGTTCTTTCCTGCCTTTTTGTTCCCTCCTCCCCGGGGTGGCTTTTCATTTTTTGTGGATTTTTTTTTATTTCCTTTTGCTCCTGCGAGTCTTGTCTATGTCATATTCCAGTTTTGGGGAATCACCCGGGACAGTATGAAGAGATCTGGTCCGGGTTCACGGTAGAAATAGAATCGTGTCTGTTTGTGTAGGGGGTTACACTTAGGTAAGAAATCTGTCTGCGGGGTTTTTTGTTCATGTTATTTTTTCTCAGTTATGGGTTTCTTTAGGGGCTGATCATCTTTTCGCTGTTGCTTCAGTCTTTTTTTTTGTCCTTTTTGTCTTTTTACTTTTTATTCTTGCTGATGTTGATTCTTGCTCTCCTTTTCTTTATGTTTCTCCCCTCCCGTTTCTACGGTCCCCTCCTCTCTTTCCGATGGTCCACTTCCCTTGTCATGTAGCAGCTGTTTTCTGACACTCACCGTTATAATCCTGACATGCTACGATCTGTCATCCCCGAGGTATCCCTCAGATATCCGCTTACACATTTGTTGATTATCATTTTTTTTTTTTCCTTTCCTTTCTTTTTTGTTTCTTCCGTTGGCCAAGCAGACCAACCAGTGCCAGTCCCAACAAGACAGGGAACTACCTGCTATTCTGTACGAGCTCGTGAAAACCATTGTGCAATGCCACAGCATGAGGACGAAAGGGAGAGGCAATGCAGACGGATGCGCAGGAGGAGGGGCCGGTATTTGTGGGTGTCCAACCTCCAAATCTACGCTGGGTCTTCTTTCGTTTGTTCTCCTCCGGCTTCTACGACCCGTCGTTCTTCACTTCTTCTTTCTTCCTTCTCATCCGTATGATATCCGCTTTTGAGAGCTCTTTTCTTTCTGCTTTCCGTGTGCCGTTTCGCCGTGTTCCCTCTATATTCGGTGTGCCCGCTCGTGCCGTCTTTTCCGTTGTGGGGCTGCTTCGGCATCCACTCCAACCAATGCAAGACGGAAAAACTGATTCTTGTCTTTGGTATAGTCACCAAATGGTAATTTGCCTTATTCGGAGTAACTTATGTCAATTGTCTTAGTTTATTTTCTTGACCTTTACTTTCTTTCTTTTCCTTCCCTTAATTTCTTGTTTTTATTCCTTTCTTCTAGCTTTCCTGTCTTTTCTGCTTTTTGTTTTCTATTTTTTTTCCTATTACTGCCTTCCTTGGTTTCCTTCCTTTTCCTCTCTTCGTCTTTCGTTTCTTCTTTTCTTTAACTCTCCTTTTTTCTTTCTTTTTTCTTTCATTATGGTTTTCCTCGCCCCTTATGTCTGCGCCGCTCTGTTGTTTTTATCTCTCGTTTTGTGACACTTGTTTTTTTTCGTCCTCTTTTCTCTCGTGCTCATTTTTACCTTCTTTTCGGCCCTTCTATTTTGTGTTCTGGTGCCCTTGCATCTTATCGTTCTCTTCCTCTTTTTTTTTATTCTTTTTTTCCACCTCCCCCACACCACAGTAAACTCCCTACTGGGTTACATGCGCCTTTGGATAGTGGCTCACAGATCCCAGACGTACGACGGACCGGAAGATTGGAGTCGACGCCGGAGGTGACCGGGATCAGCAAACACCAACACGATGGATGACAACAAATTCGGCTGACCGGTGGGGCAGTCACTAGGATGACGCAGTGCCCGACC
>CM070035.1:145468243-145484693 GCA_036250615.1 Ptychadena robeensis | reverse complement strand
AGGGATCTGACTGCTCATGGCTGGGATAATAAAGCATACAAGGATCGACTTTTGCACAATCCATCGTAAGCTGGCCATACACTTTTAGATCTCACTGTCAGATATCCTTTAGATTTAGAAAGTCCCTCATATTACATTGTTTTGGTAAAACAAAAGGAGATTTGAAGGAAATCTGATCTTAAGAGATCTAAAATCAGATATTTGTACGACCCACTAACATCAGAATCAATTGCACAAAGTAGTGCGCATTAATTCGCTCTTCAATTGCCAAACACTCAAGCGCAGCATGGTGGCGTCATCACGCTGTTCTTGAGCATTCATCGATCGAGCAGGTGCCGACCTGTGTATGGGCACCCTTCATTTTCAGACGAACGCACACAGTGGTGGATCGGCTGAAAAATCGGGCAGGAATCCTGTGCCGAGCCTGTGTGTGGCTACTGATCTTCAATTCCATCGGAGTGTGTGATTGAAATATCGACTGTCGGTTTAATCAATTTCTTTACTTAGATCTGTGCGCATGCTTCATAGTACAATCGCATATAAATTGTTCAAATACCTTTAAAAAAAATCTCCCTTGGATTGACACGTGTATGGCGGCCGTTAGATTCTTCCATTGGATCAATTCAAAATAAATTTGCATATTTAGTTTGAAAATTGATTCCTTTTTTTTTTTTATTGATCAACAAAATGAAATGAAAATGGATGGAGAAGTCATCGGACATGTTGGTCAGTTTCAGTTGATCGTTCAAGTATCTGCCGGGTTTTGTTGGTATTTCAATGGATTTGTATTCCATCGTACTATGGAGTATGTGCACAGGGCTTTGGAAAGGAATCGATCGGTTTTAAATCAATCACACTGTGTGCTGGTAAAAACAATCAAAATTGAATAGGATTGGCTGAATACACAATTGAATACGACCGTACAGAAAAATGGAAGGGTGTATGGCCAGCTTAATGACATCACTCATATTGTTTCCTTAGGGCAGATATTTCAGTGTACATGGGGTCATGTGAAGAGAAGATGAATAGGTCACATGCTACGGGGCATAATAAAGTTTCCTGCTTTATGGTTCACATGGATTTTTTTGCAACCTGTGGAAGATGTGCTCTGCTTCTGGAAGTGCTGGTTGAGTGGCTGTCATGGCTGAGATGGAAGTACATCTGACACATTCCAGATTTCTCTAGGACAACGATCAGGATCAATACACACCTTCTTCTCTGTCTCTGAGTAAAGCTGGCCATACACCTTTAGATCTCTCTGTCAGATTTCCTTTAGATCTACCAACAACTATGTAGTGCCGGGTCCTCTGCGATTGAACACAGGTAGACTTGATTGTTTAGAAAGTTCGTAAAACAAAAAGAGCTCTAAAAGAAATCTGACAGAGAGATCTAAAGGTGTATGGGGCCTCTAAAGCTGGCCATACACGGTTAGATTTTGGTTCAATCGATGTAAGATTCGATCGTAGAATTCGATCGTCTAATCGAAAATCGATCTTGATCGCAACAACATACACCCCACATTGAGTTTGCGATTGTGGTGAGATTTCGATTCCAAAATATTCCTAAAATCGTCGATTTTGGTCTGGAAACGATTGAAGTTCAGATTGAAATGGTCTAGTTATGTATATCTAATCTAATCGATCCAGGAGAAACCCCACAAACATCGTCGATTAATAAACGATATTGGTACAATCGATGATGATTTTCCAACTTGTCCGATCAAAATTCGATTAGATTCTGCCTTAATCGAACAATCATCATCGATCGTACCATGTGGGCTTGCATCGATTTTTGTTCGATCGATGAAAAAATCGAATCTAACATCGATTGAACCAAAATCGAACCGTGTGTGGCTAGCTTAAGAGATCATAAAATCAATGTGAACACGGTTCTCTTTTATGGAGAGGGGCCAGTCATGTTGGGACCTGGGTGATCCAATATGGCGGATCATTAAATGACATCAAGTTTTCTGCCACCTCAAATCTATCACATCTACAACCTCCATCTCTGGAGACAATGTTTCTGGACACAGGAGGTCAAATGAACGGTGCACATGTTCTGTGAAAAGGCGCCAGTAGTGTTGCGATCTTGGTTATCCAATATGCCAGAACGCTAAAAGATGCTCACATCTACGATGTCCATTTCTATTAATGTTTCCAGACACAGGAGAGAACACTGTGCACAGGGTTCTGCTCTACCGAGAGGAGCCGATTGTGTAGGGATCTTGGTTATCCAATATGGTGGATCACTAGATAACATCATGTGATAACTGTATACAAGGTAGATGTTTAGGCTACCCAAACTATCACATATACAATCTCTGTGTCTATAAACGAACTTTAGAATGAGCAATATACTGGCCTCTGTGCTTCCCTATGCAATACAGGCAGACTGTAGCTGGACGGTGTAGTTGTGTTGCTTAGCCGCCATGAATAAAAGACCTGAAATCTAATGAATCAAAGGGACAAGGTAAGGACAGTTAGGCCAGAAAGGAAAGGGTTTAATGGTACTGGACGCCCTCCAGCCAGGAAGGGCAGAAGAACCCTGCAAAAAATACACATTCACCTCTCTAGTGTCCGGCGAGTCAAGTCACCTTTCTCTTGGAGAGCTTAGAGCACTGATGCTATCCAATACTTGTGGGTATGTGTGTCCTTTGCCACTATATTATCCTGTAGCACATGGGTAAAACCACAAAGAACAGCTTGGACACCAACTTCCTGAAGCAGATGCTGAATTTTACATTGCGTTTGTCGTTTGCCTTTTCAACTAAAAGTAGCTTTAAAGTAAAAATTTATCCTCCTTAACAAGCATGACGCCATTATAACTGCTAAGTACAGAATCCTGTTTTAAAATATGTACGTAAAAGAATAACCATTTTCAACTCTATTTGACAGTAAGCTTTGATTTATGAGCAACTGATAAATGTGACTACTGTGTAAACAAAGCAGGGCTACTCCTAAATGACAGCAGTACTAATCCTAAGCAACAGAATGCTGTTTTTTAACTCAAATGTACTATTCTGTCTAAAGTGGGTATGATGTAACCAGGCATGATGGACTCTCCTTACATTACTATACTGAGATATTGGTATTGTATTCTTATACACATAACGTAACTATATGAGCAATATGGAGTTGGGAGGCTTTAATTATTTGATATGTCCAACTATATTTCTGTGGGAGTTTTTGGTTCAGCAAAACTTGAGCAGGATACAGACGTGGAGATATGAGTCAAATCGATGGGCGTTTTGAGCGCCGTGCGCACTCACGGCCATCTATCTGACCCATATAATCTGCCCCCCATAGCTGTTTTCGAGCAGGTCAAATCAATCCCGCTCTAAAACAGCCATATTGGACATGACCGTAAATACGGCGATGTCCAATGCTCGGCTGGTCTCCAGGTAAAGCTCGGCTGAGCCGGGGAGAGCAGAACTGTCTCTATAGCTCCGCCGATATCTGACAGAAGCGATATCTGACAGAAGCTTGAATACCGAGCCGTCTGTACCCTGCTTAACTCTGTCTTCCTTAGATTGCTTTCCTAAAGATTCCTTTATTGCTTTCATTTGTATCTCCTGTCTTTGAATCCTGGGAGAGCACCCACCAAGGTGCATGTCTGTCCCTCAGGCATCACTAGAGCTTGTTTGGGATGCTGTCAATGGAGGAGCCTCATAACATAATGCTTCAACAGAAACAGAACAAAAAATATGGCTTTGCTCACCTCTCAGCCACCACGGACAGTTTAAACTCACATCTGTCTACTAAAGTGTTCTCACCTTGTAGGTGTTCACCTGGGGCTGCCCTACAGCTGTCTGCATTCTCTACAAAAGTTCAAATCCCAATGCACAGAGAATCGATCGGGGGGAGTTCCATCACTGGACCCTGGAGACATACCAGATTTAAACCTCTTCTATGATGAAGGAACCAAAGAGAAATGTAGGGACTCCAGTCACACAGAAGTATCAGTTTTAGGGGGCCAGTGTAAAGCCCCCCATACACGTCTAGATTTTCTGTTCAATCAACTTAAAAAGATCAATTTTTGGGGGTCAGGGAAATTGGTGATTGATTGTATGTTTGCCAACTGTAGTGACAGATATTTGATTAACTTTTTTGGGATCGACAAAGTGTAATCAATTTCAATACAACCAATTAAAATTTACCAGCATGTCAAATCCTTTTTCAATAATTTTTTTCCCAATTTTAATTGTTTTAGGTTGATCTAACCATGTGGGCTGCCATAGATTTTCAATCAATCAACCAAAACAATTGATTGAATTAAGTTGATTTGATGAAATATCTAGAGGTGTATGGGGGCCTTTATTCTCGTTATTTGATTAACAACCTGGGCGCTCTGCCGGAGTTTCTCAGCTGATAAAACCTACCCCAGGATATCTACATTAAAACTCACCTGTCCGTTGCATTCCTTGCCATAACCGGCCAATGCTTCAGTGCCCGCCCTGATGACGCTGCGGGTTCTAGATAGACAGGTATGGGACCCCTATCACAATCTCTTTATGTGTGTGTTTTCAAAATGCAACATTCTGCAAGTGAGGAAATAACTAAACCTTTGACTTTAAGATCAGAAGTAAAATCTCCACTAAGACGCAGATGGCCAGATCATTGTCCTAGAGAACCCTTACTACACATATACATTGTCCACCTACGGCATGGCAAACAGATGAAAGTATCCATTGGTTGTATTTTGTGGTTTCTACAGCTCCTTAAATACTGATTTCCTTTGTAATTAGATCGCCTTCTTCTGAGAATTAGTAATTTAGGTACGTGATGTTTGTAATCAGTACAGTTCTCAGGGCAAATTGGGTGGAAGCCAACTCTACCACTAGGATTTCAAATTATGGAAGGGGATCAGAGAGCCTACAATAAACCAGTACAGGGAGAGGCAGAATAGAGGTGACATGCTATGCAATGCATCTTCATGCTATAGAATATAACTGAGGGTTGTCCATCTTCTGTCCTTCAGGGCCAGATCACACACATTTCCAGAGGTTTCAAAATGTTGCTGTTCATAACAAAATCATGCTAATTTTTGGAGAATTATATTGGACAAACGTTATATAAACTAAGGCTTATATTGGATATTGGTCTCATATAAGACGCATTGTTGCCAAAGAAATCGTGAAAAAAGTGCCTGCATCTTTTGGTTCAAATGCTAGGTGGCCGAGAGTGGTCACACCTTGGCTCCCCGCCAGCTGAGGAGGTGGAGAAGCTGTCAGATGGGAGATCCGCCCACGGCCAGATATCCCATCTGAACTGTATTGTACAAAGACCTGCTGATACAAACAAAGAAGAGAAGAGGAAGATAGAAGAACTCCCATCTATCTCTGCCTGTGTGTGAAAGCTGCACTCACTCTGCAGCTTCCACAGACACAGCCGTAGAGCAGAGACTTCTGCAGCCATTCACCCGTGGCCCCCCTCTTCCCCCGATGTGTGAGGAAGATGATGTGATGTGCCTTGATACTACTGCTACTAGTGACATCTTGTGGCTAAAATGTGATATTGCATTGATTTAAATTGATCCAATTGATTTGAACACTTCAAATATTTTTATTCCAATTTTCCTGCTCTAAAAACTGGGTGTGTCTTATAGTCTGCAAAAAAATACTGAACTTAATTTTCTTCATGCCTTTTTTAAGAAAGAGAAGCTGGTCTTACTCTTCTGATGGTCGTTGTTGGCAAAATGTAGGACTTTATTGTATCTGTGTGATGTATATTTCTCATTTGTAACATTTTATTCATAGAGGAACAATCATGAAGATTATGGTGAGAAGGGATAAAAGGAATCAAAAAGCCCTCAACTCGAGCACTGCATAGAACAACAAAGCCTTCTTAACACAAAAGACCTTTACATCCCCCAATCCATCACATATCCCAAAGTTAATGGAAAAATCCTTGTTTCATGATAATGGGTGGAGCCATGCAAATTCTTTTTACCTTAACTTTTGGGATCTGTGATGGATTGGTAAATACCTTGTTTTAAGAAGGCTTTACTGTGCTAGTATTTTATTTTTTAAAGATTGACTTCACTATGGCTTGTCACTCCCACACAGGAGGCTGAGATAAATATCTATCATTGCTTGCTTGGTATGTGTCACATTTTGACTGGTAAGGTGGAGTGTTTTCCACCTCGAGGACTATCTGTCATTTATTGCTGTGAGAAGTTCAGACAGAAAATTTATGTTGTGAGAAGAAAAGGAAGAAAAAGGTTCACACCGGTACACACAGCAAACTTTACCTTTCAAAAACAGACAACTTTTCTGTCATGATGGCTGCTGACTCCTTGTGAAATGTCTTATTATTTCATGCAGCCAATCCTTCCATCAGTGTCTTTCTTATTATAGTGGCTGCAGTGGGAAGTACGCGACCACATTTTCTGGTCAAGCATATTTTTTCCTCTGTGTCATCCCCACCCCTCTCCTGACCCATACATGAACCTTGTGGACATGACACTCTTTATGGTTTATGAATGTTTTCTTTATTTCCCCATTGAGAACCAGGGTAGCTGCTTGCACTTCCTTTACTGGTGATACGTTAGTTATGAAGTTGGTCAATAACTACAGCTTGAAATATGTAAATAATTTTTAGGGGTCCATCTTTTTAGTTGTCCAAGAACAACATGGCTTAAGGCTGCCATACACATGCCGATAAGCGGACGATTTTTAACCTGACCGTCGGTCAGGTTAAAAATTGGCCGCTTTTCGGCATGTGCCCACATGGGGCAACAGATCCCTGTCGCCCCACAGCTCGGCCGGCCAGAGAATGGACATGTCCGATATCAGGACTAGTCTGCTACACACATCGGCATGTGTATGGCAGGCTTTAGTATCAGAAGACAATGACAAAGAGCAATAAAAGAATGAATACTAGGGGTGTCTCCTGTTGAGTGTCACCTGATCTCATTCAAGTCGTCTTGACTGGAAGGCCATACTACCTAAAAAGACCATTTTGCCAACTTTAAAAATAGTAAATACTTAGAGCATGTTCCCTTTAATTATTTTTTATTATCTTGCAATGCCTTGTTTGAAAAGTTGCATGTCAACTCTAGCACAGTCCCCTCATTCCTTTAAGGTCATAGCCTTTTCATCTTCTAGTAATGGCGGCTCAGTATCTCCGCTCCTCACCTCCCTATCCTCCTATGAACCAATAAATGAATGAAACCCTTGCACTCTTTTTAAACGAATTTGGGGTTTCAGGCATTTGGTGAAATTGATTGGGCTTGAACCCCCAAATTAGTTTTAAAAGAGTGCTAGAGTACCATAGAGTATCACTTGTGTAATGGCTGCTTGGACTGATGAAAGATTGTGGTTCCCAGTAGTGGTAACAGGGCTTTAATATCATGTGTAAAATACAATAAATGCACATATAATCGTATGGGAACAGGAATCTGGTCACAGGGTCCATTACAATTACAATATAAATATTAGTTTGTTTTAATAAGAAATGTGATACTTGATTGCCTATAATAATTACTCGGGGTTCTTTGTAATTTCATTGTTTGTTTCTATTTTATTAAAAAAAAACAAAAACCAACCCAAATGATTGAAGCAGAATAACAATATAAGGCCCATCTATCCATGTAACATGTTGGGCAACATATGTTACATTACATACCC
This sequence comes from Ptychadena robeensis, assembly GCA_036250615.1. Classification (NCBI taxonomy): domain Eukaryota; kingdom Metazoa; phylum Chordata; class Amphibia; order Anura; family Ptychadenidae; genus Ptychadena; species Ptychadena robeensis. Next base: position 145,477,066 of record CM070035.1, on the reverse strand, counting down.
AACCTCATCTCATCTATTGTCTTGGAGGGAACTAGCTCCAAAGGGAGGTGGCCAACCCCCTAGGGACCTTAAAGGTGAGTAAAGATTTGGAATTCTAGTCAAAAAAATGAGGTTTACAATTTTAATGACAAAATATGGTCAGTACATACACATTAAAAGAAGATCATTCCAATCCTGTGTATTCCCCCCACACACAAATGAATAACATTGCCAGTTTGTGTGTTTGCTAAGGAAAAGTCCAACATATGTCCACAATATAAAAATACATTTTTATCACTTGCACCAGTTGGGTCCTTTTATCAAGTTCTTTTTCTTCATGTCCTTTTTTTCTAGATACACATTACATCTAGTTCACATCTTCACATTGCATCTCCATTTCTTCGTCCCTTGGCATGCGTTCCAAGTCCAATTGATGTCAATGGCAGCTCATGAAAAGAATACAGTATACAATGTTGGTTCTAAGTGTAATCTGGGACAATATCCTCATTTTTGTCTTAGCATAGACCTGCTATCTGTATAAATAAAATTCGGGCTTTTAATATAATTAATTTACATTACTGTATATAAAGCTATTATATATAACAGAATCTTATGTTTCAAGTCTAATGGCCTTTAAATCATTTGTATACATTGTCAGGTATATATTATATACATAGCTCTTCTTCTTGTTTCAAACATTCTCACAAGCACGTGAATAGTTACAGGTATCCCAAATATATTATTTGGTGTGGCTGTCCACTAGATTACATGACTGAAATTTTAACTGCCCCGTTCCTTGTTGAAACACTAGCAAGCAATATTAACCTTTTCATCTCTAGTGCCAGAGGGGTTTACTGTCCATAGATCATTTCCTTTTGATCCTGTTGCAAAAGACACTAGACTCTGTAATAGGAACAGTATGTTTAAAAGAACATTATACTTAAAATGTGTTATCTCAGTTAAAGGGGTTTTTCAGGGTTTATCATCTTTGTCTCCTCTGAAACCAGAACAATAAACAGGACCATTAGTGACTTAAGCAGCCCTTACACAGGTCAGATTTTCAATCAATCAACTTAAACGATCAATTTTTAAGTTGGTATAAAATTATATGTCGATTGTATCATGGGCCATATGTAGTACAAGATTTTTGATCGTTTTCAATCAAAAAACCATCGATCCAAAAATAGTCATGATTAAAATTTAATCAGAATGACGTAGAAAGTAGAAAAAATCGATCAAAATTGGTTGACGCACACTGTGGTTCTTCAAAATACCGCACCAATTTTCAATCGACCAATCAAAATTTACCACCAGTCCGATCAAAGAACACTGAGGAAGAAATTTTCACTCATTTTGGATCGGATTAATGCTGGGCATACACTACCCGAGTATGTCAACCGACTACTCCGATGGTGTGCCGAGATTCTAACAGGTGACCGGTTAAGAAATGGGAAGAGCGGGCTGGTGGGTATGTATGGTGTAAGGTGGAGCACAGAAGCAGGGTAGGAGTAAGGAATGGTGGGGGGTGCGGAGGGGAGAGGGGGCTGTGGCTTCTTGCTGTCATCCACGTTACACCCCGTTGCAATTCTGGGAAGAGCCCCTTCAGTCGGCTTGGCACCCTTGGTGTGCCGGCCATAGCGCATGAAGACGCCGTCTCCATGCAAGAAAAGCTTATAGCATCGGCATTGCATCGGCCAGAGCATTATCGGCATTCGTTCTCATGCCGTCCGAGCAGTGGGGCGACAGGGTCTGTCAGAACAATGTGGCACATGCGATTAGCGGCTGATCTTTTTAAAACTGACCGACGGCGCGAGCGCGCCACTCCCGTCGGTCAGATCAAAACCGGCTGCTTATCGCAATGTGTCTGCCCCTAGGCATAAGTTCATTTTAACCAGTTGGGCAAAACTCAATTCTCAACATCGACTACCAATTGATCGTTTTAAGTCGATTGATTGAAAATCTGACCCGTGTATGGGCTGCTTTACTGTCATAAAGTTAGCCATAGACAATGGATGCGGGTCAAATGTGGATATTATTATAGAACTATTTCTTTTTTTAAATAACTGGTAAATTAACATGAACAAACAAGAAAAACATTTTGTATTTTTAATAGGTTTGTAATGGTACCTTTACACATTATTACCATTATTCTAATATTCTCAGCTAAATAATCATCTGTGATTGTCTTCATGTGGACCTTAGCTCTCTAGTACAAGCAAGGCAACAGGTTCCTCTATGTGTGTGTGAGTGAGAGTAACAACAGTGCTTTTGGAGATACTTTTGTAAGCCATTCCAGCTAAATGCAAGTCAACAATTCTTTATCGTAGCTTTTCTGAGAGCTTTTTTCTGCGAGGCATGGTTCACATCAGACAGTGCTTCTTGTAACTAGTAAACCCAAAGCTGGTGTGTGTTTTTTAACGGGCAGGACAGCTTTCAGCAACACATCCCATATCATCACACTGATTGGACTCAAGGTTGGCTCACTCCTGGCTCCAATTAGCTCTTGGAGAAGTCATTAGGCTCGGGGTTCCCATACTTTTGCCACCCTGCACTGTGAATGTTTACATGTTATGTTCAATAAAAACATGAAAACATAATGTTTGTGTAGCATTATTTTAAGCAGACTGTGATTTTCTATTGGTGTGACTTAGATGAAGATCAGAGCACATTTTATGACCAATTCATGCAAAACTCCCCGTAATCCCAAAGGGTTAACATACTTTTTTTGCAACTGTATATATGGATTATTATTAATGGGTAGAATTATACTTACCGTTCCCCATTGTATGCACAAGTCAACAGTTGAGAAGGTAGTCAATGGACTACTTGGTAGAATCCAACTTCATGCAGCGAATGTAATAACTCAGGAAAATGAAATGTTGGGCATTACAATAGACGGGAATCTTAGACAAGGATGATATCACCCACTTTGGGGTGGTCAGGGCAAATAAAAACCTTACATTTTGCTCTGCAGATGCAGGAGAGACAAGAGGCAGGTTCGTTGTATAGGATGGACAAGGGCAAACTATAGCACGTGGGCCATAAGCTGTCAGGTTTGTCAATTAATGCGGCACTCTGTTACAAGCCTAGAGGATGATAATTTGTGTCCCCTCCTAGAACAGTGGTTCTCAACCTTTTAAGATCTGCGACCCCGGAAGTGACGTTGCAAAAGTTACACTTCCTGTATTTGGAACACGGAAGTGCCAGAGTGTTCAGCGTTCTAAATACTGGAAGCCGCAACGTCACTTCCACAACGATCAGGTAAGTGTAATGTCCCCTCCTAAGTTCCAACCCTGCTTGTGCAAATGATCTGCAGGGTGGGAAGTTAGGAAGGAGAGTAATGACCAATTTCAAGAGGGAAGGGGCATTACTCTCCCCCCTAACTTATCACCCTGACAGTGGGCATTAGCTCTACTGCTTGATAGCTGCTGGGGATGCTTTCAGTTAACTTGTCAAACTCTGTGAAATTGCCATTCAACCACAGGTTGAGAATGACTGTCCCAGAGCCTGTAGATTGTCTGCAATAGAATGTTTAAGTTCTCTTTTTTTGTATATTAATATTTTTTATATTTTTTCTTTTTTAACCTTTTTAAACCCCACCCAGGCCACACTTATGCCAGGGAGGCCCTTAGATAATCTTTGTCCGGCCCCTTTTTAAAATGTTAGAAACGGGGTTGGAAGTTAGGAGGGAGAGTAACTCCCCGCCCTTCCACTTCCCACCCCGCTCTGAACGCAGTGACCCCTAGGAAATGGTCGTTTGACCCCCAAGGGGGTCCCGACCCACAGGTTGAGAACCACTGGTGTAGAGGTTTGCTCTTATTCAGGTGCTCATACTCAATAATCTCTTTATGGACACAAAACCGCATTACATTTTGTCTTTTATAATTATCTAGCATTCAAGTTAGATGCAAGGGATACTTTCAGTCCCTCTCTGATCTAGGTTCCCACAATCAAAGCTACAGAGTTGCTGTATTTAGCTCAGTTTAGTACACTTTCAAAGAAGTCATTATGGCAGGTATCAAATAATGACATTGCAAGACCGGTATCTCTATATTCCTGTAACAGGTATTTAGTGCATTCAATTGGCAAGGCGTTTTAAATGTTTTTGCTTTCTTCCCTTTAGACAAGGACCCCGTGCCAGAACCCAGGATCGCAATGCCATAAACATCCTGCTATTAAAGGGATCATCCCTATAATGTTCATAAAAATAGCTGGACTCTTTGCCTTATCCTCACAAACGCAGATGTCAGTCTGGTTATATATTAACCTACCTGAGCAACACTCACCTATTCTCTATATAAATCGGGAATTTCTATACTATAAGTGACAACATTGTTTTCATAATGTTAGATAATAAGTAAAGTTGTACTGGATTAGTGACCACAAGATATACAATGACTAGGCTTCACCTAAGGAACAAGGTTTTAGAAGGACAGCTATTGACCTGCCCTTGATTGTGATATTCACGGGCTACCTATCTGGCCCAAATCTAATGCAGCTATCTCTGTTTTTGAGCGGGACCAATCAATCCAGCTCGAAAACAGGGATATCAGAAATGACCGTAAATCATGGTCGATGTCCATTGCTTTGCATTGGGACTGCGGGGTCTACATGCAAAGCATCGTCGGAGCTGGAGACACAGCAGTGCTGCCCCCCACACAACGTCACCACGCTGTGATTAATTGGGGATCAATTGAACGGAAATCAATGTGCACCACATGGGCACATCGATTCCCGTTCAATGGGGACCCGATCTCCCCAGCTCGCAGCACGTGTGAATCACAACACAGGCTGCGAGCTGGGGAGAAAGCCAGAACACAGTCTCACAGCTTCAGAGATAAAGGAGTGCTGGCTCCGCCCCCTTCACACTGACAGCAGGTCCAGGCTTCAGCAGCTGCTCCAATACTTTGCATGTAGACTCATGTCTCTATTCAAAGTAATGGAGATTGAACGGGGTTTTCCAACATGTTGGAACCCCGTTCAATCAAGTATCTTCGAGTAGGCTCTATTGATCGCGCTCAAAAGAAAGGTACACATGGGTCGATTTGTAAACAACCTTGACCGCGCACGTTGATTGATTGTACTCTAATCTTTTTACAGATTTACCTGTGTGCCTAGCATAAGCCCCCCATACACCTTCAGATCACTCCATACAATTTCCTTTAGATCTACCAACAACTATATAATGCCTCCCTGATAGAATACATAGTGATTGGAAGGTATATAGCACTGCTATGTAGTGCTGGGTCCTCCCTGATAGAATACATAGTGATTGGAATGTATATATCACTGCTATGTAGTGCCGGGGCCTCCCTGATAGAATACATAGTGATTGGAAGGTATATATCACTGTTATGTAGTGCCAGGTCCTCCCTGATAGAATACATAGTGATTGGAAGGTATATATCACTGCTATGTAGTGCCGGGTCCTCCCTGATAGAAAACATAGTGATTGAAAGGTATATATCACTGCTATGTAGTGCCGGGTCCTCCCTGATAGAATACATAGTGATTGAAAGGTATATATCATTGCTATGTAGTGCCGGGTCCTCCCTGATAGAATACATAGTGATTAGAAGGTTTAGAAAGCTCCTCATATTACATGGTTTTGGTAGAACAAAAGTGGATTGTACAAAAATTGTATGGTAAGATTGTAAGGTGTATGGGGGGCTTTAAGTGTCACAACAAATTTTGAACTTAAGAGATAGTAACATTGTTTTTATGGGAGAATGGAAAAAGTCCCACAGTCTCTGTTAGGGACAACCCCTTACCTCTTTTTTTATTTCTTGCCTTTATCCTTCTTTACAAAACAAAATGTAAACTTTTGAATATTTTAAGGGTTGATGGTATCTGCCATTGATGATGTTGTGGAGAATTTGCCCAGAATACAAAGTAATATTCATATATGTATTAGACCCATGTGTATAAAAGGTAACCTCCTGGTGGTGGAGCATTACTGGAGCTCAGTGTCAATACACAGAAGCAGTGAGAGCCACATCTTTGCAATATTTGCTGTATGCAGCCTGAAGCATGTTATAAAGCTAATGAAGAACTGAGGTCATCAACAGAGCAGACACCGCCAAGGGATTTGCAAGCCCAGGGGACACAGTATTGCTAATGGAATGTGAGATGAAAGATGTAGCCATTGTTTTGGGAACCACAAATTTTTTTTTTTAATATTCTCTCTTCTTCCTCTTTTCATTTACCATGAAATGCTTACAGCTCTTCACCTCCTGGGGAAATCCACAAATTATTCCTTAGGGCGTAACATGTTGGGATTATATATATTTACCAGAGAACTAAAAAAAACCTTTTTTGAGTAATTTTACAAATAATCCTCTTGCATGCAAGATTCAGTTTCCATCATTGCTTCCGGTGAAATAGGCAAGCTTTTTTGTGGTTAAGGTGGGAGTAATAATCTTCAGTCATGTGCTCTGTGAACACAGTGTATCCCCCACAGATTCATTCCTTTATCATTATCTCTCTCCGCTCCTTCCAATCATCAGACGTCTTGCTGTACCATGACACCGTCCCTCCTCCTGTCACCTCATCCCAGGCTGGGAACAATACAGGAAAGCTCATGAATGGTGATTATGACCAGCCTGGGTTTCCTACAAGGGAGTGGCCCTGCCCTATAGTCTAGGCTTTCTCTTAACAAAAACATCATAAAACATATGTTGTAATTGTAAACTGGGCACGCACTGAAAATGGCTGTCTCTGTAATATTATATGAGATGAACCAGGTATATTAGGAGGGGTTCCCATTCATTTTATAAGAACAAAGAAAGGGCTTCATCGGAAGACCAAAAGCTCTTCTTGTGTCACCTAACAAATATGATGATGTAGTCTTTGCATAGTCCAAAGGGTGCATTTGGTATGTCCCCTCAATGCTGCTTCCATGAAAGGAATGGTTTCCATGTTTTAAACTCAGTCAAGGCTTATAATGTTTATTAAAATGTCCATAACTACTGGAATCTGCCATTCCCATGATTAGCCTAAAGATGTTATTTATTGTTATTAGATGTTACCCATTACTGGGGGTTTGGTTTATGCATTGAATTCCTTAATTGTAGTGGTACCGTAAAGATTTAATGAAAATACAATTATAATGATTTGTTTTGATTTTTGGATAGATATAAGATATTTATCTTTTTGTGTGCCATTAGGGAAAGTTTCCTCCATGTCCTGCCTTGCAGTCACAGTGGAGAAAGAAGGTGTGAGAGGGAATCTGCCACAGTCTGTAGACAGTCAACGTCAGAAAACGTGTCCTGATTGAAAACAGTTCTTTTCCCTTCACTTTCTTTTCCCACAACTCAATCCATTCTCAATTGGAATATTGTAGATACAAAATTATAATAACAACTATTCGGGATAAAAGTGAGACCACCTAAATAATGTCTAAGTAACATCCTCTTAAGCTGTCCATACACCTTTAGATCTCTCTGTCAGATATCCTTTAGATCTACCAACAACTATGTAGTGCCGGGTCCTCTGTGATTGGACACAGGTAGACTTGATGGTTTAGAAAGTCCTTCATATTACATGGTTTTGATAAAACGAGAAAATCTCACAAAGAAATCTAAAGGTGTATGGGGGCCCTTAATACTGGAGTCCTAGCAGACCACTAAATGCATCATTTAAATATATGGAGTTTAGAATGTGACTACCACCAAGCATTCATTGCATGTGACTCAATCACTCTTATTTAGTATGTATTCATCAGGAATTCATACCTGCATGAAATATTTGGGGAATATCAAATTTATAGTGTTATATGTGACATTTCTGTACTACAGTTAAATGTTAATGTGAATTACCCTGTTTCCCCGAAAGTAAGACCTAGCTGCTCCCCCCCGTGCTTCTAATATAAGTATTTCCCCGAAAATAAGACCTACCACGGCCCAGAGACATGACAGGAGGCGTTTGTCACCTCTGATAAACCCAGAAACAAGAAAACAACTAGTACATTTTTTGCACCTAAAATGAATATAAGACAGTGCCTTATTTTTGGGGAAACGAGTATTATTTTTAACTTATAGTTAAATACATAGTCATATCACTTTCTGCCACTTGTTAAATATGCACATTTTAGTAGCTACATGTAAATGTGGATATCATGTGTATATTAAACATAAAAACCTTACAGCATTCCGATTGAGCCTGCATGTTCATCCACCCTCTAATGTCTTGGGTAGGTTTAATGGCCTGTGTCCACCTTGCTTTTAACTTTATTGGGTAAAGTTTCCTGTTTAACTTGATCCATGAAGAAGAAAAAGAAAATAAGAGACGAATTTCAGACCTTTGCTTGTTTCCTTTCACCTAAATGACCCTGACTTTCAAGTATCACTGAGGTTGTATACTATTATAAAAGGGGGGTAGAACAGCGGCTTCCTTGGAGCCTGACAATTAGAGGACAGAATACAGTAGCACTAAAGGTGAGCCGGAGGATTAGTAATGGTAGTTTACTCAAGGATTTTATCCCCCCAGGCAATGTGTGTTGGCAGATCTACATGGGAGATTTTCAACTGATATATAATCTGCCTACCTGGCCGGGTACAATCTGGAAGACTTTTACTTTTAATGAAATAATCGGAAACATATCTGAAGTAAATTGTAAGATTCTCAGGTCCTCAACCAACCACCATTCTACACAATTTTAGCCACACACAGCCTCATATTGTGTATATGTTTGCCAGACGGGTGGTACTTGTTCCCAATGTTACTTGTTCCCCATACCATAAGACTGGTATTTTCTCCCAGAAGTTATGCAATCGTAACTGTGCATGATGTAGGTAAAAATGCTTAAGCTAGCCATACATGGTTCAATTGACATCAAATCGATCA
>CM070035.1:145449825-145468143 GCA_036250615.1 Ptychadena robeensis | reverse complement strand
ATACCCGCGCGATCGCAAAGAATCGCCGAACGTCTGTCATTGTACGGCTAATCGATGGGATCGTTGTCTCCGCGATCTTTTGTCAACCAGAAGCTACGCGTGGCAATTGATCGTTCTGGAATCGAACAAGAAATTGACCCACCTACGGGTACCTTTAATTAAACCAGAGACAATAGCGATTACTCATGTATGATTTTCTAGGTTCACAGCTGTTTTTTAAAGGGAGGGGACACCCAATGCGGTATAGCTTTTGATGCTATTGGGATGGATGAAATTTTTGAAAATTCTGATCCAATCTATGGTCAATCGTCCAAAAATTTACACATGTATCGCCAGCTTTATAAATCCACAACATGACAAGGTGTATACTTTTCTTGTCCTTGAGTTCAACAAATATCCTAGGAATACATGTAAATCCATTGGAACACATTTCTCTAGGAAAACCTACCAAGTTGATCTTTTGGATGATGAACTTTTAAGGTAGGAATATATCAGTCGATTTGTCCCAGTTTTCTGCACAGCCGAGCGCCACAGAATTCTGGGAAAAAATCTACTTGTGTATGCCGTTTTTATGTTGGTAAACCTTGTTCGATATCCTACCCGCTGTTCCCCCTTCAAAGAATAGGACGGGCTGACAGCTGGCTCCTGATATCGGGGAAGCCAGGCAGTATACCGAGCCGTGTATTCCAGCCTTAAATATGAAGTAATAATATTTTAATGGCAAGCTGTGCTGTCTTAAATTTTTACAGCACCCTCGTCAATGGTAATTGCCTTTGGGTCTTCCTCTTAACACGAGCTTACTCCAAGGAGCACTGGTTTCTTTTCATCAACTATCATTTTTCATTTCTGTCAGATTGTTTTCTTTCTACCTCATCTATCCACAGAACATTCTTTATATTTTTCCATTTTGTCAAAGCAGTATTGGAAATACTAAAGAGATGAAAGTGTTTGCTTCTTGGAGATCTCTCACGTTCCTTATATCCTGGTCACTTAACAATAGCATTGAACAGAGAACAACAGAGTTGTTGAGGGATCTTGATGTTGTAGATCCATAAACAAGAGATTAGCAGCATTGTTATGGCTAGTAGGGTCCCTAGAACTAAAAAGTAAAAAATGCTTATTGTAAGTTGTTTGGATAATATAATCAATAATCAGTTTGAAACCAGTCTACAGTGGACTCAGCATAGTCGAATGTATTCAAATAATTATTTCAGTTGTCCAATGAAAATCACGTGAGAATGTGTCCTTCTAGTTTTTCTCCTTGGAAGCAAGAATGAAAATTTTAAACCTTAACCTCTTGAATCAACCTCTGTGTGATCTGGGCAGATTACTACCGTCCCAGTACAGGAGTAAAGTTTGTGTGTGCCACACACAATGGCTGAATGGCTCTGATGGTCATAGAACTGTAGTAGAGAAAAGGTAGATAGACCATTGCGCTCATTCTTGGTAAATTGCCGGCCAATATATGGCCAGCCTAGAGACTTTAAAATCTATTGTGCAATTGTCTCAACATTGACGAGTATGTAAACCCTTAAAATGAAGTTCTCTTATTTAGTCCTTTTAAATATACCAGTAAAAGCATTTTGATATTTGCTAAAGATTATTATACCATGTTTATATAGCGCCAACATATTACACAGTGCTTTACAGAGCATTGCTGTCTCTTGGGAGAGCTTACAATCTAATGTCCATTCCATAGTCATGTACATGTAACTAACATGTCACAGTCTAAAGGTACCCACACACGGGCCGATTATTTGGTCAATTTCCAAATGATCGATCGCCATGCACGTTCGATCAAATAGGGAACCAACATGCTGGTAAATCCCTGTTCGATAGCCATTACCAGGGTCCCCATCAAAAGTATAGAATGAGAATTGATTGCACAAAGTGGTGGAACAATAATTCGGCAATCCATGCTGCGATCGATCAAACCAGTATAGAACCGTGTGGCTCCACCTTAAGTCATGTGTAACTAATAGAGATGGAGGCAGGGACAGTTTGTTGCGAACATCAAATGTTCGCATTTTATCTTGCTGGTGAACAGTACAGATGTTCGACCCACCCCCTTCACTGGCGAGAATAAGTTTATTGTTCCGACGGCCGTATCAGGTGCGGAAAGATCTGTCCGGATGAAAAAATTTTTTTACTAGAGACCTCGGTCTCCAATGAAAAATTGGGCAAAAAATGGAAGTAACATCACTTCCGGCATATGAAATAAGGATCTATGCGGACCATGCACTGAAAGTGACATCACTTCCGATATATGGAACACTGCATCATGCGCTCCACTTCAGGTTTTACTCGATTCAAATACCCCATGAACAGGCAGATCCAATCTGCCTGTTCACAAATGGACAAGACCGATGTTCGGCCATCATTAGTAACTAACATAGGAGACGCTTTGGGGGATCCGATTACCTTGCAGATAGTGCCCAGACCAAGATTTGAACCTAGGACACAAGCGCTGTATGGCCAGAGTGCTGCCCAGCATGATCATCCCTTATGTTGTGTATTCCTCTTTGGTTTATCACTGAGGCAATTTGTATTGTACAAATACCCAGTGTAAGAGCTCTAACCACTCCATTGGTTTCTCTGCTAAAAGCTAGCCAATTCTAGATTAAGTGTTAATGGTGAGAGTTGTTTTCCATCCTGCTGGCAGCCATTCTTGAAGATAGCCTCATATCTGTTGGCATCCCTTATACCTGCAAGAATCAGAGAATGTCCTTTGACAGGTAGAAGTGTTGCATTACCTTATTGGAGTGTTGGCATATCAGTTTAGCAGTTGTTACATTAAAACCTACAGTATATATCAAATGGTTTAGATATAAAGTCTACTTTTGTGGGGTTAACTTGCCTTTTTTTAGTTTTTAGTGGAAAAAAGAGAAGGTCCACTCTTGAGTTGTAAGGTGTCAAAAAAGAGCCAGTCACTGCACACTACTCAGGATGGGCCATACATTATACTTGTATACATATTGTTTTCTGAATACAAAGTACATACAAGCTACCTTGTACAATGTTAGATTCTGTACATATCCTACATATCGTGTTGGCATTATCTTTCTTCTGTTGTCACACCCAGGTTGTTCATGAATGGGAAACTTTGCTGTGTCCATAGTAAATTGGTTCTAAACTTTAGAAAAGAACCCATATACATATTACTTACCATCTGGGCAAACTGATCCCTAAACATAAAAAAATATAATTACCTTCCCTTTTTCTTCACTCTTTGAAAAAAGTCCGACGTCCGCCTGTTCGCGGGAAGATTCAAATTCCCCTGCCTGTTAGTGACTTCACTGATGCCATTTCCGGTACTTGGAACGCACAGTTCCAGGTTTCGATATCCGGACATGACGTCACTGACGTCACTTCTGTTTTACTCCGGTCTCTGGTGAAAGAATTCTTCCACTGGTCGGATCTTTCTGCTCCTAATCCGGCCAGCCAAAGAATAGTCACCTTCCACTGGCCGGTGAACAGGGCGGGTCGAATACCCATACTGTTCGCAGAGGGAAGAACATATTGCCACCATATTGAGTCCATTTCTCCAGGCTCCACCAATCCAGATCTACAGCTGATATGCCAGATGAAATGAGAACTGGGAAGGTAGACATCACTGTTTTACAAGACTTCCATTCAGGTAATGGTTTTCTTTAACCTCCAAAGTGCCCTATTGTTGGCACTTCTGGTGACAATAATAAAAAGTAGATAGGGAGGTGGTAGATCAGCTTTAAGTTCCAACAAAATGTATCAAGCCCATTTCTCTTCCCAAACCAATATCATTTGAAAGGTGGAGTTCTGCGTTAAACTACTTTCGCTCAGCAGTTGTTTTATTATTTCAGTGTCTGTTCTGTAAAAGCATTAGCTAGTCGTGTATCACAAGCAGCTCTGTAAATGTGATAAACTGAGATTTCAGAAGGTTTCAATTTCCTGTTGCTCTTCCCTTCTGTCTGATGTGTGTGTTCAGCAAACATTTTTACAAGCAGAGCCCACTTATCTATTGCCCATTTCTTATCTGCATACAGTCTCTGATCTGACAATGTAAAATAAATAAATATATCTCACTTAGCGGAAAACAGCCAACCTATGCAGACTGTATAATGTCTTATCTGTTTTTGTATCAGTTGAGTTATTCACTTTTAAGCTGTCCATGGGCATGAAGTGGCTTCCAGACAGCACGCGAAGATCTAACCTCCAAAAATCTTTTGGTTTTGGTGATATAAACATGGACAGTAATAGTATGTGTAGCCATGTCCCTTTTTTGTATATATTGTAAAAACAACAGTAATCTGTCTGTAAACCTCAATAAACCCATCGATTTTGATTATCTTGGTAGCTTAGTCATATTATGATGGCATTCAGGTCTAATTGAAAGGTGACAATGTATAATAAATGTGTTATCTTATATCTTGTTTGTGGGTACAGACCTAGTCTAGCAACTGCCATTCTATGTTTGTATGTCCTGCTATACCAGACATCAGGGTCGTTTCTCCTGCTATGCCGAATATGCAGGCGCATAGGGCCCTTGGGGCCCGCCTCGGAAAAATATATGGCACTCTCCCTTCACCTGCCTGCAGATCTGAACACCGCGATCTGCACAGGGAGGAAGGGCACTATATATATGTTCGAGGAGGACCCATCAGCAGCTTGACCATTAGCATCCTCCCCCCCCCCCCCCCCCCCCCCCCCCCCGTTGGCAGCCTGCGGTGTTCAGATCTGCATAGGAAGGGAGAGCTCCACAAATAGCACCCCGGCCGACAGAGGGCCCTAAGGGGGCACTTGCATAGGGCCCCCAAAAGGTTAGAAACGGCACTGCCAGACAAAGTTGCCTGTTCTACAGCCTCATATTGTAAACCAAAGCAAAGAGCAGTCAGGATGTCAAAACTAGAGTCATCCACTAGAGCAGTGGCCCCCCTTTTCTATTTAGAAACATTATTGAGCCCCCCTTCCCATTCAAACACAGGTTCAGAATGAGGGCCCGTGCCCCCCCGGAATACCTTCGCACCACCCCCCAGAGGGGCCCACCCCCAGTTTGGGAACCACTGCACTAGAGCCAGATATTGAGTATGATGCTTCTACTACTTCTACGTCTAAAGCCTTCTTAAAACTGGCTTTGTACTCTGCGTAGGTAAATAGAACCATTGACTATATTTATTTAGGCTTTGGATTTAGAAGCCAAAGCAACACCTTTTTATCAATTTTTTGTCTCGTCCTAATTTATAGGTACAAAACACAGGACATCTGATCAAAAAGCTCTAATGTAACATAAAGAATCTGACATTTTTAAAAGTGCTTCTACCAATATCTTGACTGCCAGTTGATTTTGTTTGGCTTTGATACTTTGAGTTAAGTAGTCAAAACAAGCATGTAGCAATCAATTGTCCTTTTAGATCTCCGAATGTGTTTTAGGATAATGACTAGGCAAATAGCTGACATTTTTTCGGGAGGGTCAGCAAATATATCCATAACATGTTCCTCATGATAGGTGTTCTATAGTTGGGTGACATGGTGGCTCATTGGCTAGCACTATGGCCGTGGACCACTAGGGTCCCAGGACAGTATCTGGAATGTACCAGTTTCATCTCTGTATGTAATTTATTGATAGTATACTGTCATCATGAGTACCAGGAGATGGTGTTTGGTACTCACCCCATATGTATGTGGTCTCACTGTCTTCCTCACTGCCCTCTGTGTCAGCTTCTTGCATGGTAGGTTCTGCTGCAGATGGACCTCCTTGTTCCTTATTTAGCCTTCGATTAGCTGTCTCCATCCACAGGTCACCAGCTGACTTTGGGTCAAACGTAACTTTTAAGCAGGGTACAGATGTGCATATATGGGTCAAATCGATGGCCGTTTCGAGCGCCGTGCATGCTCACGGCCATCAATCTGTCCAATATAATCTACCCCTATAGCTGTTTTCGAGCAGGAAAAATAAATCCCGCTCGAAAACAGCCTTATTGGACATGACCATTACAACGGCGATATCCGGGTCTCCAGGCAAAGCTCGGCTGAGGAGGAGGAGCCGTGGAGAGGCAGTTCTGCTCTCCCCAGCTCCTCCGATATCTGACAGCAGCGTGATGACATCATCACGCTGCTGCAGGGTACATCGGATGGCTTGAATATCGAGCCGTCTGTACCCTGCTTTACAGTACAGCATGTTTGATCCCCCAGATCTCATATCTCAGTAGTGCAAACCTGAATTTTTCTGGCTTAGTAACTAACCCCTGAGACTACCTGCAGTCCAAATGTTAACCTTTCATAGTCAATTTAAATTCCCAATTTCACACCCCTAACTGCAACCTTTCATAGTTATTCCCTGTGGTTATCCAAGTGACATACATGCACCCCTGTTTATAATTATGGGATGTTGATACATTGTAGGGAGTTAATGACAATTAGAAATATATTCACACTATCTGGAATGAGTTTCTATGTTTTCCCTGTGTTTGTGTTTGTTTCTCCCAAAGTCCTTTGCAATATGCAGGCACTATATATGAGATGATAATACTTATTATATTGCACTTTTAGCTGAAAGTCACTTGCACCTAAAGATCAGAGCACTGAGGATTGCATATTTCATACAACAACTTGGACAAAGGGAGAAATAAAGGCAAGGGCAAATCTGTTGAAATAAGTGCCACCATCCCCAGACTATACTATACAACATACACAATGATTCAGCCCAAGCTGAATCAGATGATTCCCAGGGGATTTAAACGAGCTGAAAAAGTAGATTCTAGGGACACAAAAATGAAGGTAAACCAACAACATTTTTAGGTGACATGGTCCACATACAGTGTGCCATCCAAAAATGGTCCTCAAGTCAATGAACATCTGCTAAAAACATGGATAACCATCAAGTACAAAATATACATAATATAAATAACAGACTTTGGGTACTCCACAGGTAGCCCTTCTTAGATGAATTCCCTCAAAATGTTTTGGCATTCAGGTTGGCCTCTTCAGGAGGGAACAGATCCCAACTTAGAAGCCATGTGTGGGTTGAATGGGTTCCAAGCACAACGATAGTCTATACAGGAAAAACAGTACATACGGTAAGTTACAATACCCCAATTTAAAAAATGTGAGGATTGCACAATCAAATTTCTATTGTCCCAGATGATCGTTTGTGACCATCTCCAGTAATAAGCAATGTCTGTACAGGTGTCCCTTCCACCACAACCATGGTGACAACAAGAGCCCAGACACAGCAGGGTACTTCCCCCATAGAACAAAACAAGCACTACATGAAAACATTTTTTGAAGATAGTTTCCAATGACAATAATTGGCAGTGTGTACAAAGCTTTACATTGCTGGTGCCTGTGACATGGAGCTCACAAATAGCCAAATAAATTGTATAATCTGTTTTCAAGAGCCCATAACGGAAAATTCCTGTACTCACTAGCAAAACATGATTACCTACAAAAAAAAAAGTACACAAAGTGATAATGAGTGATAAAATTGGAGTAAAACAGTCTGCTCCAAAAAGAAAATAAATACAGTTGGAAAGCTGTTAACATACTTTGCCTGCTGTCACAAATGTGTAACAAAAGTGCTGAACGACTGAGCAAAGTGACATTTCGTTTTTTGTTTTTTTACTGTTCTTATTGCCCTCCAGGGCTGGCCCATAAAGATGCTTCTCAATGGGAATTAGCTGGTCGCCCAGCACAATGCAGGCATATTAGATGGTGACGACTCTAAATAGAGCAATTAGTGCTGATGGCAAGTCATGAAATGGCAGGGTGAGGAGGTCTGTGCTCGCTTCTCAAGCCTCCGTCAAAGAGTCTTTTTTTCACTTGTAAAGATTTATTTGAATCAGTTTTCATGTAGGCGACTGTAATGGGTTTTTAGCTGCAAGCCATTTATTCCTGCCCCCTAATAAGAAGTGCCATCGCACCAAGGTACTTAAATAAGGGTAATTAGATGAATTCCTATTGAAAAGGGCCTAATAAGTTAAACTTAAACCTACAAGACCTTTGAAAGAATAAGGGATCGCATGAATTCTTTCCTTGTAAGCAAAGTTTGTGCTTTTCAGTGTGTTGCATGTCCATTACAAAATGTGAATTCAAATATAACTTTTTTGTAATCTTCTATATCTAATGTTAAAAGGATACACGCTACCCTTCCACTCTGACTAATGCTATGTTTCCACTATACGTCGGGTCTCCTCCGCTAAGGGTATTGCTTGGCGGGGGGCCCAACGGAGCACATTCACTTACCTGCTCGGCGAATGCTGTGTCTTCACTGCGCCTAGCCGTTCCGCCGATGCAAGGCTGAACGTAGTAGAGTATGTTGAGCCTCTGCATGTAAAGTCTATGTGCTCCATCGGGATCCCCGCCAAGCAATCCCGATGTATAGTGGAAACAAGCCCTAAAGTTAGCCATACATGGGTCGACGTTTACACAATCAGTCTCCCATTAGATCGTCATGTGAGATTTAAATATCGACTGTCAGTCTAACATGGATCGATTGAACCCCCACACAGTGTGATCGATTTACAGCCGATCGATTCCTTTCCTAAGTTCTGTGCACATGCGTCAGAGTACCATCGGATACAAATTGATTGGAATACCTAGAAAACCCATAAAATACTTGAATGATCGACTAAAATTTACTGATAAGAGCTTCTTACTGTTTAGATCCAGTGGCGCCGTCAGGGAGGACAGAGGGCACTCCCATCCTGTGCTCGAGCAGCTAAGGAGGCCCGGCGGTCAGCATCTAGGGGGCCCAGCCGGCTTGGCAGACTGTGACAGCGAGCTGACATCCTCTGTTCACTGGTTCTGCTAGCAAACCCCCCCTCCTCAACATTTTCGGAGTGAAAGGGTGTGCGAGGGATGTTTTTGCTTGAACCCCCCGCTTTAGTTTGGGGGGGGCACGAAAAATATTGAGTATGGGGCCCCAGGATTTCTGATGGCAGCCCTGTTTGGGTTGATCATACCAGATGAGCAGGAATCGATTCCCGTTCAATCGATGTCAACAGACCAAATTTTTGGTCAAAAACAGAAATATTGAACAATGTATGGCTACCTTGGTCTGCTCATGGACTGTCTGTGGTAGAGAAGAGTTTTGAATATTTTTGTTGTCCAGCCTAGTTAGGTATAGCCTAAGTGTCTACCTAGGTTGAATTCCACATAGTGCCCAAACATTAAAATCCCTACATAATCAGCCAACCTATTACTGACTGGAAGTGGGCCACACGTGCAACCTTTTTGAGCTGGACGAACAAGACTTTTTTGATCTTTAACTTTATCTAATTTTTTTGGTGCTGTATGGAGAACGTGGTTTTATAATGATCTTTTACAATGAAGCCATATCAGTAGTCATAGACATTTGTTCAGTACATAGAGAGGCATCAGGTGCTTAAAAACATTCATGTCATACCACCAGCCTAATATTCACATTCCTACGAAAATCTCCTATGGATAAGCACATGATCAAGTTGATCAGCTGATTAATTAGTTGGCTTGTTGGCTGAATCTGGTTTAGTCTACGCAGGAACAAGAAATAAGATATGGTCATATGATCCTATCCAGCAAATCAGGGGAAATCATGAACTTGCTATCCCAATTCCTATAGCCTGTCTACCATCCACCAGGTTTTTATTTATATTTTTTAAAAACATTTTTTTTATTTATATTCCTGTTGGAAGTGATCTTAGGCTAAAGCCCCCTATACCCATTTAAATTGTAATCTGATGTTTTGGCCGATCAACCGTGCGTGATGACGTCATCACGCGAGGTCAATCTGCAGAAACATCGGTTCACAATCGGCCAGGGTACCCTTTGTGTTCCAGCGCTGTCCGGCTGGTCTTTCATGCTGTCAGATAGGGAGATGCTGGCTGTGCTGTGTGTCAGCCTAGAGCAAAGGGAGAGTAAAGGGAGTTGCTCTCCTGATCGCCGAGAGTGCGCATGGCAGTCGGTCGGCCGAAAAATCTACGCGTGTATGAGGGGCTTAAGTTTACACGGTCGTTTCCCGGGCTGTTGTTAACAACTGGGCGCTCCTGTCTGCAAGCACTTGCAAACTTGTGCAGGCACTCAGGGGCGTTTATATTAAAGCCTTATGTTTGCAGGACGATTGCGGTAATTGCTCATGAATGAGGCCTAATTACTGATGTACCTAAATCTAGCTCTAATCACATCATTCACCTGCCTGTTTAGAATGTATAGCGCATGTGAAAGTTCGTGGAAACAACCCATACACTCATGTCAGAGAGTAAAAGGTCAGACACAAGCCTTTTCATCAGATCATTTGCTGGTATATTGTCACCTTCACTTCACTACAGTCTTGGTCTTCCTGGACTTCATACTATCTATGAGCTTCAGCTTATGATCTTATCAGGGCAGCTGCAGGCGAAGAACTGTTGGATGTTGTCAACTTGTAACACCTGTGGGCAATCTTATAGACCTCTGCTTTCTTTTTGAAACCCCAAGTTTCCTGTTTCCTGTCCCTGTTCTGTCATGTCTTTATAGCCCAAGACGAGAGTTTCCTGGATTCTTTGACCAGTTGTTTCTGTAGCCAGGTCGATTCCTACAGTTTTGGTATGACATGGCTTTCTTGACAGCTTTGTGTCATGGTTCTTTTCCAGTTTGTAAACCTTGTAGTGACCTTGTAGTGACCAGGATTTACTTTGTTACCTTTTTACCTTCTAGAGGGAGATTGTGATTCATTAGAACTTTCTTGAAAAAGTTTATGGTATTTATATTGTTGTCAAACATATTATTTACTTGAAACTTTATTTTATTCATGACAAACTCACTGTGATTATATTTGGCCCATGAAATTTAATAACATGTATTTATTCCTGACACCATAACTAAAAAGTAATTAACTAGTTGTGCAGCGAAAACACAGTAGAAGTGACCTCAGTGGCTAAAAAGGCCATCAGGTGGTGTTTGTATTTGGACAAAGATCACAGAGTAAAAATGGGTCAGTGGGAGGGGTAGGTGCAGGGGCGGTCCCAGGGAGATCGGCGCTTGCGCAGACTGCCACTCCTCCACCCATGTTGCCCATTCCTAAAACCGCCACTGGGTGGGTGTTTAAGTTATGTGGAGGCGTGCAGCCTCTGATTTAAGGGGGGAGTGGGGCCCCCCATAAAAGACAAATAGGAACAAGGACACGAGGTGCACAACCAAGTTAATTTATGTAAATGATAAATTAAAAGATACTCATAATAAAAGAGGTATGGCACAGGCTTAGCTTTGGCTGATCTCCGATAAGGCCATGTGTCTTCAGCCAAGTGGATACCAGGATGATGTCACTCACAGGTGCTGTAGGGTTCACGAGGATCAATGGGTTGTGCTCCTCGTGTCCTTGTTCCTATCTGACACTATTGTCCTTGATGCATAACATCAATACCAAATAACCTGTGGTAGGCAGTGATGCAATGCGTGTACACTAGGATTGAAGGGGTCGTGTTATCACCACACTTCAATAATACACCCTCTTTGTGCTTCAGTTTTTTTTTCAAATGGAAAGGTTCAGAAGTATATCTTGAGAAGGAAGTATATATAAGTATATATATGAAGGAAGAATGCTCTTAATTGTAGACCCTTTACGATAAATATCAAGGTTGGCCTGGGACTTTGCCCAAGTTTTTAATATTGGCCAACTATTTTAAATTGCCCTTATATGTTTTTATCAGCAGAAAGCCAAATGATGGTCCACGTTTGTTTCTTGGAAATAATCCAGGTTATGGGGGGGATCTCTGGTAAACAAAATTCTGAATTTAGGTTCTAGTACTTCTGTGACTTTTGCACCTCAGCTTTGGCCAACAAACCAAGTAAAAAGCTAAAGGCCCCCACACACGTAGCAAGTGGGGACCGACAGACAAGTGGTAGAGTGCAGCGTGATGTATCGGCAAGCACCCTTTGTGTGCCGGCTGCTAGTTTAAATGAGGACGCTGGTCCCCATTCAAACTAATGGCATCAGCCAGATGTCCGTTCTCTGGCTGCCCGCGCTTTGGGCAACAGGCATCAGTTGCCCCATGTGGGCACCCGTGACCCACGGCCGATTTTCCCGAAAAAATGGCTGCGGCTCACTACGTGCGTGGGGGCCTTAATTTTCAATAAATGATTAGGGGTAAAACCAGGCTCGAAATTGGTATTTTAATGCTGATGTGAGATAATTCCCCAATTTGTGTCTCCTGGACCACAAAATAAATAATGTATTTTGAAATATAACATTTTAGGTTTTAGTTTGCTAGAAATTTAAACTTCTTGTGGCTAAGAATTAAAAACACATTGTGTAAAAATCACTTTGTAAAAAGATGTCTTCTAGAATACTACAAAAAATGATGATGATCGTTAGTAACTAAACACCAATAGAATTTTAATGATATTTATTTTTAAGCTTTCTAGAGAAGAGGATTTTAGGATCTTTACCTTTCCATGAAAATCTCTCATCTACCCATTGTCAAATAGGAGAGGACAAATTCCTTCACAAAAGCCTCGACTTCCCACCAGTATTATTTGTTGTTTTATGCTTTTCTGCATCATTTGCAAAGTTGGCTTTGATCAAAATTCCTGTTGGGTCTGTTGTTTTTTTTTTTTGCCACAAAAAGGAAACTTGTTTTGTTAAAAAATGTGCTTATTTGGATATTTTCACAAAGTTAAGTACCTTATTTCAAGTCACTAAGAAATCTATTAGGATCTTCTTTTCACTCTCTCCTTCCAGGACATCGGATTATGGTGGTCTCTGTCCTTATCTTAAGCCAAGTGACTGATACAGGCTTGTCAGATTTAAATAAAGCTTAGTGCCAAATTGATTAGGATAAAACAGACCTAGGATTTTAAGTTATCCATACATGGACAGACTTGTCATCCTGCCTCCTTGCACATGCGCATTTTATCAGGTGATCATGCCTTGGCACTTGTCATTTGTATACAGTTGTCTAGTCGGGCAGTTAATGGGTATGCATTTCCCACAAGCTGAACATTTGACACATATATTGAGTTGATTTACTCTTTTGTTCTTATATACAGTGACAGTCTTCATAAGCCTTTGGAAATTTGCATATGGAAAGAATTTTAGTATGTATGGATGAATACAAGCTCTTTTGACAACAGATTATTATTGGCCATGTAGTTGCCAATTTTCTTGCCAATCTATCCATTGTTAACTAAAGGTAGCCATGCACAGGTTGACTTTTGCACGATTGATCTTAGATTCGATCATCTTGTGTGATTTTAAATATCGATCATCTATCTAAAGCCTTTAGATCACTCCATAAATTTTTTATTAGATTTACCAACAACTATGTAGTGCCGGGTCCTCCCTGATAGAATACATAGTGATTGGAAGGTTTAGAAAGGTCCTCATAATGCATGATTTTGTATTGTATGTATGGGGGCCTTGACTTTGATCCTTTACTTAGATCTGTGTGCATGCTACATAGTACCATCAGATAAAAATTTATCACAAATACCTAGAAAAGTTATTAGATACTTGTATGATCGACTGAAATTTACCAACATGTCCGATCACTGCATGGTAATTTTTTTTCCCAGCAAAGTGCAAATGCCCTCCTACAGTCTCCATTGGGAAATGACGTGCCAGTCTACACTGGCGAGTCATGACCCACGTAAGGGGTGGCGTGGCAAAGGCAACAGACCTGAGTCATATAACGTTCTTTAAAGTGAGCATTGTCATGGAAAGTATAGGATGCTGTATTGCCGACATAGTGAATACCACGCCCTAAACGCTTATAACAGTGACAGAATAGTGGGCAAACCATGGGCAGGTGCTGACGTGTCCATTATGCCACCCGTGTTTTCTGGGGCTGCCTGATATATACCTTACATGCTGCAAAGACCTGCTGGTAGGTCAGTTGGCTTCCCCCCAAAAAATGGCCTTAGACTATGTCAAAGACATATAACTATGGTATGGACATTAGATTGTGAGCTCTTCCATGAGACAGGTAGTGATACCACTATATACTCTGTAAAGTGGTGCAGAATATATTGGTGAGAGTACCACTGGAATCTATGAAAATTGGCTGTCAATTAACAGTTACTTTTGTTGCTGCTGATTAAGCATGGATAATTATATCTGAACATGTGTCCACTGCTGAACCGTAGGAGCATACTGCATGTCAGAAAGGAATATGTTAGGTTTGATCATTTCTGAACAATCAGATTCCTCAATTTGAGTCCAGCTTTATCCATCTTTAAAAAAATCCTTAGCTGCTGATTTTGTGTTTTGTACTGTTGCCAAAAGCTGCGGAGAAGGAGCCAGAGGGCTGCAGGCAGTCCAGCAGACACCAGTTAGACATGCCTGGACTACATAGTTGTATAGCTGAAATTTAGGGTGTGAATGTGATCAATTGAGAGCAGCAAACTTTTCAACTGCTTTCATTCCTTCAAAAGCTAATAGATTTCCAATTGGTTGTGCTACCACAGCTGCTCTAATTTAAGAATAAAAAGAATAGAGTCCTTTGTGGCCGGGGCATTATCTGCCATTGATCTGAAAATTTTCTCCCCTTCTTTGCTTCTTTTCAAAGACACATCATCTACAAAGATTGACCCTGCAGGAGCTGTGTAGAGATTGCGCTTGTTCAAGGGACTGAAACTTAAGTCCTCCCTTCCCTGCCTTTTTGCAATTAAAGGTATTGTAAAACGGTGGGCTCAACAGATGGGTCCAGAGACCATTATTGTGCTGTGTGCCCCCCTTCCATCCATTTCCAGCGCAGGCCGATTAGCATGGCAGGCTTGCAGATATATCAGCACGTGCTGTTCATAAATCTCTAATAGGACAATGTGAATTCTATTGTTACTCGGTGGATGATGTGGAAGGAATGGGGGCGAGAGCACACAGCTCTTCCTTGGGTTCCTCAGAGAGAGAGAGAGAGAGAGAGAAAAGATACAAAAGGCCTATTATTTGAATCTGATTCTAAACCTAAAAGTATCTTCAGTGTGTTAATAGCTTCCTAGAACACTAAGTGCTTGTCACATAACATGGGCACAGTGAGTTTCAATGGAAATGTACTTACGCATCTATGTAAATAGGAAGAATATAACCTTTAGTCAACATGTTCCAAGCTAAGATGAAATTTGAAAAAATGTTTAGAGGTATGCTACATATACATGGAATGATATTTAAAGTGGCTCTGCCATCAGAAAAGTTTTATTAGTATAGAACAAAGTAAAAAAATCAAACAAACATTTATCCTATGGGTCACAATACAATATGCTGGATCAGGCATAGGACCATACTAACTTTTTGACCCAATGACGTTATGAGTCATCCAATCATGGGCGAGGAAAGCACAATGTCATGTTTTCTTTACTTTGTTCTTATATTTGATTGAGTATTTTTTGCATTTTACAAAAGTTTCCAACATGAAATTTCAATTAGATGTCCATTTCCATCTTGCATTGAAACTACATGCAATGATGATAGTTATATGTCAATTCAATGAAAGTAGAGGTTCCGCACTTCGGGATAAAAGTCCAAACAATATCCTTTATTTCAAATTATAAACAGCATTCAGTTCACACATGGGTCCCCCCCTCAGGGATCACCCCCTCTGACGCGTTTCACTAATTAAGAGCTTACTCTTAGATAAATAAGCTCTTCAAATAAGTTTGTAATAAGGGAAATTCATCAAAGGGGGTGATCCCTGAGGGGGTGACCCATGTGTGAGCTGTAAGTTGTGGGCAAGAGGGAGGGCGAACATGCTTGTTCGCGGCCGAACTGTCCGCCTTGCGGACCATCACTACTTATGTGTACTGTGAAATAAAATGGCGGCAGAGATTCCGCTTCTTTAAACATTACTTGGGTAAACCAAAGCTTAAAAGGTAAAAGAATTCACATTTGCTTACTTTAACATTTTAGAGTCCCTCCCCTCGCCGGACACACAACCCCCCCCATTTCTTTGGATGGGGGATTAATGCCCGGAGGGGATAGGATTGGGTGCGCGCCCCCCTGAGCGGCGACTCCTGGTCCTCCCTTTCCATCGGACATATGGTAGGACGAAATTCCGCCCTCCATGACAGGACGAGCCGCTCACAACCCGAGTTTCTCTGGCAGGGAATGGGACGGAGCTGGACGCATTCACAGGCGCTTGGCCCCGCCCCCTCTCCACGTTGCCATGGACGCTCGGGTTGCTATTCGCCCGCATTGGTGCCTCCGTACTCCTCACAGAGGAGCCGCAGACTTCCGTTTACGGCCACATAAATGGCCGCACGGAGACATGGCGGCTACTCACTGTTTTGGAGACTACTGTGGCATCAGCCGCATTCGGAGGCCCCCAAACTAGGACTCAGCACCTGGACCACATAGCCGCCTCTAGGACTCGGCACATACACGGGGCCAAACGGCATCCTCCACACCCAGGTACTTTAGGACCATTATACACTCCCACTGTGATACCTATGTGAAACTAGTCATCCCCCTGTCAAACTCTGCATATCCCTATTACCACCCCATTTACGACTATATTTAACTGACATAATGTGATTGATGATAAGTAGACTAAGCAGACGTAATGTGACTTATAATAAGCAGATTAACCCTACGTAGTCCCTGTAATGATAGTCCCTCACACACACGTTATGTATATCCACCAAACTCTGCAGATTCTTATCACCAGCCTATGTACAACTATGTTTAACCCATGTAAGTGATTGACAAACTAGTAGATTAACCCCATACAGTTCCTGCAAAGGAAGATTCTCATATACATGTTATGTATATTTGTTTCAGACCGCACTGGAGGTGGTCTGAACTGCTGTACACACACCCCCCATAGCTCCCATCACCGTCGGTGGTGAGCGTTGAGGCTGCCTGGTCGGACCTGACCCCACAGTTTGCTAGGGGAGATTCCAGTGCCTCCTGACCTAGAGATCAACCTCTCCCCACTCTTTTAAGAGGCGTAAGCTTAACAATACTAAGGTATGTGACAATGTGACTCCCAGATACTCAAGTTTACTCACACTCACAAGATATATCTCCCCCTCTCCACAGCATAACCACACACATCGGTATGTGCACCGGCCTGATGAAGCCTTATTGGCGAAACATGTAGCCCTGCGTGCACCATATCCAATCCATCAGGAACGATCCATCCCATGGCCTCTTGTGTATTGTATATGCTTTTTAGATATTATGATGATGTATTAGCACATCATAGCTCTGTATCATATGTTATGATTGATGATAGGTTATATTACATTTATTACATATTGGGTCTTACATACAGGACCTGGATGAAACCAGGTAACCTGTAACCTGTAACACCAAGATCATATATTGTGTGATTCTCCTTGATCAATAAAATAGACTCTTAACATATCCCTATGACTGCACCATTGTATCACTGGTCCAATTAGAGTCCCCAGAGGGATCCCCTTTTCTGTATTTCTATAGTATCCTAGGGATGGGAACAGTGGTTAAAATTACCCCCCAATCTCACCCAATTTTTTCCACATTTTAGAGTTTGTAGTAAGGTTAATGTTGTAAAACATAGAGTAGGGTGTTCAGGCAGTTGCAGTAATTTATATCAACCAAAAAACTGGTGTAGTCAATCAGCTGACATTTGACATTGTCCAACAGTAGTTACTTCCATGCCTTTCACTGCTTTGTTCAGAACATTGTATTCAGTGGCTTTAAATGTATTTTAATGAACCCTTCCCCCACAGGCACATTCACTAGTTTCCCAATTACTCTTGCACCCTGTCACTTGTTTTGCATACAAAGACAGAATTGGCTCCCTAGTGAGAACAGGCCAAAGATCACATTAGTGGTCCCCTGTTCCTATTGTTGAAGGGACTCTATCACTTTAAAAAAAAACAAAAAAACGCTGAAAGGTGTAAAGTGCAGTCACCCCAAGGAGCTTATAGTCCACCTGCTAGTCCTGAATGACATACCGTTGTGATAAGGCAAAGCCAACGGTTGGTAGTTGAAAGTTTGTCTACTACAACTTCCCTTCCCTGTACATTCCTAACGACGTATCACTATATATATACAGAGAGGGTCTCTACAAAGGAAATTTGCCACACTTTGTCCTGTCTCCCAAAACTACCTTCAGGTCAATGCATTGTAACATCAGAGTGTCATAACACTTTACCAGCAGATTTTATGTTAAATTTTATCTCATGCCAAAACTTTTCTCCTCAGTGTTGGATAAAATAGGTAAAGACTTGATCTTGTGTCAGATTTTTTTTTTATCACTTTAGCAGTTATGGAATATCAACAATCTATTTGTTCTGAAATGTTTTTTTCCCCCTAGAAGTAACATTGCAAAATGAACATAGACAATTATATTTTAAAAAAGCCCTGAAAACCCACCTCTTCAGTCTTGCCTACCCATCCTCTCACTCCTA
>CM070035.1:145412310-145426799 GCA_036250615.1 Ptychadena robeensis | reverse complement strand
AGAACAGTAATGTAATAAATCTCCAAGTCTCTTCTGTCTATGGCAGTATGGAAGAAATAGCAAGCCATTCTCTAAACAACTGCACAAATAAATACTGGTATGTGTATGTTTTTTATGTTTGGCCTGGAATGTGTTAGTGAAACATTACTATTTCTTTCCCAGGATAAGTATAGCAGAGCAGACCTTCCAAACAATTTGCCATAAGAATAACATATTAGTGCCCCCTGGCTACATTGTCACTTAAAATAACACATTTCTGATTAGCAAAATAATCTTAGATCTCGCATACTGCGCTTTGGAAGAAAGGAAACAAGTGAGCCATACATGGGAATAAAGTTTTGTTGCTATTTTTGTTTCTGAATTTTTTTATGGCAATGTTGTTCCAAAAAAAAAAAACTCTCAATCTTAGTATGGAGTTATCATAAAGTTTTAGGGTTCATAGATAGGAAGCAAATATTCTACGCATGCTAGGTCATTTCACATTCAACACTGACTATCTGTTCATCTGTCGGTATGAATGTAGCTCTGACCTTCTGGGTATGTAGACCTTAAGTAGCAATAAATAGTACAAAATGCATTTGTAATAATTAATAGCTTAAAATAAAGTTTAATTTGCTAATATTTTCTTATTGCCCTTGTATGTACATAATATTACAGCGTTCACCTGAAAGTAAATTTTTGCTCCCAAAGATGCCCTATGTCTTATTTTTGGGGGATGTCTTTTTTTTCCATGAAGAAGAATACTGCACTGGGGTATCAGGGTGGGGGGATCACTTAAAATGACATGGGGATCAATAGGAGGAATCAAAATGACACAGGGGGGATCAGAGGGGGAATCAAAATGACACAGGAGACTCAGAGGGGGGATTACCATTTTAGTAACCTCTTCAAATCCTCCTGTGTCATTTTGATTGCCCCCTCTGATCCCCCCTGTTCAGAGTTGCAGTACCGTATCTTTGGGGGAG
Source organism: Ptychadena robeensis (assembly GCA_036250615.1). Taxonomy (NCBI): domain Eukaryota; kingdom Metazoa; phylum Chordata; class Amphibia; order Anura; family Ptychadenidae; genus Ptychadena; species Ptychadena robeensis. Next base: position 145,425,834 of record CM070035.1, on the reverse strand, counting down.
CCTTATTTTCGGGGAAACAGGGTACTTAAAAAACCTAAAACTTTCAGTTTTCATTACTTATACTGTATTAAAAGCCAGTGATGGGTCTGTGCTTCAAGAAGGTTGTAACTGGGTTGTTAGGGTGCTGTACATGGCTTCCAGAACATACCAAGTGGTAATGCCCACATGTTGATCCTCTATTATGAACTTGTACTTTTATAGCACTGACATATAATGCATCACTTTACATGGCACATAGTCATATCACTTACTGAAACTAAAGCCTGCCATACACACAGCGATGTGTGCACTTGCGGCCGTTGGTCGGCAGCAATATCGGCTGCCGATTATGGGTGCCCACTTGCAAATTGTGCAAATTACACACCTAACCGCCCCATCCACTCCTCCAGTGACCTACTAATGACATCCACACTCATAACCTAATCACACGCACGGCTTCAGGACTTCTCTAGGGCCATTTCTCTTCTCTGGAACTCTCTCCCTAGCCCCATTAGACTTGCTCCTACTTTTGGCTCTTTTAAAAAAATCCCTAAAAACTCACCTCTTCAGTCTGATAACCTGTACCTGTATGTACTATAATTTGTTGTATTTCCACATAATGTATTGGTCAGCACTGCGTAATATGTTGGCGCTATATAAATAAATGATGATAATAAAAAATAGTGTACAAACCATAATTCGAACCTGGGACCCCAATACTACATGGCCAGAATGCTAGCCACTGAACCACCACACCCCGACTCTATGCTTAAAGAAAATTAAAATGCCATTTCTGAATTAATAATGAAATGGGTCAGGGACAGCAAGACTAGGGAGGAATGATCAGATAATGTTTATCCATCATCCATTATGTGGCTACTATGACACACTTTTAGTCCTTGGAAAGGGACCCTGTTCAACCGTGCAACATCAAAAGTATAAGGCTGGTGCTCAACTTCAAATTCAAGAACTGTTGGCAGTTGTGTACTTTATTACTTTATTGGGCAGATGTAATGGTTGTAATATGGTTTACTCTTTGAATAATACAATTCTACATGAGGATAAATGTTTATTAGGTACCAGGAACTCACATCATCCCACAGATACTTTCAAAATGAACTGATTCAATATGGACCTAAAGCCTTGTCATGGATGCATTCATATTAAAAAATATCCTTTATTGTTTTATGATGTCTGGGTTTAGTAAAACAAATGTGATCTATTACTGTTTATATATTTTATGCAATAGTGATAGTTATAGTCAAGATTGCTCCCTAGTGGTTGAGACGAACCCAGTTCGTCCGGAGTTTGTTTGAAAAACAAACTGGGAACAAACCGGGATTGTAACAACCGACCATACACTGGAAAGCTCTATATTCTCTATTAGTGATGAGCGGCATAGGCAATATTCGAATTCGTGATATTTCGCGAATAATTCTACTAATATTTGATTCTATATTCGGAAATTCGAATATTCACGGTAATACCATGGGTTGCGAAAATCATATTCGCATCACGAAAATCTTTAAAATGAATGGTCACATGCTATGTTTATTTTCGCAATGCGAATATTATTTTCGCAATACATGGCCATATTGCGAATATTCGGAATTGCGAATATCCGCCGAGATATTCGAGATATTGGCGAATTCTCGAATTGCCGATATTCACTAAAAATATTCAGCATTCGAATATTCGAGCTCAACACTATTCTCTATACAGCTATACACCATGGTTGACACTGTAGAGGGGGGGGGGGGTGGTGCACCATAGACCTCCATTGTAATCGAGGGGCGTCTATTTTACAGGTCAGAAAACAGGGTAGACAAGGGGGAGGGCGGGCAGTTCAAGCAGAGTAGGGGCTTAACGGCGTCGTAGAGGTTGATGGTTAGGTAGGTTAATACTAGACCCCAGGGAACACCTATTCTACTAAAGTTGGCCATAAATTGGTCAATCGTTCTGTTGGATTGACTTAAGAAACCGGTTGGTAGGAAATCAACATAGAATTAAAAATGAAATTTTTTATGCTTTTTGGTCTATTTGTATCTGATTTTGGAGCATGTGTATACACCTAAAGCTTCCTAACTGGAAAGGAATCAAGTTTAAGGAATTGGTTTCTGATCGATTACACTGTAAGGTAGTATGACCAGTGGATACTGGATGACAATTGAAATAAAAAGTACACAAAAAGTTTCATGGATAACTTAACTTACTGTCCAAAAGTGTACACAACTATGGATAAAATGTCTACAAATATCCCCTACAGTGAAAGATGACTATCAACCTCAACTAGCATTGGTATTCCTATGACCTACATCTTTATCTGAGAATGGGAACATCTGTATTATAAGTTATAAGACATTTAAACTTATGAAACCAAGACCCTCATTATCTACCATTGACTCTTAAAAACATGGGATATAAACCCAAATTAATCTGTCCAGGTTTTTGCTGCTTTGGTTTCTACATCTCATTTTGCTAGTATATTTAACATGGCCTAGGCACCTTTCCACATAGAACTCCAGGACATTTCACAGGTTTTTGCTAATTAATGTCACCAGCATGGAAATGGGAAAAGGTCTGCAAACAAACTGAGATTTTACAGCTAGTGCAAGACATTTAGGCACTAATTAGCTGGTGCTATGGGGGTGAAAATAGACTACTAGCGATCATCAGGGGGAAAAATCCAGGGATTTTGACCTTAAAGCAGCCCATACACGGGTCAGATTTTCAATCAATTGACTTAAAACGATCAATTCTTTAGTCGATTGATTGAGAATTGAGTTTTGCCCACCTGGTTAAATCGACTTAATCCGATCTGAATTGAATGAAAATTCAGTCGTTTTTTGATCGGACTGGATGGTAAATTTTGATCGGTCGATTGAAAATTGGTTCGGTATTTTGAGAACCAAGTGTGGTCAACCAATTTTTGATCGATTTTTTTCTACCTATTCTACCTCACATTCTGATTGAAACTTTAATCGGGACTATTTTGGATCGATTGTTTTGTGGATTGAAAAAAAAAATCTATCAAAAATCTTGTACTACATATGGCCCATGATGATACAATTTTATACCAACTTAAAAATTTATCGTTTTAAGTTGATTGATTGAAAATCTGACCCATGTATGGGCTGCTTAAGGCACATTTAGCCTGTCTGCCGTAGACTTCATCCTTCCCCTCCGGACAAATGTGGGAAACAGTGACTTGAAATGCTAGACAGCTGAAAGTGAATGTTGACTAATCTGCAGCAGAACCAGATTTGTTTTGCTACATACTGGTCATTGGCCAAGAATTTCAGAGGAATTACTTGGATATTGTTGAAAAGTTAACCCCTTTTTAAAAGTTGTAACTCCTCTGTATCCCCCTTCCCTTCCCCCTTGCAGAGATCCAGTTTGGTACAGTAATAGGAAGCAAACAAGTCAATGTGGTTAACTGTGAAAAAAAAAAAATTAAAAACAAAAAGTTGGATGCATTCCTTAAAATGGAATGTTTAAAAAAGAAATCTGTCAACGGAAGACTTATTAGCTGTGCCTGGGAGACACATGAGTTGGACATTTGTTACTCATGCCAAACTGGTTGAGAATCAGTCGAAACTTAAAGCCTGTGAATTCTTTTGCAGGTTCCCCCAAATTCTTTGACAGTCGGTTCTTATTAAAGTTTGAAAGTATTAAATTTTTTTAATAAAAAATAACTACAGTAAACAAATTGTTAATGCTGAAGCAAAGGGGGGGGGGGGGTGATTTCAGGAAATATTATAATGTAAAACATTTTTAAATATCTGTTTAAAGCCACGAGTAATTTTATTAATCATGCGAGTTTATAAACAAATAGATTTCAGAGTTTATAATTTACAGCTGTGCGGTGAAAAGATGTTTCCAGCAAGCTGTTACTTTATTAGGAAGGTCCAGTGGCTCTTAATTGACAACATTGTTCATTGCGCTGCAAATATTTTTGGTCAGACATAGTAGATTTTTATAGTATTAAAATATTATTTCTAATATTTAACAGCCTTTGTGAGCAAATATTACCGTAATAAAAACATTTCAGATTTCATCTTCTTCATGGTGGAAATGAACCATCATCTATTTCTATTCTATTCCATGGGCACCAAGAGGGAAGGTTCAGTATCCAAATCTGGCCAGAAATGACCCCATTTATCTCCATGTCTTCAGGCCCCATGTATAGGCATTAAGATCTGGATTGGTACCCATGTGGTTACATGATTTGGTGTTGGTGTTGACATGTAGATGCTATGTGGTGTCACTACAACTACCATGATAGTCTCCACAAAAATTGGTTCTACTGACATGTTCTAGCTTTCAGATTATTTCTTTGCTTACTAAAGAAATAAATGGGTCAAATTTGTTCCTGACTTTTGCACAGCCGAGCGCCGTGCGCGCTCATGACACTGAGCTGTGCAGAAATCTGTGCAGAAATCTAGGAAAAAATCGACCCATGGGTGCTGTTTTCCGAGCGAGATCTATTGCCCTTAAGGTTCCCACACACGACTCAAGAGTGGAGACCGACAGATGAGCTGTGGAGAGCAACGTAATGACGTCATCACACTGCTTTCCATCGCTCACAGTATCGGATGTTAGTTTGGACGGGGACGCCGGTCCCCATTTAAACTCATGGCATCGGCCAGAGATTTACGGACATGTCTGTTCTTTGGCTGACCAAGCTTTGGGATGACAGGGATCTGCCGCCCCATGTGTGCACCCGCAATCCGAGGGCAATTTTGGCTCCGACCAATGTCCGTGAGCGCGCATGCACATCAATCGGTGACAAAATCGGCCGCAGCTCGTTACGTGTGTGGGGACCCTTAGACTGTGTTAGTTATGGGCTAAAATACTGTTCACCCTCTTTCCTCTGCGATGTGTGAGACACTGATGGGGAACCTCCAGACTACCGACAACTACTTTTCATTGCTGCACTTGCTGTTTCTTTTTCCAATCCATATGCTCAAATGTTCCAGCAAATCAACAGATACCTTAGATCAGTTGGATTATCAATGGCTAAGTTGTTCATTGACTTTGTAACCTAACATCCCCCCCATTTTAAACCCCAACCCAGTAGCTCCCAACTTTGTGTTCAATCTATTTTGTAATTTTAAAAATTTATAACAATTCTGAACAGTAAAATGTCTTAATGCTATTTTTCATTCACTATTGTTTAACTATTTACTTGACCTTGAGCAACATTTAGTGGAGATTTCTGTATCTTAGAAACACAATTGTCAACTTTTGGTCCACACTGGGTTTGCCACTAGAGGTTCATCACAAACCTTTTAAAGCCTGTTGCTATTATTACTAAGAATATTATCAATGGGCCAGTTTTTCTAGAAAGGTCCAGGGCACTTGTATATATTATAGATGTTTACTTACATAGCAAAAGAGATCCCTTTACCATATATGAATTAAATGTTAAAACCCAGCCAAACACCCAGACTTTTATGCTATGTATCAACCGGAGCCTAGTGGGCCTAGCATCAGCTAGGTTAATTAACTTGAATCTTACCATATACTATTGCTATTAGCAGAATTACTGTAGTTAAATTTTAACACAAATCTTACAATCTAAAAACAAAATTGGGAAGTGAAGTAAAAATATAACCTTTATATAACCTTGCCAAATGTCAATGTCAGGATTTGCCTTAGGATGCCGCACAAACTGGATCATACACAATCATAATGATGAGTAATTAATTTTGTAATGTGCTATATACAGTAATATGCTTGGCCAACATGAGCCTAACCATTCAATTAGTAACCCCTCTTTTATGTTGGAAATGTGTTACCTTGCTAGTCTTTCAACAAGTAGTAGTAGGGGGTGTCTAGATAAGGTTGAGGTTTTTTTTCAGCATTGTAACTCCTTTGACCTTGAATAACTTTTGACCTGCTGAAGGACCACAGACTCTTTGGTATTCTTATTTTTGGATAAGATGAAAAAAACAAAAAACATAGAGAAGCATGAAAATAAAGGTACTTAAATTACAATGTGTGAGGTAATTTCTTAATGAGTTGTGTTCATAGGGCCTGAAGGGTTCATTAAGTAAAAAGATGTTGTGGAGAATTCTGGTCTTTAAAGGTAAAACGTCTCCACAGGAACTGAACCCGGTCAGAAATAGCAAATAAACTACCTCTAAATGATTAGAAGTTGACCAAGCTTTTCCGCTTCAGATCACTCAGTGCCTTCCAGCGATATGGTTTTAAAAACATTGAAATTACAGGCCCATAAAAGTACACATTTACATGTGGTCACATGCAGGTTGGAGATTGGAGAAGGCCAAAGTAGGAATGCTTGACATGAGTAGCAAAACACAGGCAGCATTAATGACAAAGCAGCAGGCTGGACTGAAACACAACATAAACATGTAAAACTTCATCTATTATTACAGGCCTGGTCCTTCTCTCTGGAGCTTACAAGGACACACAGTCATTAACTTCTGTTTTTTTCCATTGCTTCTTGCCTCTAGCGCTTGCGGAGGCTGATTAAGCGCTGCATAACCTGTGCTTTGATAACAATAAAAGGTGACTGAATACATTACCTAAAATAATACAGCTATACCTACAAGACTTCTTCACAAAACGTCTCAAAAACTTCACAAAAACTTTTTCGGGGACGGTAATATCACAATGCTTCTATTTAATTTCTCTGCTTCCCAGGTGGAACCTATGGACATTTTAATTGCAGAAGGAGGTGATTATCAAGGCTGGGCCTCTTATCTCTATCACCCCCAAATAACTCTTCCTAACTCGGATCACTATCTCCACTAACTAAAGGTGTCGACCCATGGCTCGATTTTAACAAATTCGAGCACAATCGAGCAATGTGCGCATTCACCATGCTCGATTGTGCTCTAATCTATAAACAAATAAAGCTATGGATGCCTTTATTCGAGCAGGATTATTATTATTTATTTATATAGCGCCAACATATTACGCAGCGCTGTACAATACATTAGAGTGGAGATACAAACACACAATAACCCACAGGTACAGGTATGACATAGGAGGAGTAGAGGACCCTGCCCGGACGGGCTTACAGTCTAACAGGATCAACCGATTCAACTCGAAGGCATGTCTGTCAAGCAGATAACAGACATGTCCGCAAATCCTGCTCGAAAGCCATTCCTTTGGATGAGGACCAGGGTTTAAATGATTCCCCTCAACTCTATGGTCATTGTGACAGCACCAAGCAGCGCCTGAAAAGGACATCCGTGAAACTATGCATTGCAGGTACCGAGAGGCGGGGAATTTTAATCTGGCTGCGAACAGGCGGACGTTGGACTTCTTTAATAGTCCGATCCGCCTGTTCGCGGACGGACCTGGCCGAAGTTCGGCCATCACTAGTATTGATATGTATGGACAGGTATCCGGCCAGGGCTACGCGCAAGTGCTTCTGCTCAACCCTGACCCGGGACCTGTATTTCATTCTGCATGGACTTTAAGAGACATCAGTGCAGAACAGTATAAAGTGGGGGACATTGTTTGTAAGTATGTTTTTTATTTTGTTTTGTTTTGTATTGTGTTTATTTTTGTTATTTTTTTATTTTTTTTTTTTATTTAATTAATCGACATGTTTATTTTAATAGCAGGGAGACCTCTATACTCATTGCATAGGGTGAGGGATTATATTTAGCAATGAACTAGAGTTTAGATCAATAACCTGGCTGCCCTGGTGATCCTTTTCCTTCTAAACATTACAACGGTCAGGGGTGATGTTTAGGTTCCTCACCATGATGGGTTTGTGAATTTTACGTTTTTGAACTTCAAACTTTTGGCCCAAAACTGCAGGTTCAGTAGCAGAAGACATCCACAATCGATATGTATATCTTTCTGCCCCTCTATAAAAGAGTGACCTTGCAGCAGTTGTATTTTATTTGTATGTGGCAGGCTTTTATGAGACATAATGAAAACATAGGCAAAGGCAGGGACAAGCTGAATAGTACAGATAGACTAAACAATTTTGCTTTTCAAAATATAGGTAGTCTATGATAGGACATGGTTTCACATTAATGTGCAGGTACTTTAGGTGCATTAGGTTCTAAGTAGATTCCTTCCCTTTAACTTAGGTCAGGGGTGTCAACCTCAAACATAGGCCAAATGATACCTTGGACAAAGTCACTTGCCAACTTTCATATTTATCAAACAAAATGTCTACAATTGAGAAAGTTTTTCCTTCCTCTGAGATATAACAATGAACCTTTTCATCTGAAAGCTAACTGGAAATATGGAAAAGTTTTACTTAAATATTGAATCTGAAATGATGTCATTTAAATGACTCAAAAAACTCTTGTGGACTAAATACAGTTACACAGTGGGCCAGAGTTTGCTCCCCTTGTCTTAGGTAGTAAATGTACATTCACAAATACGGTTCTTATCAAACAGAAACAGGTTAATTTTATACTCACTAAGGTCCTAAATGTTTTTGAGACACCAGCAGCACTCCAAACCCAGAGCTAAAATTGTACAATAATGGGTGCATAGTACAACAACTTAAAGCTCATTGCCCAATACAGTGTGGAGTAAACAAACATACAGACAGAACTGTATCCTGTCATAGCAGCAGAACATCCACTGGCAACTGAAATGTTTGAAGGACCATTCCTCAAGCAGTAGTAGCATCTCTTCAAAGTAGATATGGTTCATGGTTTCTATTTAGAAACCAATGCTTGTGTGAATAAAGTGGGAAAAAGAGTTTTTTTCTTAAATGACTGAGCAAAAAAAAAAATCTAAGTATACCATAAAAAGTATAATATAATGGACAACCAATGAGGGCATATTGGAACCAAGAGTTAAACATCAACATATATTAATATAATATATTTAAAAAACATATAAATTAACAAAAATGTTATTATACGATGACTCCATAAGCAGAAGGAGTCTTGGGGCTGCCCTAGGCCCAAGATTTTGGGGATTTAGATGTGACCCAGATCAGAGGTACCGACCACAAGGATAAATACTACAGACAACTTGAATATCAAAAGAATACATTTTATTCATATAAATAGGTGAAAAGAACCCAACATGCTAGAATTAGGTCAGCGGCTGAGCAGCCATTTCCATTCCACAAAGTCCACTTGGAATTCTTTGAATCTCAAGGGGAGAGCGACCAATACCTTCTACCTTGACCTCCATTCGATATATTTTTTCTTTTTCGTTTTTTTTTTTTACAAAAATTTTATTACTTTCAATAATAACAAAATCTTGACAAAGCTGTGACCAATTTGTTTTACAGTAATAATTTTAGAAAAGTTCAGCATTTACACAAGGTTATCCCACAAACCATTGTTCCTTGAAAAGACTGAGGACTATGTCATCACATGTGGCCAGAGTGCTAATCCATCTATGTTAGCAGCAGTAAACCAGGGTACACACAACCATCTATCTGGCCCATATAATATGTGGCCATCGCTGTTTTGGAAAACAGCCATATCGGACATGACCGCTAAATATGACATCATCACGCTGCTGCAGGGAACATCGGACGGCTCAAATATCGAGCTGTCTGTACCCTGCTTAAGGGTCCCCATACATCTTTAGATTTCTCTATCAGATTTCCTTTAAATCTCCTTTTGTTGGAGTAATATGAGGGAATTTCTAAACAATCAAATCTACCTGTGTTCAATCGCAGAGGACCGTATACTACATAGTTGTTGGTAGATCTAAAGGATATCTGACAGAGAGATATAAAGGTGTATGGTCAGCGAGATAATATTTATTAAGAGATAATGTTTCTAAGCAAGTGAAATAACCTTAAAAGATCCCTTTTCTTTCCTCCTACATACCAGCTGAGGACAATGGTGTGACTCCTCGCCATTACATACACTCAGCATTCTTCTCTGATAGTTTAGTAGGAGGTTCTGCTCATCTTTTTAAATTCACACAAATCTAACAGACTTCCTTTCTGAAGCATTTACCCGTGGGAGGAAAAGAAAATAATGTAATGCTAACGAAGACCAAATACCAGAAGATAAGGATTGCCATAAATCATATTCTCTCCTCTGATGTCACTTATCTTTCACATATACAGAAATGTTAATGTGCATAGAATGCAATATAATTCTTGTAGAAAAATGGCCGTGTCGCCATCCATATCCATATATAAGAGACAAAAACAACACCTTCAACTCCATGGATCCTTCTTATGACCCATCCTCTGGTATTTCAGTGAATTCATCTTACTACATTGGATTGCTTTCTCAAGACCTCCCTGCAATGTTTCATTACACTTTAAATTTTTTTGCAGGTTTGTACAGAGAAGAATGAAACTCCCCCATCAATTTATTTGTGCTGGTTGCATCTAATTTGGACGGTTTCCCTACACTTATCCTAACGTTTTAGCAGGAACTCAGAGTATAGATCTATAGATCTATAAAGTTGGGGATTTTTCTTATTTAGACAGTTGTCACAAGAACAGATGCTTCCACTGGAAAGATTTACCTTAAGCTCCACCTTTTCTTGTAATATTTGTTAATTTTTATCTCTTATTCTATGTGTGGTTGTACAGGTCCTAGGATCAACCAACGGCAGGACTGCAAAATTGTTTATTCAATGGATAAAACAACTTGAGGGGGAAAGCTTAACATATGTTTAGGGAAAGAGTTCAGAAAGTTATTCCAGTAAATGGAATAACTGGTACTTGCACGCCATTGGAAGGTACGGAGACAGCCGACTGTATCTTTGGGACAGCAACATTGCCATCCTGACCACGGTACACCCCCTAGTCTTTCAAATACCATGGGCGAGGTTGATAATCTGCAAAGTGGAAACAATGCCTACTGATGGCAGAACAGGAAGTTATCAACAATCTTTCTGTCAGGATCAACAGTTTTACACTTACTAAATGGCCAACAGTAGGAGTCGTTTTTAAGGTTTGCATACTCTTTAAACCAAGGATGTCAAACCCAAATTCACAGTGGGGCAAATTCGGGGGCCAATCTTCATTCTTTTGGAATTCATGGGCCCATAGGGTGGAGTTTGACACCCCAGGACTACACACAGGGATGGTGCAGACATGACATATATTGTACATACTCACTCTACATGGCCCACTGTACTCTGTCCCACTTTTTCTTCCATCCAGTGCTGTTTCTAGCTTTTTGGGGGCCCTATGTGAGGCCCTCTAGTACCTCCCCCTTGGACAGATGGAGGGTAATATCACCAATACATTGCACCACCCTCCCCCCTGGACAGAGGGAGGGGAATGGACGAGATGAAGGAGGATTCGCTTTTGTCTGTTTACTGCATGATCGATCTGTTCGGCTCAAAGTGGGTCTGGGGAGGAAGGGATTATGTAGAGGAGCTTGGGGGCCCTATGCATGTGCATATTCTGCATAGCGCAAGAAATGGCCCTGCTTCCACCAGACCCACCCACCAGGTACCTCTTTCCCCAGCTCTGCCAGCCCCGCATACACACTGCGAGCTGAAATTACTGCACCTTCATTCTTCCATTCTAGGGGGAGATCCCTACAAATAGGGGGCTCACTTTGATGAGCGATGGGGACTCGTAGTTCTCTGCTCTGCTAGAGTGGGAGGGTGAAGGTGTGGTAAGTGCAGATATATGACAGATATCACAGATGTTTCATGGGACAAGAATGTTAGCTTGGCGTGCCAAACTTAACCCATGGCCTAGAAGTTGACACAAATGCTTTAAACCCTATTGCACTTATAAGTTAATTGACCTACTGGTTTGTAGAACTTAAATATTATTATTAAGGTCCTTGGAACCCCTTCTATGTGTGAGTGTAAGTTCTTGTGACAGGGATCCATGTGCTCTGTAACAAGCAGCTGATGAATAGGTGGGGACAGGGTTTGCCCAGCGTTATGCCCCGGATGCACCTGCTGGAAGTGAGACCACCAATGACTTTATAGAACATAAGCTATTTATTGTTGGCACGTCACAAAAGATCATTTGTCTGGGATATAGCGGTAATTCAACCACCAAGTGTAGCTGGAAGACTCACATTAATAAAAATGAGGCACATTTTTCCAAATAACATATTGGTAGATGATGTCAGGCTCATATATGTAAGCCACTTAATGGCACTCACGAAACGTAGCGAAAGCTTTTAGTTACAGTGTTAGTAATCTGCCCTCTTCAACCTTCATGGCTTCTATCTGAAATATTTTTACCCATCACTCGTGAGAATTTCACTTCTGAACTAAAAAAAATGTTTAGGGTCAGACATGGAAAACATGTCTTTTGGTTGATGCTGGAGGACGGCCAATTTTAATAAATCCTTTATTAGAAATGCACTATGGTACTTGGGAGAAAAATGCAGACACATAGAAATGCATACATAGCATAACATAGGAAACAGTATAAGTCAGTAAATTGCGTGCTCTCCAGGTCGTCTTTCATCTATAGAGGATGATATCATCTTCTGGTTGGAATGTATCAAAGTGTCAGCAAAAACAATTAATGGCTACCAGTTATACCCAGACCTTCATTTTAAAAACTAGGGTAGGCATCAGACACAGCGGGGGTTATGGTTTACTTCAATGGGTGGGCACTCTTAAAAATAAAATATGCATATTATGAATTTACTTCAGGAAGCAGGGGACTGACATGCAGTTACTTAATACTCCCAGCTAATCAGACAGAGTTCACCTATATCTGTTATCCTATACACCACCTTGGCAATGCGATTTGTAGTCAAGGTTTCCAGGTTAAAGGTGCTTGTACACTGGCCATTGTTTTTAGCTTCTTCCTCATCAGAGCCAATAAAACATCTATCTAATGTCCTACAAACAAGAGTATACTAAATCAATAATTTGTTGAATGAATATGGACTGATCAATGAAATGACAAAACATTACAAAACACCCATAATTTAACAAAAGAAGGGGCTTTTATGGTATCTGCATCTATGAATCATATGCGAATAAACTGTATAAAAATGTCTTTACTAAAATGAAGACCTAGTGATATAAAAAGTTTAACAATAAAATATATATATATACACAAATTTCATCTTAAAAAAGTTCCCCCGAATACTGAGCACACGTTTCCATCAATCCATTGACAAGTTTCCACCCTTAGGGCTTCTCCAGGGGGTATCAGAGCATTCCCTGCCAGTTACTACCCCATCATGAAGCGACTGATTGTTTTCGTTAAAGGGCTGCTCTGATTGGCTGGTGGCTTCAAAGGAGTGTTTCCTCATTTTTATCCATTATGTTGGTAAATGGGTTAACAATGGTTATCCAGGTAAGGGATCGGTATACACAGGGGTGGTACTGGGCAAATCAGTGCTCTAGACGAGCACCACTTTGGCCCGAGGGTAGGGGCGGATTGCTGGGAGTCACAGACTTACGGACTCCTCCAGAGATGAGCATCTCTTTCCCTATGCGCTCATGCCCCTTGATAGATGGGTGAGCTGGGGGAAAGGAATTTGGCTAGCAGAAAAAAATTCTGATGTCCAGATGCTGCCCCCTCAGCATTATGCCGCCCTGAGCAACTGGGCATATTGTCCATATCTAAAACAGCCACTGGGTAAACCTATCAAAAAATATATGGCCACCTTAAACCTGTTA
>CM070035.1:145389251-145411968 GCA_036250615.1 Ptychadena robeensis | reverse complement strand
TCTATCTATCTATCTATCTATCTATCTATCTATCTATCTATCTATCTATCTATTTTACTTCCTCTTTTTATCTCTTACTTATCTGATCTGTCTATGCACAGATTTAGCACCAGACCCTATTTTGAATTGCAGTGCAGTTTAATTATTGGTCTGTCTTTTTCAGCCTGAAAATTACAGCGAGCATTAGTCGCCTTCAAAACAGTGTGCCCGGAGCAGCCCGGAGGACTCTAATTTTCAAGTGCAGTCATGACGCCATAACGTCACCTGCTATCACTTACATGCTGAAGTCTATGTGACTCACTCTGCACTTATATGTGTCTGGGATGACTGATGTTTACCTGCTGATACAATATATGAGTTATTCTTTCATGTTGTCTGGTCATACACATCGAAGGCCACACAACACTGTTTCAAGAAAGTTACCCTTAACACTTTAAAAAAAAAAAAAGTACACAAGTTTACTAGGGGAAAAATCCTTGAAACCAAAAACAAATGCAGATCCAACGAATCTAGAGATTTCTAAGCTATAATATATATATAATTGGTTTTGGGGATAGATGTTCTTTAAGTACAGACTAATAGACACTATTGGGAGCCAGTTGGAACAATGACATAAACTATCTCATCTTCTTCTTGTTTCTGATCACTTGTTTGCATCACTGACATTTTTTGGCATACATTGTTTTTTGTATAAAAAAGTGCCAAGATTTTTGCGATTTTTCACCAGTTGCTCTGTTTGCAAAGCTAAAATCCTCGGTGTCATTAACATTACAGTTGAAAGTGCAATATGTGGAATGTTTATTTTGTTAATAGGAAATCTCATTCATCAGATACTCTTCATACAAATACCTTTTTGTGACAGTACTGTAATGTTGAAACTCCATTGTTAAATATAAATATGAATTCTAATATTTTTGAGGAACTCAAAACTACGATATTAAGATCTTTGGACAAGGCCTAAAGAACAGATGTATTTTGAAGAAACCCAAAACAAAACAGAATATCATGATAGCAAATAGTTTATACACATGGGGCGGTCTGTGAATTTATGCGACTTCATGCCTGGGTGCTTCCATGGAAGGATTTGGGAGTCCATTGTCCTGGATTAGCTCTAATGCTTGAAGGGTAAACAACCTAGGAAATTATCCTTATCACCCTTATATTAATCATATGCATGAAATACCCTTATTGACCTTAACAAGTACTTCCTAATGAATGCCAACCTATGTGAGTGATCCTATCTGTTTACTATACCAAATGGCAGAGCAGTGTTGTAATAGGAACTGGAGGGGAGCGTTTCTATTGGCTGGATGTTTATAGTGACAAAATACAATGGACTGGGATAGCGTGATGAGTATAGCCACTCAAATGATAATAGGATGGGCATACCTGACCAATGCTTGATTTATATATTAGTCAAATGTTAATGTATAATGTCCTAGAGTTGTAGAGAATGTAATGTCTAGGGGAAAGGGAGCTATTGGTTTGCTTTGTGTTATTAACCTCCATAGCGCACTGCTGAGGTCCAGATTTCTGTATCAAAAGTGCACCATAGACTTCAATGATACATTTTTCTTTATGTTGTAGGCCTGTAACTTCCCAAAATATGTCCGTACAAGGGTCTTACAGACATCCTGAATATAATAATGTTTGAAACAAACAATTATGTAAAATAAAACTTAAAAAAAAAAAAAAATAATGAAAAAAACACAAAAATCAGGGCACAAAGCTATGCTGCTATGTACTTAATCTCGCCCAAATAAAGTCTCTGGTGCCCCAGATGTGCCCATTTGCAGTTAACCCTCTCTAACCCGGTGTGATGAAATCACTTTTTTTGTGGGTTCTACAGACTCCGTTTCTGTAAGGCAGCAGCTTGTCCTTCCTGGCGCCGAAGCACGGGCGCTGGCCTTTGCAGTCACTTCCTGCTCCGCTCTGCACTGCAGCCTGCCCTGAAGGAGGCACACAATTCCCCATTAGGAGATTCGGGCACACATCGTGGGTGTCTTGTTTGCGGTGAGTGTCTGCTTTGCGGGGGGTGTCTTATTTGCGGGGGGTGGCTTCGTTCAAAGTTTTTTTCAAACAGGGGGTGTCTTATTTGATGGGGATGTCTTATTATCGGGGAAACACGGTACCAAGTCAATTATAGTACCATCCATTGATTTCACTTTTTAAAAAATAGCCTAATAAATTTACAAGGCACATTGGAATTATACATTTCAAACATTCACCTGATTCAAAAGTCATCTGATGTGATTGAATTCAGTGATGATTTGTGGATGTCATAAGCCTGTAACTGGATCAGAGATGCTTATCAGATCACACATTCTCTTTATAGATATATTGTGTAATGAATATTGACAGAACAGGGTCACTGACCAAATTGTTAAAATATTTCTTTCGCATTCCATTTCCCGTGTGAAAGAGGCTTTTTTAAAATGATCAATATATTTGTCTTTAGTTCTACGAATTACGAAAGCTGGGAATAACATTGGTACTTTTAAGTAAATTAGTTTATGATAAAATGACAGTTAATTTTTAGTTACCTTTAAATAAAATAGATTGAGTTAAAAAACCAAAAGAAACTGACAAAAAAGATACCAAATTCTGTACTTCTTCTTCGACAACCTTTGTTGCCACGACAGCATTGTGGCCGATTGATGGAAAAAGTGCTCGGTGGTCGAACGGACGAAAAAACGGGCGGAATCCGCCCGTGTATTTCTACCTTAAGGCTTCAGACAAAGGATCCGCCCCTGTAACCACACCATTCAGTGGACCCTCTAGGTGGTTCAAAATCCATAGCATGCAAAATATGCCTCTGAAAGTACCCATTGTGTATGCTCAATATTTCTGCAGAGCAAAGCTGAAAAATGGCCCTGATCCCCTCCACCACCTGAGATTTCCTATAACTGATTATATGTGTTTTACATATGGAAAAAAAAGATGTGGCCAAGCTGGACTTCACAGGAAGAGCCAATATCTACACACAATTGTACTTGATCTACTTATCATTACAATATGACACTTCCATTGGAGATAACATCAGATATTTTTTCTTTTTTTCTTTGAATATCATAGGTTTATAGGATGCTTACTATAGGCACACAAGGGTAAATCTGTAAAAAGATTTGAGTACAATCACTCAAAGTGCACAGTCACGGTGATTGATTGCACTCTAATCTGTTTACAAACTTACCTGTGTGTGCTTTCCTTCAAGCAGGTTCAAAAGAACTCCCCCGTCGGAGAAACTCGATTGAACGGGGTTCCAATATGTTGGAAAAACCTGTTCAATCTCCATTACTTTGCATAAAGACGTGAATAGGAACAGCTGCGGCTGCTGCCTTCTTCCTACAAAGGCCATCAGGCTCAGTGTGAAGGGGGTGGAGCCAGCACTCCTTACACTAATGCTGGCTGCTGTCATTGAGAAGCAGACCGGATTTCTTTCCAGCTTGTAGCCCGTGTTCTGATTCACACGTGCTACAATCTGGGAAGAACGAGTGCCGGAGGTCCCCATTGAACGGGAATCGATGTGCCCATGTGGTGAACATTTATTTTCTGTTCAATTGATCCCCGATCAATCACAACGTGGTGACGTCACTACGCTGTGATTGATCGGAGGTCGATTGCACGGGAATTTACCCGAGTGTGGCTAGCTTAACCTTACCCATAGGTAGTTTAGAAACTGAATTGATGGTATCTATGAAGGCAGGCAACTTCTGATGAAGAACCTCCATCAGATAGGTAAGTGCTTCCAGTAGTGCCTGTGAAGGTTCTTAAGCCCCCCATACACCTGCAGATTCCTCCATACACCTTTCATGAGACCTACCAACAACTATGTAGTATAGTGACCTCCCTGATAGAAAACATAGTGATTGGAAGGTGCAGAAAGGTCCTCCTATTACATGGTTTTGGTAGAAGAAAAGTTGGTTGTACAGAAGTTGCATGGTAATTGTATGTGGTGTATGGGGGGCTTTATTCATCCAGGTCATTGTATATCTGTAGTGTTTAATTCAAATCAACTGCTCCTGCTGTGTTTTGTTTCATGAAACAAAACACAGCACGTCCAGTTGATTTGAATTAAAAACTACAGATATGCTACCAGCAGTGTATGGGCTCCTTCAGACAGTTGGAAAGAAAATGCTGCTTCCACCAACCAGTAATGGAAAACTGAGGTCCCCCCACCCAATGCAATGTCATGTTCGTCTGACGTTCTTTGGGTGGTTCCCCATAGGAAGAACATAGAATAGCTGTCAGTGAATGACAGCCATGCTCCAACCAGGCAAACTCCGCAGACAGTGGTACTGTTGTGGTTAATTCAGACAGTTGGTTTCAGGGCAGCTGATTTAGATGACTCTCCTGTCATTAGTTTTCTGTGGTAATATCCAGGCCCTTATTTTCCCGATTTAAAAACAGTGAACCCGAACAAGTTAAAAAAGGCAGATGTCTGTTGAATAACCACCTGCATCTAATTTTTATAATTAATCTTGCGTCTTGTTTACTAGCACTATCATGAACTTTTCTATAACTTATATATAGCTTTCCACCGTGTATGGTTGCTTCCTCATCAGGATCTGAAAACCCCTGTTTGGCCCTATTGCAGAACCTTCTTTTATTATGGAGTAAAAGCCTTGGTGAACCACAGAGCAACAGCAGGTACAATAATATGAGTCCCATCTGTTCTCGAAGACATTTTCAAATGGTCTAATTTCTAACATTAAGATATGATTAAATGTAAAAAAGTACATAAAATGTTCATCTGGCAAACCTTTAGGCTGGATAAAGTCTGCCAAAAAATGTGTAATTAGCTCAAACTCCTCATTTTCATTAATATTGTGCTTTGTAGCGGCTTCTCACTTCAACCATGTGTCATACATATGTAAGCAGAACGTTTTGAAAACCAGAATAATGATACTGTACTTGCCTTTAGCTACTAAACGTTTAAGTACCCGAAATGTTCTATTAAAGAACAGACCAGGGCAAGAAGTAAAGGTCAGCTGGTTAAAGCGTCAAGGAAACTTTGCAGTTTCCAGAAGTCAGAAAAACCCAATTTGTTCAACTTGATCCAATCCATAAGAAAGCACCTGCACATTCCCTCTGACAGAATAATGTGGGGGGTCAGAAGAAGTCAGGAGTTGGGGGTGGCAGGAATAGAGGGAGGTTAGAAGGTGATATGTCTAATGACATCATCAGAATTGGATCAAAATGATGATTAAAATTTTCATTTGGTAGATTGTTCCAGTAAAGATGTAATCAAAAAGTGAACTATAAATCTAAGAACTGCGGTGGGTTGGGCTGCTTTGTGCTTTTTGCAGGACCTCAGCTGGATTAGATGGCTCATTTAATTCATCACCATGGCCTTCAAGTAAGATTAAAAATTTAATATTTCTCCTAAATTAGTATTTTTATTGACAGGAAAGTTGAAGAAGGGACCCTTTCAGCTGCTTCCAATCTTCTGAGATCACAGTACCTACCACAGAGATAAGTGTGAAGTTAGCAATTTCATAATGGTACTCTCATGTAAATTGGAACCATTAAGGAAAAGAAAGAAGGAGCTCTTATGGACAAAATCAGGGAATAGATTTTCTTTTCCTACCTTATTTTGAAGTTGTCATGTTTTATTCCTTGTGTTCATGGTGCATAGTGATTCTTAAGTTGAGCTACTCATGTTTCTATTGGGTGCAATGTTTTAGTTTAGGGCTTATTGAACTTTGGTTTGGGGAACACATTGGGCCATGGGCATGTTTTTGATGGGACACCACGCAACCAAACATAGACTGGCATTGAAGATATTTTTGGGCCACATGATAGGAATAATCGTTTTGCTGCTTGGTAAAATAGAAAGATTTAAAACCCCTGCTGTATACAAGTAGGTTAGTAAATCTGACTTTCAATGCCACTTCAAGAAAAAAACAGGGAGGCTGCATTAGTGATGTAGTGACACCAAACTCTGTGAAGGCTGCAAGCACCAACCACCAGTGTTTTCCTCTTTGGGGTTACTGTGACCACCTTAGTGACAAGTAAGTGAGACGAATGTCCGAATCACCGCTGCACTCTTCACCTGTAGACAAGCCCCTACTCAGCCTTCGGAGGATAGTTGTGCTGCCCCAGCACTCAGTTGCCCCTAGGTCTAATGATCGTAAAGGATGACATCTGGGACAGGGATTGACAGAGGACCAGCAGCGCACAAACACACAAGCCACCAACGACAACCACTTCTGTTCAAATACACCACTGAATACACTGCTCCAAGTAAGGTCTGGCAGAAGACAGAAGAAGATTTGGTACGAAGAGAAGTTTAAATTCCAAATGAGAAATCAGAAGGATCAGGCAAAAGGTGTAGTGAGGTCCAATCAGGGTTAGAGCAGGCAGTAGACAGAAAATATTCTGAAACAAAGCAATTAGATTTATAATAATCAGCTTGCACCCAGCAATAAACTATACACTATAATGGGCAACAAAGCTATGCAGCATCCAGGCTTATATAGGGAAGAGAATGTTACAGGTTATCCAATAGATGAAGTTGATCACTGTGGGGTGGTTGCCCGGGCAGTAGCAGGCCCCGTTATGGGTGAAGGAACCCGGGGGGGGGGGGGGGGGGCTCTGGGACAGAGGATATAAAAGGGAGGGCTCAACTAAGTCTAGAGCCTTTTGACAGAGACAAGTGTGAAGGAGACTTTGTCTCTATGGAGGGTGTGAGATTTGCAAGGCAGGTGTGCGGGGTGTGCAGGTGGCTCCTAGGTGAAACAATCTGCATCCTCGCATTAATCCCTTGCTCTGGGTGAGCCCCAGTTTGAAGACTGACCAGCCACTACCCACGGACATAGCTGTCTGGACTGGGCCTTGACTTCCGGTGATTGTCGCCAAGTTTCAGGCAGATCCAGTGAACCCTTAAGCTGTACGGTGAGCAAGGACAGTTAAACCGAGACTCTTGAGTTCATTCTATAGACTGGCTATGGCCATTTATATTTCACAAGTTACCTTGTTGTAGCCTGTCAAAGTTTCAGTAAAGTTATTCTGTTAATCACAATCAGTGTGTTTCCTGTGTTCACTACCCTCTGGCTTGCTTTGCTACATCACCTTGGAAGACATACCCATGGAGGGCCTGCGGTCCTGACACACTGCCCACTGGAATATTACAGAGTGCCTATTTTTTTAATATTAACTTCAGCTACGCTGTATTATAACATTATTTATTCCATTGTCATACCAAATCAGGAAAGTATGGAGGAAAAACTAAATCAATTGTTGTGCATGACCAACCCTACTTCTAAACATATCATCGTAGAGGACTGGCATGGGTACACAGCTCTTGATAAAGTAGAAGGAAAGGATAGAGACACATTGTTTGGTTTAGACACTGGTTGGGATATTCATGATTTTACATTGTAATGGAGGTAGGTAAAATGATTCATTGGTTTCATTTGGGGGATTTCAAAAAGTTCATTATAAAACAACAGCCTCATTTTCTATTGGACCAGGGATGCTTTTATTATAATTCCCATAATCTGTTTCTGAAAAAGGCTACAAAGATTTCAAAGACAATATTCCCTTCACACGTCACCCTGTCATAGATTGTGTTTAACACTGAGCATTCTCTGAATTCTCCAAAGGCCAAATAAATTATGTTTTAAGACCTTGGGTTCTACCAGTTTCGGTCACCTTCTGTTCTCCTGTCCTGACAATGATACCCTTTCTTTTGTCCAGAGCCATGCAGCAGTAAATATAGCTGAGTTATAGGAAAGTGTTTTATGGCTGTGGAGGGGGGGCTCTGTATGTCTTTGTGAACCAGACCTATTCATGACTTACAATTTTATTTGGATTGAACCTTTCCTGTTCCTTTCATATGAAAAAAATGCCTGTAGTTTATGTAGACATGGGTCCAGCAAGATTTAATGGAGAATTCCACCTTGTCCCAGATTTTAAAGAGCTGCTGGACTTAAAACACACATTGCCTCGTACAAGTGATTAAACTCGTTCAACATTTTGCAATCAGTCTCATTTAGAGGTAGCGGCAAGGTGGGGTTTCTTCTTCTCCTGACTTTATTTACATAACGTCTAAGTTTTCTAGATTCCCAGAGCCCTATAATGTTATGTCCATTAAACTAATGATTGTCACCAAGTTTAAAAAAAAAAAAGTTGTGTTGTTTGGAATAAATTATATTATAATATTAGGAGGCATCTGTGCTATTCACCAGCAGTTCTGAATGCTGGTCGGTCAATGGGAGGATTTTTATAGTTTTGCCCTCCACCTTTCAGTGAGATATTATCTCCTATATTTGTGATAAAATGCCTTAGGGTCACCATCATAGCTGTCAAGTTTAAAAAAAGGGGGACATACAGTGACGTCACTTCCGGTATGCGGATTGCGTTCTTCCACGTTCCAAGTACCGGAAGTGACGTCACTTCTGGTATCGGGCTTACCTCTTGGTTGATTTAGCAGGAAGAGAGCGTTACTCTCCCTGCTAATGTCCCACCCCACTTGTGCTGATACTGTGCATGGTGGGAGAATAACGTCCCAGGGATTTGGCCAGGAAAGCCACATAAAAAACGTGACTTTTCTGGCCCAAACAAGAGGGTTGACAGGTATAGTCCCCATACACCTTTAGATTTCTCTGTAAGATTTCCTTTGGATCTCCTTTTTTTGTATATGAGGGACTTTCGAAACAATCAAGACTACCTGTGTTCAATCGCAGAGGACCCTATACTACATAGTTGTTGGTAGATATAAAGTAGTGGTGGGCAACTTGTGCCGCCCAGAAAATTATCGCAGGCTCCCAAAAAAGGTTGATTCCTCTAACTGATTCAAAAGAAAATGATGTCAGTGTGGGTATCTCTGAAATACTTGTATATACTTCTCTAGTCTGATCGAACAGGAATCGATCAAGGGTCACCACTAGTGATGGCCGAACTGCCCGCAAGGCATGTTCGCCCTCCTTCTCGCCGGCGGACAGTACGGGTGTTCGACCTGCCCTGTTCGCCGGCGAGAAGGAGCCCTCTATTCTTCCTCCGGTGGGATCATTAGCAGCGAGATCCCGCCACAGGAAGAATGCTATCACTGAAGACCGGGTAGAGAACCCTGTCTTTCAGTGAAAAACCAGCTCGCAAACCCGTTTGCGGATGGACACGGCTGAAGTTCGGCCATCACTAGTCACCACTAACGATACATCGTTCACTGAGTGATGGACCAGAAAAACCTGACCCTTCTGTTCTATCTCTTCTTCTACATTGTTTTATGGTTGTTCGAACCAGGTGGCAGGAATTGATTCCTGATCCATTGACTTTATCAATTGATCGTTGTAGCCAGGTTTATGGCTAGCTTAACAGTGGAGGTTGCCCAACACATCTGAGCTTCTAAGCTGTATACTTTTGCTTGACCACTAATGCCTTATCTCTTCTATGTCTCCATAGGTTTCACGAGCACATCAGGGCTTTGCCCGTGCTTACCACATATACAGGGGTTACATTCTTGTAACACGTAGATAATTTTCCCCTTTTATTACCATGGTTTTAATGCTTTACAATGGCTGTACCATGAATCATGCCTGTACCACATTGAGGAATAGGATTAGTGACTGCTAATATACTAGCATATTTTTTTTAATGTTTTATATCTTTATTAAAATTTTGCAACTTTTACATTTAAACAAGGAAAAAAAAGAGTTATATCGATTACGTTACATCTTTGGTACCATGACAATATTCGCATTCCATATTTCTCAGTTTTGTATCTTTCTCAGTTTAGTATCTTTATCATGTTATACCTGTTACTTATCTTAATCAAGTCTCTTTGTTAGTCTTATCTTGAGGGATATTGACTAGACAACCAGATGGGGGAAGAGAGACCCCCACATCTAGTTAAATGGCCAATTAAGTATGTTGAGGTAACATGTAGTAGACAGTTCAAATCGAAAACAATTTATTGCACGTAATAATTCAAAACATAAGGCATGTCAATGTCGGTCGATGTTACAGCATTATTTTACAAGTACTCGGAACTTCCATATGTAGTGAGTATATATAAACATTTAAATACACATATACAATTATATAAATAAAAATTAGGTATTCAATACGTTTAGGATAAAGGTCCTGTATAAACAGGGTTAAACCCCAACGCGCGTTTCGTGTCGAACTTCCTCAGGGGGTGTGTCTTTATCCAAGTAGAGTCTATAACGAAAGTAATAATAGCAACAACACCAACAGAGGACAGACATAGAACATGGAGGAGGGTCGATCAGCATCTCAAAAAATCAGTAAACCAGTCCAAAAGGAATTTTAGTTTTTACTCACAGCGAAGCACCGAAAGACCAATCAATGAGACGAGTGGCGGTCAGAGCCCCCACTAAGGGGCAGCCATAGGTGAAGAGCGGGAGGCCAAAACAAACCGCCCGGCAGCGGGCAAGGCCAAAACAGACCTACATACAAGGAGTGGAACTTAGTTAAAGGTTCAATTAGTCCATATGGGTTAGGTTAGAGCTAGTGTTTAGGGGGGCCCACCAAAAATAGTGCATGGGATAGCATCCCATTCAGAATGTGTCCTGTGGCAGGAAGTGATCCTACCTGATAATAAGGTGTAGTCCTTGGGTAGTGTAGGAGGGAAATTAGTCAGAAAAGTGAACGAATAAATACAATTCAAGAAGGTGTAAAACAATAAAGTTCCAGAAACCTCAAAATCAAACGTGTAGACTAAGGTAGAAATGGTGAAATAGGTGAAAATGTGGATGATTCAAGGTAATTGAAATAATTAAAGAAAATGATTAGGTATGTGAGGTGTACATAATTAGTGCATGTGGGCGATGAGAGAGCCATAAATCCCCTGGTTAATGTTGTAAATAAGTGATAAGAAGTGGAAAGTATAGAGTATGTTTAAAAAAGGGTACCTGTAGCTTGTAACAGATCATGGGTATAGTAGTGCCAATTGTATAGGTAGATCCGATAAAGTAAACTTCCTAACAGGGGAAGGATTAAGCATTACTATGCTGTAAAAGGGGGTCAAAAAAGCAATTGCTTAACTTTAGATTGAGCAGTCTTACTTTTAGGTAGTATTAGAGTAGGCAGTTAGATCATGTCAGATCAATTGTACAGGTGAGGTCCGGACTCCTCGTGCTCCAATCCTGGCCATCATCGCTGCCGGCGCTTTATGGCCCTGCGCCGTTGCCACGCTGGGCGCGCGCACCGACGCAGTGATTGGTCTTTCGGTGCTTCGCTGTGAGTAAAAACTAAAATTCCTTTTGGACTGGTTTACTTTATGATTTTTTGAGATGCTGATCGACCCTCCTCGATGTTCTATGTCTGTCCTCTGTTGGTGTTGTTGCTATTATTACTTTCGTTATAGACTCTACTTGGATAAAGACACACCCCCTGAGGAAGTTCGACACGAAACGCGCGTTGGGTTTTAACCTTGTTTATACAGGACCTTTATCCTAAACGTATTGAATACCTAATTTTATATGTGTATTTAAATGTTTATATATACTCACTACATATGGAAGTTCCGAGTACTTGTAAAATAATGCTGTAACATCGACCGACATTGACATGCCTTATGTTTTTAATTATTACGTGCAATAAATTGTTTTTGATGTGAACATGTTACCTCATCATACTTAATTGGCCGTTAAAGTCCCCTTGCCCCTGGGATTTTCCCAGGGGGAATTTAATTAGATGTGGGGGTCTCTCTTCCCCCATCTGGTTGTCTAGTCAATATTTATTTTGGGATGTTGGCCACACCACCAGGATCAGTGCAACTCTCTTTCTATAATTATCTTAAGGGCTAGTCTTATATAGTGTTGTTCAATCTCAGACTTTTCTTTATTCTTAACATCAAATTCTAGATCCCAGATCCCCAACCTCCGTCCCTTTGGGTGTTGTTTGGTGGCCCCCCCTGGTCCTGCACTTGTGGCCCCCAAAACCTGTCAATGCATATGGAATAGGAACTCACCTGATCACTGATCCTCCACCGATGAGTCCTCACCTGGGAACTTCATAGAGCAGTAAGAGGAGGAGAGGGACTTGCTGAGCCTCTAGCTTAGCACGCTAATTGGCATACCTGAAAGCTAAAAAGGGACTCACACAGCGCCTAAATGCCTATGCTTTCACTAGACTACTCTGATAATATCTATGAGGCACATAACCTTGATGTATATGGGGCATTCCATATATCACCATGTGTAGTGGTCACACGCTGACCCGGCTTTCCTAATCAACTTTGACGGTCCTACATGTTTTATATGGCCCTTTAGTGATGCCGAGGGACGCACACTTGGCCCACCATATCACCTCAGTTGCCCACCACTGTTCTAGATATACTGTTCTCTAACATAGTATTAACTAACATAAACTAACATAGAGACCAAGAGGTGACCGGCATCCCAAAACAATATATATAAAGGGCAGCCGACAGGGACACCCAGGAACCGGGATGCTGCATCTCCAGACCTATTTTGACGATTTGATCTCACTGACTACTCAACTACGCTACGATTTTATGTACAATGGACGCCCCACAACTCTGACTTATATTTGGGCTACGTGTGGATGCTCGTCGCCTGTGGAGAGAGGGGGGGCCTCCGGTTCCATTACCCGGTCTACGATCTGCCCCAGTAATATTATTTATCACCCTACAAAGCCTAGCTACTCCAAATTTGACTTATGGCAGGCTGATTTCCCCTGATGAAGTCACCCCAACGAAACGTACGCCGGGACAGTCTTCGCCATCGTCCCAGACCTTGTTCATCCCCAGGAGGCGGACTCTAGGTATCGCATCCCATGACGCGTCGAGCCCGCAACTAGCGCTATTTATGGTTTATGTAATTTATCCCTTTCAACCTTGTATTCCTGCCATTTTTTTGTACCTGTACTTACATTGTTTCTTGCGGTGATACATTCATATCACCCTAAGTAAAATTACCTTTTGTGTCTTTGTTACCTTGTGTACACTTTTTTCACCTCATATTATTCGCCCATACCTGAGGAGCCCTTTAAAGTGCCCCAGCCAGAGGGAATGTACTTCGTGGTGAGGGTCTAAACACCCCCCCCCCCACGATTTTTCTCTTTATATAACATAAACTAACATAAACATACATTGGATAGTTCTTTGGTATCGGTGAAATAAGTGTTTTATACTAGCATATTAATAGGACAGATTACTAAAGGCATGCTCCATATTTTTACAATACAATACATCCTAAATTATTAGTTTTACAGTGTATTAAAAAGGTTATAAACAGCTGATGAAGCTCCGCCCCAGCAGTGTCACTGCAGCAGGCTGCTGCACCAAAAGAGACCTGGGAAGATACTATACATCACTGTTCCAAATTTTAACGTTTTTCTTTAGGAATCAACTAATTTAGGATATTTAACTTTTGGTTGTATATAAATTTATGATTTTAAGAAGATTTTTTTGGGTCCTGGTCATAATACATAGAGGACTCAATAAAACAAAACCAATATCCATTCATTTATGTTCAGTGATCCTTCAGTAAAAACATTGATTAAGTTAATTAGTAGGAAGCTGGTTACAATAGGCTGTAAACATGGGCGAGGAATTTCAGGATTTTTAGTGACATGAAACTGTAAAGCCAACAGCCACCTGTATTTTAGCTTCCTTAATTTTATAGTGACTGAAGCCCAGATGGTGATTATGTGACCTAATTACTGGAATAACGAGAAGGTACACGGCAGCCAGCTACTCTAAGCTCGCTTATGGCAAGAAGAATATGGCACAAATGACAGCGTGACACGTTGTAAAATAACTTTAAAGGTATTTAGAATGGTTTTATAGAGATGTTCTGCTAGAGCTTTTTCATTCTATTTATTTCCTTGTGGATTGTGTTATCATTTTAAGTAACAGTCAGTTATGCTGCTCAGAGCCTTTAGATGTTCATAGTTATATATTTGAGCTTAAAGTTTAGGGCTTTCAGAATACGGTAAATATTAGCAAGGGTGCCCACACGTAATGAGTGTGAACCAACAGATGAGCTTTGAAGAAACTTGAAACTAATGGCCACTAATCTGCCAGAGATTTACAGACATGTTCATTCTCTCGCCGACTGAGCTTTGGGGGTACAGGGATCTGTCGCCCCATGTGGGCACCCGCGATCCGTGGCCGATTTTGCTGCCGACCGATGGCCGCACGCACATCGGTCGGCGGCAAAATCACCCGCAGCTCATTACGTGTGTGGGGACCCTAACTTGTATATGGTCCTAGGTTCGATCTTGGCCAAAGCACTATCTGCAAGGAGTTTCTATATTATCTCCTTGTTTCCATGGATTTATATCAGGCAATATTATTTCTTCCCACATCCCAAAATGATATTGGTAGGTTAATTAGCTTTATTCCAAATTAGACTCAGAATGTTATTAACATTGGACTGTGAAAGGGACATTGTATTGTTAGCTCTTGTAATAGACAGTGGGGTGGATTTCTAGACTGTAAAGGTTGGCATACATGGGTCGATTTTTCGTTCAATCGATAAACCTTCGAGTGCAGCACGATGAAGTCACCATGCTACGCTTGAATGTTCGTCAATTGAACACAGAATCAATGCGCACCACTTTGCGCAATCAATCTAAATCCCGTTCGACCCTTGGTCCCCATCGAAAGTAGTGGCAATCGAACAGGGATTTGCCAACATGTTGGTTCCCTGTTCAATTGAACTTTCTTTGAGGGGGATCCATTGATACCATTTGAAGAAAGGGTGGCCACAATTGATCACTGTGAACACGCACAGCACTTTATTATCTTCAAGTTGCTATCAATATTTGTGTCTCCACTGGGGAGATTTAGACAATTTATTTATCTTGGTGAGCATACTCACTGGACAGAAACTCAGGGTCTATCCCAGGAACAGGAGTATCAACTTTAAAACATATAAATGCACCTTGGGCAAGTGCACTGGAGATTAATGAACATCAGCCGCGGCCGTTCACAAACAGGCGGATCAGATCGGATTAAAAGCCCAACGTCCGCATGTTCGAGATGAATCGCCAGCTCCAGCAGCACTTCTGTGTTCCTCGATGTCTACCGCCGTAATTATCTTAACAGGCGCCGGCGGTGTGGGTATTCTTCCGCCAGCCGGATCCAGCTCTTTTTTATATCCTTGCGCGGCTCTGCATGGCTCTCCACTATCTGCACATGCCCTAGGCATAAAAAGAATTCAACCATTGCAATGGGATGGGTGGCCCTCTACAATGGTTAATAAAACTTTACCCTGAAGTTTAATTTTAATACTGGTTTTGCCGTTCCAACACAATTATGAGTTGAGTGCATTGTTATGCCTTATATATTATATTAACAGTATTATATATTTCCGCTATGGTCGGGCCCTTGCTAGTCACAATGCCCCATAAACTTTCAGAATTTCTATTTAGAGACTATTACACGGATTGGAACTAAGACCTGCCTCCTTTCCTGATAATATCTAAGTAATAAATCACGTTAAATACGGAGCACACATTATTCCACAATGTTCCCATGCTTTAGATGTGGACATCATTGTTATTAGTCGGTTTCCAGAGAAGGCCAAATCTTAAAACAACAATAAGAGACCTCAAGTGATAGAGTTCTGAGATTGTTGGAAGGAAATCAATGTCTGTTGTTACCCTTTATGTCCCATAAGAGGTTTGATGACTGTACTCAGAAACATGCTGCGTGTTCAATGCATTTATCACCAGGGCACAAACATGGGATTGTGTGCCGAGAGGAAAACAGATGATTGTGTCCTCAACACAAATGTGTAATGCTAACCAGAGTCTATTCTAATGCAGGAAGTGTCAGGATCGCTATGTTGTGTTACCTTCAAATTGAACACATATGTACGCTGCTCTGCAATGCTATAGCAATCTGTTCTCGATAGAAAGTGAATTCATAATCTAAACACTATGGGTTGGCCACATTACAATTAACAAAGAAAAAAAAAATTAGAACATTCATGTTATGTGCCAATTACACAAAAAATGTATAGGAAAAAAAATATATTAAAGTGGATCTTTCACCTCCCTTTCTACTTTCTATTATCAGCACTTAAGAGTAAGGGTTTAAAAAAGTTACCAGTGACGTCAAGCGATGGCGGCGGCAAAGGTTGACGTCAACATTGACATCTACTTTCCTAAGTCCCCTTTTGGCCAGCAGGCTGCAGTGGTGACACTAAAGGGATGGAGCGTCGTGGAGAGAGCAAGGCCCGAAGTGTCTTTCTCCACCATCTGAAGGACTGGACCCTGGAAGTATGGTGTAGCTGGAGCGAGAGGGATTGTGTAGGAATTGGTTTGTCTGGCAAAAACTACATAAAGTTAAGTATTTTGAACAGGTTAAGTTCAGATCAATTTTCACCACCAAAACTACACAGATTTAACTTGCCATCAGCCCATAGAGCAGAGATTAGATTGTGGCAGATAGAAGCAACAACAGGAGCCATTCTGGTAAGCAATGGGTGGGTTATGGTTTAGGCTCATATGGTTAGCAGTTGTAGAATTAATCATTCATGGATATAAAATAGGTTTTGCGATACAAAAAAAAATAAAAATATTTAAAAAAACGTTTCCCACTTTTAATGTGTCTCTTAAACTTATACTTTGCTGAAGAACCTCTTGCTTTTATTACAGCATTTAGTCTTTCTGGGTATACGTGGCACATCTTGACTTGGATATATTTTACTTCTTTATATCACCACCTATATATTGGGTTTAGGTCCAGTCCCTGGCTGGGCCATCCCAAGACTTACATTTGTGTCAGGTGAATCTATTTGGATCTAGGCTTGGGTTCTTTTTCATTGCATTTTCAGTAAACGTTTTCCTTGGTATTTGGAACTGCTAATACATCCCCTCCAACTTGATTAAGCCCCTATTAGACCCTATTCCAGCTGAAGAGAAATAACTCAAAACAAAGTGTTTTGTGCCAAATTCACCTTTTGGAGTTATGGCCAAAAGGTTCAACGTTGGTCTTACTAAACCATAACACGTTTCCCACAGGCTTTTGGGAGCCTTGAGACATATTACCAGACCTGGATGTTTATCTTTGAAAGAGAAAGGCTTCCTTTTTGCTATCTTACCATTAGTCCAGATATATACCAAATACAGGAAATTGGCACACAACCAGTAATTGCCATGAATTCCTGTAGCTCATTTAGCATTGCTGTAGGTCTTCTGGCAGCCTAGATTTTGTCCTTTCCTCAATTTTGGAGGGACACCCAGTCCTTTGCAACTTCATATTTGTCCCATTTTTTGTCCACTATGCTTAATGTTATTTCCAATGTTATAGAATTTTTTGGACCCTTCTTTCAACAAGTAGATCCCTAAAAGCTTTCAATACTTTCTGCAAACCATTGCTTTTGCTAAAGCAGGCAATTTAGCAAGTGTACATTCACATTTATGCTTAAAGAGCGTCTGATGGTCGACAGACAAACTGAAAGAAACGACACACTACTGTGTGCAGGCACTTGAGAGGTGTTTGCCTTAATATTTGCCCTGATTGCAGCTTGCACTAAATTTGCTGACCTTGCAAATGCACCACAAGCTACACTCAGGGATACTAACCTATCCCCCAGAAGCCCAGGGTGATGAAGAGTATCAGGGGACCCAATGACGAAGAGGTGTCACATCACATTATGGAGGCAGCGTCAACTTATTTCAGCACATCCTCGGCATCATCGATCATGCCAGGGATGTGTAGGGGGGTTGAGGATAAATGTTAAATCAATGTAATCTGTCACGATTGCCCGTGGTGCACTTTGAAAAAAAAGGGCACCACGGGCACAAAGTTCAGGGGGTTAAAGTGGACCTACCACCAGGAATCTATGTTTTCATGAATGGCACTAGAAGTGCCAATAATAGGGAGGAATGAAAAAACCCAAAAACTTACCTGTAATGAGCAATTTAGGAATATAATCTGGCAGCGCTCTTCACTTCCTGGTTCATGGTCAGCAGAGCAAGGCAGGACGTCACAGGAAGCTTTGATTTTTCAGTGAACTGCTTTGAAAATTCCCATAGAAGATCACTGAACGCCCCCAGTGGCCACCCGCGATATTGCACCCCATGTGTTTCATGTGTTGGCTCCACGAACCAGGAAGTGATGGGAGCTGTGTGGTAATCTTGTTAAATTGCTCATTACAGGAACGTTTTTGAGTTTTTTTACTGCATTCCTCCCTATTATTGGCACTTCTAGTGCCATTCATGAAAACATAGATTTCTGGTGGTAGGTCCACTTTAATGTCTTGAAGGTTCTACTAGGACAGGTAAAACTATTTAATGTTAGAGTTTTTTGACTGATGGCAGGTCCATATGCAAGAACCCTGAATGCTGTAACTACAGCAAATGAAAAGTTGCTTCTGGCAAAGTGCTTGTTTAAGTGTGTGCTCACTTATAATAACAGTTTTTTCTTTTTTTATATATGTCTTCCTTTATGAGATTTGTTTGCTTTCAATCGAATCATACCAGTAAACTCTTGTGAAATGTATATGGGCTAATTCACACAGTTGTCTGGAAATGGCATTTTTTAAGCGCCCCAAAACCACATCCAGCCAAGGGAAGCACCATTAGGTGTTCCCTGGTCGGTTTGTGGCTGTTCACCCAAAAAGTTAACATGGGGCATTAAGCAAGGCACCCACGGCTCGATATAGAAGCCGTTGAGGTTCCCTGCAGCAGCACAATGACGCCATTTCGCTGCTGCCTGATATTAGCACAGCTAGAGACACAACACTGTGTCTCCAGCTCAGCTGAAGCTTTGCATGGAGACCCTACGGTCTCCATGCAAAGCAGTGGACATCAACTCTGGTTTACTGTCATGTCTGATATTCCTGAGCGGGATTGATTAGTACCGCTCGAAAAGAGGGATGGCCGCATTAGATATGGGCTAGACAGATGGCTGTGATCGAGCACGGCGCTCAAATTGGCCATCAATCTGCCCATATCCATACGCGTGTTCCCAGCTTTTGTCAATGCTTGACAAGTGCCTCCCAAGTACCCACACACTGTGTGCATCCTGTGAGTAGACTCATTGTAGTTTTTTTCATTACAAGTTTAACAGGGGTATACATTTTTTATATCCACTGTAACTATTTAATAGCTGCTAATGTACACTTTAGTTTAATATTGTCTATTATACATGTGGTCTTTTCAATTGTTACTCTTTTATCCCTATATGTATGAACATTCAGTCATATGCAGTTTGCACATTGTGTGTTATGTTCAATTTCTATTTTAGGGGAAAAGAAACTATTTATAAATACAGCAACGTCTATTCTGTATTATTCTTTGATCTAATTAGCAAGGCTTGGATTCACCAAGACAAAGGAACATGAATGTCATTGTAAACATGGATAACCACTCACAACGCTCATTAAAATTTCTGCTAATAATGCCTTTTACTTTTGGCGTAGAAAACCATAGCAAAACTAATTTATACAGTGTTTTTTAGGACAAAGATTTTATTCACCAGCAAATAGAAAACATCTGCCTGTTTACTACATTGATTGCTAACAGTTGACTTGAGTTGTTATAGAAATATGCAGCACTTTGTTTTTTACAACGCTCTTTATACACAAGATCACAATACAAAAGCAGATTTGCGGCTTGGAAAACCTCATTTTAAAGTTTGTTCAGACTTTATATGTGAACTTTTCTTTGTGAAATTATTGGCTCCACAAAAGATCTCCTGAACTTGAACAATCTTGGTTTCTATCCCTAGTTCTGTTTTACATATTTAGCTCGTGTTCACAAAGGGTGGCTGGTGGGCTGTTGTGAGGTTGACTGTCTGTCAACCGCCCGCCTTTCCCATCACACTAGGGAAGTAAGTACTTGCTCTTAGGATTGCGTAGGTTTGGGGAATGTTTGTGTTGAGGGCTAGGCAGGGTTACGGCAGGCTGTAAACACGTGTCAACTGCTCACCCATCCAGCTCACAATTACCCTTCATCAACAAGGCCTCAATATAAAAATGTTATATATACATAAAATAGTTTTTGTTGTAGCAGTAAAATACATATTTTATTATATGACATTACAGTTAGTTTTAGAGTAAAGCTAGGCATACAATCTCCTTAAAACGATCAAAGTTTGCACCAGTCGAACTTAAATCGTATACTGCACACATGGTTCGATCGACAACATTTTTTGAAAACAATCAAAACATCAATTGCAAAGTGATCGTACATGTTGGAAACTTTATGAACATTGGACAACGATCTAACTAAAATCGTAGCATTGTGTTTGTTGGTTGGGTCGATTGTATTCGATTAACACATTTATATATGACTCTTTCCTGTGTTTTTGGATCAAAACGAAAATTTCAAATTAAAGTTGTATTCCTATCGAACCCTCTATGTGGTACTACTTGGGCCTCATTAAGAATAAATGTATTGCAACATAAGTTGCCTCTTGTCAAAGGTTGATTCCTGAACCTTTATACTACTACTTAACTATAGTACAGAAATATCAGGTCTCCTGACTGATTGGTGTGTAGTTTCTCAAGTGCGACTGGGTCAGATGTAGCAGAAGTTGGTAACAACATTGCAGAGGATCCATAATTGAAAGACCTTACAATTGCAGACACTATTTTGCTTTAATGGGGTAAAATTGCAGGAGCTGCATTTTGATTCATTACATTAGTCACTGATATTGGGGCATTTAAAAAAAAATAATTTCCCATTTGGTGGATTGTTCATGTCAAATATTTATTCCAGTTTGCAGAGCAGCTTCAGGTTGTTTAATAATTTGAAAGACTGTTAATTTGACTTTTATACAACATATACAGGGAGTGCAGAATTATTAGGCAAATGAGTATTTTGACCACATCATCCTAGCGCTAGGGTGAGGATTAAAGAGAGCCCCTTACAAAAAATAACAACTTTCAATCCGTTTTGTGAACAATGATGGACACTCCGAATCGGGTTATGCATGTGTTGTGGTCGTTACTGCCATTGGCTCTGTTATTGGGCACCGTTAATACTCATGGTAGGTGGCAAGGCCAGAATCGCCACATGTCAGCCGTATTGGCGAATGTTACAATCGTGGAAAAAGAAAAACGTGCTACGAATAAGCCACCCCCATACACACTTTTATAGAGCCCACTTCCAATACCTTTTTACACGTAGATTAGTTCTGCACAATCAGCCCATGTTAGTGGGACAAGTTGTGGGTGTGCCATGGCCGGATCATAGCGTAGTAGTCTATATGTGAGCCAGGATTTCAAGATCAGACCAACGGCTCACTCATATACATTGGTATTATGTGGGTTAGAATCAATAGTCACTGTATACGGACATTTGTGAAGTGATGGGCAAGCGTGAACATTTGTAAGGTGTCGGGGGTTCCTTTCCTCCTTGGCAAAATGGGTCCAACATAGGACTTGACAGGGCTTAAAAGGTCAACAAATAGTGAGATAAATGCGTGCAGAGGGATTACAGCACCTCTTAAAATTGCAAACTTCTGACGAAGCGTGGATCATCGTACAATCAAGAGTTTCATTGCGAAAATAAAGTCAACAGGTCGGCAAGAACTGTGGAAACAACCAAGTGCGCAAATAATAACTGCCCATAGACCTGAGAAGTGAGACAATCAAGCGTGCAGCTGCCAAGATGCACGTTGGCCACCATTTAGCCATATATTTCATAGCTGCAGACATCCACGGAGTGGCCAAACGCAACTAGGTGTCGCACTACTCAAAGACAGAAAGGCTGAAAGACGACACACCCCACCACTGAAACAAGACACACAAGCTGAAATGTGCGACAGACTGTTTGGGCCAAATAAATAGCTCAAGACTGATTTTTCTAAGGTTTTATGGACCTGATGAAATGAGTCTTGATGAGCCCAAGATGGATTGGCAGTGGTCTTGATTGGTAAAGTTAGAGAGCTCCCTCCGACTCAGAGTGCCAGCAAGGTGGAGGTGATTAACTGGTTTGGGCTGGTCTCATCAAAGATGAGCTTGTAGGGGGGGCCTTTTCGGGTTAGAGCAGGAGTCCAGCTCACTCACCGTCCTACTAGCCATTTTTTTCGGGAAGACACCTTCTTTCAAGCAGCAAGCAGGTTGGTCAATCAGGGAGAATTCTAGCAACTCCACTTCAAGAAAACCCTGATTTTCAATGCAGGACAAAGTGCTCCATCACAACGCGTCCAAGTACTCCACAACAAGCGTGGCGGCAAGGAAAGGGTACTAAAGAATAGAAAAACTAATGAACATGTGCCGTCCCCTTGTTCACCTGATCGGAACCCCCAATTTAGGAACCTGTTGTCCCATCATCAAATGTGTGATTTAACAAGGAGGGACAAACAGTAACAACCTCCCTGAACATTCTGTTAGGCTTGTTGTTGCTGCTGCAGGCACGAATGTTTGATGTTGAAACATATTTCATAACACTGACAGAAATCCACATGGCGCATGGCAGGCTTTGAGTGTCTTGCAAGAAAGCGTGGGCTGAAATATTGGTCGTCAACTGAATTTGTTTTTTGAAATGTCAAAATGTTAATATTTGTGAATGTTGAGCTGTTCTAATTGGTTCGCTGGTAAAAAAAATACATTGAAATGGGTATAAATGTGATTTTTTTTAGGTTAAGTTAGCCAATATTATATCCAGTAATATTCACCCATTTCACCCACAGATATCCCCCAAAATACTAAAAACAACTAAAAACAAACTAAAAACAAACTTCCACAAATATGCAGCTTTATGATATTAATGATTTTTTTGGTGGTTCCATTGATAACCTGGTGTTTTCTAATAAATTATT
>CM070035.1:145374199-145389226 GCA_036250615.1 Ptychadena robeensis | reverse complement strand
ATTATTCCTCAAAAATACCACTTGCCTAATAATTCTGCACTCCCTGTAGTCTGCTTTTATTTTGTTTTCATTTTGGGAAAGGTCAGTTCCAGTAATGTAATCTTTGGAACATTTTCAGATATTTTTCTCATTTCAAAAGCCTCACCCAGAAACAGCATTTGATCAGTGTGGTTATGTCTATACTACATTAGTGTTGATGTGTATTGCTTTGTGCAAAGCATGCCTTGCAATGGATGTCATTGTGTTTGGCTCTGTCATTCACTGACATTGTGACTATTAGTAAGAAAACACCTTCACACATTTGAAGCAGAATGTAACTTATAGAAAGTTTTTTCCCCTAAAATGTTAAATACACATGCCCGTTATTAGCTAATATTAAAGATTTGTGTTATAAACACATATATGGGATGACTGTATCTACCAATGTTAGGCTTCAATGTGCAATGTGCAATGTGCAATGTGAGGCTGCAATGTGGATAGTAGAGTAGAGCATTGTAAGTGTGTAACTTACGTACTAGTGGGAAAGGCAAATGGGTGTGCACCACTTGCACGTTTGATTCCCATTCGATAAGGATCGCCATGCATACCGATCAATCATTCAAGTATGAAGCATCCAATGTTTTAACCCATCACAAGATCCCATCTGTAGTTACTATTACTGGGTAAAAACGCCTACGTAATACTCAATATGTAAAAATTACATATGAAAAATTTAAGTTTGACTTACCTCTGAGCTGGTATGATGGTGGCTTAGGGCTCCATGATCCTAAAATAATATACTTACCTGCTGTTCCGTTGAATTGCTCTTCCATATTTTTTTCGCCAGGCTTCCAAGGGTTATCTCGGGGTGCAATATTGCATCTGGCCACTTGGGGTTTTCAATGGTTTTCTATGGGAATTTTCCCTTTATTTACTTTCAATGACAAGCTGAGATGACAGAATTACCTGACAAACACTTCGCTCTTGTGAAGCTTTGCCGAGGCTATACATAATCAGGACCAGGATGTGTGGGAGAGCTGTGGGGGATCTTCTTAAATTACTCCTATTGCTATTACTGTGAATTGGACGGGCTGGCAGCCACAGAAGTGCCGCGGCTCCATATTGGGCAAGCTTGTCCGCAGCACGATGACGTCATTGCAATGACGTTTTTGCATGCATCCTCGATCTGGAGGAAAGTACACCTAAGTGTGCGCGGCTTAAGTCTCACCCCAACATTAGGGTTTATCCTGGCTAGGGCAAGTGTACAACCTGTTTTTGAACATAGCTAGCCCAGATTGTTTCCAATAAGACACATTCTCACCAACATTTTGTTGTTGTGATACACTGAACAAAAGACGATATCAAACAAACCTTAGAGCATGTGTTACTGTAAATTAGACCTCAAGCTTTATTGCTGCTTCACCAAGTTTTGTAAGATTATCCCATATGCCTAAAGCCTTCCATACACCTTTGGATCTTTCCATACAATTTCCTTTAGATCTACCAACAACTATGTAGTGCCAGGTCCTCCCTGATAGAATACATAGTGATTGGAAGGTTTAGAAAGGTCCTCATATTACATGGTTTTGGTAGAAGAAAATTAGATTGTACAGAAATTGAATGGTAAGATTGTAAGGTGTATAGGGGGCTTTACAGTGCAAATATAGGCTTTATAATCAATCCCACACACAAACCTTTTATCTTCTGGATAATGTATGATTACAGATACAACGACCAAGCTGTTACAGTAATTACAGTTCTAGTCAAGTCACTACTTTGGGTCGGTGTGCGTCTTCTGAACAGGTCCTTGTGGCCACTGCTTCACATAGCAATCTGAATACTTGAAAGGATGTTTGAGATATTAGAGCAAATTCTTGGAAAGCACTTCCTTCCTGGGAGAGTTTTAGTAAGGTAGCCGTACTTCAAAGAGGAAGCTGATAAGTGAAGTAAATACGCGAAGAAGAGTTGGTGATCTGAAATGATAACATTCATTGTACTTTTCGATGCTTCATGAAAGGAAAATTTACAACTTGTCGGAGAAGAG
This sequence comes from Ptychadena robeensis, assembly GCA_036250615.1. Classification (NCBI taxonomy): domain Eukaryota; kingdom Metazoa; phylum Chordata; class Amphibia; order Anura; family Ptychadenidae; genus Ptychadena; species Ptychadena robeensis. The sequence continues at coordinate 145,387,203 of CM070035.1, read as the reverse complement.
GGAAATATTGATGTACAGATCACAAGGTCACTTCACTGTAATATTTGGCATCACATAACAAAACTATAGAAGTCAGTCACGTGTTGAAAGGTAATTGTTTCTCTTAAAGAGGACTTGTCTCAAACCAAAACCCAATAAACCCCAAAAATCTGAAGTTGGCCTACTTCATGGAAAAGTCCACTGATAAATGCTTATCATAATAGAGGAGCTTAGTAACATACCTCACATCCTACAGGAATCCCCTTCTTGTATTAAACAGGAAAAGAGGGAAAACAATTGGTTTAGTTTTTTTGGGTAAGCTTTGGGTAGTTTTCTTCTACCTTTAGTGATGACTGTTGGTGCCAAAAAAGTGATGCTAAATGCAAAATATTGTCACTAGAATAACGTAATGGTAAACGTTTCAATGGTCTTCTAACTTAAAGCTATCCAATAGAATGGAATTTTCTCACTTTATAAAGCTACTCATTTCCTTCCTGTTGAATCTCTTGCATGCAGTGGAAGGCAAATTTCCCCAACAGAAGAAGAGGTATATTGATTAAGCTGGGCATACACGTCACGATTTTTAGTTGAATTTTAATGTGATCGTTTATCAAAATCGATCACGCGATCGGATTGAATAAAAATTGAAGCATGCCAAAAGTGTCAGAGTGATCGATTTTGTAAAAAATCGGAAAGAAAAACGATTGTTCACGGATCTGTTCTGATAGATAATTTGAATAAAAAGCAAAGGAATCGAGTGCTGTTATTTGTCTCATGCGATCGTTTTAAGCAATCCATCTATGATTCTTGTGGAAATTACCTTTGTTTGTGTGCTGTTGGTCACTGGCCAGTTCTTTAGCTAACACCACCACTCCCAACCCATAAATGTGTGCATTTGAGACTTTCAGGATAGAATCCCCAGAAATTAAATGCATGGTATGTTGCAGTTTGCGATCGTTTTCGCAAATTAAAATCGATTCCGAAATCGGATGGGTAATCGGATTAAAAAACGATCGCAGGAAAATTGTGACGTGTATGCCCAGCTTTAGAGTGGAGACTCTTTTACTACTCTACTGTATTTATTTGAGAAGAAGTGGATACTGGGTAACAGCCACACATTTCCAAGGCCTGTAAACACCCAACCTTCACCTAGGCACCCCAATGCCCAAGATTTGCCTTCTACATTTGGATCTTTCCGGTATTGTTTATTGGTTATCACTTTGTTTTAGCAGACATAGCATAACATAGCAGCATAGGTCTGTTTTTTTGGATTTGACTATCTCCCTCATCCATTTTCTGCACTTCCTCTCTCCTATTTAGGTCTGCACCTCTCTCCGTCACCTTTTCAAATCTATCACACTCAAATCTCTTGTCAAGTAGAGTGTCACACTGTCAGGAGTTCCGTTTGTCACACTCAACGTTCTTTTACCTCCTTCACTGACACGACCCTTCGTTTGCTAATTTGTTTTCCAGCCCTCTCCTCTGTCTGGAGGCTGTAGGATGTTCTAAAGTTAGAATGGAGCCCTATGAGCTTACAGCATTTATCTTTATAATTCATGCGTCATGGCAAGATAACATTATCTACTAAAAAAACTGGCATGGCTTAGCCAATTGTGCTCACTTTCCGTAAAGTCGGTATCTTGAATTCAGTAGGTTTGTGTGCTTTGAATTACATGAAACAGCATTTTGGGAGGATCACCTTTTGTTTGCTAATGCCAGACAGACTCAAGACTAACAATTTATTAAAAAACATATATCATCCAAAAACGAAATATCACAGACAATATCTGTGCATTGGTTCAATTGCATTAGGTTTGGGTGATTATTAATCTATGACTTGTTTGGGTAGGATTGCCAAGGAATGAACAAGCTTTTTGGCATAATTGTCCATACTCTCTTGCTTTATGTTGGCAAGTATTTAATTGTTTGGGAACGTGTCCAATGCAGACTGCCCTTTCCTTGATTGATCTTTAAAAAACATGTTATACAGGGGCCTGGTTTAAAGACGCACTGCTACATTAAAATACATCAGCTGTGTTTTACCAGCTGGTCTACTAGAAAAAAAGTTGAGCAGTAGACTTGTTACGTCCATAGTTTAATAGTAATTAGAACTACTGCTGATATATAACAATTCTTCTAACAATTCTTCTTAAAAAGTATCTAAACCAATTACCATAAAGTTTATGTATGCGAAGATGCTTTGTTTTTTTTATTAGGCATTTTACTTTCAATTATCTAATAAGCTGGAATCATTAGTTTGTTCTTTCTACCATCATCTCCATGCAAACACAATTTAAAAATAAATAGTTCCTGACATGCCTTATTTTTGATGCGTTGACATTATCACATGTATCTTTGCTTCAGGAAGGTCAGAGTTCATGGGAAGGGTTACTAGGGTGTTGTACATAGCTCTAATAATGCTCTTATTTGATGCTGAGTCCTCATGATTGAAACCCCCAAATATTTAAGTTAGACAATGGACAGTAATGTTTAAGACTTAGGGAGGAAATGGCTAAATCAGGGGTTCTCAAACTTTTTCTGTAGTGGTCTTTTGACAATGTGTTTAGATTGCTTTCAGACCCTTTTAAATGAAAGTAGACAAATATAGTCTGGAGATGTACGCTCCGCCTGACCCACTGTTACATTTTGTGGTAGTACAAGTATCTTAGGGGTTTTATATATACTTAACTAGATTTGTATCCGATCGTACTATGGAGCACTGGGTTACACAGTATTTTAACGGTTAACCTGAAGACACCTCCCCTGTCCCATGTTGCCACCCATATCCTAGTGGAGCACCCTTACCATGTACCAAGTCTGGAGGCCCCTCAGCGTCACAGCCTCATACACTTTTTATATTAGGTTAAGACTTGCCTTTAGATAAGTCTCCTCTTTACTGTGAAGAGAATTGTATTCACTGTGTATGATGTTTGTGGAGATTATTGATATCCATGTAATAGCCAATCTGGTCTGTTCCCTACATATCATAATTTTCTTCAAACATCTCCTCAATAAGTGACTTCAAACATGTGGAGAATAATGTTTAAGAACATGTACATCACACATTGGTTGTTCATGGATTGGTCATGTTGGTATGACTAAATACCAGCCTATGACCACCAAGTATGTATACCAAGTTGTATAATAATGTAATGTATTACATGTTAACATTGACTATTTGTCAGTAAAATAAGTTTTTAAGAATTCAAGTTTGTTAAACGCCATTAAAATCCTGTGTAGCCCAGTACCCTTACCTTAGGGAAATGGGGCAAACCTATACTATTTATGTTTTTGTTATGTCCAGTTGAGATTTGAACCTCTGATTCTAGAAGCATAAAGCCAAAAGCATACCTACTGAACCACCATGAATATACAGAACATACATGTCAATAGCATCAATAGAAAACCATTATTAAAATCGTATTATGATCTTTTATCCATGTAATGTGAATTTTTTATATCTCAATCAATGAATACATCATAAAACAAACATCATTATAATTTTATGCCACTTCAGGCATCACCTTACCAGTTAATAGTTTTGAACTAAAAAGGAAAATGCTTTTAACCTATATCCTTTGGTCAATAAAAGGCCAACTCAATCTGTAAACAATGTCAGATGGTGTCTCACACATTGCACTTAAGAAATCTTACTCCAGATAGTGCCTTGACCCCGGCGGCCTTGTGGACTAGGTAGCTTAATTGACACGAAACAGGAATCCTTCAAAATCCCTTACTTTTCCATATGAAAGGACCAGCAGCAGACTAGTGGTAAAAATAGTTGAGCTGGAACCTCATAAAGATCAGAGAACTTGACTCTATTCTCTTATTTTTGAATTTCACAACTCTCAAGAGCCTTACACGTAAAGAAGCCGGGATCGTGGCGTACATTGATTATGTCTGGCTGGCTATTTGTATGCTCATCGCCTTCAGGTAAACTATTTGCACAGCTGGTCTCTGGACATAACAGTTTTCTCTGGATGGTGCTGTGTTGAGAGGTTTATTTTGTTAAGCTCAAGGCTTATATAATTAAGTGAAAGCATGTTGTCATTCACTATTGTCTAAGCATTGCACCCGTCAACCACTTCTTTATCATAAACTTAAAATGTAGAATCACAAATAAAATATAAAATTCCAGCCTTGATATACCTACCTTAATATAATATTTAGTTATCAGTATATCCGCAATAGTCCTGTGCTGAGATATTGGTGAAGTAAATGTTTTGGATAAAGTAAGGTGTATTTATACTGTCTTTTGTGAGGAGATTATTCTTCAGTTCCTGTGGTGGAGATATAACAGGAAGCAGGAGGTTATTTAGATTTTCCTTCTGTTTTTATGATGTAGACAACTTTTTGTTTAAATGTAACGCTGGTCTTACACAGCAATAATATAAAATATATTTTTTTTTTTCGTAACGATCACTGAAGCTATTAGCATGGCATTACACTTTCTCATTGAGGTCGTATTAGTGTGTAAATGGTTGCAGGTCAGTGTAAAAATATCAGCTTTGGTCGTTCCCATGTTTGATGCAATGGCAATATGTGTGTTGCTGTTCAATGTACACCTACACACAGATGCAACAATGACAATGATGCAACACCTGTTAACGCACCCATTGAATTGCATTAAGAACGTGTTTTTGAAGCCTTTTTCCCTAAGGGATTAATGCTCGCTAACGCATCCATAATGTGAAATGGAGACATGGACTTACCAGGGAGAATATGGTGGTATATTCATAAGAATTCTAAGTGGCAAGTGATTTAAAATAGAATTATGGGCAACATAAAAATAAAATGGCACATAAGATTTGTTTTTGTAATTAATTTAGTAAGCCCCCCACCATGGCACTTTTATTGCCTGTTAATCAGGACGTCTTTGTTCTAGGTTCCAACAGACCAAACAAGAGAGTTAAGCTAGCCATACAAAGGTAAATTCCTGTGCAATCGACCCCTGATCAATCACAGCGTGATGATGTCACCACGCTGTGATTGATCAGTGATCAATTGAACGGAAATCAATGTGCACCACACGGGCACATCGATTCCTGTTCAATGGGAACCTCCCGGAAGCAAAGTTCTCCCCAGCTTCCAGCGTGTGCATCCGAACACGCTAGAAGCTGGGCAGAAATCCATCCAGCCTGACTAACCCCGTACAGCAGCGAGATGAAGAGTGCTGACTCTGCCCCCTTCAACCTGAGCCTGGGTGGAGGCAGAGCTGACAGTCAGACTGCTGTGTGAAGAAGGCTGGAGCCGGCTGTTCCTATAGGCCAGCAGGATATAGGCCAGTGGTTCTCAACCTGTGGGTTGGGACCCCCTTGGGGGTCAAATGACCATTTCACAGGGATCACAGAAGTTAGGAGAAGGAGTAACGCTCCCTCCATCCCAGCCTATGGTGGTACTCTTCCCTCCTAACTTCCCACCTTGCACATCATTTGCACAAGACGGGTGGGACAATTGGAAGGCATGGCCATTAGACTTACCTGATCATAAGTGCAAGTTCTGGTTTTCCAAACGTGGAAAATTGGCCCTATGCCAATCCAAACCCAGGAAGTGACACTTTGAGACGTCTTGGGTCGCAGCTCTAAAAAGATTGAGAACCACTGATCTAGGCTTTGTTAGTCTATCTGTCATAGATACAGTACAGCGAAGGTAACCATTGTAAGACAAAGTACATAAGTGAAACTAAATTCTTATAAAAATAACTGAATGCAGAACACAAAGAAGCCGCACAACATTACATTTTTTTGTAATTTTCTCAACAATTCAGATATTGAATATATTGCATTCAATGAGAAAATGAAACATATACTGAGATTTTCTTTTTTCATGTTTGGAATAGCAATCTTAACTATTTTTTTTTTCCAAATAAGTACAAATAAGTACGTGCACCACTTGTGTAACCCATCTATAGAGCTGCTTCACAAAATGCAGAGGCAGCACATGGCCTTCTATATACTGCATGTTTGACAGGCTTCAACAACCTCTTCTATGAATGGAGCTGTCATTTACACACAAAGAGTTAGAACACTAGCAGACATCAGTGTCAGCAGCTTGGGACTTGGGGTGGCAATGCAGAAAACCAGGTGGCACAATTGATGCTTGTGATGAAGCTGAGCCAGATGCTGAATCCTCATTGTGGGGCATGACGGTTGTCTGAGTGAGTGCATGACAAAGACCTGGGTTCATGAGACCATTTAGGACACAAATGGGCAAAGCAATTGCACAAAGACAAAAAAAAAGCTGGAAAAGAGACACTTTCATTTTTTTTAACAAAGTAATGCTCTAGCCTATATCGTTTTTACATGAATTAAGTTCAAAGTTAGTGTCAACTTCAAAAATTATTACCAAAAACTACATGTGCTAGAGCAATATTTTTTTCAAATGTTCCCACAACGCTTCTCTACATCTCCGGCAAATATGGTAATAAAATCTTGTTCAGAGGCTTTGCAATTCACTCACAGGCTCCACCCATGAAAGGCTGTGATTTTTATCTCTTGCATCGAGTATGAGCTGAATTTCATTTTTTCAGCACATATTGGGTGCTGGACAATTTGGCTTATATTCGAGTATATATACGGTAATCTCCTCATTAGCTGGATTACATTGCTAATAATGTAAGAAGAAGAAGTGCAACTGACCATGGACGGTGCAAGGCAATGTAGACCTCTTAACCAATCCTGGTCAAAATCATATTTTAATGGGCATGTCTTAATAGTCTCATATCTAATGTCTAGCCTGATTTCTATATTGATAAAAAATATTCACATGCATTTTACACATTCTAGCACATGCTCCAGTTTTATTGAGTTAAAGGTGGCCATGTTGGTAAATAACTAGGTAAATGATTGATATCACCCTGCTAATGATCATATACCTTTATCTTGCCATGCCTATCAACCACCAAAACATTGGATGGACTCCATAACAACCACAAGCTAATAACAGAACTTGCAACAGCTTACTGAAAGTACATAGGTAGATATAACACAAGTAATTTAGTAAATTCAATGGAGTTGTGTTAGCTAAAGTAGTTGGAACTTGTTAGCAGCCTCTCACTGCTGGTTACCAGTATTTCACAGAACAGCTACTCATGGTCAATGGTTGATCGATATATTGGTCAAACATTGTTTAAAAATTCCAATATTTTTAAAAGATTTTAGTTGGATAAAATTTTTTTTCATCAAATCTAAAGGTGGGTTAACGTGTATATTTTTTCGTTCGATCAACGAAGAACGATTTTTTGGTTGACTGAACAAAAATCTAGAATGGCCAATTTGTTCAATGGATACAGTTTGTTAGACCAAAAGGCAATTGAACATGTTTGTATTTTTTATCTGTCATTGTAATTTCGAATGTATTTTCATTCGATATCGGCGATGAGCGAACAAAAAACGAACGAACAATGTTCGCCAAAGACGTTGAACAAAAAATCGAATTGACAGTTGATTTGAAGAAAAAATCTACATGTGTAAACCCACCTTAACACTGAAATAGTTGATCCCATTGTATGCTTTCTGCCTTTAAACCATAAAAAGAAATTACAAACCAAACATTACATTACAAACCATATTGATATTTATATAGCACCAACATATAATGCTGCACTACATAGTCCTATCACTAACTACAGCAGTTCCTTTAGACCATAAACAATAAAATTATGTTATATTATTTAAAATATAATATAAAATAATGTATATATATATATTTAGACATGATAAACTATTTTAATATTTGTATATCACCAACATATTATGCACTTTACAAAGTACATAGTCCTATCACTAACTACAGTAGTCATATGTCCCTACCATCACATCAGTTTAAGTCACAGTAACACAGTCTAAGAACATTTTGGGGGAATCCAATTAACGTACCATCATGACTTTGGAGTGTAAGAGGAAACCAGAGTGCCCCAAGAAACCCATGCAGAAAGGGGGAAAACTAACTAACTCCCTGCAGATAGTACCTAGACTGAAAATCAAACCTTGAACCCTAGGGTAGTGGTTAGAGGTTAGAGTGGAGTGCTAACCACTGAGCCACCATGCTACCCAAGGATTCAAAATTGAGTGGAGGTTTTGTGGAGAGCTACAAAAAAAGGAGGTAAAAAAAGAAATAGAGAAATTCAAATTGACTGGTTAGATTCAGTTCAGGAGTGGACAGGGATAATAAATGGGAGATTTTCTTGACTGTGTGTTGAATGTGGTTCTTACTTTTTGACTTACATTGAGGGTTGAGAGTGAGTCTCCACTCAATTGTGTAGTAGATATTGGTAACGCTCAGGTTGCCTTGGATAAACAAGAGTACTGTATGCTAGGCCCATCTTTTGGTGGTGATGATTGTTGTAGGTGAGAGTTTTCCACTCAAAAATAGGCTCAGGAGAGGAGATTCTTATTTGTGAAACTTGGCATAAAACATTAATCAAAATGTCTTTTTGTAGAAAGTCTATTTAGTGTAAAGCCGTAAATACATGGCTTGATATACGAGCTGCTGCCCAACATTAAAGGAGCACTGCTGTGTCCTCCATCTCCATGATGCTTTGCATGGGGACCCAAGATCCCGATGCAAAGCAAAGGACATTGATGATTGATTTACGGTCATGTCCATGATTTACGGTCATGTCCAATATCCCTGTTTTCGAGCTGGATTGATTAATCCCTCTTGAAAACAGGAATGGCCGCATTAGATATAGGCCAGATAGATGGCAGTGAGCATGCACGACGCTCGAAGCGGCCATCCATCTAGCCCATATCTATGCATGTGTTCCCTCATTAAGTCACATCAAGCAATATTCAAATACACTCTTGGGATACACACTAGTATTTGTAGACTTTAAAACGACCAATGATGACCAATAGGCAAGCATTCTAAAGACTTTGGTCATTATACTTTTTTTTTATAATTTACATTCACTCAACATCAGAAAGCATGTACAATCTAAACATAACAGTGTTTCACAACAGCCTGTCTCTAGTTAATTGGAATGAAGCTGCTTAGGTTAGAATACCAATGGCTGATGGGAATGGTGAGATTCCCTTAGTTAGTCAGGGAGCCTTCTGCCCCCTGCACAGATGGTGGGGGGTGAGGCCAAATCCCCAAGGCAGAACGCCCCATATGCCCCATGCATGTTTGCCAGTCACATCCACACATCACAAGTGCAGTGGCTCTTTTAAAACATATTATTAAACGTGCCGCCTTTGTAAATCTCCTCATTATGATTTCATTGTTGGCACAATCCTTGCCTCATGCAATGAATATTGACTTCATGCTTGCTTTTCTAATTGATTTACTTGTATTTTCAGGGTTGACGGGCTGATTTGCCTGCCTCTCACCTCCTATCCTTGGCAATAGATTGAATAGACCCTAATAGACAGGCTGTTTGTCTGAGTATTAAGGATAACAGAGGCCTGCCACAAAGCAACAGCTTTGATTTATTGAAAGGCATACAACTGAGAGAAAAAGGCCTGTGTGTCCTTCTGCTCTTGGCCGAAAGTCTGCACTCTCTAATAAGTATTTAGAATAGATATCAAGAAAAGCAAGAAAATGTGACTTCAATAAAACAATAAAAAAAATGTGTATTTTCAGAGCTTACTAGACCCTATGCCCGCAGGGAGGAGGGGTTTAGAGTTTGCCTCCATTGTAATGTATGGAAAGCCAAAGGGCTTGTTTCCATTTACGTCAGGACCCGACATAGCAGATAGACTTACCTGCTCGGCGGAGGATCAGACAGAGGATCACGACGCCGAGCCGCTCCGCTGATGTAAAGCTCAACATAGTCGAGAACCTTGAGCCTCTGCACCGGCGTATGTGTAAACAGATCATCCACGGAGCAGGCAATGTCTGTGTGCCATGTCGGGACCCCTGCTAAGCGTATACGATCAGGGAAGGGGTCCCGACGTATAATGGAAACAAGCCCAAAGATGTCAACTTGAATGGTGATTACAAATTTTTGTTTCAGGTAAGCTAGGCTTATTTGTACGTTTTGATGAGAACACCCGGAAAAATGTCAGTGTTTCTGGTAAATTACACATATTTTACAATGCTTTTCATTATGAAAAGTTTAGGTAAGGGTGCTTTAGGAGAGTTAAAAAACAACATGGGCATTTCATATTGTAATCCCAATTGGACAGTGTCCTCTAATCCTCCTGTGTCATAACCTGTGTGTTATCTTGTGTTGTCTCAACTCTAATGTATTGTACAACACTGCATAATATGTTGGCACTATATAAATTAATGATAATAATATTTACATGCCCCCGGTTCATCAAAAATCCTAAAAGTTTAGGGGAAAATCCTCACTTCAGGACAACCCACTGTCCATGACTGGGTAATGTGAATACTTTGTCACCATAACCTTCATGGTTGTTCTTTAAAAATGTGTTCCAATAGACATGAGAAGGCACATGAGTATAAATGCCTGCAATATTTGCTTGGTTTAAATTAGTTTGACTATTAGTTTGACCATGTTTATGGTGAAATGTTTTCTACCAAAGCGCTTGTGCGCACATATGATCCACTTCCATGTTCACCACATTTGTCATGTCCATGTTCTACAGGAGTTTGGCCATTTTTCTAAATAAATTTATTAAATCTGATGCTTAAAATCTAGTACCAATTAATGTTATGCCGAAAGTGCATGGTATGAATCTTAGACTAAACCTCAGTCTCATTAAAAGACAGAAACTTATAAGAGATAAAAGAATCAAGCAGTGAACTTTGTAGCAACATTCTAAAACCTGAAATATATGGTAGTCTGAGTGACATGGCTGATAAAGGACCACCACATTCAGTGCTATGTGTACTGTTACGTACCATGCCCCAACCTCACAACTTGAGGACTTATCAATCTCCTCAACATCTTAAATCATAACTGGGGTTTGCTGGGGATGCTCAACAACCATTTTGCAAAATCATTACTGTAATTATTTTCAGTTTCTTTTGAAAACTATTTAATATATATATATATATAAAAGGTCATCTATTCACAATGTCAATGTCATGTCCAAATTATGGTATGCATTTGACAACAGACGTTTACCCGATTGCAGCTAAACTTCTTAGCAATTCACCCTTGGACTTCTCAAGAAGAAGCTGCATCACAGATATAACATGTCTACAAATACAGTATATAAGCCCCCGTGATACATCTTTTTACATGGCCATGTGACATTAATACAGTTTACAATTTAATTAACTTACATCCAAAAACATGTTATCATGACTTTATTTCAAACTGCCTTTAGGAGCACCATTACCACACCTTATGGCACTCATGATTCCGCCTCCCTCAGAACAACATAGGCCAATGTGCACACAAACATGGGCAGTGACAGATAGATGGTCACTATATTAACCTCCCGCAGTTTGCCCGGTACAGTTGATCAGAACAGAGTACACTGTTACTGTATTTTCCCACCCTTCCTCCTCCCCTCTACACATCGATGATACTGGCGATGGGAAATGGACGCCATCTCCATAACATGAAGGTCTTTGGCGCTCCCCGCCTCATCTGCGACACCAATGACTCCGAAGAGGCGATGCCAGAATCGATCTTTGTGTTCGATTCAGGATTCAGAACTGGGTTCGGGCAAACCGCCAGGGAGGTTAAGGCTTGTTATGTGAGTTGATTGTAAAGCCCCTGAACACGGTATCATCACAAAAATTGTTGGATACAGGGAAGTGTTGTGGCAACACTTGTAGTTTAGCCCTATTTTCTGTAGTTTTTGCATAAATTGATTTCTATGTTGATGGAAATGTTATGACTTTTGACTAAATTAACCAACAATTTGGGTGATGAAACCATCTTCAGAGGATTTGCCAGTAAGTAAATATCTGGGTGGTATACAATCATTGTCATTTGTAAGAAAAGGCTTGTAAAAGGTGATTCTCACCTTACTGCTGCAGTTGATGATTCCATTGGGTATAGATCTGAACTTTGTGTGGTCATTTGTTTTTTCTCGCGCAAGTTTTGTATTAATACAATGGACCCTACGGAAGTAATGGAATGTTTGCAAATCATAAACAGTTCTTTTAGTGACTGTATAGCAATCAGTAGGAGACAGGTGGATCCTTTGTTAAGTTTACAGGTAAGGGAAGGCAAACATGAAAATTAAGGCTCATTTCACCTTTGGAGGGCCAATTCACAAATGACAGGTTTGTTTGCAATACAGAAACAGTGACCAAATTCACAGCAATGTGTCGAACATGATAAACCATTTGAATGCCTTGTGGATTGAGGCTGAATCTTGGTTTGACCCAAGGTTAGCTAAATAACCCTCAATGGAATTTCCATAATAAAGCAGACAGCTTGTCACTCTCCCACTCCACATTAGCATTTCACCACCCAGAAGTCTGCACAGAAGTTTTATAGATGTCTGTCCTGTGACTACTGCATGGATAAGGGACATAGATAACATTGTGGAAATTAACTATAAATTCTTTAATATGTTAAGGTGCCCAATGGTGTAGGATGAGAGTTTGAAGATTAGGTTGATAACTACTAATGTTTTTTTTGTCTACTGCCAACAGAAGTTGAATGACTTGCTTGTACCAAGTGTAACCATTTTCTTGGTCTTCTTTATGGTCTGTAGATATAAACACAATTTCTAAGGTGTCCCAAAGTGGACATTTCTTGAAGAACCACAGAACACCTATGTGATGTTGGAGATCATTTTTTTTTCTCTTTTATGTTTTCAAGGTATGCATATCTATCTGTGCTGTGCTTCATGTAGACATCACATGTACCAACAACCCACCGATGCTATCCATGAGCACAATATAGATACTACACCCTGAGAAAGACTGATAGGTATGCCCCTAGTAAAATATGGGCTATTCGATTAACCTCCCTAGCGCACTGCATAGGTACAGATTTCTGTACCAAAAGCGCACCATAGACTTTAATGTAAATTTTTTTTTTTAGTAAACAAAAAAATGTACATAAAAAAAAAGTTATTTCAAGTATCATTAAAATTTTGTTTGATGTATATAATAAAAAATTTATTTAAATGTAAATTGTGTTGTGT
>CM070035.1:145342609-145357398 GCA_036250615.1 Ptychadena robeensis | reverse complement strand
CGCCCGGAATCGATCGTGCCGGAATCCGATGCGAATCCGACACGTGTATGGGGGCCTTTACACGATTAGATCTTTACCGCCAATGGATTGGTCAATCAGCCAAAAATCTGTTAAAAATGGCAAACATCCACCTCCATATTCAAAATATTTGCAAATCCTCTAAAATATTCACAAAAAATATTTGCCATTATAATATTATATATTATTATAACTCAACACTATTCATGATCTCTAGTCATTATTTCCTTCATTGTGAAAATTTTTTTAGTAGACTTTTCGGCCAATGGACTGGTCAATCGGACGAAAAATCGGGTAAAAATCTCCACTCCACTGTGTTTTCGGCTCCGTCATTATTCATTCCATCACTCTACGTATTGCCAAAGAGTTAAATCCCCTATACATCTATTAAATAGTGATGAGAAGCATAGGCAATATTCGCATATGCAAAATATCGTGAAGCTTTCGCCTAATATTCGCAATTCAAGATTAGTGACGAGAGGCATAGGCAATATTCAAGATATTTTGCGAATAATTCTACTGATATTCGATTCGATATTCATAAATATGAAATTAGCACGTATGGCCATGCATTGCGATTATCTTCAAAATAAATGCGTATTATTATTGTGATGCATGGCCATACGCGCAGCATCATGTTTATTCGAATATTCGAAACTGCGAACATCCGCCTCCATATTCAAGGTAGTCGCAAATTCTCGAATATGAATTTGTTTCATCTTACTTTAACCTTCCTTTCCTCTTTTTTCTGCTTTCCTCTTTATTTCCGTCCTTCCTTTTTCCTTAATTCTTCCTTCCTTCTTTCTTAACCATTCTCCTCCGTGTATCTCCCTTCCTTTCGCTCCTGCCCACTCCCTGCATTGCTTATTCTTTCTTTTTTCCCTTTTTCCATCAGGCTGGAGAAGATTGATCTGCCCATTGTTCATTTTGCTGGCACATTACGAAAACCTTTTGCAGAATTCTGGAGTCTTTATATACAGTTCAAGAATTACTGGCACTGGAAATACTAAAACTGATCTGCAAGTATGCATTTTTTTGTAACAAGTAACAAAACACATAAAATATGTTATTTGAGAAGTTAGATGTTTTCCATTTTGTAAGAAATTTTGAAGTCGTCAGAGAATCTGATTTACAATATAAATTCATAACAGCATTATCAATAGATATGGGCTAAAATCATTTGCAGGTCCAGTTGTTAAAAAAAAAGTTTAGAATATTTGAGGAAGTCTGAGTATACTTGCAGGAATAGTTCTATGTATGTGTAGATCAAACTTTTCCAGCCATCTAATTGTTATAGAAATCACTATAATACTTTGGATATGGAATCCTCCTTTGGGAAGAATGAGTTTTCTGGGTGGCTGTAAATGTGATTTAATGTGTCAAAGACTTTGAATAACACAGCTAAAAGTTATATAGGCTTTGAAATAAAGGAAGTGCCTGTAATTGACACAATCTGCCCATAATTCTGTCTGTCCAAGCCTTTCACTGAAAGGTGACTTGGAGGTTTTTCTTGTAACCATTACTCAGAAGTCAGAGTCTGCAGAAATCGAATATTTGGCTGGAGCTATACAACTGATTTTTTTCTTGATACTTTCTACATTTTCTGCAGCGGTAACTGACATTCACTAATGGATTTTCTAGACTATTTTTTATTAAAGTCAAACTTCAGTTTTGTTGACAAAAATATCCATTCCAGGATATAAATATACATTACTAGAGTCTTAGCGTAGTTCAAGTGGACTTACCACTGAGACGTTAGGTAAGCCACCATTGCCGAACCTACCCTAAGGGGTAATTTACCGGGGCGGTTGTTAACTGCCCATTAAATGCCGGTTAGAGCATCCACCTGGGGAACGCAACATGAGGCATTCCACAGGCAATTGTTCACCCATAATAATCCGTTTAAAAATGCCACCCTGGCCAAAAAAGCAACAAAGTGTGCAGGCACCCACCCCCATGAGCACTCGGTGCTTTCTTTGCTACTGATAGCAGCCTGGAAAGCATCTGTACATCCAGCCTAAAGAATGCTGATCACTGGAATGTAAATCATACGGCCAGGGCTGCTATCAGGCCAGTACCAGTGCCGGTGCCATGACCGCCGCTGTTGTTGGCATCTGGGTTCTGCCTCCAGACCGTGGCCTCAATGCTGCTGTCAGGACATGCTGACAATGTCTTAAGGCCCACATACACATCTACATTTTTCTTTCAATCGACTTAAAAAGATAAAAAAATTTCGGTTAGGGAAATCGGTGATTGATTGTAATCTATGCCAACTGTAGTAACAGATATTTGATCGATTTTTTGAGATCGACTGAAAGTAACTGTAATTGAATTAAGGTTAAATTTCAATACAACCAATTAAAATTCTTCAGCATGTCTGATAATTTTTCGATCAATAATTTTCCTAATTTTAATCGTTTTAGGTCGATCTAACCATGTGGGCTGCCATAGATTTTCAATGAATTAACAACACAATTTATTGTAATAAGTTGATTGAATGAAAATCTAGACGTGTATGGGGGCCTTTAGTCTCAATAGCTACAGAGCACATACTGGTCATTCGGGGCAACTGGAACATTCCCATTGTAGGTAATTAAAACCATATGTTAATGCATGCCGCTGCGCCATGTCATCCATACTGGTGTATGGGAGACTCCTGCTGCAGGGTCTTTACATTAAGGCAAAAGTGCAATGCAGTACGATGTGAAAGGTACGTAGGTTTCCTATGCGATGCATGCAATTAGTAATTAGTTATGGCAGTTTACATAATATCTCATAAGGGCAAATACAACTAAAGCTAGGCAGACACCGTTCGATTTTAGTACGATCGATTTCCGATCCGATTTTAGATCTTTCATTGGACACCGATCGTAAGTGAATCCAATCACAAAACACAGAAAAGAGTCATCTATAAATGTGTTCATCGAATACAATTGCCCTGACCAACAAACATAATTTATTGGTATTGAACAATTTTCGCCGATCAACCATGTGTGCAGTATACGATTTAAATCCGATCGATCTAAACTTTAATCAAACCATGTATGCCTAGCTTTATTTGCTTCATACTATAGACTACTCATTCTACCTATATCACCATAGCACAATCAAGCCTTCTTAAAACAGAAGGTATTCACACGGCCCAATCCAGCACAAAGCCCAAAACTTTAGGTGGAAGCCTTCGTTTTGGGACAGTGGGCAGAGCGATGCAAATTATTCCTTTTCGCCGAATCAGCCAGATGCACATCCAGAAACCGCTGGTGTACAGTGCAAATATAGCCTTTTTGGTACAGAGCCATTTATTCCAAACTGCATACAGCTGTTTCAGGCTACTTGGCCATCATCAGTGCATTGCATGGAAACCATGGGTACTTCTACTTATATCACCAAAAGACTTAAGTGGAAGGGTCAGTTTGCTATAACCTCTCTATTCCCCCTAGGCATACAATACATTTGTTCGGTATCTCACCAAAGATGAAAAGCTCACGGCAGTAAAAGGATAGTGCTGGGAATGTCTGTTATTATACCTTAAGCTCTGTGCAGATTTATGTTGTAATTTATAGCCTATGGTGCAATAGTTTACAATAGGCTTTCGGAACAATGTTTTGTCTTATTGCTTATGGTTCAATATTTTCCCCAAATGAGTTATGAAGCAATAGTTATACTTTTTCTCTAGATCAATCCACAGTGAGCCTATCAAGATATAGAGCTATACTGAGTGCTAAGTATATGATCGTATCCATTTATCCATCCAGCAATGGAAGGAACTAAAGTTTTATTGTTGCAGCTGGTATCCAGTCTTCTTCCAATACAATAGGAAAGGCTTTTTTTTTCTACCCCTATTACTTAAACATGTATATTTAAAATTTAACGTTAATAGGACAGCTTAATTAGCATACATATGTTGATAAAAATAATATTTAAAAAATTTAAAGCAAGATACTATGATTACTTGTTCTTAAAACAGAGTTTAAAATGACAGCTATGCATTATCTTGCATAGCTTGCTGAATTTTTAAAGTGGACCTAGAAGGTCTATGAAAGCTGCATTTGCTAAGCTCATTCTGAAGAATACCTATTACCTGGGTGTAAAGCTAAAATAAGTATGTAACTAACTGTGGGACAAACTATGCACCAATAAGCTGAACATTTGAGCCCCAACCTCATTATGGGTCGTTCAAACAGTATCACCTCAGCAAAGAGAATGATCAATGATGTAAACTATTAAATAGTATAAATAGATATACATTAGATATATACAGGACTTGAACTTCAAGTAAGTAACTTCACCACTTATCCACAAAGTCACCTTAGCCAGTGATACATAAAGGACCTGTGATAGAAGTGCCACACCACAAGTTCTTAAGTCCAGTAAATTTATTCATGTGTAGGAACCATTTTTCGGGGGCTTACCTGTCATTCTTTATTAGTTGTGGTCAGGGTAGCCTCACAAACTTGACATTAGAACTAATAGTGTAGGGATTCCGTTGAAGGTCTATTTTGTTTCAGAAATTTACAACCATGAAGGTTATGGTGAGGGATTAAAGGAATCAAAAAGCCCTCAACTCAAGCAGTGCGTAGCATAGCCAAGCCTTCTTACAACAGAAGGTATTTACATGTCCCAATCCATCCCAATAGTTAAGGGAAAATCCTCACTTTGGAACAGTGGGTGGAGCCATGCAAGTCACTCCTTTACACCCATCAGCCAAATGTACAACCAGAGCCTCTGGTGTACAGAGAAAATATAGCCTTATGGTACAGAGTCATTTATTCTAAACTGCATACAGTTGTTTCAGGCTTATTGACCATCATCTGTGCAGTGCAATTTGTTATGCTTTACATTGGATCCCCCACCTTACTAAAAAGTTTAATGCTCCCCTGGGGGTGGTGCGAGGCAGTAATGTTATCCAGAGTGTATTGCTCTGCATTGAGAAAGGAGGATATCCAGGAACAACCCACATACCACAGAACAGAAAGAGAGGGCAGTGCTGGGAACGCATGATAGGTAAGTGAATCTCTTTACCTGAACTGATTAGACATTATGAAGCATTAAACTTTTGAAGTGGGGTACCCACTTGCAAGTGGAGAAGTATCCCTGTAGTTCAGCTTTAACTTCCTTGGTTATATTCCTGGGTGTTACTCAGGGTAGATTTTCATGACCAGATGCTGTAACCCTGAGCCCCACTCATGATTACGTACCTGATTCAGATGCCCCTCACAATTTCCATCCAGGCTACATGTGCTGTCTCTCATTGATGACAGTAGGAACGTGCTGCTGCCTGCCCCTATTGCCTGACAGGTTATTGATGATGCCAGGGACATGCAGCAGGGGCTTGATAGGCAGAATTTTTTCATTTCCTCTACCACTTTCAACGAAAAAAAATTATCCTACCACCATGAAGGTTTAAGGCCAACAAGGCAAGCAGTATTTTTAGAACCAGGTCAGCCATGGCATAATCTTTCAATTTATCCCCACTTTAACAACACACTATAAAGCCTAACGATGTGCGTGAACCATAACAACCAATCAGAAATCGGCTTTTTACAAGCCCGGAAACGCAAAGCTTTGACTTCGCGGGTTGCTATGAACACCCCCTCGTTGTTCATAAGTGCTAATAAATAAATCCTCTAGTGTGAAATTCCGTCTATTACCTAGCATTATTCCATTGAATTTCTTTGGTTTGCGTCCAAATAAACAGTGGCGCTCGAGCTGAAAGCGAAACACATTTTTTTTTCTGCTCACATTTGGAACATAAGATATTTCTTTCTTGGCAAATATTGCCCCTTTAGTTTTTCTTTAATACTGGAAAATATTAGAAGCAGCAGTAAAATAAATTAATGGGTGTTTCCATTGTAATATGGTTTTCAGTGAGCCACCCAGAATGCAGTTTGATTTGTTGGTGAGATATCTGGACAGACCACATATGCTATTAACAGAGATACATTTTATAGCTACTATCTGGTGCATGATTTGCCTTCTGGCATGTAGCGAACACTAAGCCCCCTCTATGCAACCGAGCCTCATTCTGCAGCCATTGCACATATTTATTTTATGGTTCTTTAACCTCATAGCATGAGGTGGATGTTAATGACAAATAAAACAGCTTGGTAGCACCTTAGCCATAAAGCACAAATTCCTTCTTATGTGAACACGTGCTATTACAAATACAGATCTCCCTCGTTGCTATGGTAACGCGCAGTTACATGACAGGTTTATATGCCGGCTAGTGGGCCTATCACCCAAACATTCTTAGATTTCACTTCTGGCAGACTTGCAGAGGAAACAAAGAAGGAACGGCTTTTCCTAGCTCAATGCCTTCGGAGGTTAAGCTGAAGATTAAATGATTTTAAATACTACATAATCAGAAATAAAAGAATCTTATCTGTAGTTAAAGTCCAGGTTGTTTTCTTCATTTGGAGAACACAGGTTACTTATACGTTGATGTAATCAGTCTGAGCCATTTTCTGCCGTATGTCTCAGCAACGGACATAATTAGGAACAGAATGTCCTGTATGAAGAAAAGTATAGGCAGAAGTAGGCTAGTACATGGTGCTTTCTTAGCTACGCTAGCCAATATTTACACTTCTCTATTGTGGTTAAAACTGTTGCTAAGTAAAATACCAAGTCTACAATCTTCACAATCTACACAATACACAATCTTCACATTTTTAAACACACAATCCAGGCAAGAGACCAGAACAAGGCCAAAGACCAGAGCATTGCTCAGACCAAAAAACAGAACAGAGACCAGATCATTGGTAATACCAAAAAATAGAACATTGGACAGACCAGAAACCAGTACATTGATCTGAGCTGAGACATTAGTCAGACCAGAATATTGGGCAGACCAAAGACCAGAACATTGGTCAGACTAGAGACCAAAGTGTTGGTCAGGCCAGAGACCAGAGCATTAGACAGACCAGAAACCAGAGATTTGATAAGAGCTAAAACATTGGGCAGACCAGAGACCCGAACATTGGCAAGACTTTAGAACATTGGGCAGATCAGAAACCAGAGCATTGATTAGAGCTGAGACACAAGCATTGGTCAGACCAGAAACCAGAATATTGTGCAGACTAGAGCATTGGTCATGTCAGAAACCAGAGAATTGATCAGAATTGAGACCAGAATATAGAGAAGTCTGCAAACCAAATGATCAGAACATTGTGCAGTCTAGAGACAAGAGCATTGGTAAGGTCAGAGACAAGAACATTGGGCAGACCAGAGACCTAAACAATGGGCAGACCGAAAATCTGAATTTTGTTCAGATCAGAAACCTGAATATTGGTCAGACCAGAGACCAGAACATTGTGCAGACTAGAAACCAGAGCACTGGTCAGGCCAGAGACAAGAACACTGGGCAGACCAGAGACCCAAACATTGATTAGAGCTGAGACACAATCATTGGTCAGACCAGAGACTAGAACATTGGGCAGACTATAAAACTCAACATTGGTCAGAGTGAAAACCAGAATATTGATCAGACCAGAGACCAGAACATTGTGCAGGCTAAAACATTGGTCAGGCCAGAGACCAGAACATTGGTCAGACCAGAGACCCGAACATTGGTCAGACTGAAAAACAGAAAGTTGGCTAGACCAGAAACCAGAACATTTGACAGACCAGAAACCAGAACATTGGACAGACCAGAAACCAGGGCATTGATCAGGACTAAGACACCAACCATTGATCAGACCAGGGACCAGAATATTGTGCAGACTACAGACCAGAGCATTGGTCAAGCCTGAGACCAGAACATTGGGCAGACCAGAGACCAGAACATTGGGCAGACTAGAGACCTGAACATTGGTCAAAACAAAAACCAGAAAAGACCAGAAACCAGAATATTGATCAGACCAGAGATCAGAACATTGTGCAGACTAGAGACCAAAGCGTTGGTCAGACCAGAGGCCAGAACATTGGTCAGACTGCAAATCAGAAAATTAGCTAGAAAACCAAACCAGAACATTTGACAGACCAGAAACCAGAACATTGGGCAGATCAGAAACCAGAGCATTGATCAGGGCTAAAGCTGGCCATACACCTTCAGATTTCTCTGTCAGATTTCCTTTAGATCTTCTTTTGTTTTACCAAAACCATGTAATATGAGGGACTTTCTAATCAATCAAGTCTTCCTGTGTTCAATGGCAGAGGACCCTATACTACATAGTTGTTGGTAGATCTAAAGTAAATCTGACAGAGAGATCTATAGGTGTATGGCCAGCTTAAGACACCAAGCATTGGTCAGACTAGGAAGGAACCAGAATATTGTGCAGACTAGAGACCAGAGCATTGGTTGGGATAGAGACCAGAACATTGGGCAGACCAGAGACCCGAACCTTGTCAGACCATAAATCAGAACATTGGCCAAGCCAGAACATTGGTCACACATTGGGAAGAACAGAAACGAGAACATTGGGCAAAACCAGAAATCAGAGTATTGATTGGAGCTGAGACACAAACATTGGTCAGACCAGAGACCTGAACATTGGTCAGACCAAAAACCAGAACATTGGGAAGACCATAAATGAGAACAATGAGCAGACCAGAAAACAGAACAATAATCAGAGCTGAGACACAACTATTGGTCAGACCAGAAATCTGAATATTGGGCAGACCACAAACCAGAACATTGGACAGAGCAGAGACCAGAGCATTGTGAAGAATAAAGACCAGAACATTGGAAAGACCAGAACAGAATATATCTAAGCTTCTTGAAAGTCAACCTGTAGGAAGAAATATTAATGTGTAGATTTAAAATATATAAACAAGCTGTTTAACCAGCAAAATAACTTGCATTTCTTAAGCCCTCCATACACCTTTAGATTACTCCATACACTTTCTTTTAGATCTACCAACAACTATAAAGTATAGTGTCCTCCCTGATCGAATATATAGTGATTGGAAGGAGTAGAAAGGTCTTTACGGTATATTACTTGGTTTTGTTAGAACAAAAGTGGACTATACAGTAATTGTATGGTAAGATAGTAAGGTGCATGGGGGCCATTCTTTTTTTATGCGATTTACACAGTCTAGTCAGAGGGAAAAAAGCAGATTACCACTGGCATATGAACAAAAAAACAAAGGAAAAGCAGGAAACTAATAAGGACATCTCTCTACTCTCTCTATGTTGACCATAACTCCTGCACATGATTGATAAAAGTTGATTCATCCTGAATGCAGGGTTGCCAACTTTTCTAGGAAACAATATCTGGCATTTTTCTTATTAATAACATTGGTAACGAGGACATTTTTACTAGTCAGGTAGAAACTCTACACGGTAAGTAAGACACGCCAAGATTTATACACCAAGCTTTGCATTTAAAAGAACATTGCTGGAAGGCAGAAAAGAAGCTTTTATGACATAGGAGACATACAGAGTCTCTTACGCTATAAAAGCCTTCCTGCTTGCAGTTTTCTTTAAGCCTTTAGTTCCAGTTTTAGTTTTGGATTGAGTAAGGAACTAATAAAATCCCAGTTATATTTTCCTTGTCCTATTGGGGAGATTTGCCTTCACTTCTTGTTGTCATAACACAACAGGAAGTCAACGAGGGAATCTTTACAAGGTGAGGGAAATTCCTTTTTAGACCTGAACAGGTGCCCGTATTGGTAGATTTGCCCTTTCCCTGTTTCACAAACAACCCTAAAGACGATTTTAGAGAGATGTTGGAGAAACGCAGACACTGTTAAGCTGGGCATACACGTTCCAATTTCTGCACGATCTGATCCCTGATCCGATGCCGTGCGCGCTCCTGCATCCCTTAAGGATGGGGTCATGCAGAAATTGGATGCAGCAGCATACGAGGATTGGGCTAAAATCAGCCGTCCTGTCGGATCACTAGTGATGGCCGAACTGCCCGCAAGGCGGACAGTTCGGCCGCGAACAAGCCTGTTCGCCCTCCTTCTTGCCAGCGGACAGTACGGGTGTTCGACCCGCCCTGTCCGCCGGCATGAAGGAGCCCTCTATTCTTCCTCCGGTGGGATCAGAAGCAGCGAGATCCCTCCGCAGGAAGAATGTTTTCACTGAAGACCGGGTAGAGAACCCGGTCTTTCAGTGAAATACCGGATTGTAAACACGGATGTGACGTCAGTGCAGAAAATTGGATAAGGTATAGACGGTATATCGTACCGTCTGTTCCCAGCTTTATATTTAGGTCCAAAAAGTAGAGTGTCTGCACTTCTCCATAGATCTCTCACATATTTCCATAAAGTGGCCTTTAGGTGCCACCAAACACATTAAAGAGTGAAGTATTTTCATTTTATTATATATTTATAGAATATATTCTATATTCTATAAATAATGAAAAACTACAACTTTGGGCATCCTTTTTGGTTGTTTTCTTCACATGACCTCTAAACAACAATCCTTCTTCTTGTTATAGACGATATTGTCTCTGCATAGGCTGCAGGTCATGTTATCATGTTTTCTCATTCACGTCAAAGTGCATTTTCCTCAAAACAATAACTTGTTAAATATATCCTTCTATAGACACAGTCAAGAAATATGTGGCATCTAACAAGACGTTGAATTTCCTTCTTCTGGATAAACCAATTTAGAAAAGGTGAAGCCTGAAGGTTGTAACTTTTCACTAAGGGGGCCCGTGGTTGAAGCCTTTATCAATTTCCTGTAGGAAACTCTTCCACTTTTCCTCAATCTCTGGGGATCATATTCCCCTTTCTAAACTTTTCAGCCTGTAGTTCCATTACCTTTTATTAGCTTTCATTTACACTCCATCCCTTCTGTCTTACTAAGCATCACTTCACATTTCATCCCTAAGACTTCGTAGACCCGTCTTCTCCTGGATGGTCAATTATCTTCACCTCAGGGCACTAACAATCTGGTTTGCATTGAAGTGAAACAGTAGCTAATGACTTCCAGGAATCTCATTCTCCGGGTACTTTATCCAGAAAGTTATCCTTTTTGATCTTCGGCTTGATACTGTTGAACTCATCATTACAATATCCACTCATTTATTTGCTGGTCATAAATCCTTAATCTATGAGGAAACACGTCTTATCAAACCCTTCTATTTCATTTGTTGACTGAACTTTGTATCCCGTCCGAATGATCCTTGTAACTTCGGTTTATTTCTTTATTTCCCCTCTATATATATATTACACATTATCATGTAACCTTTTGCACCTGTGTTTTGTTGTACAAACTCCAATTACCTTATTGCTGCACACTATAAGATCCTTCTTGTGTAACACAGTAAATGTTTTAAATGAGCAAAGCCTAATGTTGACCTGTACAGGTGTGCCATGTTATAGGGAACTTCTACAAATAAAAAAATTAGTAACTTGCAATTTTTACTTTTTTTATTACATCCTGAAAAGTAGTTGTGGACTTTCTGTCTGTGTGTGCTCAGGCCTGGGCCTCCAGCCTTACTACAGGATATCTGCAGTCTGAAGGCACGACTACCTGTGACTGCAAGTAGATTTAGGTAGAAATTTGTTTTCATAATAGGCCTATTCCAATCTCAAACAATACATAATACAAGAAGAAAAGGAAAATGTCCTATTTTTGCGAACAGCTGGTTTATATGGTAGTTAGAAATAAACCTAGATCATAGAGGACCAGTAACAATTGGAACTGGTTTACCCCATAGGGTTATGAATTGGGCTGAATTCATAAAAGTTATGTTGAAAGCTGGACTGTAAAGTTCTGTGAGTTTCATTGCACTACCATATACATACCATATAGCATTGTTTGGTAGGACAAGAGACCTTTTTTGCTCTTACTACAAACTTACAGGTTGTACCCCTGCTCCAGGCTGTGACTGGATAAGACAAAAAAACAGTAGACTGATATGCTCATCATTCTTTCTCTTCTCATCTCTTCTCTGTATGATGATACAGCTAATTGGCTCCTTCACCAAACCCCTTGTTTGCTCTTCTGTATAGAGAGTCAAAAATAGCAAATTAGGAACTACATCTATGTATATGTATAAGATATAACTGATTGACAACCAACCACTTGACCTTTGCAGTGAAAACTCATGAAATGGGTGAAGATTACTTTCCTTTAAGGTGTTCTAGTAAACTTGCGGAATGCTTTGCAAAAGTGTGCTGCAGGTACTTGTCCTATTCAAGTCACATGTGTTTTTCTAAAATATAGTTAATATTTATCGTCCTCTGTCTCCTAAACCCCTGAATACCACTTCATTGAAGAAGAATTCTCCACAAAAAGAAAACAACACTTTTGGGAAGTATTGATCTCTTCTTGCACCATTTTTTCTGGTGATCTGTATGCTACCACAGAAAACAAGGCCAGTGTCAAAGGTGTAACATTTAATGATAACTATTATTTTCTTTGTAGTGTGATGATCCTTGGTGGGAGGAACCACAAAAGAGGACCAGGAGAACAACTGTAACTAAATTTTGGTTTCTGAAGAAGCCTCAGGGGACTTGCAGCAGTGACTCTTGGTGGGAAGTTACACAGGCCCTGGACTATTTGACTCTAGACATGATTTAGTCATTAATTATTTTCTTTATCTCAAATGGCTGAAAATTATAGGAAATGGTCTGACTTAACATTCCGGAGAACAATGCTGTTTTGCCCTTTCCTTCTGTCCTTTAATTTGTCCCCGCATACTGTATTCATTTCTATCTGTACGTACATTTTCCCCTACATTTCCCTCAACAAATAAACAGGAGCAGTTAACATTTGGTCGGTGATGGTTTGTGGAAGTAGCATTTCACAAAATATTTACCATAATTCTGTTTTTATAGCTCTTAAGTCCAGCCATTCCTTCTCTTATTTTTTCCAATAACAAAGTTAAAAAAGAATGTAAACTGGTATTGCAGAATTTTAAAGGAAATGTCTTTTGGGAAAATGTGCTGCTTACATACGTCTAATCAAAGGAGAATTTAGGATTTAGGAATACAGACAATTTTGATTCATGAATTTTATAATTAAGATATATTTTTGGGAAAAAAATGATTACTTTAGCTGGGCATAGACGTCTCAATTTTCCATAGGATTTCTGTGAGATCACCGCGATCGGTAGATCACAAATCAATGCATGCACAAAGTGATCAATGGATCGATTTGACCCTAAATCGCAAGTAAAATCTCTTGTGCAGGAATTGCCCCAGTCTGTAAAATTTATTAGATCGCTCAGGAATTTGGGAACATTAATGAAGACATGATCGTCCTACTGGCGTCCAACCCACATTACATCATTTATGATTAGAACAGCTGCAAGCTGAAGATAACATGATCCGCGATCGGAAACGTCTATGCCCAGCTTTTTAAGTGTGTAAAACAACATCTCCTATGTGCGTATATGTGCATTACGGTGGTTTCCTTAGCTCTATGGACTCAATGGGGTCAGTAAATCCCTGAATCACTGTGCCACATCTGCATGTCCAACACAGTGCGCTTGAAACATGTAGTCCAGGGCACGAGCCCTTGCAAAGAAAGAAAATAGGGAGTTTACCCCTAACAGGAAGTTTTAAATGATAAGCTGTTTATATTTTTAATACAAAAATATATTTATTAAAGCTGGCCACATACAAGTTGATTATTCATTCGATTGCCAAGCAACACACCAACACCCTTTTAGACATTGAAATTAGTAAGTTCACGGCTTAAGTATGTTTCCATGAATAATAACGAATGAAGTTCATTAAATAATACATTAGCAGAATTAAAAGGAAAAGTCCCTGATAATGACCCCATAACTGACCCAAACGGATATTTAACCAACTGTACCAGCCACCAGCTACAATTTTCCAAGCTCAGTGGGCGCAAGAATATCTAAATGCCACCATCATAACCAATCCAAGATATTTGTTGTAAGTATATTATAGAGAGAGTTAAACAGAGAACACTTGCATAGATATAGCCTATATCTAATGGGGCTATCCCTGTTTTCGAGCTGGATCATTTAATCCTGTGCCTTCAGCTCCTTCGATGTCGGGCAGCAGCGCAATGACATCATCGCGCTGCTGCTAGGAACCTCGAACGGCTCCTATATTAAGCTGTGTGTTCCAGGCTTTAATCAGCCAACAGGGTACCAATAACCCAAATTATCTAAGATTTTTATTACAGGCACTGTCAAGGACCCGCTATGCTGTGACAAACAAAAGTGCAACCTAAAACAGAAAAACATGACATTACAAATCAGATAAATAACATTAATTATATATATCTGCATTAAAACCCAGTAAGGACCAAAAAATTGGGCAGGAGGGTGGAGTAATCTTCAATCCAAAAAGGATCTCCATTTACCTCCCATTTTCCCCCCACTAAACTCCACCCTTATGTCACCATCTCCTCCACCAATCCCACCTTCCACAATGCCCTTTATCTCTGTAGTCAAATCAAGCACTCTTTCCTCTACAGGTTCTACTCCATGTTAGGATGTGTACTTATGCTTTGGTGTGGGTCCCATGCGATCCTTCTTCAAACAATCACATGATTCTTCAGCTTGAGTACAGCCCATAGTCTTCCTATTCAAATTTGCCAAGCCAGTCATGCAGCCCCACTCCTCCTTTTTTCAGGATCAGGTACTGAGGGGGCGACCAGGCAGGCAACACACACTGAGATCCAGACAGAAGTGGTGGTGACAAAAACTAATTTATTTGCAGACTTACAGGCAGGAACAATCACAGGTGCAAAAGTCCAGGGTACAGGGGTGTTCAGGGTTCAGGTTCAGGGACAAGAAGCATGAAGCCAGGGAAAGCAGGAAGTCCAGTCAAGCAAGCAACAGCAACAATGAACAGCAAGTGTGGTCTGGATGAAGCACACCTAAATAGCCCTAAGC
>CM070035.1:145303785-145321149 GCA_036250615.1 Ptychadena robeensis | reverse complement strand
ATGTGGGGGGGCCTTTGCTCTGCCATAGGGAGGGCTCGTTCCTGTCCCGTTTCCAGTTCATATCGGTGTTTCAGAAATGCCTGCTCCGGCTGGGGCTAGACGGTAAACAATTTGGGTCGCATTCCTTTAGGATAGGGGTGGCTACGGAGGCTGCGCGGTGCGGCTTCGACCAGACCGCGATTCAGCGGTGGGGTCGGTGGGAGTCCCGCCGTTTTCGGTCCTACGTCCGCCCACATCTGGCTTTGTCCTCCTGCTAAGTGTTATGTGTGTTTGTTTGTGCGGCTGCTAATGTTCCCCTTTTGCAGATAACTGTCGCTGTAATATTTGGATTCTGGGTCACTCCTTCGTCACGCGGGCGGAGCGCCGGGCGGTCGTCCGCCCTCGTGGTAATCTGCTGGGTGCGCGGCGTCGTACGTGGATATTCATCCCGGGCTGAAGTGGCCGCAGATTTTCAAAGTATTTTCTGATCTGGTGGTGTCCCATCCCCCCCCCCTCATGTCCTGGTAGTCCACGCGGGGGGTAACAATCTGGGGGCTTGCTCGCAACTGAGCTTAATGCGGTCTATCCAGGCCTTCTTTGTCAGGATTTGGGAGTGTAGTCCTAGCATGATCTGCATTTGGTCAGAGGTGATTCCCAGGATTAGGTGGAGGCCTGCTTTGGAGACGGCGCTGCTACTGCGTAGCCGGATCAAGGTTAATAGGTCAGTGGCGGCATTTATGTGTAAGGCGGGGGGCATGGCTATCCGCCATAAATTGCTGGAAGTTTCCAAGGGCCATTTTGGGCCAGACGGTGTCCATCGGTCCGCTTTAGGAATGGACATTTTTAATGCTGGGCTGGGGGAGGCGGTGGAAGCGGCCCTGCTGCTCTGGTGGGGGAGGTCCCGTATTTGAAGGTCAAAGTCCGGTCCCTGGTGGCGGGAGCTCGGCAGTGCCGCAATTTAAAGTGGCCGTTAAGGTCATGTGACGTGTCAGGAATGCAAGGGCAGTCACTGGGAATACAGATTTTCTAACAAGGTACCCACCGTGCCAGTATACGAGGGCTGGTGGCAGGTACAGAGAATTCGAATGAGAATGGTATTTTTTGGCGGCACTGTCGGGGGACCCCTTCCATTGTTCTTATGTAACGAGTTATGGTCGTTTATTGACCAAGTTTACAGGCTGTGGCCATATTGTATTTTTGCACTTTTCTATATAAAATACAATTTCCAAAGAGTCACTTGTCTGTCTTAATTATTAGTATAAGGAAGTTAAGTTAATAAAGGTTTATTGGGAACTGGTCAGGAATCCTAGAGTCATGGGTGCGTACTCTCCCTCCTAACTTTCCACTCTGCTTGTGAGCATCAGCTTGTTATCAGCAGTTTTGATGCTTTTATTTAGCGTGGCTAACCCCCTGAAATAGTTGAGGGGGTCCGACCCACTGCCCTAGAGAAAGCAGTATGTTTGTGCACACAATAGAGGCAACAATGATGTTTGCACACGATATAGGGAGTAGTCATTGTGTGTTTGCCTTAGAGAAAGCAGTTTCTGTGTGCTCACCTCGGAAGCATCAGAGGTTTTTACCTTTTTCTAAGGATCATTAAACCTGCCAACTTCTCTTTCTCTCTTGATTGGCTTAAAGTACAGAAAAATACAGTAGATATATTTCCTCATAAAAGGTATTTGACTATATGATTAGTATTGACCATGTAAGGCAAAATAATCTGTACTTTTAAATAGATATTTTCATCCAACAGCAGCAGCTTACACACACAGCGGCCCTGACAAAAGTTTACAGGAAAGAATCTGTCGCTTTGATACGAAGCTTTATTCTGTGGCATATAGGAAAGCATAATATAAGATAAGACATGTTTTGTTTATCTCTTATTGTCATCGTTGCACCTTATATGGTAAAATAGTTTTCGGATCCTTACCTCTATATGTTTTTTAAGCTTCATGAGCTGACTCATAATAAACCTCACGTACTCTCATCCGGAAAGTTGGACATAATATATTTATCATTTGTTTGTATGATGTGAAGTTCTTGGCTCTGTTTTTATGTAGCCCCTTCCAAACTCCTTTTGCTATTCCTAACCTTTAGTTTGGCCTCTGAGGAGAAGTAGAGGCAACATAAAATTTCTAATCTCAATGTTTTGGTCCTGTTATCTTCTGCATTTAATGTAGACGCAATGTTATGGTCACAATTCTTATACAGTTATGACATCATTTAAGAAAAACATATACTATCAAGTTTATTCAAGTGCACATTAAGAGAACATGGGGTGGTTGTGATTACCTGACAACTGCTTCCTAAGGCTCCTCACACTGTGTGCAACTACTGCATACAGCAACGGGGATGCAGACTCCAACCATGCATGTTAGCGCTAACTACATGCTTTACAACAAGGACCTCATTGCATGTGCTTTCAGAGATACAATTAAAACAACTCTCAGGGAATGTAGCTATTACAGACATATATTTATTAACCCCCTGGCGTTCCTGGCGGCACCATCTCATCCAGCACTGTCCTGTCAGTATTGCACTGGACGAGATGGGGCCCTCCAGCGGAGATCGCAAACTCACCGATCTGCACTGTTCCGGTGGCTCCGATCTTCTGAAGTGGCTTCTGCACGGAAGCATGATGACGTCACATCGGGGCGGCGGCGGGAGATTCAAAAGTA
Organism: Ptychadena robeensis; assembly: GCA_036250615.1. Classification (NCBI taxonomy): domain Eukaryota; kingdom Metazoa; phylum Chordata; class Amphibia; order Anura; family Ptychadenidae; genus Ptychadena; species Ptychadena robeensis. The sequence continues at coordinate 145,318,492 of CM070035.1, read as the reverse complement.
AATTGCACAAAAACTGTTTTCTATGGAGAAAACAGTTTTAGTGTGAACTAAAGTGTTTAGTGTGATTCCCCAAATGTGCCCCTTTGAAGTTAAACCGTCTCTACTGTCTCTCCTCTGGTGAGATGTCACCAGGTCCATCACACCAGGGGAGAGAGGATGCCAAAGGGAATTGTACTGGATACAATACAATTCTAAGTAAAAAAAACACAAAACACATCTCCAATTGAATAAAAATGTTATTATAATATAAAAAAATATATAAATATGAATACATACTGTTTTGAAATCTTTCAACAAAAGAAGTATTTTAGAGATTTTATTATTCAAATGATACCTTTAATTTTTTTGTTTAATGTAATTTTTGTAACATCATTGTTTGTTTCAAACATTATTATATTCAGGATGTCTACTAGACCCTTGTACGGACAGATTTTGGGAAGTTACAGGCTCACAACTTAAAGACAAAAAAAAACTCCATTTAAAGCTAGCCATACACGTGTCGGATTCCATGGCCAATTGATCACTCACCCGATCGATTCCGGCGATCTCAGCGGGAATCGGAGCTCCGATCAATCAGCCAATTAAGAGTATCCGATCGCTGCATACCACCTTGTCCAACGGATTCCGGGACGATTCCGTGTCCGATTGTCCACCTCACAAATGGCAACTCCCCCTGATCTGGGCAGAATCGGATCAAAAAGACCAACATGTTGGTTCTCTGTCAGATCCGATTCTGGGCCCCCGAACGATCGGACCTGATCGATCGGACAAGGTGGGCTGCACGCGATTCCGGCACGATCGTTTCGCGTGCACGCGCCCGGAATCGATCGTGCCGGAATCCGGTGGGAATCCGACACGTGTATGGGGGCCTTATGTCTATGGTGTGCTTCCAGAAATCTGGACCTCACAAGAGCGCTAGGGAGGTTAACATTAAGATATTTATTTTTATCCATATTTTACACATATATACTTTATAAACACATATTGGATAAGATACAATGCTAAAATAAAGCAAAGCGCAAAGTTGACCTCCATGTAATGACATGGGAGAGTTATCTACAGCTTTCCTGTAAACCTATGACAGGGGACGGAACCTTGACATCCTGATGCAGATACCGATGCAGCTGGAGCACGCCCTAAGCCTCAGACAAACTGCCCACAAGCCACAGGGAATCAACCCGGCAAATGTGCCCGCACGTGTCTTGATTCTGTGGACACATGGCCTTATAGGCAGGGGCAGCACGAAGAGCCTTTCCATCCTTATATAAACTAAGGAAGACAGAGCAGTGACAGAGATGAGCTCTTGTTGTCTTCTCCTATATTTTTCAACACACAGTCTAGTAAAATGGGTCATTTTTTTTAAATTCAGACTAGTTGACTTGACTGGGCTCTTGAACATTTGAATAAATTAACTTCAATTAACCACAACTATTCTCTACATCTCCAGCAATTGTGGTGATGTGTGGTGATTCAGGGGCTTTGCATTTAACTCCCAAATGAACAAATCTAAATTATTCTCTTCACTCCATCACACAATCTCTTCCCTCTAGCAGCCAGTATGACAAGACTTGGGTTGAATGATGCTTGTCGTAAAACTAATGACATCTTATGGCTGGTTAGGGCATTGCTGTGGAAAGGGGGCCTCTGGAGTGAAGTTTGGCATTGCAACAAAAAGTTTTGTTATTTCATCTGCATGGGTTAATGATTTATTGTCATTATGACTAGAGTTATCCTTCCAGTTTGTAATTTAAACTTGAGTTATCATCTACTAATAATTGTATTTGTATTGTTGTCTATGGGTTCATTAATGATATCATCACACTGGTCTATTTTATTTCGTACCATAAACACACTGGAAGTCAAACTGTGACTATCCTGTAGAGAATGAATAGTAGATAAAGCCATGTTCTCTGTCTGCGTGTTAAAGTCTAATTTCCTGATTTAAATATGAAAATTTGTAAACTTGAGGGAAATCCCAAGAGCGGTATAATTTAAAGCTGCTGTCCACAGTTTTGTTGTGTTGAGTGCGAAGCAGCACAGGTCTCCCCAGACTGCACAGCCTTTTCACATGTTTGTCTTAATGTCATATTTCTCCTCTGGGTAGTTATCTAAATGTTTTCCTTTTACATCACACAAAAAAATTGTCATTTTTTGTTCAGTAAGTGAGTGATATTTTGTGTATTTTGTAACATTTAAAACGGAGAAATAAATAAATCAGTAGTTTTGCCACTGGCCGGCCATCCATTCATCATACTGATTAATTCAGTGCTTCCTAAACATGACCTCAAGTCCCATCAACGCTGTATGTTTTACAAGTAACTTATGCCCAGGTTGGGTAATTAGTGTCTCACTAACCATGAACCATGAGTCAGGGGGACCATAAAACTTGCACTGGTGGTGGGATTTGGGGACAACTTTAGAAACTATTAAATTACAAAATGTGTGACCAGAACTGAAGTGACTAGCTGAAGAATGAGGCTTTTTTGGCCAGAGAACTTTAAAATGGGTTCCAGTGCCAAAAAGCACCCTTGTTCTTTATTTGACCAAACTGGAAGAGATATTGCAGCCTTTAAACGACACCTGGCCACTGAGTTGTCCAACTTTAATTTCTAAGGGCCTGGTTTTCAGGCAGCAGTAAATGTGAAGTGGAGGAAAAAGTGGAGAAATTATGTACTAAGAATCGAAAATGTTACAGGCGGATCTTTCCTCTGCTACATATTTGTGTATGACAGGGGGAAGCCTTGCTCACATACACATTGCAGAGGAAACATCTGCCCTCCGCCTCTGCTGTTTGTATGTTAGCCTGAATCAAGTTGTCCAGTTTACAAACACACAGCAGCAGCAGAGGGAAGATCCGTTCATAAGAGCATGGAGCTCCAACTGGCAGAGCAGCCAGTTCCCAGAAGGCGTTTTTCAGGGTTCAGGATGCGTCTTATACAGTGGATCTAATGGTATAAAAATGATGGTTAGGACATTTTTACTTGTTTATTCATGAATTCATTGCAAAGGCCTTAAACAAGGTATCATCACTATTGAGATGTAAAGAAGAGTTGTGGAAAAGTAAAAAAAATATATTGCTCTAACACATTTCGCTTTTGCATAAATTGCATTCAAATCAAGTTAAATCAAGCACAAGATGTGCTAGGCAGGGCAAGTTTTCCCCACAACCCTTCTCTACATCTCCATATTGATGCCTTGTTCAGGGGCTTTGCTATGAACTCACAAACAAAATCGAAAAAAAAATGTGATCATCTCTCATGCATTAACCTCCTGAGCCTTTACCTCAAACCCAGCTCGTTGTTAGTTTGTTTGCCCCACACACTCACATCGAGCTGCGTTTGCATCTGCGGTGCTGAATTATACCAGCCTATACACACCAAAGCACACAAGCCATCATTTTCAAAATAAATAGCACCACATTGATTTTATTATAGCAGCTTGAGTGTTAATAGTACCCTAGATGTTCTAAATATTTACCTGGAGATTGACAGAACATAAAGGATTTCTCTTAACCTCCTAGGCATTTTTCATTACACATGCCTCTCAATGCAAGTGGACGAATGGGAAGGCTGCAAAAAGAGCTTAGCAACACTTTCTGCGACCATCAACAGTTTTTAAATTGAATATTGGGGTGATGCGAAAATCGTCACTTTTGAAAATTCGCGCCATGTTAAACATATATTGAGCGAGCAAAATTCACAATAAAAACTGCCGATATTTGCAATAAAAAAAACCCGAATATTGCAGAATGCGAATATTTCCTGAATGTTTTTCATAAAATTTGCAGCATGCCGCGAATACGAATGTTGCCTATGCCGCTCATCACTATTCCCGATCCCGGAACGTGCACCAAGTTTCAAGATCAAACTGCACCTGTACTGGCTTCAGGCGTAATGCCAGGGAGGTAAATTTTTAAACATTTAGTCATAGAATTCAGATATTGCAGTATATTTAATTTATTCAATTACAATGCATGCAAAATCGTAAATTATGGAATTATTTCTTCCAATATTTCTTTATTTATTGATTGCATTGGCAAGTCATTTTATTGTCAACGATGTCTATGATTCATGGTGGTCAAGAATAAGAATAGGATTTAGATTTTACCTGAGAGAGATATTTAATTCATAATTAGGATAAAGGATAGTGAATCTTTTGTCCCCTATTGTAGGTGCTCTATAGATGTTTTGCAAACCATGTGTGAAGACCAAGACTCATCCTGGTCTCTCAGATGTACTTCAAAATAAGCACAAAGTCTGTGATATTTCTTCTAGTACTCTCCACAGATGTAGCAGAATACATCAGGATTGGTGGTGCAGCTCTTGATGAAATAGTAATTTTTACATGTAAATATATACTTATTAGGACAGATCTTTCTGGTTATATATAAAAACTGGGTGCACAAACTTATACTGTAGCCAACTTCTTTTCTCAGCAAAAGATGCTTTCATAACTTAATAATTATCTGTGATATTTCATTGCATCAAGACACTGTAAAATAGTCAATAGTGTTGAGCTTAAATATTGCAATTGTGAATATATTCTACGAATATTGGCTATTCGAGAATTTGCAAATTTCGCAAATATGGCAGCGGATATTCACAATTTCGAATATTTAAGATTCATTTTAAAGGTAATCACTATGCGATAGACTATACACACAAATTACATATAGGAGTAGTGTTGAGCGGCATATGGTATATTCGAGTTTGCGTCATTTCTAGAGATGGTCGAATTTTTTTTCAAACGATTTCAACGATTTCGAGTTAATTGCAAAACCACTGAACATGGTATCATTCCCAAAACTTGCTGGAGATGTAGAGAAGGGTTGGGGGTACAATCCAGAAAAGAAAGTATGTCTCTAACACAAATAGTTTTTGCTCAAATTAAGTTTAAAGTCAATAAAAAATTTCGAAAAGCGGAATTTTGACTTTGTTTTTCAACTTAATTTATGCAAAAACTACATGTGCTAAAGCAAAACTTTTTTGTTCAAATGTTGCTACAACCCTTTTCTAAATTTCCAAAAAGTTTGGTGATGATTCCATTTTCAGAGGCTTTGCAATCAGCTCACAAATTTAGCAAGTCGAAAAATTTGACCATCTCTAGTCATTTCATGAATATATTAAGGAACATTTGAAGTTTGTAAAATTCTATTCAACTATATTCTAATGCTTTCCAATGTGCGTAGCCATGCACAATTATTCACAAAGATTCGCAAACCAGCTTAACAGCTTCTCTTCTTCATTCTATGATTTTAGCCAGTATGAGTATTGCGCATATACATTTACAAATATGCGTGATGTATGCCGGTAAAGAATGTTGAAGCATAATATAACAAATAACCACCGTTGTGAATATCTGATTCGCAAGATATTGTAAATTGTCGAATGTCGGATATTCGTCAAATATATTCAAATTTGGAATATTCTTGCTCAACACTATTAAAGAGCATCAAATTGAATATTGGTAGAATTATTTGCGAAATGTCGCAAATTCGAGTATTGACTATGCTGCTCATCAATAATGGTCAATAGACAGACCAGAAGCTATTGTGTTTGTTTTGGGTGAACACAATCTTTGGGTGAATACATTATTTTCATGGAATCAATTCAGCAAAAGTAAATCCTGAAATGCCAGAAATAAATGTTTTTTGTAGATGTTTTTTCACGTTTTCGCATTACTTATCTGGAATCTGCATTGCTGATTTAAAGGAAAAGTTCAATGGGGCTGCTGTGTTTGCCAGAAATACCAGTTCATCAGTATACTTGTCCTTTATGGATTCTGTAACAGTTCAGCAATAACAATAATTATAAAAGTGTAAACAAATTAAACAAGATGTTCTGAAACATCACAACTTTATTGTGTTATTGTTCCTACTTGTCCTGGTAAAAAGCAATTCAGCAATCACTTGAAAGTGATGAAATCATTTCAGAACAGTAATTTCTTCTATTACTGACCTGTCTGTGACACTCTGACACAGCTTGTTTGCTTTTTCTTGCCTGAACCATGCCTGTCTGTCTATGGGTTGACACAAGAAAGAGATCCGCCTCATAAATTAGATCACTTGGTACGATTAAACAAAGAAACAAAACATTTCAAAAAGTTCCTGTTAATCTTTGATAACTGTGTTAACCTCCCTGGCATTAAGCCCAAATTCAGTACGGTCAAAGTTTGTTCTTAAACAACAAACTGTGCCCGTGCCGGGTTCAGTGCTCCGGGAACCTGAATTCCTTCTGGCCCGAGTCTTCACCATCATCGTTGACGCCAAAGGGGCGGAGGGTGGCACCATAGACTTCTAATGGAGGCAGAGCTGCTTTTTACTGGCCCACATCACCGGCATGTAATTGACTACTAATTGGCATCTAATTGACTACTCTATACATCTAATATGTAGAGAGCTGGGGGTAGGGCAGGGATACACAGTGGACTCAGCCGCGATCACCCGTACGGCGGCTTTTCGTGCCACAAGCTCGTACCACCAGGGAGGTTAAGGGCCATTTTTATTAAGTCACGTTGAAGGGTCATGCTATAGAATGAATAAAGCTGGCCATAGATTTCTCAGCAATTGATCGCGTATGAGATCCGGACATCCGGACGATTGGGTCTTCGACCTTAAGTCGTATATGTATTGAAAAGTGCACCATTTTTGGGATACAATTTATCGCCGATTTATGCGCCCGATCGATTGGTGACGTAACTAAAGTTCCAGTACACAAAACAAATGCGATCCGAAATGATGGTAGTGGGATGAGGCCTGCATGGGTCGATCAAAAGGGCAGATCTTAACCCTCTGGGCGTTACGAGCTTTTCGCGCCATGATTGCCGGCTCTCTGCCCAGCCCTCTACACAAGGGCTGGGCAGAGATACAAATAGATACCGGCGGTGTGTGAAGAGGAGAGCGGTGCCCCCTCCATTAACATGGTTGTCTACGGCGCCATCCCCCGCCCCTTTTGGCGTCACAGATGAAGCCGAAGACACAGGGGCGGAAGGGCTCCGTGTGTCTGCGGCTCTTCTACAGTGCCGCAGGCACATGGAGAGGCTCCGTTTGTGCCCGATCCTGGCACATTCCTGGCAAACTGAGTTCGGGCAAACCGCCCAGGAGGTTAAGGTCTCCAAGAATGTCCTTTCGATTTCCAATAGATCAACCAAAAGAAACACGGACATGTCCGATCAATGTCAATCGGTCGATTGCAACCTTTAAACATGCATCAATTTGTGAATGATTGGTCATGAATCGTACGAAAAATAGAAGTGTCTATGGCCAGCTCAACATTTTTACTTATGAGTAAAATTACCTGTTATTTTTTATTCCTAATGGTACTTTATCAGGACATCTGCTATGTTTTGTCCATGTTCAGGTTTTGGGTTACTGCTTTGGACGTTTTATACCATAAAACATCTGCTTTGTCTCTGATTCATTCTGACCAATTTTCCCTCATTACAAACGTCCTATTGCTGGCCAGGTTTACATTGATTTATCATCGACTATCTCCTAATTTGAGGGAACCTGGCCAGTGACAGGACAATTTTCCATCCTCAGGAACAAGAACTGCTGAACTACTTTTTCATGTGCATGTGTTTTTTTTTAACTTAAATGCTGCTGGTGTGAGCTAGTTACGCTTGTCCATACAAAGCAATACTAATATTATGGTTACTATTTACTTTTATTTATATAGTGTCAACATATCACTAGTGATGGCCAGGCCAGGTCTGTCCGCGAACAGGTGGATTTTACTTTTAAAGAAGTCAGACGTCCGCCTGTTTGCGGGAAGATTCAAATTCCCTGCCTGTTTGTGGTGAATTTCAATAAAAAAGCAAAAGAAACGTCACTGATGTCACTTCCGGTGCCTGGAACGCACAGTTCCCGGTTTCGATATACAGACGTGACGTCACTGACGTCACTTCCGGTTTCAACTGGTTTTCATTCACTGGAAACTGGCTTCTCCACCAGGTCTCAGGTTAAATAATTCTTCCACTGGCCAGATCTTTCTGCTCCTGAATAGAATAGTAACCTTCTTCCCACCGGAGAAAAGGGCGGGTCGAACACCCGTACTGTTTGGCGGGGGAAGAAAACCAAACATGTTATGTTCACGGCCTTGTGGACAGTTCAGCCATCACTTCATATCACGCAGCGCTGGGGTGACCTGGCCCAATCAGACTTACAATCTAATAGTAAAATAATACTGAATATCATGTACAGTTTGAAGGCATCCTCCAAAGATCTAATTTCACAATTTGTGTATTTTTAACTTTACTCTATACAGCATTTTTTTTTCTCTTAAATTTGCCTTGGAATGACAATAAAAGTATATTAATACCATCATGGGATCATAGGATGTTTTTAATGCCACTGATTTATTCTACTAGCATCCATTAATATCCTGCCTCCAGCCAGTAAAATACATAGGGCAGCAGGTCCAGCACAGCCACAGAGTAAGCCTCAAGTAAATGGAAGTTGCCGCCATACTCAGAAGGTGTCAAAGTGCCGTTGTCACTGTAGAAGCACCTGTCAGTTGAGTTCAGATATCACATTGTGGTTCTTGGGAATTTGTTATGGGAATCTGCAGTGTTGAATGTAAACCCTGCACAATCCATATCAGGATGTGAGCAGCAAATTTTACAACCCTTTCTAGCCGCTGTACTGCTATAAATAATGCTGTCGCTGCAGAGGAATCGGATAGAGAGGAGATAAGAAAGGTTGTGACTTCTGGAGTTGGCTGCATTCTATCATCAAAGGGCCAGGATGGAATAAACATTTACTATACTCCGGCAGACTGCGATATTGTCTAGGTAGGTTAAAAATGAAATGATTTCACATGTATTTGTATTAAAGAATAGTGTTGATCTCGAATATTCGAATGTCGAATATTTTTCGCGAATATCGGCAATTCGAAAATTCGACAATATTTCAAATATGTCGGCGAATATTCGCAACTCCGAATATTCGCAATATGGCCATGTATTGCGAAAATAATATTCGCATTGCGAAAATAAACATAGCATGTGACCATTCATTTTAAAGATTTTTTCGCAATGCGAATATGATTTTCGCAATACATGGTCATACTGCGAATATTCGAATTTCCGAATTTCCGAATATAGAATCGAATATTAGTAGAATTATTCGTGAAATATCACGAATTCGAATATTGCCTATGCCGCTCATCACTATTAAAGAAGTAGGTATGATATGTTGTACAGCCAGAGGTAAGGCCAACCTAGGTGACTGTCCAAGGCCCACTGGGACTCCATTGGACTGACTGGTTTTGCTCTGCAGAATTAATGCCAGCAGCAGTAAACCCACCCAATAACTTGTACAAGCAAATTTATCATTCCCAGACATAACGCTCATCCATGTGCTATGGCCCACCACAGAATGAAGAGATAATATCAATAATAATATATTATTATTATTATTACATGCCCACATACATTATACCAAGGCACACACCAGCTGTAGAAGATAAATTAAATACCACCATTTTTGTTTTCGTCTAACTTGGTGAGCTGTTATTTCTATTTAAGATAAAACTATACTATAGTTTTTAGCTATTTTGCGAGCATTAACGACAAAGGTGCTGGGCATAGTTGGTTCTTATTAACCTATGAACTTATAGCTAATTAACAAAGTTTCATCTTTAATGGGCAACAGCAAACATTCTCAGGAACGTTTTAAGATTAAACTGTAGTTTTTCTTAAGGTGTCCATACACGTGTAGATCTGCCTGGCAGATTGACAACTCCCGGCCGTGCGTCATGACGTCACCCTTTGTGTGCCGGCCATCACTTTGCATGGAGACGCTGGTCTCCATGCAAAGTAATGGGATCGGCTGGGAATTTACAGACATGTTGGTTTCCTGGCAGATCAAGAATTCTGCCCACATGGATTGGTTGATCCATGTGGGGACCTGTAATCCCCCGCCAATTTTGCGCGGGTGCGCACGTCCGTCGATTGGCCGCAAAATCTCCCGCGGATCGCAGCATGTATGGGGACCATTATTGTACTGGAGAATGATACTAGATTGCACATATAACCTTTTTTTTTTTTTTTTACTAAGCAGGTAAAATATAAGGCAGAAGGTAACTCTAAAGTAATGTTTTGTCGTAATACAGCTGTGTAAGGGGCAGTGATGGAAAGGGGCACTATGGGGAATCTAGAGGTCAACTGCATATTGCTGAGCTGTCCTGCAACCCTTACATTGCTACAAGAATAACCAGTGATGGCAGAGGTTGCAGGAAGAAGTTGAAGCACTCCTACACATATACAACTCTTTCAGGAATATTCAAATTCCTTAAAAAACTATGTTGGCTGAATCACTATATTGGGGGGAGGGTAGAAGATCATGGTCACTGTCATTCCAATAAGGTGCAGTATTAATGGCAAACTTTAGTGAATTTGTAGTTTTGCTCTCCATCAAGGAATAAGATGACCATGTCAATAATGTGCAAGACCTGCATTTACAAAATGTAGTAGAGTTTTGGCCGTAGTGATATAACAATGTGCTGTGAAATATATTGGTACTTTATAATTATGAGTTCATAATAGTATAGCTCCACTGGGCAGGTAGGTATTCTGGACTGTATAGAGAAGAATAGAAGAAAGCCTTGAAAGAAAGTGTTTACCACTTATCCAATGTATAACGGTGAACCCTTTTTCCCTAAACAGTCTGGACTATCTTATTTTGACAACCTATTCAGGCTTGCTTCCATTTCCTTTATGCTTGACTATATTGTAAAACAAATGTAATATAATTTATTTTTTATATTAAAATTCTACAAAATGTCATTTGAAAACCTAAAAAAAAGATAAAACTGACCCATGTGTAGCTTTATTTTAACAAAACTGGAAACCGCATTCATAGAGCTGTATGAATGTAGACCTCTAATCTGATATGTTATCAAGTATTTGCACCAGACTTCAGTTATACGATGGGAAATTGCTGACTGTCCCTCTTACAGGAACTCTATAATGATGTAGAGGAATTGTTTTAAACATATTTCATGTGTAAGAGTTCCCAGTGTTTTGGGTGGGGAACGGATAATAACTTAGATTCGGGCTGATGTCTTTATTCCCATATTTGTTGCATTATCAGTCCTGACAAGAGTGAATACTGTGAATTAAGATATTACATGATTATTTCATACGGGAACAAAGCAGTTTGACCTTTAAATTCCTCAACTTTTGGACATGATAATAATTTGCAAATTACTCATTTTCTTAACTCAACAAAAAATGCTGACAATCCTGAGAATTAAGCCTGATAATCGCTGTAATTTCACTCTTACTGCTGTTATTGTAGCTTGATTACTTTATTCATACCCCTTCATCACACTTTTGTATGGCAAGGTCTTTAAAAGTTCTATAAACTATGATCTGATCATATAGTGAAAATTCCTGTGCATTTTGCAGATATTGTAGTAGTGCATTGAATAAACTTATGCACAATATGCTCCGACATAATTTCCTACCCATCTGGAGGTCCCGTGCACAACTCCGGCGTCAACAGAGACACCGTAACTGTGCTGGAAAAAGGCGACGCCCCCTCCATGGAGGTCTATGATGACACCTACCCCCGTCCTCTTCATTGGTGACGCGACCAGGGGCAGACAGAGAATTTCCGGAAGAATCCGGAGGACAGGTAAGTTAACTCAGGCTGAGTTTCATGACGGGCCAAACGCCAAGGAGGTTAAGCATTAGATTTGCGGCAGATCGGCCTGCAGCAAAAGCGCCCCCAAAATCTAAACGTGCATGGCCACCTTAACCTTATGAAAAAACAAAAGATACCCTTTTATGTGGCCAATCACTTTTTGCCAAGAATAAATTGTTATTCATGTCTAAGGGGCTATATTAGAAACTTTTATACTTACCTCAACTCACTGAATCTGCAAGCTACTGCTTTATTGGACAAATCATCTCTACACGCTAGTCTGAGACACTGATGTCTAACTACAATGCCATTAACTTTGCATCATGTTTGAGGATTACCAGGGCCCCCTCTGCACCCTGGAACTATTGGATGGCATATATGATGTTCTGCAAGTACGGGTGTTAAATTTTGTGGAAATGTTGTAAATATACATATACAAAAGCAGGGGGAGAGGATAGTGACAATCTAACTTTGCTCAGCCATGGACCCACTGCAAACAATAATCCCCCTACACAGCTAAATGAATGCAGAGGATGCACATATAAATGCTTTGGTGTTATCCCCCCTCTGGGAGCAAAAATTGTGTCTCCGGGTGCTAACCACACCCCCCCAGCGAATAGTAAACTAAAGCCCCCTCAACATGAATAGGTTTTGTTGGATTCCAAAACTATTGATTGCCGTGTACGTTTGTAGTTTAGAAATCAAATGCGGAAACTCTTGTTTGATCAATCCCACTTGAAGAAATGTCAATCAAACAAGTAAATCCCTGTCCGATCACCATTACGTTGGTTGGGGACCAGGGTTCCCATTTAAAGTATCGACTGGGAATAAATTACGCAATGGTTATTGACCCGGATATGGGGGCCTATAGAATATGGATAAGCTAATATCTGTCTCCTCTTTTGTTAGCATTCTCCCTTTTTGCAGCTTCTCTCCTGCCCTGCTATACATAAGGTAATAGTTATATAATATGAAAAAATATGAATAAATATATATATATATATTTTTTTATTACTTTCTCTTTTATAGGAAATCTCTAGTATACAATGATACATGCAGCACTGAATCGTACATGCACTTTTCTGCATTATCATCTGCTTGGATCTGAGAGCAGCAACAAATACAGTACAGACTGGGGAATCCATCAGTTGCATGTGATATACTGGAGGAAACAGAAAATGTGAATAGGAAATCATGAATTTGTGCAGCACTTGCAGGCGGCATATACATATCAGGTTCAACAATCTAATACCAATTTGTCCCTCCCTGTTTGATGATCGGTGTGTCCAAGTAAAATTAAAACATCAAGTGTCTTTTTCCCTTAGTTTCAATACAAGAGCTGAGAAGGATCCAGCGACATAATCTACTGTATGATTGAAAAAGCTTTACAGTGCAAACATGTCCGATGTGAGTATTTTCCCAGGACTCTGTGGATTATGCTGCATTTAACTGTATCCTTTACAATAGTTTACTCAGTCCATATGACTTGATGGTGCTGCCAAGTCTACGTGAAGCAGGCGAAGCAGGCGAAGCACAGACAGCCACACTTACTGAGCTCAGATCAAAAGCTGATACAGATAGACAGAGGCATTTGCAGACACAAGTAGTGATTCAAACAATGACACACAGACCCCTGCATCGCCATTCTAATTATTAACATAGAATGGAATAAAAACCACATGCACAAAAACTATCTGCGTCTCACTCTACTTAAAGCGACGAAACTTATAAAAGTTACAGTTTCAGCATTGTGTCCATGCCTAAAATAAATACTAGGCCTCTAATAAAAAAAAAAAAACATGCACAACCACACAAATGGCCTAACTTACAAAGCCAATATGTTGTAAACTAAATTGGGCAGTGTCATCATTTGGATTGATTGCTTCAGCCTCAATTCTTTTTGTACTCATATTTAATGCTTTATAATAACAAATGATGGGCTTTTGTTGATTTTTTTTCCATACAATTATAGGAATACAAAACTTGCTTAATTCTACTGTGTGCATGGGACCAGAAATTGTCCATGTATATGCTCCCATACAAGTTCTTTCTCTATGTATATAGTATGAACATGCCAGAATGTGCTGGAAGTCCCTTGTATAGTGAAGTTCTGCCTGGAGACACAGGAGGTACAGACTTTCCTAGACAGCATACATTTGAAGGATAGGAGGGGCCCAGGGTGTCCTGTCTGTGATCATTATGTCTGCAAAGGGCACCAGGGCTCTGGAGTGACTCTTTAAGGCATCCCAGGGGGAACAGGCCTGACAGACTGCAGAAGCCATCAGTCGACATGTGATTGTATTCTGTCTCCACTCCCAGCTTTAACAATCTGCATCTTTTCTCTGGGTTAGAGGCTCCGCCTTCCAGCTGGTTATTGAATTGTTTGTAACTGTAGACCCTACAAACTGTCCCCCGCCTCACAGCTGATTGTGATTGGACTGTATATATTAGTGGTGATGGCCGAACATTGACAGTGTCCGCCCACAAACTGGCAGCTCGGACTTTAACAAAAGTCCGACGTCTGTCTGTTTGCGGGGAAATTGCTGCTAAGAAAAGTTTTCCCCTTCAATATGTCAGCCTGTTTGGGCAATCCGTTTATTCAATCCAAGAGTGTATTATTGGTACAGTCTTAAGGAAGGCACGCTTAGGCTAGCAAGGCTACTTAAAGAATCTGGTTGATCTGGGGAATGCCCTGCATAGAGTAGTGTCAAGCCCATGCAAAATTTGGGGGGAAGAATGCACTGGTCAGCAAACTCATCTGGTGACTCTGGTGACTAAATGTTTGGAACATGTTGACACATTTCTCCCAACATGGGCTTTGTCACACCACTTTACATAAAGGACACAGCAATTCTTGAATGCCTCAGTTTGTGGTCATATTCCTACCAGAGAGACAGGGAGAAGGCCAAACCAGGTGTGCCCCTACAACACAGGATTATATGGAGAGGTGGAAGAGACACCTGATACACTTTGGATAACGATATGATCTGTTTATTAATTTAATCATATACAGTGCTGCTTGAAAGTATGTGAACCCTCCAGACATGGTCACTGTTTGTG
>CM070035.1:145286176-145303685 GCA_036250615.1 Ptychadena robeensis | reverse complement strand
TGAGAGCAGAGGCTTCCTTCTAGCAACCCTCCCATGAATGTCATGGCTATTCAATTTTCACCGGCTTGACAGCTCGGGCATGAGTTGATGGTTTTTTCTTATTTAATGAGTTAAAAAGTTTTTGTATTTTGATAGACCCGGCTTGATTGATAAAACATTGCCTTATGAGGCACATATGAGGCACAGAAGCACACTTCCTTGATAATACCATGCCCATAACCAACACAGCGCAGTACAGAGAGGAAGAAGGCTGAGGGAGTGAGGAATAAGGCTTTTCTTGTGGTACCCTAGACAATACCAGGATTTACTTGATTAAGACAAGGTGGGGTTTGACCACTTTCCCTGGAGCCCAGCTTTAGTTTTCTTCTGTATGTCTGTAACAAGGCTGATAATGTAATTGCAGGTGGTCTATGTGAGTCACTCAGCATTCGCAATGTGCAACAATAGCTGGCCCGGATAGGAAAGCACACCCTTGTAAAGTAAATGAGCACTGCCTTCACAGAGATTTTCAGGGGTGAACAAAGGTAAAGTAAATGCAAATGTGTGTCAAACCACCAAAGTTGTGCTTCAATTGTGAGCTGAATGTCTTGTTGCTGAACCTTTTTTTGCGTTTAGGGGGATTCCTGAAATAAATGAGTCAGACGGATTGCTGTTAAAATAACTGAAGGCTGACCACAGGTCAAACCTAGAAAGGAACTTCACAGCTCCTCCTTTTCCCTGTAGACATCTCTGGAAGAAGTGAATTGTCTCATTGTGGAAGAATAAGCATGAGAAAGAGCTGTATACATGTAAACCCAATAATGAACTTCAGACCATTTATAAAGACAATCTGTTGCCTTTTTTACATGTGTATTTCTCATCATCTTAAAAGAATACTGCGATTTTATTTCAATTTATTTAAATTATAAAATATATTTATTATGTAATATAAAATAATACTTTTAATTGCATATTTATGTGATTAAAGTATCTAAAGCAAGTTTTATTACTAGATAGACTATAAATAAATGCATTCTTCAATAGCCAGAAAGTTTTAGAGCAGCCAGGTCCAAAGTCTGGCCCAGGATCCAATTGTGCCCTATGTTCAAGGTTCCGCATCCTCAGTCTCCCATCAATGATAAGTGTAAGTGATCCCCATTAGGGTGACATTATTTAAATCCCAGAGCACCAAACTTTTATTCAAGACTAAAGGACTTCTTTCAAGTGCAAGCCAGCACAGACTAACAGCAAGAGAACAATTTACAGAACTGCAGTACAACACCCCCCCTCCCTCCTCTCTTTCACTGCAGAGATAAGGTGGACGTTCTCTTGGCATTATGCACGCTCATTGCAGGGAACAAGCAGAGGGGACCCTGTGCATCTTTTCATTTAGGTGTCAATGGACCAGATTAAAAAGATAAGAGGGCCAGATCTGGCCGAGTGCTTTATGCTGGCCATACACATACCGATAAACGGCCGGATTTTAATCTGACCGACGGGCGTGCGCGCTCTCGCCGTCGGTCAGGTTAAAATCCGGCCGTTTATCGGCATGTCCCCACATGGGGCGACAGATGCCTGTCGCCCCACTTCTCGGCCGGCCAGAGATCCGACATGTCAGAAAATCTGAGCCGATGGGAGCCGATTGCCATAAGCAGCAATGAAGACGGCGTCTCCATCGCTGCTTATGGCCGGCACACAAAGGGTGCCTGGCCGATTGTGGGGCCCCAGAATGCAATGGGAGGCTAACGTGATGACGTCATCACGTTAGCCTCCCGGAGCGACATCGGGGGTAGTCTGCCTGCACACATCGCGTGTGTATGGCAGGCATTAGTTTACCTATGTCTGGCATAGACAATGTCCTCAGAGCTTACAATCTAATGAATCTTGAAGATTGGGTTCTTATGTACAGCAGGCAGAGTTATAATAATAGATCATTAATGCATTCAACTTGTTTGTTATTATTGTTTTATTACTTTTGTGTAGCTATAGTAGTCTCCTTTATAGGTTGTTAAATGCTTTTGGTGATATTAGAATCTGCTCTGTCTCTCTAAAGAATAATACACTTATCGTTTGTCTTGTTTTCTCCTCTTGTCTCTAGGGAAGTGCTGTCAAGAAAACTGTTTGGCCATGCTTGTCTTACCAACCTTGTATGTTTGTGGCTAGCTATAGGCAGGGGTGCACATAAGTGATACTCTGGTACTCAAAAAGGGCCAAAACCTAGCCCTGCATACCTGCATGATTGTTACATATTGTTACTGGTGACCTGTGGATGGAGACAGCTAATCAGAGAGTCAATTAAGCAGCAGAATCTACCATGCAGGAAGCAGAGAACAGTGAGGATGACAGTGAGGAAGATGGCACTGCATATGGTGTGAGTACCAAACACCATCTCCTGGTACTCATCTGAAGAGCTCACAAAAAAGTTTTGTGCACCCCTGGCCATAAGGTTAGTTATAAGACCAATTAGGGTTGGGCAAAAGGGTAGACAGAAAGGTTCAGGGTACAAAGGGGCTACCATACAGAAATTGGTATGGTACTATATCTAGACTATTACCCATAAAATGTACAGATATAATGAAAACTGGCAGATTCTTACAAATACCCATCAGCCTAATAAGAATGTACTAATATAAAATATCCAGCCATTGCTGAACAATCTTCTTGGGTTTACTATGGTACTAATGGTTCTTAGTGTTATATAATTACATTTTGCTGTTCTTCACATCCAGGAGTCTTATGCTGGAGAAGTCCAAGTCTCATTACTGTGTAGATATCATAAAAGTAATTATCTCATAAAACAGCAGCTAGAGGAAATGCAGGGAGCAGTCACAGCTTGATCACATTTGTCTAGTATATTATTGGCAGATCATGAATAATATTCTTAGAATAACAAAATCAAATGAGGTGGCTGTCTCAGACAATTGTTTCAGAACAGGAAGATATTATTCATTAGCTCTTCCATTAAAAATATAACATGGTTGAGATATTATTACAGTTGGCTTTTTTATGAATAGCAGGTATAAAGGCCTGGTCTCCACCACTTGTGTCAAACGTGGGTGCCTTGACGCATGAAATACTTTTCCAATGATAATTGTCAGGGTTATGTTAGCAACAGCCTTATAACCTTTAAGAATCATAAGAAAAATTCCTGAGATGGACAATATTTTCCCCTCACAGAATTCAGTTATAGTGAATATGATTTAGGTTGTGCAATCAACAAAACAGAGCGGGAATAATCACACAAAAATATACATTTATTTAGCATACACGGAGATATATACACATATGATAAAAGATAACAATACCGCAAGATATATATGACCAGCAAGTCAGATATCAAAATGACAACATCAACATGTAATTAACTCAATTTACAGTACATGGTGTCATGGCTAAATGTAGGCGAGGCATTTAAAACTCTCAGTTATTTTACAGATCACACACGCAGGGGACATATGAGGCTTAGATCTATGCCAACAACCCAGATAAAGGCTATTATTTCTCCAAGGTAACAGGCTATGGTTGTGATACAGACTAATGGCAAAATGCCAGAGTTTTGCTATAAATCTATGAAAGTAGCCAGGTTGATGTATGCATTTCACCAAGAGGTCTCACTAATGATAGATAATACTAGCTTTAACCTCTGCAAACAAGCAAACAGTATCACGCCAGCTTGTTGAGAAATATATTATAAAACATATACTTTACCAAGATAGTGGACAATGAGACCTCGCGTTTTAATGGCTGGATCCCCCTGGTTGTGCTGGTTGGAACTTTCTTTGGTGTGTTACTGGCAGGATCTCCCCTTGGATGGCCCGATCTTTAGTATCCCCATGCCTCCCTTTTTAGGGAAAACTTTACCTAACAGACACACCACGAAAACGTTTGGATCGTCCAATTGCATTGAACGAATTTCCATATTAAATGTTACCATTAGGTCGCTGGATGGCAGTATGGTACAAACTATACAGTTAAATAAAAAAAATTTAATATTAGGAATTCAAGAACAGGTGTTACTTTACAATGTTTCAAAATAAAAATGCCATGAACAATGCCTGCTTGATTCATATGCCTGTGAAAGTAACACAGTGTGTTTCTGCAGACAATGTTACACAGCCCAGACAGATATCACAGGCCTTTCTCAACCATCTACAACTTTCCAAGGACAGGCCTGATAATATTATAAGAACGTCTATTGTTCTCACATGAACCACCTGGAAACACAACTTGCATTATTCTCCTACAAACTTTACAAAATGGAGAAAACAAAACAAAATGGCTTATATATGTATGCCAATAGATATTAGAAATAAGAATATATATGAAATGTTATACCCCTCATAAAAGGCATGACATAATCAATTGAACATCTCACACAGAAGTTTCAGTGATGCTTCGCATTGTTTAATTTTCAACCCCCCCCCCCATCTATGGTATACTCTGTTCCCCCAACCAATTAGATTGTAAGCCCAAGACTTGGCCAAAGAAACTAAGATGGTGGAAGAAAGCTAAAGACCAAGGAACTTTGGTGGTGAACCTATCCCAAACCAAGGAAATAAGCATGGATCTGTTTTAGCCATGCAGGACAAGGTACCTGATTCGCTGATGTTTCTACTGCTGTTTACTTACGGGGACCCCAAGAAAAAGATATACTTTGGTGTTGAACGTAGACTGCTTAGCCAGGGCTTCTGACCCCCCTCATGACCCAAATACAAGTGCTCAGGTTAGTCACTAAGTAGTCCATGATGGAAGGAAAGGGATGCCATCAGTTGCCTTCCAGAAAAACACAGATCCACGCAGGCATTGAGTTCCATAGCAGTGCATTTTGTTTACAACACATGCAATTATTAAACAAAAATTTTCCTGTTTGCTGCATATATTCATCTTTTCCATTTCCGTCTCCATAAAAAAAAGTCCTTTATTACGTCCCTTTAAAACTACACATACACAAAACATTGTCACATCTTTTGCCAGTTCTGCCGAAAGATATTTTTAAGCACAAAACTGTTATATTACATTAAATTGTGCACTGGCGACAAAGTTTTGGGTAAACCGAAAACTATAATTGCATAATAATTGTAAAATCGCTGACACTGGATTCTCCCCAGGCTTCATAAATTAGGATAATGGAGCAAATACTGTCTGTACATTATGACTTTGAGGTTTCTTGACATTCCATATTTTGCACAATTCCGTTGTACAGAATGTGTTTGAAATATTATAGGGCTACACAGTAGACATTGGCTGTTGTGTTTGATTTTCTAGTACCTATTTTTTTTATTGCCTGGCAATAGCCTGGCTATTTGGAAGTGGAAACGAAACGATAATCTACATTTGAATCAAATAAAAGAATACGTTCTAACAATCCAACCTCCAGCTTGACTTCAGAAAAGATTAATATTAGAAACCAAGCTTCTGATATATTGTGGCATCTATGAATAGCAATGAACGCCTCATGCCAAGGTATCATTGCTTTCTAAGCAAAAGAGAATATAACATGTCCAACTGAGGCCTTCACTGCTGCTTATTGTTATACATTCTACTGTTACTATATTACAGGAAGTGAAGGGAAATCTCCATGATGATATGTTTTTGTAATTGTTAGTGGGGAATGTATTTTTAATTACCTGAGCACACTTTGAGCATACCTGTCAACCCTCCCGTTTTGGCTGGGAAAGTCACAGATTTTGAGAAATCCCGGATTTTTCCCGGATTCTTAATATCGCGCTGATCGAGCAGGGGGGGACATTATTCTCCCTGATAATGTCCCACCCCGCACATTATCAGCACAAGCGGGGTGCGGCATTAGCAGGGAGAGTAACGCGCTCTCCCTGCTAGATCAGCCGAGAGATGAACCCGGTACCGGAAGTGACGTCCGTGACGTAATTTCTGGTGCTTGGAATGTGTAAGAACCACGATCCACATACCGGAAATGACATCAATGGCGTAACTTCCTGTATGTCATCCGTTTTTTTTTCTTTTGTTGACAGCTATGACTTTGAGTAGTAGATTTAGAGAGGAAACTCCACAATTTTCAGCAGTGCATTGGTTGCAATTTGTAGGTGCTTGTCAAATATTGATAAACGTGCCAGTTAACCTTATGGGCGAATGCTCCAAGATATCGTGTGGAATTGGTAATGTTGCATTTCCCAGGCTGCTTAGGTTTTTGGGCGTGAAGTTGCTGTAAATGTCCATTTATAGCTCACCACATAAATGAGTCCTTAGGCCTAGTCTCCCAGGTTTAAAGCATGTCAATCACTGTTATCACTGTATCCAGTACATTCCCATTGGCACCCTCTCTCCCCTGGTATGATGGACCTGGTAACATCACACTAGGGGAGAGAGGCTTAACTTCAAAGGGACACATCTGGGGAATCACACTGAAAACAGTTTTCTCCATAGAAAATAGTTTTCGTATGATTTTTTTTCAAATTTCCCACTGCCGCACCAATGTGACGTTATCTTGTTCAGTGCAATACTAACAGGTCAGCGCTGGAACGGCTAGGGTCATCAGAAACGCCAGGGGGAGTAAACAAACGCCTCTTAGGACTACATGCACAATACGAAAGCATGGGCTAATTCACATGAACTACATATGAAGCTCTACATGTCTTCTACAACATCATAGAAGGCAGGGGTGTCAAACTCAAATGCTCAGTGAGCCAAAATAAAAATGCTGGACAATGATATTTAAAAAAAAAAAAATCTACAATCAAGGAAGATTTTCCTTTTCATCAGATATTATGACAGACCTTTTTAAAATCTAAAATGAAAAAGTTACATTTAAGTTCACAATCCAAAAACAATATACTTCACTGCTTTTCCCTGGAACCATAAGTGATTCTATATTTATCTGCCAGGCTTCTGGGGGTAAATTCAGGGTGCAATACCACAAGTGGCCACTGCCATATAATGGTTTTCAATTGAGAACAACCTGTGTATTTCAATGCAGAGCTGTGATCAGGGCATCGTCATCAGAGAATGGAAGAAAGGAGATCTGTGTGGGGCCTTGCTAATTTACTTATTACACTTAAGTTTTTTTTAAGCAGTCCTCCCTAGTATCAGCACTTCTAGTGCAGATGAAAATGTGGTGATAGGTCTGCTTTAAGTTTTGCGTAAACATGATAAAAATTTGACATCCCTAATAAAATTTACCAATCCTTTGAATTGCTTAGGGCAGGGTACAGACGACTCGATATTCGAGCAATCCGATGTTCCCTGCAGCAGCGTGATGACATCATCACACTGCTGTCAGATATTGGAGCAGCCGGGGAGAGCAGAACTGTCTCTTCCCGGCTCCTCAGCCATGCTTTGCCTGGAGACCCAGGCAAAACATCGGACATTGCCGTATTAACATTGTCATGTCCAATAAGGCTGTTTGCGAGCGGGATTGATTTGTCCCGCTCGAAAAAAGCGATGGGGGCAGAATACATGGGTCAGATAGATGGCCGTGAGTGCGCACGATGCTCAAAACGGCCATGGATTTGACACATATCTCCACGTCTGTACCCTGCTTAACTCACATAAATATACTGGGGATTTCTGTTTAGATTGAAATACACTAACCATTTAACTGTCTAATCATATAATTGCCAAAAAGACTTAAAGCAGTAGTGTCTTCTTTTAATGTCATTGCTTTTTGTATCCTGCAACAAGTCAACATGCGTTCACAGGATTTGTTATCAGGGAAGAACCAAAACAATGATGTATTATAATGATGTACAATTCTGTCAAAGCTAAAATCCGCTATGGGTAACATTACACAAACCTAGCAGCAGGGAGTGGTTATCCCATCTGATCGTGGGAAGATTAGACTTCCACAAAGCAGAGCTGTGAAATGGATTTGGTCAACTGCATGTTGCTAAGTGGGAGTAGATGCGCAAAGCAACCATGAAGGCTAGGACGGGGTACAAGAAAAACAGAGGGTAATTGCTAAGATAAAGAATATCTGATATCCAACATGTCTGGATGCTGTCCAATCTTGTGTCTGACCATAAAAACAGTTATACGAATTCCATAAATACAAACTGTAAAGTACAAATTACTTTCAAATTATCTCTCAGTCGTTTGTTTATTTTGGAGTTTACAAGCTTTGTAACATCTCAGTCATGCATACAATTAAAATGTTATTGGTCGTTAAATGAAAACACGACTTTCATCACTCTTTCAATCACTCCGTTCCTTGTGCCATTTGCATTTTTTACTTTACATATAATACACCTCTAACCACCATCTCTGCTCTTCTCTTCCTCACCTCTTCCCAAACACAACTCCAACACTTTTCTAGAGCTACCCTCAGTATTTGAAGTTCCTTGTCCAATTAAATCAACATGCAAAATGCTCAAACGTATCTATTCATTCTCCTCTGTTTCTCCGAGCCATCAGTTCCCAGCCACTACTCTGTCCCCTGCCTATTTTATACATAGCTGCCACACCCATAGGGTAGGCTATTCATGGAGAAATATGAAACCATGAGCGGACATTTCCCCCTTTTTTTAGGTACAATACAATCAGTTATTCACTATCCCTGTAATTTTATATAAAATATATATATAACCCACCCCATTCTTTTCTTTTATAATCCACACACTCTAGTTTAATCCATCACCGCATCAATTATTTGCACTATTATAGGATGCTGATTCCCTCTTACCTCTTTTCTACCTTGGTTCTCTTTTCTTGAGTATTTCATATATATGTACAGCTAATGGATCAACCAATGAAAAGAGGCGACTTATGCTTTACGGGGTCTTACTAGAAACGCAGCAAACTTTGAAGTCAAATAGTATTCCAAGAGGAGTACAGAGGCAGGGTAAATCTGTTTGTTCTTGGGAACCCAAACTGCTCACATCAAAGCTTAAATGGGGCCAGGGGGAATAAGACCACCGTGGTCTGGTGTGTACAGTAGATTGGCATGCTCACGGCACAGATAGTACCCCCAGTAACATTCAGGTCTGTTCCATGTGGTCTGGGCCACATGCCACCCCACTGGAAACCTGGTACAGGTCTGTGGCTGAAAAGGCAGCAGATCCTCCTAACTGGGTCTTAGACACAGATTGCGTGCTATTGTGCTCCCCGACTGCCCACACATCAGACGAGGCTGTGATGGGTTACAGGACTTGGAGTGGACAGCATGTCCAGTTACCCCTACTTCATCAGACCCGTCCTCAAAGAGATACCTCATGGTGGCAGACCCCTCCCTTACATCTGCCTGGAGACCATGGGGATCATGGTCAGGAATATTAAAGGGGACACTGTCCTTGACCTGCAATTGCATGTATATTTAAATGTATTCAGTATTTATGTATTTAAGTGTATTATGATGATGATGCTGTCCTGCAAGAGTGGCTCTTTTCCTCCTCATTTCTCCTCCATAGGCAAAGTGGGGTGAATTAAGTAACCTTAATGTGCACTACTAACTGGATCACCAGGTGCAAATACATAAAAAATGTTAATGTAAATTTTTGGACTCCATGTAAACAATTCCTTAGTCCATTTCTTGTTATCTGCAAGAGAAAAACTAAAAATGTAGGAGGACTGAAGTTTACTGGTTTAGACACTTAAATTACATCTGCATTTCTGTTCATTTCTGCTTTACTTAAACCCAAATCTCCATTTTATTCCTGAAATAAAAAATCTGGTGATAGACACTTTGTTAAAATTCCATCCCCGGTAACAGCCCTGCCCTCGTAAATAACTGTATTTTAACTTTCCTTTGTAATTACTTTCTAAAAGCTATAAACATTTTTGATAGAAAAAGAACTTAATATCAGGCCAAAGAGAAGCAGAGAGCTTTCTTCCCAATCAATTACAACATACTTGATGTATATCTCACATCTTGGATTCATTACGAAGGTATTTTAATAGGACAAATGCCAACTTTGGCTCAATGGATTGACTTTAATTTTAACCCGAAAGTTAATCTTAAAAAATAAATGAGCCCTCATATTTCCCATCCCCTTCCACCTACATTTCCTTTTATCACATGGTTAATTGTCAACTAATAATGCATCTGGCTTTGGCGATTAACTCAAATACCGTTTAATGGCCGGTGGAGAAAATTAAAGTTGTGTCAGGGAGAGTTACAAGAAGACATGTAATAGTACCAAGAGTATGAAATATGATTAGACCCTGTTTGTTCCCCATCACTGATAATGAATTTACTAAAACATTTCCCTGATGCACTTACCAGTATTAATGTTTCACAGGATTGCAATGGCTAATGGTTCTCATATGGCCTGAATTGGCTAATTGTACTCACTAAACAGCCACATGCTCTCCTTGGTGTTATGGCATGGATTCAAAGGCCAGAAAATAAGTTAAGGAGTAACGCTTGCCATGAATTTTTGGTATTAAAGCTAAAAAATGCTTTTCTTTAAGAATTCTTAATTTGTGCAATGTTAAAGTACTACAGGTAAAGTAAAAAATATGAATACAGCGGACCCTTGCATTGCAAGGGGCTAGACTTAAGACCAATTTGAGTTACAACCAAAATTTTAGTTTTAACTTACAACCATAGATTTGAATTAAACCCAGAATTCTGTCAGAGGCCAAAACATGTTTCTTCTTGCACGATGGCATTCATGTGACCCGATGTCACTTTTAAGTAGTGATGGCCAAACTGCCCACAAGGCAAACAGTTCGGCAGTGAACATGGATGTTCACCCTCCTTCTCGTCGGCGAGCAGTATGGGTGTTCGACCCGCCCCGTTCGCCGACGAGAAGGAGATCTCTATTCTTCTACCGGCAGGATCAGAAGCAGCGAGATTGTGCCGGAGGTAGAATCTTTTCCCTAAAAGCCTGGGCATGAAGCCGGTCTCCTAGTGAAAAACCAGCTCGAGAACAGGAAGTGACGTCGGTAACGTCACATTCGGCTCCCTTAACCAGAAACTATGCATTCTGTGGACCGGATGTGACGTCACTGACGTCACTTCCGGGTTTTCCGATTCAAATTCCCCGCCTAGTCTGTGAACAGGTGGACGGAGGACTTCTAAAAGTCTGATCCGCCCGTTCGCAGACAGACCTGGCCGATGTTCGGCTATCACTACTTATAAGTAGTGATGGCCGAACTGTCCGCAAGGCATAACATGTTCACTTTTCTTTTCTCGGCGAGTGTTCACTGGCGGGAAGAAGGTTACTATTCTTCCGCTGGCCGGGTCAGGAGCAGAAAGACCCAGCCAGTGAAAGAATTCTTTCACCAGAGACCAAGTAGAAAACCTGGTGTTCTAGTGAAAGAAAACCGGCTTAAAGTGAAAGTGACGTTCCAGGTACTGTTTTTTAAATCCAAACTTGAATCTTCCAGAGAACAGGCCGATGTTGGACTTTTTTAAAAGTCTGATCCGCCTGTTCAAGTAGAACATCTGTCAAAGTTCAGCCATCACTAATATGTACAGCACGTAATAGTGGACAGTGAATAGTGGATAGTGAATAGTTCTACTAAAGGCTACAAGGCCAGATTCCTTATGTTCTTATGGAAGAGGACTTTCTTCCTGAAAGCCAAATATTAAAATTTGAATGGCAATTTCTAATTTTTAGGGGGGTAAGCTTATTATAGCATTTTGGTGAGAACATCAGGAAGTTATTAGTGTTTATGGTAAATGAATCATATTATACAACACCTTTTATTATGTTAGGTAAGGGCACTTTGGGAGGTTTAAAACACATTATGGGTATTTTTTTTGGTAAAGGTAAAGATGGTAAAGATAGTCTTGACTTACAACCAACTTGACTTACAGCCAATCAATGGGAACCAATTAAGTTTGTAAGTCGAAGGTCCATTGTGTGTGTAATATAGTATGTCTGACATTCACACAGTATATAGCAACTTCTCAAACAAGTTCTCTAAAGGCTGCCCCACGCGCACCGAGCGGCTGCCGATTTTTCCGCAGACTGATGTGCGTGCGCACTCACAGGCGTCGGTCGTATACAAAATTGGCCACCGATCAGATCCCTGTCCGCCCACAGCTCGGTCGGCCCGAGAATGGACATGTCCGATAATCTCTGGCCAATGCCTTTAGTTTCAATGGAGACCGGCATCTCCATTGAAGCTAACGGCCGGCACACAAAGGGTGCCCGTCGATGCTGTCAGTGATGGAGAGCAGCATGATGACATCATCACGCTGCACTCCATCGCTGATCTGTGCTGCTCTGTCGGCCCCCACTCGATACGTGTGTGGGGGCCTTTAGCCTATACTATATAGGCCCTATAGGCACAAAATTTACTGTAAAGACATCCACAAAAGATAAAATCTAAATAGTTCTGCAATCCCTTCTTTCTCCCTACACAGTGGGGAAAGAAAATATATGGGTAGTCAGAGCTTCCTCAGAAAAATCAAATCAAAGAGGAACTGAAAAAAGTAAAAAAAAAAATCAAGATTTTTGGAACCTTATTTGAATCGTTTACATGAATAAAAGTTTACTTACATATGGCAGACACCACTTATGTGTTTTATTTAAAGGAAAGGGAAGGAAGGGAGGAACAGATACAAGTACCAATTGTATGCCCAATTGGGCAGGGTACTCTCCTTCTCATATGTCATATTCTGTACCTATGAGTTATCTTGTGTTGCATTTCAACCCTTATTTAATGTGCAGCGCAATGTGTGTAATATGTTGGCGTCATATAAATAAAAGTGAATAATAATATAAATTTTGAATATGCCTAATGAATGGGATACAGCATTTGACACTAGAATAAGCACTGACATGGCTACTAGGCATTATTTTAAGAAAAGCTGCAGATCATAAATATGTAAATTATGCCTGAATTTAAATGAAAAACTTAAATGATTTTTCACTTCTAGTGTTTCTATTTGGTTTGGTAAGACGATGAAATCTGAGGTCTGCATTGGTATAGCCAGTATTAAGGCAGATTAAAGTCTTTGAAAGCATTGGAGATGGTAAAAAGGCTGTTTGTAAGGGTTTTTGATGCGTAGAGTTAAGCAGGGAACACACGCCTTGATATTGGAGCCGATGACGTAATCATGCTGCTGTCAGATATCAGAGGAGCTGGAGAGACAGACAGGATTGATAAGTCCCACTTGAAAACTGGGATGGCCGCATATGATATGGGCCAGATAAATGGATGTGTGTACCCAGCTTTAGGTTGGGTCAGTAATGCCGGCCATACACATGCCGATAAACGGCCGGATTTTAATCTGGCCCACGGGCGTGCGCGCTCTCGCCGTCGGTCAGGTTAAAATCCGGCCGTTTATCGGCATGTCCCCACATGGGGCGACAGATCCCTGTCGCCCCACTTCTCGGCCGGCCAGAGATCCGACATGTTGGAAAATCTCTGGCCGGCCGAAGCCGATGGCCATAAGCAGCAATGAAGACGAGCGTCTCCATCGCTGCTTATGGCCGGCACACAAAGGGTGCCTGGCCGATTGTGGGGCCCCAGAATGCAATGCGAGGCTAACGTGATGACGTCATCATGTTAGCCTCCCGGAGCGATATCGGAGGACGATATCGCTCCGGCTCTGGCTGTGTATGGCTAGCATAAAGGTGGGTTTACACGTCAAGATTTTTGTTTCGTTCAACTTCAACTTTTATCAGATTTCGTTCGTCCATTTATCGAAGGTAAATAGATTTTTTTTTGATTTTTGTACAACCGATGCAAATATCGAATGAAAAAAATCGTTGGAAACACGAATGAAAAAATTTTCAGATTTTTTTTTTTAGGGAGTGATAGGAAAAAAATATCGATTGAAATAAGGACGTTCGTTTTTTACACGAAAAAAATAAATGACAGATGGAAGTTTACCAACATGTCCGATCATCTTGTGGACGATTTTTTGTCAGATATCTGAAAAAAAAAATCCATCGGAGCAAATGGCCGTTTCAGATTTTTGTACAACGAACCAAAAAATCGCTCATCGTCCATCTGTCGGCCGAAAAAATCTTGACGTGTAAACCCACCTTAAGAGGACTTTGTCTGAATGTACCCTTACCATTTGTTTACATCTTCTTTAGACTAAAGTTTTGCAAATCTCTCTTTCTTTTTTCTAGCACCATGGTTATCTTCTATCCTTTTTCCTTATTGACAGAATATTTCAACCTTCTCCAATATGTTCAACATGAGTTTTTATATCAGTCTGAATTAAAGCCCCCAAACATCCACCGAGTGGGGGCCGACAGAGCTGCTAAGATCAGCTCTGGAAAGCAGCGTGATGACGTCCCG
Source organism: Ptychadena robeensis (assembly GCA_036250615.1). NCBI lineage: Eukaryota > Metazoa > Chordata > Amphibia > Anura > Ptychadenidae > Ptychadena > Ptychadena robeensis. Next base: position 145,289,528 of record CM070035.1, on the reverse strand, counting down.
AGCTGTAGGCATCGACGGGCACCCTTTGTGTGCCGGCCATTATCTTCAATGCAGATGCCGGTCATCATTGAAGTTAATGCCATCAGCCGGCATCGGCCTGAGAACATCGGACATGTCCGTTCTCTGGCCAGCCGAGCTGTGGGGTGACAGCCCCATGTGGGCACCCCCGATCGGCGGCCGATTTTGCCGCCGACCGACGGCCCTGAGCGTGGACGCCCATCAGTCGGTGGCAAAATTGGCCGCCGCTCGGTGAGTGTATGGCAGGCTTAAGGGTTTTAGATCTAGGATATCCAACTCCAATCTTTGAGGGCAACATCGAAGCCTGATATTGATATAAATAAAATTGTTGATGAACACTTGGTAAACCATATCATACCTCATTGGTTACAGGAATATTAAATCGTGCGTGGATCCCAGTCCTCCAGGTCTGAAGTTGGATTTAAAAAATATTCATTAGATGATCAGGTAAAATTTTACAAACCTTGAGGAAAATATTAATATTATTTGTCTAGATTACAAATTCTCTTTTATAAATGGAGACATAACTGTACATGTTTGTCCTTTCACATTCAATCTAAGACTAAAGACTAAACATGACAATATCGCATTTACATGAACTGGGCCTCAGGTCTAGTTGTAGAAACAGTTTTGTCTACAATGTGTTCTTCACGTTTTTCATCATTCTGAATTGACTGCTCATGAAACTCATATAGAACACATTGAGTACTTTTTTCCCTTTTACGAAGCAAACCACAATTAATTCATTGTTTTCTTCATTTAAAGTCCTCGTCACTAAAAATATATTCAACAAATATGGAAAAAAAGTATTATAAAAAATAAATAGTAAACAGATGGACTGTGGCATAAAGTTGGACGAAACAAATCCTCCCATTATGATGTTCTCTTAAAGTGGGCATACACTGTTTGATTTCTCTGTTAAATTGATTAAAAATACGGTCATATTTGGTCCACTGTATTACATTTCAATCCTTTTTACCACCACATAATGTATCGGAAAGGAAGGGAAAGATGGATGGGTCAATGGGTCACGTGTCCCCACACAAAAACACTACACATGTATATGTCAATGTAATATTACTTAGTATAATGGGTTGTGAAGTACTTATGTATCTGTTTTTACTGTCTTTTAATGCACAAACAATGTATTGAAGTCCCAAACTTGCTTTGTGTGGGTTTACCTATCCATTTCTCCCTTCCTTTCCTTTACATGTATGAATATTAGGATGTTGACATGTAGATCTATTAGGGAGGGAATATTAAGTTTTTGAACTCACAAACACACAATGTAATGGATTCAAAACAAATGTATTCCTTTCCTTGGCCCTGTGCACATGCTCCTTAGTGCCATATGATACAAATGGAATAAAAAAGCAAGAAAACCTGTCAGATACTGTACACTTGTGTAGGAGGCACAAGTGCAGCACACTGCAAAATGCTGTTTTTTTTTGTGGCAGCTACCAGCATAAAAAAGCTAGTGCATCACACAAAGTGTGAAAGGGCCATTAGACTCCCTACAAAATGGCACTATTTGCAGGTAGGGATGGCCAAACTTTGGACAGGCCCGTCCATGAACGGGCGGATCGGACTTTTACAGAAGTCCAACGTCCGTCTGTTCGCAGGGAATTTGAATTGGAAAAACCGGAAGTGATGTCACATCCGGTACCTGGTTCGCATAGTTCCTGATTCCGATTGCCGGATGTGGCGTCACTGACGTCACTTCTGGTTTTCGGAGCCAGCTTTTTACTAGAAGACCAGCTTCTCTACCCGGTCTTCTAATAAAAAGATTCTTTCTCCGGCGGGATCTTACTGCTCCTGATCCTGCCGGAAGAAGAATAGAGAGCTCCTTCTCACCGGCAAATGGGGCGGGTTCAACACCCGTACTTCTCGCCGGCTAGCAGGAGTGCGAACATCCGCCTTGCAGACAGTTCGGCCATCACTGTTTGCAGGCACTGATATTACCTCATATAAGGTAGAGCTAATATCCCTGCATTGTTAATGAAATTGCAGAAAGTTTGCCCACAAGTCAACAAGTTGGATAGCAGACTTGGATGAAGAGTAGGAGTATGCTAGCCAATTAAAGCAACAGGTTTTAGAGTTCATAATAATTAATAGTTCTAAATATAAAAAAAATCATAATGGAAAAATGCTTACTGATAAACAGGTATGATTTTTTTTCATAAACCATGCAGCTATTTTAAGCTGAAAAAAACAAAAATTGTGTTTATTTTCATGAATTTGTCATTCTTTATAGTTTTCTACACAAGAGCTTAAAAAAACGTCATCTTTCTGTCAAGACGAGTCTGGTTTAAATTATCTGTCAATTTTGTCGCAATGCTTTTTGTTAAACAGAAATAGTAATATATTGCACAGCGCGTGGCACATTGTAATGAAAGAATAGATTTATGATGAACATAAGAATGGAAAATGTACCCTTTTAAATTTGTTTACAACGTTAACAATACTATATATAGAGTGTTCCCTTTGTGGTAGTGTCCTTATAGTTATATAAATAAATGAACATCGTACAATGTTTGCATTCAATTTAAGCACTACAAACTGTCTATAACTCCTGTGGACTTTTTTCACTTAGGGGTGTGCTTACTTTTGTTACAAGAGGTTTTTGTGTTGAGTTATTTTGAGAGGACAGCATATATACACTGTACATGCTGTACACTGACTACTTTACAGTGTGACAAAGTTTCATATGTCCAGTGTTGTCCCATGAAAAGATATTAAAACCTTTTAGCTCAATGTCAGGCATAGATCTGTGAGATTATATATTGTAGAGGATCCCAAGGGTGGATCCTGGATGGGAAGTATATCTCCCCATATTATGGGCTGTGGACCCGGCCGTATTTGTTTAGTTGTTCGGGTCCCGGACTCTGAAGTGGGAGGGAAGGAACTGGTTGGGCCTTCCCACTCCATCCGGGGTACACTCCAGGGTTTTGTGATGATTTTTAGCCAAACAGAAAGGCTGGTTGAAAAAATCTGATGTCAGAGAGGGGGTGGAGGAGCTGAGGCCAGGTGTGCAGCCTGGGTGTGTGGAGTCCAACGCTCTCTCTGGAGCACAGTATATCATTTGGAAGGCCTGGGAGGGCTTGCTGGACTGTTTGCCTGAGTGTCATGGGTGAGCTGTAACCACTGACCGCAAAGGATATATGTGCTTGAATACTGCATGCAATACAACTGCTATAAAAGCTGGAAGATTTAATTTGTGTTTCTGGTGAAAATAAACCGTAGTTTTTGTTCATCATATGGCTGTGCTGGTGATCCCTTTCCCCTAAACTATATATATATATATATATATATATATATATATATATATATATAT
>CM070035.1:145263587-145286076 GCA_036250615.1 Ptychadena robeensis | reverse complement strand
ACAAACATGCAAAAGAATAAGAAATCAGGAATAGTTTTGCACACCACTGTATATATATATGAAACAATATGAAAACAGTATAAAATCAATATATGTTGATCAATAATCACATCTAGTGAAGTCAAGTCCCCCTCCATCACTGACAAACGAATGCAAAGCAACATAATAAACAACCACTTAAGCAACTCTAGGTTCTCCTCCTCTACACATTCCTCTGCTGATATGTCAGTACGTTTTATATTTATTTATATTTTTCTCTTTGTGATGAGGTTTGGAGGAAATCTTCAGCCTCCACAAAAATGATGTGCTTTCATTGATTTTTGTTGTAACAATTTAAATCACAATCACACTATTCCACTATGGTACACTGTACCATGACAAGCCTGAAAAGCACACTCTGTGACATTCAGCTGCGTGTTGGTAATCATTTTATATCTGAAAATTACTGAAACGACTGAAAAGTTTAATATTTTGATACTCATCTCATTTCTACTTTTCACCAAATTGTTGCTTCTGTAGCAAACTTTTGATTTGGCAGGAGAGTTTTCACTCCCTTGTGAGTGAGGCTCCACTAATATGGTCTGGATTAGCTGCATTTTACCAGAGGTTTACTCTGCATTTTCTTTTTAGTCTTTTGCTGTCAATGGACTAAAAACCGCTGCAAAATCGTGTCAAGGCCAATCCGCGAGCGTGGACACAGGCACAGTGGAGACAATGGGAGCTGTGCGGGCATGTCTAAAAAACGCACCACAGCCGCTCCCAAATCGCCCTAGTGGCACCTCAGCCGAACACCATCATTTACTTACTCCCTTCAACAATGTACAAAGAACAGCAGCCATTAACTCTCTCTCTCTCTTGACAGCAACTTCCCCCATAGAGCTAGCAGCCCCCACCCACCCAAGTCAGTAATGTACCAAAACCACCCACCACCCAAAATCTGCACCACATAATAATGCTTACTGCTATACACTAAAACATCTGCTTCTATGTAGGTCCCAGTAGTTCTCTCACTGCTTCAGAAATTAGGTAGGTGAGTAGTGTTAAGCTCAATGCAAATATGTATGACGAATATCGGCTATTCGAGAATTTGCAAATTTAAAAATATTGCGGTAGATATTCGCAATTTCGAATATTCAAGATATTGTGCATTGGGAAGCATATGGCATAGTCATACACTCGCATTGAAAATATTCACGAATATCGAACAGAATATTAGTATAATTATTAGCGAAATATCGCAAATTCAAATATTGTCTATGCCACTCCGTCCTCACTATAGGTGAGCACAATGAGCTGGGGAGGGACAGGAAATTGCGGGATAACACCATGGAAGGCCTAATAGGATCTAGTGATAATATTTAGGTTTCCCATTAGAAAATCTTCAGTTTATTTTTTAATAACACTTATTGCACAGGAAGACACAATGCAAAGGTGTAGCTTTGTCAAAAAAGACCAATGCATCAGGATCTATATATATATATATGTATATATATATATAGCAGTGAACAATATTTACTAATTTATTTACTTCAACTTATCTTTAAAGGCCTTAAATACCCTCCTGTGATTTTCAAATTCTGTAGTACAATATGAATGCCTTAAATGTCTCGTTTGAAGTCCAATTAATTTATGTTGGCAGGATAAAAATCTGTTCCGTCACAAAATCAACAAAGCCAAAGCTTTCTTTAGCAGTTATTTTATTTAATAATATCAATTTGCCATTATTTTGATGAAATTCATAATCAGCTATTCAGCAGCAAAGTAAAGAAAACATGTAAGTAGCAGAACATTTCCAGAGAGAAAGTAGCTGAGCGCTTTGCCCATTACTCTGTCATCAAACACATCAGCTTCAGGTTATGTTAGGCACATTTGTCCGTGTATTCCGATATGAGTTCATGTAGCTGGAATTTCAAACACCAGCCAGCTGTGGGAACCCAGGGAGAGACTTGTCACACTGAATGCCACACAAATATGTTCCTATCTATAATGTGGCAGGAGCATGCTGGTACAGCTGAGCACAACCATATATATTCTATATATTCATATATATATCCAAGTCTAACTGCAGTACTTTCAACATTCAGACTACTGCACCTTGAACTTCATATTTAGCTGAGCCCATTGCATTAAAATAAAATATGTAAATATTTATTTCTTTACATATATGTTAATATATTGAAAAATATAAGAAAGGTATTCTATTTAGAAAAAGATTTTTGCATCAATTACCCTTATGTTTTCCATTGTGCTCATCTCATCTTCCTATCAATCGTAAGTCTTATTGTGGCTGCCATTCTGTGACTATACCCGACCATGTCCAGATTATTTCCACCAGGGAGAAGGAAGCAAAGCCCAGACCTTCTTAAAGTGTGCTTGGAAAATTTTAAGTGTATTAGGTTTAAAACTTTGTAGTTTTTCTAGTATGCTCCACATTTGTATTTTTTATCAAAGAGAGTTTGGAGTTCAAGTGATACCCTTTATTGGCTAACTGAAGTCATTGAGAAAGCAGGCTTTTGGGATGTCTCAGGCTCTTTAGCAAGGAAAACCTTTTAATGCTGCCAGTCTGTAGTTTGCTTTCTGTACTATGAGTAGCCTTAACAAACATGCAGAGTTCACATAGAACTGTGGAAAGGCAGGATGCCATGTGAAATTTCCATAGTCAGGCTGGGTACACAAAGGTCATTTTTTTATTTCTAATGCAATTTACAAACCATTAAAATGGATATGAAGTATTTTCTGAAGAAAAATAAGACAGCATCCCTCATCTGTGAATAAACTATATTAAATGGTACCCAACATGCCAAGACTGGAAAACATACACTATGAACTCTAGTACCTGGCTTATTGTCTTCCCCTGGTATGTAAGATGAGCACAATGATGCGAGTGGTCTTCTGTGAAAGAAGAAAGTATCTAGAGATAGATATTTGGTAGAAGTGGCTAGTGCAGGGGTGGGCAAACGTTTTGACTTGTGGGCCACAATTAGTTTTTAATGTGACACAGGAAGACCCTGCAAGGGCTGCCCAGCATTGGGGTCCTAAGTGTTCATAGCTAGCACAGGATATTTAAAAAAAATATGTAAAAAAAACACCATATTTTTTTGATAGAGAAGCTTAAACATTCTACTGCAGGCAAATTATGGTCTATACCAAACAATTCAAACAATTATCCTTTAGGTGTTATCTTCACCTATTGCAGGTAATGAGAGGAGCCAGAGGGTGTTGACACCAAGGTGACAAAAGGACCAAATTTTAAGACTAAAGGGACGGTTTTGGCCCCCAGGCTTTAGTTTGCCCACAACTGGGCTAGTGCCTGGACACAAGCATTTTATTAGCCAGTGACCTTATTGTTGGTAGTCTGACAGAATTTCCAAGGCATCACTCATTTCAAAAATGTTTAACAAGTTCAATAAAGTGTACTAAATATTTATAGAAATGTGTTGTCCTGTGTTAGCCATTAATAAATACAGATCATTTAGAGTTCAATTCAATCAATCAAGCTTGCATTTTCAATGACTTCAGTAAACCAATAAAGGGGATCACTTGAACTCTAAACTCTTGAAATACTTATAAAGCAAGAATAAATGTTTATAACTAGGAACCCTAAAAAACCACAATGTATATTAGGAAAAAGGATGAAGAAAATCCTTTAAATTAATTGTAATATAACAATATCAATATCATTGATATTTAAGGCTCTAAGGAGAGGTCTTCCTGCCAGCGTCCATACAGCACCCACAACCATGAAGAAATGACATTCATAATCAGGAATTTATGTCATCACGTTATCCATGTCGCTAAAGAACCACACACATGGCAACTCCTGCTCCAGTACCCCAGATGGAGATCACCACTTGCTAAGCTTGCGATGTACCTCTATTTTTTTTGAGTGCATTTCTTTAACTTTCTTTTTCCACTTATATAACTTTACATTGTTGCACTAGGGCATGTGCCTTATCTTCCTGTTCCTAATACCAATATTATTGACTATAGTTAAAATATCCTGTAGTATATGTTCATAATGATTAAAATAATGATGATGTTTTAAAAGCTGTTTATTCTTATGAATAGGTATGATATCCAACTCCAGCAAAACACCTGGAACTCAAAGTTAGTAAACAGAATGTTGAACCATCATGATTTACAACTTAATTGCTGTTTGGGAGGATGATATTTGTCCTCAATGCAAATTATGTTTTGTACGTAACCAGTTTAGCCTCTTTTCCGAAGCATATCTGAAGTCATATAAGATGTTATAAACCACAGTTAATGCATGTAAAGTCATGTTGTAGGTCACTAAACCCTAAACATAAATATGACAAGTTAAAGAAGCATAACCTATATAATCATAAAGAACCATAATGCAAGATAATTCCAGAGCAAAATATGGATTTGTACAAATATGTCTTAAGTAAAAGTAAAAGCACTGGAGTTATAGCAGTACAATAATTACAGCTTCAGTTCATGCACACCTTTGTTATGGACAGGTAAGTTTGATGTGCCTGATGATTTTATTATGTACTACTGCAGCTATGATTTGAATTTTAGAATTTTAGAATTTTAGTCCAATAATATTTTTCCCAAGATATTTTTCACAGTGGTATACTGTAAATGATTATTGTGGTAGATCAATAATTCTTTTTGTAATGTTCCCACAACCCTTCCCTGGATCTCCAGTGGTGATACAATGTTCAGGGGCTTTGTAATTAACTCACAAAGTTTTTTTTACTTAATGCTGAGTAGGGTAAAAGGATAAAATGTTGGTGCTCATATATTTCAAAACAACTTATCAAACCAATTTTATTTGGGGGGGATCTAATGGTGTACAACAATGATGTGTTTTACAGGGAAGGATTTGTGAAAAGTTGATAGAATGATCTAGTTTAGTGGTTTTAATCAGTATTTGGAACATGGAAGTGTCAGTGTGGAGTGTCACTTTCATGTTCCAAATACCAGAAGTGACACCCCCCAACATCACTTCCTGCACAATCAGATAGGTATGATGTGCCCTCCTATTTTCCCACCCCCTTGTGGTGATGATGTGGATGGCGGCAAGTTAGGAGAGAGAGTAACACCCCATGCCTCCTAAATTCATACCCCACACACCATAATTTTTAGTGAACGCCACTACCCCAGTGAAATGGTTGTTAAACCCATTCAGTGGTCACCACCCACAGGTTGAGAACCGCTGATCTAGTTGAATCTTGTTCACACATGGTTAACTGTCTGCTTATGATTTAGACAACAAGTTTTTTTTATGAGATAAAGAAGAGTTAGACGCTGTGTTTGCATTGCTTTTTGTGTTCTCACTGGGGAGAGTAACCCCTCAGTTTGCCCTGGTGACTATTGTCATTTTCCAGAATGTGAGGGCAGATCTAACATTGGAGGGGAATAGGCTACTCATTGTATCCATTGACAAAATGTCAGGAATGCCATAGACGGATGTGTTATTTTCAGCTGTATTCCCAGCTTGGCACATGGATTATTTCTAAGTACCTTCTTCTTACCTTACTGATCCTCAATGTATAATAGTGTGGGGGAATTTAATAAGAGTTCATGGATATACAATGTTAAATGAAGAGTTTTCCTCTGTAATGACCGACCCCATTAATATTCTAGGCCATGTGCACTCTGTCACTCCTACAATGAAATGTTAAGGTAATTTTCTATGCTAATTGCCCTTGGATGTTGGGTCCATGCCGAGTTATATTGTTTCTGAACTCTTCACTCCTCCATGAATGTCTTCTTTGTCAAACATTCTTCTCTAGAACTGTGTTTTGTCTTCTACAAGGTTCCGTACCCTCTTTGCACTTGGGTCATGTTCTTGGTGTCTTTGGAATCTGCTATTCAGTATTTGACATATCATTCATCTTTCTCAGACCTCACACGTCCAACACACCCATTATATATCAGCAACAGACTGCTTTATCTAATCAATAACCTCAGTGTATTATGGACACCAATTAACATGACATTTAGAAAGCTATAGCTTTCTCATAATAGCATTACCTTGTTACCTTCTGAAATAATGGAAATCAGATACTGAATATGTAGACCCTGATCATAGTTGGCTATTAATTAAGAAAACATTGACACTTAGTACAGGATTATATAAGGATCATAACATTTGTTATAGCAACTCTGTTGGTTTCGACTAAATTGACAAGCCTAGCACCAATATTGCACCATTTATATAAACAACTTGCACTTGAGTCAGGTAAACTCTGAAAATATTTGGATTTTATAAGTACATGACCCGCAAAAATTTATTTTATCTATTTATTTTTGTGATTCTTTGTATAAGCAGAAGACCTTTTCATTGGTACTTTTATTTGAGGTAAAACATTCCAGGGGAAGAGGACCTTTTACCCTGAACATTAATATAAGAGAAGCCTTCTCCATTGGCCACCAGTGTAAGTGGCCACCAGTGTAAGAGAACCTTATCCCCTGAACATTAATACAAGAGAAGCCTTCTCCGTTGGCCACCAGTGTAAGAAAGCCTTATTGCCTGACCACAAATGTAAGGGACACAAATGTAATTGCCCACCAATGTAAGATAGATCTTATCCACTGACCACCAATTTAAGGAAAGCCTTCTCCATTGGCCACCAGTGTAAGAGAACCCTGTTCCCTGACCACAATACCATTTGGTATAAAAATGTATAAAAGGAAATACCGTATTTTCCAGTGTATAGGACGACTGGGTGTATAGAAGACCCCCAACTTTTCCAGTTAAAAGATAGAGTTTGGGGTATACTCACCGTATAAGACAACCCCTTCCAACACCAAATAAAAATTTAAAAACCATCAGATTTCAATATGGTAATTTTAATTCTTATGACATGGGCAAACCTGCAAGTCACGGGAAAACCACTGGCAAATGTAATTTTTTCGGTCAGCTCAGGGAAACCCATGGCCTTAGATATGTCTACTCTGACTTTCAATTCCCAGATCTCTAACAACCTTAAAAGTCCTAATTTTTTAATAATTTACATTCCTTATTTCACACCCCCTAAGTACAACTTCTCATATTAATGTTTACCTGCAGTTATCCAAGTGACATAAATTGTATACATTCAATTCAAAGAATTTTGGCAATTAAAAATGTAACTGAAATCATGTCACATGATACAGTGAAGGTGCTTTAATGTGTTTGAGCTGCAATACCAGTTTCAGCCACTGGAGCCACAGCCTTTAGTGAGCACGTCGGCTTCGTCTCACACATCGAGGAGGGAGAGAGGGAGGGGGATAAGGGGGCGCTTCCGATGTCTGACAGGCAGACTCCTCAGAAGTTTTAGCACTCGGCGTATAAGACGACCCCCGACTTTTGAGAACATTTTCCTGGGTTCAAAAGTAGTCTTATACGCCAGAAAATACAGTATTAGTTTATTTTTAATTGATTCTCATTGATATTAAAAGTCTATCGCATTCTATCATGTTCAACATGTTGAACCCACTTTACGACTCTAGGACTTTAATAAGTACCATAATTTGTGCCTAACCACATTAATCATTTCTTTACTAATATATTCAATTAATAAAAGGCATATTTAATTAAATACTGTACGAATTAATAGCATGGGTAGCATGACCACACACTTTATATATGGAACATCAGCCAAACTTCATGTATAGATGGAAAATAGAAAAGGTTGTGAAAGGATAATTTATTTATTTTATAATTTATTAGGTATGTCTATGTTTAATTCATAAAGAAAGCAATACTTTCATCTACAATTGCCAAAATAGTTCTTGAACATTCTGGTTTACTTCCTTTCTTTTAAGCCATGTGTTTTGCATATCTGCACTAAGGCAACAGTATGTATACACTGTGATTTATGTTTGAAATCATGCATATATCTGCATATTTCAGTACAACAAAAAATACAATTTGTTAATGATGCAATTAATGAATTTTTTTTTAATGTTGGGGTAAAAACAAATTGAAGTGCTCAAAAGTCAACCATTGCAATCAATTCAAGTGTACCTGAATTTAGAAAAAACAGCGCAAATAAAATCTTTATACTATGTATATGGTTGACCAAAGTACCGTATTCTTCATGGACAACCACAGAGTCCTGCTTCAGGATGAATAAGTGGTCCCTACGCTTCAGCTCCAGAACTCCAGAAACTTACTGCATTCAGTGGTGTCAATAGGTTTGGTGTCACCCGATGGTGGAAACCCATGGTGTTAACCCATTGTAAAGTACATGGCGTTTCTTGGTGACCTGAGACAAGACAATAACTAATATCTCTATCATGCAGGTGAAAAGCATTGCTTCCCTGGGCCACACTTCTTCCATTATACAGCATGCAATATGCAACCCAATGCCACACCCCCTGCATCGGGCTAGTGACCAGGTAGTGACCCCACTTGATGCATTACTTGTGACCTCCTGCATCAAGTATGTAGAGGGGATACTTTGGGGTTGGTTACTAGGCAGAGAAAGTATTTCAGGTCATCTAACTAAAGTGGAACCATGGAAAGTGATATATCTTGTCTGCCGACTTTTTGTTTTGTGTTGAGCTAGTGATGATCGATTAGACAATATTCAAATTTGCGTAATTTTGCAAATACCCGCAATGATGTTCAAATCATAATCTCGAATATCCAAAATTGTGGACATGGTTCGCGATCAAATATGCGCAATGCATGCAAGTCAATGGAGCTCAGATATTCAACTGGGAGAATATCCATCAGTTGCGCAGGAATAGATTGCTCCATTGCAATGAAGGGAAATGAAATAACTCACAAAAAATTGCAATGGCGGTGGATATCCGATAATATATTTGTGAATATTTGTGAAATGTCCAAATGGCGATATTCAAGCGAAATATTCAAAAATCGAATATTGAAGCTCCTCACTATCAATAACGACTAGTCAGTAGTATTCGCTCCTTGTGCAGGGGTACTAATCTTGTATCTGCGCCTCTGCTGTGATTCTCCACCCTCCCTTCTTCCCCCATTGGAAAAAAACAGTATTGCCTCTATAACATGGTGCTCAATGGCACCGCTCCCCGTACTCTTCAGCAATGATGAGAAGAGGCAGCTTTGCCAACATTCAGAATCGCCACAGATTGGTGAGTATCCTCGAGTGCAGCTTGGGGTGAGTTTGCAGGGTGAACACCCAGGAGGTTAATATCCTTTGTTGCTATTGAGGTACTTTAAATTGATTCCAAATATGAAATTGGAAATAGCCTTTTCTTTCTGTAGACTTAGAGGAAGATCAGATACACAATCTAAGCATGGCATATGATTACTATAATAAGAATACTTTTTTTTAAGACATTTTAAGAACAACAATAAGTTTAATAAGAATAATAAATAAAAATATATTTTCCGTCTAAAAAGCTCTACAGTCTCAAAGTGGTTATATAACAGGTGTATATCCATTTTCTGTAACCCAGATTAGGAGGTGGTACTTTCCCCAGAGTCTTTGTGTTTACTGACCATGTAATTAACATGACGATTTGCTCTACTTACTGACCCTTATCACCATATTTCCTGCTCAAGCAGTGGAAACAAAAAAAAATAAGTTGCTCTTTTAGTGAAGAAACAGGTGTCATCAATAGCAACACATGATTTATTAACAGACCTTCAGAGCCTTCCCATGGGAATAGACATTTTACCTCTCTGTTGCTAATTTATTTCATCCTGCAGTTTTTCAGACACATCACATGCTTTGTATGCTAAGTGGCAATAAAGATTTATTAACTGTGCTAAATCAATTCCTCTTTAACTGCTGTGATACAAAGGAGCATAGCAATGTGCCAGGGACAGTCTCAGTAGTCTTCTCCATGCTTGTTTTCCATTGCTGTTATCATTCTCTTCTGAATATTCCTGCATCTCATGCTCAGGTCATTCTACGAAAGAACCGAGGACGGGGCTCCAGTAGGTTTATTCATTGCAACAAAACAGATTATCTGTTTACAGTCCAAAATAAATCTGTTTATGGATTTAAATATAATTGGAAGATGGGCTTTGATTTGCGTTGCACTCAATTTATTCTACAATGTCAGCCACCTTGAGATTTGAAGGCCATTAATAGATGTCAATGCAAGTCCATGTCAACTTAGTACCTATTAGAGATGGCCAAAATATTTTGACAAGCTGGCTTTGTGAGTTGAACACGCTATCACCAAAGTAGCTAGAGATGTAGTCAAGGGTTGTGGCAACATTTGAAAAAAGAAAGTGTTGGCCTAGTTTTTTTTTATTAATACATTTCAAAGACAAAGTCGAAATTTTTACTTTGCGATCCGACCTGCCGGCTATTTGGGTCAAAACCTCAAGGCCCGCAACTATGACCAGTAATCTGCAGGTCTATGGCCGGCTTAATCTTATGTCTGTAGTGGATAAGCTTGAAAATCACTCCAATCAATGAGTTTGGGGGTTGTGCCACTCATACCATAATAAGTTGCAATAAACAGTTATAAAGCAGTTCCTGGGGTACAGCTACATACTTGGGTTTTTACAGCAAATTGGAATCTAGCTTTGGAATTTTATTAGAGGTAATCTTATGAAAAATAAATAAGTGTTATTAATTGTTGACTTTTCAATCTGATCTATATTATAGATTTTATTGCATTATATTACAGACCTGGAACATGTATATAGTTAGGAATTCTGAGTTTACAAGTCTATGATACAGGTGAAGAAGTGGAATCTGTCCAATTGAACTGAAAATCTAAGTGGTTGGAGAACAGTGTAAACAATTAGCCCAATTCAGTCTCTTAAGCCAATTACACTTTTGCCACTTTTATCTAGTTGAAGATTTATTTCTGGTTTGCTTACGTTGGAACTTTTCTTCAAGTCATTGAGCAATATCTGCCCCACAATCATATATGGTTCAGCAAAGATCAATTGTAAGCAAGTCAATATTTTTCTTAGTTGACAGTTGATTGGGATCCCAAAACGTTGTGGTTATTTTACATTCTGGTGGACTGGCCCATCTTTTCTGGCTTTGCCTCTGCGTGGTCACCGATTGGCCTCCATGTTGTGGAGGCAGTGCTGGCTTTTTCAGCACATGTTTTGGGGGAGGGAGACCAGAGAAACTAAGAAAAGTGCGGTATGGGTGTAACGCTGTAAGGAGGTTAAACAAAATGTAAGTTAGTTACATATGAAAAAGTTAATCATTATATCTGACAAGATATATAGTCATATTACAAATATGTCAAATAACAAGACTATGACAAATAACAAGACTATGACATATTTGACATATTTGTAATATGACTATGTGGTAATGCATGGGATCTATTGGGTGTGCATTTCAAGTGGTGGTTCAAGTTGACACTGGGAACTATTCTGCCCTCTTCACTTTTGGTGGTTGTGAGCCTAATGTGGAGACTATGGGACCTTGGGGCGCCATTCAGTGGGTGTCTCCTCCATCTGGGGAGCCAGGGATGGATCTGCTCGCCCGCTGGCGATTTTGGGCGGAGGTTCGGCACCCTTGTGATGCCATCCCCTCGCCCCTCTCGGGTGGCTGGCTATCTGATCCCCTTCCCTGGCCTGCCTATCTGTCTGCATGGCATATGCGACAGTGGCAGGGCACCCACACAGGCGGGGAGGAACCTTTTGGTAACGCCTACTCAGCTTGATGAGTGGCGTTCCAGAATGCTGTGGCACGCATGCGCACTGCGGGCTGACGCCCCGTGGTGACGCGCGCACCAGCCTCCATCGGTCCCCTCCCCTTAGGGTGACGCGGACCGATTACGTCATATTAAGCGGCCGCGTTAGTAATGTCCGCAACAGCGAACACGTGGGATGCACAGGGACTAGCAGCTGACTGCCAACACTCAGAGCGGGCCCCCAGGACGCAGGGGAAGCACGGGACAGACTCCTATTAAGGTATCTCTCTATCTGGCGCTAAGCCACCCGGACACCCCGGGTAAATAGACAGATTACTCTGCTGACACTTTTATATTTATATTTGGCTTTAGACTCAGCGCCTTTCCCTGGTTCCCCCCTGACTGATATCTCTCTGCCAAGGTCACAGATACTAACAAGGTAATACCTCCTTTCCTATCACCCTCTCTAAAATTGGGAACTCATCTGAATTACACCCTTATCTATCTTAGTGTCCGGCTCCCCTTGTATGGGCTCCTTGAACCTATGTCCCCATTTGGGCCCTCCCAACTCTCCAATTGATGAATTCATCCACCTCATCTCCACCACTTGGAGTATGACACATCGGCAAGTAACATGTAAATTTAAATATATTTAAATATATCCCAGTCAAATGTTAACCCCCACTATTTTGAATGCAGACCCATGCTCCATAATCATGTCCATATTGAAATCATGCTTTCTCTATAACACAGACCAAGTGGATAGACATTGATCCTTCCTGAAGAAGTCCGCTAGAATCGGACAAAACGCATCGAATTGTATGGATCTTATGTGCAATCTATGACCTGTATGTTTTTTATGTGCAATCTATCTTGCTTCCCCCCCTCCTACCTCATGGGGGTCGGAGATATGTATGTTCTATTGTAAATCACTGTATATCATGCCCGCATAGGCTATTTCTATGCCCTCGTATCATGTACGTGCAATTTTAATGAAATGAATAAAATTATTATTTTTCAACGATAAACCTCTCACAACTAATTGGGTACTACGATACCAAGGAACCTTAAAAGCCTCGACCACCACCCTCCCTGATTAAGGGACACCTGAGCGGTGTTTCCCTCCTCTATGTCTTCCCCCTCCCTTTTGATGTTTTATATATTCGATATGAGGTGTGGTTCCGCCCAGCTCAATGAGAGCACTAGTAGATGATCAAGGCATGGTTTTATGTTTTTTTGTTTAAGTAACCAATAGCAATCAATTAATTCTGGATTGTGATAAGTACCTACCTCTGTTATTGTTTTTCTTATTGAATACATATTCAAATATTTTCACATTAAACTTCATCCATTTCTCAGGCACATTGTAAATGAAAATGCAAACCAAGCTTTAGCATTCTAATAAAATTTACTCTGGCTCAACTTGCTTGGAGAACATGGAAAGTCTTCATTTGTTAGATATTTTGAAACATTATAAAGAACTCGTTACCTCCATTCTTAAGAGAGAGTGCCAGTTCCTTTACAAGCAATGGTCCAGACATTTGCAATAGAACTAAGTTTTTTTTTCAGATGCCAAAGCACACAAGAATGGCTTTCAATATTTCTCAAACACTTCCTGTGATTGGAATCAAAGAAATAGGCGTGCTTTGATCCTGTCACTGTTCCCTATAAACAATTAAATGAATATTATTGCTGCATAAAAGCATCAAGAAAAAAAGAGTATCCACAACAATGTTAATGCTACATAACTCAAAGTATGTCAAAAATGTTTTGTAGAGAGAGTTTAGGGAGTAGAACTCCTTTAAGGTTGCTATCTATATACTTCCTGTTAACCTGACAATAGTTAGTCAGACAGGAGTCCCATTAGACCAGACAGACAAGTATAAAACAAATAGCCACAGGAACACATATTCTGATTTTGACCACTATAGTAATTTAAAATGATATTTAATTTTTTTTGTTTACTGGCCAGTCACCTAATTTCATGTTTGGTTTTCCCATTATATCCAAGATGACTTCATATGCATATTCATTTTTGACTATTTTGAGGGATTTTTTTAGAACAATTCTGTTCCATAAAGGAAGTGGAGTGGACACTTGTGTCTTGCCCTACAATAATGGTCATTAGTTCCTAAGGCCAAATTCACACACATGATGTGACAAAGTACAGTATATACAGGTAGTTTGAGAAAAATCTGAATATCCTCCAAATGTTCCTGTATTTCAGCGATTCAACTTAAAAGGTGAAACAAATGTATGTATGTAAGTAGATTTATTACATTCAAAGTGAGATATTTCAAGCCTTTTTTGTTGTAATTTTAAAGATTATGGCTTACAGTTTATGAGAACCCCAAAAATAAAATCTCAGAGAATTATAATATTGTGAAAAGGTTCAATATTCTGGGGTCAAAGTGTCAGAATCTAATCAACTAATTCATCCAAAACCCCTGCAAAAGGCTCCTGAGCCTTTAAATTGTCTCTCAGTATGGTTCAGTAGGATTCACAATCATGGGAAAAATTGCTGACCTGAGAGTTGTGTAGAAAGCCATCATAGACACCCTCCATGAGGAGGGAAAAGACTCAAAATTAAATTGCAAAAGAAGTTGTATTTTTCCAAAGTGTTGCATCAAAGCTGGACTGAGGCTGGAGCCACCACACAAAGACAGACCCTGGACATGGGCTTTTAAATGTTGTATTCCTCTTGTCAAGCTACTTCTGAACAAACAACGTCAGAAGCGTCTTACCTGGGCTAAAGAAAAAAAGAACTGGTCTGTCGCTCAGTGGTCCAAAGTCCTCTTTTCTGATGAGAGTAAATTTTGCATCTGATTCAGAAACCAAGGACCCAGAGAATGAAGGAAGAATGGAGAGACACACAATCCAAGAAGTCCAGTGTTTCCACAGTCTGTGTTAATTTGGGGAGCCATGTCATCTGCTGGTGTTCATCCACTGTGCTTCATTAAGTCTAGAGTCAATGTAGCCTACTACCAGGAAATTTTGGAGCACTTCATGCATTCTTCCTCAGATGAGCTTCATTTGGTACCTGCCTACACTTCCACGCCTGGTTCAATGACCATGGGATAAATAGGCTTGATTGGCCAGCACACTCACCTGACCTGAACCCCATAGACAATCTCTAGGGCAATTAGAGACATGAGAGTGAACAATATAGAAGAGCTAAAGGCCACTAATTGAAGCATCCTGGTCTTCCATAACACCTCAGCAGTGCCACAGGCTGATAGCACCCATGCCACACTGCATTGAGGCAGTAATTAATGCAAAAGGGTCCCAAACTAAGTACTGAGAACATATGCATGATTATTTTTTTGAAAGGTTCATGTATGTAGACCAGTATAGTTTGCTTTCAAGCCTCCTTCTTCCCACTCTGCACATACATTTAAGTTTCATTTGAAACTTTATTACAGTTTACCGGTAATTAAAATCAATTCTGTTTTCTATTATCAGTTCTTTTTCCTAGTTTTAAAGCATTTCTTTAAAGAACATTTATTAGTTTGAATAGTATGTTTATTTTGGTCTTTGCCAATCTTTAACTTCATCACACTGGACTTTATCATTTTGCTTTGATTTTTCTCTTAGTGAACTTGTGATTAATGATTAAAGCATGAATCATTCTTAATTCGCAGACTTGTTCAACTTTAAAACAAAGAACTTTAAGTCATAAATGTCTTGGAGAAATTTGGAAGAAGCTTTTCATCCCTCCAAAGTATGTTTAGGCATTGGACAATTTAGTCTTGAACAGTCACCTCTGCGTTCATGAGTAACATTTGTATACGTTTGATTATTTTTACTGTCTGTCTAATTTACTAGCAATGGGACGTAGATAAGTGGTGTTTGTTCCTGTTCAACGTCAATGTTTGGTTGCCAGAGCCTTAGTTCAAAAATTAGGAAGTTATTAACTAAAAGTTGTGTTGTACAGTAAACTCTTTAACTTGTAAAGAATAGTATCAATCTGCCTGCAAATGAATTAATTTTTGCTTACATTCAGTGCTTCTGTTATATTGGGAGTTCAGTGACAATTTGACTGTCCAACTATTCACCAGTTATGCCTATGAAGTAGACAACTGGTCAATACACATACAAGCAGAAGAGAAGTATTTTATTCAGCCTACAACTGCTTATGCTCACATTATCATCCTCCCCCCCTTTAAAATAAGGTATGCCGTAACTACATGGTCAGTAGGTGGTTTTCAGAAACTTACAAAGCGGTTTACCATTGTTTCCTTATTATTTTGCTATTTCCCAAGGGTTTTGCCAACATTTGGGACACTTCTTTCTAAACACTTGCCAATTGCTTACCAGAGGATAGGAAAATGATATATATTATGTAAGTGGCTGAATAAATGTCTATGATATTCCACCCTAACAAAGGAACAAAATAATGAGAAGGTATTTTCTGTAATCCAACCAGTCAGTCCATAAAGGGCCCATACACAGATGCATCAAAATGATGTACATAGTGCCAGTGTGTTATGATTGCTGATGACTTTCTTTCAAGCTTGTAACAGACTTTAGATGTTGCTCGTGTGAGATGACCTGGTCAGTCACTTGATGTGTAAGTTAGGATCCAAGAACCCATGTAATGACATGCAACATTAACATGGGTATCTCAATGATGAACGTTTTTTTTTAATAGTATTGTGGTTATTGGAACAGGCTAATAAATGGTGGTTCCATGTTTTGGAAAAAGACAATAACAAAGATAATCTTTAAATTATATACTTATGAGTCCATTTTAAGTATGGTCTTACTAAGGCCATAGTTCCCCTTAAAAGACAAACTATTATAATGCATGGTTGCATTCTTTCCAAATGTGCTCAGGCTCCAGACAATGAAACCAGAGAAATACTACAGAAATAAATGAGTAGAAAAATAAAAGATCCTGGGTACATAACTTGTCAAAAAGCCTCTAATCACAGTTCTTTATGCTGCATTAAGCAAACACAACTTGGGAGAATACTACAAATCTAATTAAAGGCATGCATTTATAAATGGGCCAGAAGAAAGCAACTGCAGGCCGCATTACAGTAACCTTGTGGGCATCATTTTGGAATGTGATGAACATATAATTTGAGGTGACTGTAATGTGATGGACTTACTGTTTATTAAGAAACAGGAAGGTGGTGGTTTAATGAGTCCAACCGTTCCAGAAAAGATTCTGGCGTGGAGTCATTTAAACTGGGACTTTTCAGGCACCAAAATTTTCAAGATTCGTTTTTGTTAAAAAAACATGATTTTATTAGGAAAGATGATTAAAATATACTTGATATTCAGAATAATTTAGTCGTTCAGTAAAACATCTTAAAAGTCAACTGTCTTAGTCATAAAGTACATGGTCGCAAATATAAAGTACTCCTGAGGCGATAGTCACCACTCTGACGCGTTTCCCCCCTCTAACATAGGGGCTTCATCAGGGAGGGGAGTCCTTATATGAAGTTATCTATTTGGTAAAAAAAATAAGACATCACGCTGTCACACATGTAGCAGCCGGCATCTCTCCTCCAATACTACTACATACTATGTCACATGCATTGAACATCTAGCAAGCATACCAACTAATTTAGGAGTCTAAGTCTCACTAAGACACTATACCTACTACCCCTTCAAAGATACTTGGGGATCTCTCATTACTTTCTGGATGGCACTGCTTGTCAAACTTTGGAAGGGCTGAATATCTCCTACCCACCTGTTGGGTTAACATATACGTCTGAATATCTGGACTGGACTGACTTATTTTTTACCAAATAGATAACTTCATATAAAGACTCCCCTCCCTGATGAAGCCCCTAGGGGGGGGGGGGGGAATACGTTGGAGTGGTGACTATCGCCTCAGGAGTACTTTATATTTGCGACCATGTAGTTGACTTTGACAATGTTTTACTGAAAGACTAAATTATTCTGAATATCATGTATATTTTAATCATGTTTCCTAATGAAATCATGTTTTTTTTAACAAAAACGAATCTTAAAAAATTTTGGTGCCTGAAAAGTCCCGGTTTAAATGACTCCACGCTAGAATCTTTTCTGGAACGGTTGGACTCATTAAACCACCACCTTTCTGTTTCTCTATTTCTTCAAGGGACGTGGCACAACACCTTGAGTTACTGCTAATCATGTAAGGCCCTTCACATCCTCCTTTTTTCTATGTATACTGTTTATTAAAGCTACATTCAGAAAAATATAAAAGGCATTAATAATTTCAATAGTACTCATTGATATATCATGGTGGATCAGAACACATGTTAGTGGTTGTGGGGTTGTGGGATTATAAGTGTTAAAAAATCTAGATTTGCAGATAGCTGTATGTCCAGGTGTTTGTTCACATCCACAAACTGGGAAAAAACATGGTTATCTAAAAAGGGTACCACTTGTCCTTGCTTATCATTTCAGTGTGGAATTATAAGTTTCACATGACCAATTTGACTTCATTAAATGCCATTCAGAAAAACAGGCCTCCGGTCCTGCTAGGTGTAATTCTTAGGGACAGAAATACAATACAGGAAAACGTTTTCATACATGCTTTGACCTCCATGGTGCTACTAATAATATTTGTTAGACTTTAAACAGATTACAATATATTGGATGTCTATGCCTGTCAGTTAATACAGGCGAGCGACATGAGCAGCCCCAACATCACAGGTATCATCTTTAATCCCGGTATCATGTATCAAAAAAGAGGCCGGACAGACATTGCTGGAGGACATCGTCAGCTCATATTAAAGGTAAGCAGTCCCAGCCACATTCAGAAATACCACCAGGGAGGTGAATTATGTATATTTGTAAAAGGTAGCAGACACTGGAACTATACAAAGTTACTTTTGAAATTTTACTCTACTTTAATGTACAGCGCTACGTAATATGTTGGCTATATAAATAAAAGAAAATTTTTAGTGATGGCCAACCTTTGTCTAGGTCCATTCACGAACAGGCAGATCGGACTTTTAAAAAAGTCGCCACCTCTTGGCGGGGAGGTTGCATTGGGAAAACCGGAAGTTTTGAATTGGGAAACCCGAACGTATAGTTCCTGGTTCCGATTGCCTGATGTGACGTCACTGATGTTCTCTACCCGGTCTGTAGCGAAAAGATTCTTCCTCCGGCGGGATTTTCCTGAGCTTGATCTTGCTGGTGGAAGAAAAGAAAGCTCCTTCTTGCCAGCGAATGGGGCGGGTCCAAAACCCGTACTGCTCGCGGGCTAGACGGAGTGCCTTGGGGACAGTTCGGCCATCACTAATAATAATAACTTTACTAAAAAGCAGAACCAGGGAGGGAAGGTTTCCAACAGACAAAGCCATCAGGTAATAGGAGGAATGGAAGTCCAGCCAGGCCTCCTGAGAGGTGGCTGTTAAGGAGTTAAAGGATAGTTGCAAGTATTCTCCCAGCAGAGAATACTTGCAACTATCCTATCAGAAGGGCTACTTGTTGGGCTTACCCAGAACATATTTAGCTTTTTGCCTTGGACTCAGTGTTAAGTCAGAGTAATAGAGTGTTAAAGGTTGGTCAGGTTGTCCATCCTCCATGGTGGCTGAGTGTCTAGGGTTCTTGTATTGCAAAGGTGGCGTCTGAGGTCTTGTTCCCAACATCTGCACTTTTGTATGACTGTGGTCTGGACATTAGTCTTTAAACTCCTTTGATGGCAAAACAAGATTTATATAATATATTCGTCTTTATACAACATTCTGCAGTAAAATGTGTCAGAGCTATAAAAATCAGTAAAAGTTTTTGTAGATGAAAGTAATAATAAATTTTTTTCTGAAAAACATGGGCTATTTGCCTGTGTTTACATGAACAAGTCTAATATCTTGATATTTTATCAGGTAGGCCTAATCACCAAAGACAAAGTCTGACAATTCTGCAATAACAGTTTAGAGAAGTCCAACGTATTGCACAATGACGACAATGCTTCGCAGTGCATGCCGGCATGTGCAGGACTATGTAGAGGCTCTACATATGGAGTTCATCTTATGACAATCTGAACTTGATCAGATAGACGCGGGGTGTTAAAAGCTTCTTGGACATGTTTTAAGAAAAGAAAAGGCTGCTAAATGGTTTCATTACAATCACACGTGTAGAAAAAAAGTCTTGAAACATGAAAAAAAAATATTACGTGTGGTGCAAACCCTGTGCAAGGCCGGAGGTTACTGAAAAGCCGGCTTGGCTAAAATGCCTGGAAAATGAAAACTGAATTTGTTGCGTCACTTGTGTTACATATTTTGCCTGGAACGTTTTCAATGATATTCTAAATTTAGCAGTATATATGTCAGACTTTCTATAGGCTGTAAAAAATTAAGTGCGGCAGTTGTGGTTCGTGTGGATTTTTCTCCAGGATTGTGGTACAAGTGTATAAACTAACCACACAGTATGTGGAGGATAACACACCCACCCCGGTACAGCAAATAATGGCTCAGTGCCCACTTCTGTACTTGTGCCCAATTCTGCAATGGTGAAAGCGGGTCTGCTCAAGCACATATTGTAGGTGTTCTTTTGACTCTATTAAACTAACATCAGCTTCTTACATAAATCTAAAATAAAAATAATGTGTTAAAAATAAAACCTATCATCATTGATCCTTCTTTGAACTCCTTATTTTCATGACCATTTACAGATTACTGGAGGTTCTATGACTGGTCAAGGAAGAGTGCAGAGGGGGGATGTACCAGAGAAAGCAGTTCAGTGTTCAATTAAGCTGGGTTTACACGTGTAGATTTTTTCTTCAATCAACTGCCAATGAGATTTTATGTTGGATGTTGTTGTCGAACATTTATTGAATGTAATATTAGATTTTTTTGTTCATCCATCGTCGATATCGAATGAAAATACATTACAATAAATTCAATAGATTACAACGACACATATAAAAATTTACCAACATGTTCAATGAACTTTCAAATAAATTTTTGTATGAGGTCGAACAAAGCGTATCCATCAAACGAATTGGCCATTCTAGATTTTTATTCAATCAACCCAAAAAATAGTTCGTTCTTCATTGATCGAATGAAAAAATCTACATGTGGAAACCCACCTTTAGTGTTACAATAAAATCTTGTAGGGGAATGAGTGTCTTTTTCAACAAAATAGAGAAAGAGCGATGGCAGGAGGAGCATAAGTGACAATAAGTATTTTTTTAGGTCAAAAAGGTGGAATTTTAAGGTGGCAAAGTGCACAGCAGTTGCATACTATATGACACTATTTGGATATTACAAAGGGAGTTCCTTGGAAGCCACTGATCCACAAGTCAGTTGTTTATGTGAAATCTTGTGAAATCGGTTGCAGCCGAAGAAAGCTCCATTGAACAGGGAACCAACATGTTGGTAAATCCCTGTTCGATTGCCATTACTTTGGAAAGGGACTGGAAAGTTGTGCACATCGATTGTTCGCACATCGGCAAACGTTCGAACGCAGAGTTGTGACGTCATAACGCTGCACTCAAGTTCATTGATTGAACAAACATCAACCCGTGCATGTCCACCTTAACAGTTCTGTCACAAGATTATCCATACAATGATGAGCTAAGAATGAAGTGCATCTTATTTACTCATTTAAGTAATATAACGTTAGCGAACAGTAGCCTGATCAGTTTGTAGAGAAAGTGAACTCTTAAGCTGGGCATAGACATTAAAATGTAGATCGTTTAGATTTCAGATCGACCGTGTGTCCTGTCGTTACAAGAATCAGCCACGCACCCTTTGTATGATGGCATTTAATTTGGGCGTGAATGGCGGTCGATCTGCCACTCAATCGGCCACAAATCTAACTGTCTATGCCCACCTTTACTTGCTTGACCCCCTTCCCATCCACAACCTGTACATAAATGCTCCCTGCACGATGGTCCATTATAAAGATAGATAGATAAACATCTTTTTTTTTTAGGTAGTAACACTGTGAGTGGCTGCGATCAGGCTGTCACTGACAGCTCCTGTACCACTAATGATTGGGAACCATGTTATGTGATGTTACTCTGAATACTATATGAATATGATAACTATATCATCTATGACATCTGTGAGGTGACAGACACACCCATGGAAATACTTCACTCTAGAGCTCTCAAACCACACACAGTGGGCCTGCACAATCTGCAAGTCGATGTTGAATTACAATAAAAGTATTTTCGTTATACACGGCCATCCGCGAGGTAACACAGGTGATGCAGTGCTGCCGTGAGTCTTCAAGTCCAGAGCACATTGATTAGCTTTACAGTTAATTAATATTTGTTTTATAAGGACAATGTACTCTTCAGAGATCCACAGTGTAAAGTTTTGACTTTGGATGTATGGTTGCTCACTTTTCATTTTGCACTTAATTTATGCTTTTGTATAATATATGGAAATATATGTAAAACTAAATTGTTTCAGACGTCAGCCCAGAAATGTGTTTGAAACTCAGTAGATTTACATGGAAAATTTTGTAACTTTCTGGAAATTACATTATAAATACATTGTTGAGAATCCATTCCATTGCGGTCTATTAATTCCACAGTGTACTGATTCCTTCATATCCTTGATGAGTATTTCAATCTTTCAACTGAAAGAAAGAAGAAAGAAACCAAACTGCCTACAGTATTTCCAACAGGGAAGTTACATGTGACTTGCCTTTCTGTAGATTTCGGGTAGGCAGCTCTCTGCAGGCTGAAAGTTAATCTAAATATTTATGCTCAGTCAACGTGTGGGTGATCTACACCTCTGCTGGAGTCTTAAGTAATATTATGTGGCTTTGAAAGGAAGAAAAACAGAATAACTCAGACAAGAAAACAGTTCAGAGATGCATGTGTATCATCTTCTGCCTATGTAATGTTTCCTTTATGACTTGCCATTTTCTCCAGTTATACAATACTCCCAATATTAAATGTGTTAGTATTCATGTCTTCTTGTGTTTTGGTCCTGTTAAAAGGTACATTATTTTATCATTTTTC
>CM070035.1:145251315-145263404 GCA_036250615.1 Ptychadena robeensis | reverse complement strand
TGGGTGGAATCATGAAAGTCAAAGCAAACAACCATAATAACCAAATAACAAGTACAGAAAATATGGGTACATTATTTTATTGTGGAATTAATTCACCCATTGATTCCTATAGGAATACAAGCAAAAAACACCCCTGAAAAGCAATGTTTTGTACAGTCTTCTTTAAACATCTTTTCATTAACTGTGCGCATCTGTCAATGTTAATGTGGGGATCTTGCAATACAACATACAAGGTGTGATTTGCCCAATAAAAGTAATGATGATCATAATCCTAATGTTTCCTTAACTCACAGGTCTTACACACTAGTTCATGGCTGGAAAATAGTATAAACATATTTTCTTTTTACATATCAGTACTGACCGGTCCGAGATTAGTGATGGCCGAAAAGTTCTCCCGGTGGACAACTCCCAGCATGTTCACAGTTCGCAATGCCGCCCCCTATACCTTAACATGGAGACAAAGTGCGACCCCTCACCCTATAGTCAGGTGGGACAGTACAGCCAATAACAGATTTTTCACTCCTAAAGGACACCCCCACACCCGTTATAAGAGAGAGCTGCTGATTGAGGGATGGCTTAGCTACTTGGCTATTATACTCCATCCAGTGATCTGCAGCTATAGCTAAGGTGTTCTGCAACAAGCAGTTCATTATAACTAAGCCACAAAAGTCCTTCTCTGGGGGTAGAGTATACTTTATTGTGCATTGCAGAGAGATCTGACTAAATGTGATGCGCTGCAGAAGCTACGGTCAGGCTGTCAGCCCACTCCAGCTACCTTTTGGCAAAATCTTTAATCTAGATGTGATTTCTGACCATTAACCTTCCTAGCGCTTCTGACGGCTCCATCTCGTCCCTGCACTTTCACGTCAGTGTTGCAGCTGACGAGGTGGAGCCGTCCAGCTAAGCTCAGCTTACATTCACCTGGCAGCACATAATCACTGTTCTGTGCGTCCCGGGGGATTCCCTAGCGGGCCTTCGCCCTGTCACCCCTCTCCCAGCTCAATTTGCAATGAATGACCCCGGCCCCCCCGCGCCCCGGCTCAAGTAAAACCCAAAAAACAAAACACCATTTCCAATGAATAAAATGTTATTATAACCAAACATAATACTGTTTGAATCTTCATACCAACTTATTCAAGAGTGTTATCATTCAATGATACATTTATCATTTTTTTATGTATTTTTTTATTTATAATAATTGTGTGTTTCCAACATTATTGATTCGGATGTCTACAAGACACTTATACGGACAGATTTTGGAAGTACAAGCCTACAACACAAAAAAAAATTCCATAAGTCTCTATGGTGGCGCTTTTGGTACAGAACTCTGACCCTTGCAAGGCGCTAGGGGGTAAACTTGAAAACAACTTAAAAAAATCAGTAGTTTGGAGACGTTTACCATTGATCCAATTTGCATGACCCACTGTCCAGATGTTTGACTTTTTATGGTATTTGGCTACCAATTGACCTGAAGGTTTGAGACGTTCCCTCCATTAAAGTCAAATGGAAGGGTCGCGCTTAACCAACGGCGGGTATTTGTAGAAGTTTGATTCCCCTGTTCGCGAACAGCCGCTGCTGATGTTCGTCCATCACTATCCAAGACGCCTTTCATGCCATGGTACGTTACTACATGCCATGGTACATACTTTCCCTCCTGCTTTACTCAGTGCTAATGATAAATTACACCCTATGTTCTCTATATTGTTACTTTTTGTCATAATGCTTCAGAGAAAGAAATTTGGTCAAAAATATTTTTTAACTGGATATATGGAACAGGAATTAGAAGTCTTTGGGAGCCCAATAGGGAGCAGCTGGAAAAAAGAGTCAGCAGTGAGAACATTTGCCAATCATAGACTTTCGTACCACAAAATCACAAGACAAATATTACACAATAAAAATACGCTATAATTTTCTTTCAGTAAGTTATTTATTCATAACTCATGGAAAAAAAAAATAAAGAAAAAAATAAGAAGCAATATGCCGAGCAGTCTTGAGACAGCTGGGAAATATAAGTATCAACACACAATGATAGGTAGCGAAATAATTTTGTTTGTCAAGGTAAAAAGTCACAGTTACTAATATGTGCGTTATATGATTCTTAAATGTGTACTTTAATGATCTACATGTTCCTGTGCATTTCTTTCATTTCCTGCCCAAACACTGCGTCTGTTGTAATAGTAAGATAGCAACTGTTGTAATCCTATAGGTGTGCTTTGATAAAATGTAAGTGTTGGAAACACACAGCTTATTGAACCAACCTCAGCACTTAATTTTTTAAGTCCACATCAGAACAAAACTTTTAAACAACTTTTACATATTTATATATATATCTTCAAACTGGGAGAAAATCACTTAGGATTTAGCTGATCAAGTCTGAAAGAATAGCTTTGCTATGCTTTTGCTGTATTTAATTTTGCCAAAATGTATGTCTAAAACACAGCAAAATACAGAATAAAAGTTCTGGTAAATGTTGATGATCAGGAAATATTTAAAACTGCCATTGCTGAAGCCATGTGCTGACTATGCATTGCATATGTTCACTACATTTCATGCCAAAATGTTTGATAAATTCTGACTAGCTATTTTGAGTTAGGCTAAATTTACAATATTGTTTCTCTGGCTGCTGCAGCCAGGGAAACGAGCAGTCGTGGCGGCAGCAGCTGGAGAAACGACCTGTCACAGGTGCCTGCAAACTTGGATGCATGCAGGTGCTTGGGGGGTCGTTTCGATAAGACCCCATAACAAGTCTATGGGGCTAAAGCCCGAAAACCGATGCCTAATATTGGCTGTGTTAACATGTCTTTCTGTGAACGAGAAATTGAGCCTTAATTGCAAAGCCTCTGAACATGGTATCATCACTAAACATGTTAAGGTGTAGAGAAGGGTTGTGGGAATTTTAACAAAAGTATTTTTTGCATAAATTAAGTCAAAATTCAGCCTGTTTTCCAATCCAATCTTGGTGACACGATGCTCTGGCTCCCATAGTTCCCTGCAAGGAGTGGAAAAATGCCTAAAGGTGAAGGTAGCCATGGGGTCAACAGCGGTGTGATGATGCGATGACACTGTGAGGGATTCCACATGGCAATGACAGGCCACCTCTAGACATCTCCACCATTGAAAGCAACAAGCCGAGGGAAGCCAGAGTATCTTGTCACCATGATGACAACGGGCCACAATACACAGGGCAATAGAGAGAAAATAAAGGTATTATTTAAGAATTATTGAGCAAATTTGTTAAATCCAATATTTATAAAAATAATAAAATGTAAGAACCCATTGTGACCCATGAGTCCAAAAATATGCCTACTCCAGTTCTAGTGCAATTTTTTAAAATGTTTCCACAACCCTATGCTACTTGTCCAACACGTTTGGTGACAATTGTGTTCTGGGGCTTTGTAATCAACTCACAAATACACTTGTTTAAATGCTGTGATCATGTCTACAAATTGTACTAAGACACTGCAAACCACTGTAAGACATTATTTAAATTACAACTGTAGGATATTTTTTTAAATAGTGTCAGAGAAGTTGTAACATGAATTTTCATGCTATACTCACCTCCTGTCCCATGTTGTCCCTCCAGGGAGCACTTTCCATCATTAAATTCTCTCAGAATGACTGACAGCTCAGCTCTCTCCATCATAAGGATCACCCTGCCTCAGAGAAGAGGAAAAGAAAACCGTTCCATGTATTATCTGGCCGACCTGGAGACATTTGGAAAAAAAACATAAAATACAAGCTGAGCATTTTGGCGCCAATGAGGAAAAGAAGAGTAAATAGGGAGCTAAATATATGCACAAAACAAAAAGCATTGCACAACTCTTTATCTTTCAGCATTCTTAAAATATTCCTGAAGTTACCAAATGAAACATGTTCTAAGATATATGTCTGGGCTACTGAAAATCTTCTGGCTGTATTCTAGATTCCAAGTCCCTGCCCGGAAGAAGAAATCTGATATCATTTTGAAGTTCCAATCCACATACTTATTCTAAGCCAATAACTTAGTATTAAAGTTATTTAAGACACCAAAGCAATGCAAGTTTACAAAAGAAGATCAACACAGGCAGCTTTGATTTTACTCTTATGGAAGGTCCTCTTCAGCTTCAGTTTCCTCAAGTAGGACTATACAAGCATGTCAAAAGAAAAATATCAAGATGACGCCCCGCCTGCAGTAGAATGGGGTTTATATTCACCTATTCACTTACCTGTTACTAACCTTTCCTTCATTCCAGTGCTGAAGCCTTCTTCGGGCATTGGGGACCTGACACTTCTACACAGGCAGTCTGCTGATAAAACCTCAATGAGATTTGCTGGTCAGAATAAGATATGGTCAAAGAGATGCTAATATTTCAACATTTCAAATTGTATGTAGACTGAAAGTGAGCCAAGCAGAGCAGTGGTTAAACTAGCTCAGTTTCAGTCAAAATCAAAATCAAAATCAAAGTCAAAATTTCGGCATTTCATTGACCATCTCTTGTCAGAATGATTTGATCATGTCTCATTTCTACTTTTTCTTTAGGTCATACCTGTCAAGTATCCAGTTTTAGCCAGGAAAGTCACGTTTTTTAATGCTCATCCATGCTCAAGGGCTCTGCAATTATCTTGAACTATTCTAATTTAGAAAAATTATATTTGACCATCTCTAAACTCCAGTAGATCTGGTTATACAGTTGTCTTCAAAATTATTCAACCCCCACTGAAATTGAGTGTTTTGGCCATTTTTACATTGATCATTTCAGTTATCTTGTTACAATTAACATAACATTAATAATGAAATAACCACAAATGTGTTTTCTGTGCTCACATCATTATCAGTTTTATTCAACCCCTAAGTGACATTTATTCTCAGTACTTAGTACAACATCCTTTTCCATCTATAACAGCTTTTAAATGTGAAGCATAGCATGACACAAGTGTCTTGCAGCAATCTCATCACATAGCATTGATCCATGGGCCCAAACAGTTCTAATTTTGTTTCATCAGTTCACAGATCACTATCCCAAAACTTTTGTGGTTTGTCCACATGACTTT
Organism: Ptychadena robeensis; assembly: GCA_036250615.1. Classification (NCBI taxonomy): domain Eukaryota; kingdom Metazoa; phylum Chordata; class Amphibia; order Anura; family Ptychadenidae; genus Ptychadena; species Ptychadena robeensis. The sequence continues at coordinate 145,258,373 of CM070035.1, read as the reverse complement.
TCGCATACTGCAGTCGATCAACGGATGGATGGATCAACGCTATGTTTAGAGGAGGAAGAACAAGGCATATGAAGAAAAGAACACCTTGCCTACTGTGAAGCATGGTGAGGGGTCAATCATGCTTTGGGGCTGTTTTGCTTCTGCAGGTACAGGGAAGCTTCAGCGTGTGCAAGGTACCATGAATTCTCTTCAGTACCAGGAGATATTGAAAGGAAATGTGATGCAGTCTGTCACAAACCTGAGGCTTGGGAGACGTTGGACATTTTAACAGAACAATGATCCCAAGCATACCTCCAAGTCCACTAGAGCATGGTTGCAGATTAAAGGCTGGAACATTTTGGAGTGGCCATCGCAGTCACCAGACTTAAATCCGATTGCGAACCTCTGGTGGGAAGAAAGCAGTTGCAGCGCACAAGCCTAAGAATGTGACTGAACTGGAGGCTTTTGCCCATGAAGAATGGGCTAAGATACCCTTAGATCGCTGCAAGACACTTGTGTAAAGTTATGCTTCACGTTTAAAAAGCTGTTATAACTGGAAAAGGATGTTGTACTAAGTACTAAGAATGAACGTCACTTGGGGGTTGAATAAAACTGATAATGTGAGCACAGAAAATACATTTGTGGTTATTTCATTATCAATGTTCTGTTATATTTGTCTGACTTACAAGTGCCTCGTTGATTTAATTATAAACAAGATGACTGAAATGATGAAAATCAATGTCAAAATGGCCAAAACACTCAATTGAATCATTTTGAACACAACTGTAGGTAGACATAAAGGGTGGATGGAAATATAAAGATGTGCTAAACTCTTCCTGCACCAGAAGCTCAAACGCAAACCAAGCGCAAACCATTGTATCAAAGATTTATTGAACACCTTAGCAGGACTGTTGGTCTTCAGTATTTCTTGCTCCTACACATCCTTCTTAGACAATGAGAAGTTGCTCCTCTAGGCTCTCCATTTAGGATCAGTAATCTCAGACTCTGGAATTGTCTGACCTTGTCACATTTACTTTCACATGACGGATAATTATTAAGTGTGATGGATAGCTGCTAATTCCGTCCTTAGAACCAGTGTTTCTATTTTATAAAGTGTAGCCAGATAACTGTGAGAATCAGATAAGGTTAAGTTGGAATAGCAAGTGCAGACATACCAGTAGATTGCCGCATACCAGACATTTCTTTACCAAAAAGATCAACACTCTTTATTTATGTATTCATATGAAAATATCATCAGTGTCTTGAAAAAATATTTTGTATTTTATTCTACCAAAATTTCAACTCCATTTAGAGTCAGATAGACACTAATGATCTACTGTGTGATATATTTGTGTTTTATACTGTATTATTTTAGTTTGATACTTTATGCTAATTTTCCAATATTTTCACAAGTATGTAAAATAATACATGGCTACTTTTCTTGGCACTTATAAGTTCCCTGTACTTCGTTGTTTATGATTGGGAGAGACGTTCTCTTGATGTCAGGGAAAAGCTTGAAGGGTGGGTACAGAAGGGTGTATGAACATGATCTACTAGCTGAGCCCTGATGAACAGAACAAGACCTTGTACGGTCTACATTATGAGGGTCAGTCCACCCAAAACTGATTTTTTAGCCATTGACTGAGTCACTCTCTGGCTTCAAACATTTTTTTAGAACATGGAAACTGTTTCTGCCACCACCTCTGAGTATCATTTCTACTTCTACTAAATGTTAAAGTCATTGTAGAAAAGAAAATAGTTTAAATAAATAAAATCAATACATAGTAAATTTGTATAGTATTTTTGTACATTTTTTCTTTCTCTGTTCAAAACAAGTTCAGGACAACAACAATAACGATATTCTGTAGGTCTTGGGATTAATTAATATTAGTATTTAATATATTTTTATATATAGCTTCTATTTAGATTTCCGCTGCAATCTGTGTTTATAGCCCTCAGAAGTGCAAGCTAAAAGTTACAGAAACACTGAAAAGTATGGTAGCATTCACATGTGCGCTCTCTGTGCTGCTGACAGCCGGCAGCAGCCCGCATAGCAACCTTCACAGTCTGCGTTAAAGTGCCTGCACACAATGATTAAAAATTCCCCCATGTAAAGTAGATGACTAAAAAGTAACCAGGAGATGCCTCATGTCGTATCTTCTCAGCTTCGGCATTTTTTTGGGCATCCAAGAGCTAGAAATGTGTTTTCAGCTGCCTGTGTGAATGCGCCCATCATTAGAAATGGTCGAAATTAATCAATTTGATTCAACTTCAATTTAGATTTTCCCAATTGAATTTTGATGTGATTTCAAAATCATTCAACATCATTTCCTAAATAAGTTTTCTTTTTTTAAATATATTTTATATTTTGTATCATATACAATAAAGAAAAGCAGCAAAGTGGCAAAGTGAATTGGTGGAACAGAAATGAGCTTAGGTGCATGCTGGCAGCTGCAGGTGCCAAACATAGTAACAAAATACAATTCAACAACAGAAAATCATTTAAACAATATACCGTGTTTCTCTGAAAATAAGACAGTGTCTTTTATTCATTTTTAGAAAAAATACAGCACTGGGGTATCAGGGTGGGGGATCACTTAAAATGACACAGGGGATCAGAGGGGGGAATCAAATTGGCGCAGGAGACTCAGAGGGGGGATTACCATTTTAGCAACCCTTTCTGAACCTCTAGTGTCATTTTGATTGCCCCCTCTGATTCCCCCTGTGCAGAGTTTAAGTACCATATTTTGAGGGGGATGCCTTATATTTCAGCGTGAGCCTCATTTTTGGAGGATGTCTTATTTTCGGGGAAACAGAGTAAAACAAAACTTATGACTGGGTATTCATAATAGACTTTCAGTGTAATCCTATATTTACTGATCTGTGGTAACAATCACCACTGGTTTGGCAAACTTCTCCTGTGTCTTAACCTGTACCTGTGTTATCTTGTGTTGCATTTTAGCTCTAATTTATTGTACAGCACTGTGTAATATGTTGCCGCTATATTAATAAATGATAATAGTAAATCAAGCCCAATGTATGAAAAGATTTCTTAAATTAGTGCTCTGGGAATCCCTCATCAAGTTTTTTAAAATTTTTGCAAGGTTTCAAATCATTTATATAAATCTGAAGTTGAAAAGGTTATAAACCTTCAGCGATGTTCAGTGACACTTTATTATAAACACTGTGGCAGGTGCATAGTTCTGGGAAAGTCTTCTCTGTGAGATGCATCCCAGCTTCTGTTGCTTTTCAATAAATACATTTCCTGTATTGTTTTTACATGGGAATAATAAAATCTAAAATTCCCTTACTCATCATTTATGATGTCCTCATCCTCATAACACAGACAGTGTCAGTCTCATTCTTCTCACTCTACCAACATTGTCTTATTGTCAAACTGTTTTCTATCTGCACTTAGTGAGTCACACATCAGTCTATTCCCCACCTTTCAGAGTTTTAAGTGTTCCCTGAAGTCACACCTCTTTAAAGAATTTTGACTGACACCCCATTACGTTATCAACAGCCAAAGCTTATTGGGACCACCCGGGCAGTTGTAAAATATATATATATTTAATATTGGACTACAATGAGGAAAGCATAACAAGATCAAACCTATTTCTAACTAATGCAATGTTAACTTTACGCGCATGATATTTTAATAATTTGCATGTTGTTTTAGGTTTTTAGATTAGCTAAAACACTATGGGATATCACAAGACTACTAATGTGTCATATCAACTTCTATAATGTCTATTGCCCCCTCTTTCACTAAAGAAAAATGGTTTGGAGCTGCATAATAACACAATCGATTCACACTTGAGAGTGTGGAATTAACACGCAATGCAGTGCATTAACCTATAGGCACATTTTATTTTACATGAAGCATGTCTGTGTGTTTACATGAAGTGTGTACTGTGAAAAGTGTGCATTAGTTTGTTGCTGTTAAACATTGCAGAATGTTTAATGAGGAAGACAGGATATAAAAGGTGGCTCTGTGGTCCTCCCCTTAATTTTTTGTGTTTCCTGCTATTTCCTTTAAAGCTTGGGAGATGCTGCATGATCTAGGCTCCACTTCCCCTGTTCTAGGCAAGTGTCCCAGGGATTTTGTTGAGGGTAGGTGTCTGGAAGGGGGATGTGTGGCTGAGTTCCCCTTTGTGCTACATTGCCCTTTTCCCCTCTTGAGACATATACAACTACACTCAGTTCTGCTGATGGCTAGCTGGGATGTTCAGTGGATGGGTCTAGTCTGGCTGATCTTTGCTGCTCCTCTTCTTCCACCTTCTGTGTCCTAGGCAGAAGAAAGGAGAAGGTCTTGTGGTGGTTGCTATCAGCCAGTGTGGGAGTGAGAAGGTAGCTAGGGAGGCTAAAGAGCCCCTGCTTATTCGAGTTGTGCAATGTTATTTTCATACCTGTGTATGAATGCATTTCTAAAACTGGATACAGAGGAACAACCATGAAGGTTATGGTGAGAAGGGAGCGTAGCACAGTCAAGCCTTCTTAAAACAGTAGGTATTTGCATGCCCCAATCCATCACTAATCCCGAAGGTTAAGGGAAGAATCGTCACTTCAGGATAGTGGGTGGAGTCATGAAAATCATTTCTTTTATGCCCCATCAGCCAAATGCACACCCAGAACCACTGGTTTACAGTGCAAATACAGCCTTATGGTTCCCCTTTGTGCTACATTGCCCTTTTCTCCTCTTGAGACATATACAACTACACTCAGTTCTGCTGATGGCTAGCTGGGATGTTCAGTGGATGGGTCTAGTCTGGCTGATCTTTCTCTCTTTGCTGCTCCTCTTCTTCCACCTTCTGTGTCCTAGGGAGAAGAAAGGAGAAGGTCTATCTCTTGTGGTGGTTGCTTTAAGCCAGTGTGGGAGTGAGAAGGTAGCTAGGGAGCCACAACATGGAGGCTAAAGAGCCTGCTTAATCAAGTTGTGCAAGGTTATTTTCATACCTGTGTATGAATGCATTTCTAAAACTGGATACAGAGGAACAACCATGAAGGTTATGGTGAGAAGGGTGTGTAGCACAGTCAAGCCTTCTTAAAACAGTAGTTATTTGCATGCCCTCAATCCATCACAAATCCCAAAAGTTAAGGGAAAAAATCTCACTTTGGGACAGTGGGATCTATGCAAATTATTCCTTTACGCTCCATAAACAATATGCACATCCAGAACTGCTGGTGTACAGTGCCTTATGGTACAGAGCCATTTATTCTAAACTCCATACAGTTGTTTCAGGCTTGTTGGCCATCATCAGTGCATTACATGGAAACTATGGCTCTATGGAGGGGGGCTTGGGAGCCGAACAAGGAGAAACAACCATGAAGGTTATGGTGAGAAGGGATTACATGATACCAAAGTCATTAGGCAATAACTTGCTTGTGTTATTTCAATATAATATATAATTTTTAGCTTTCGGTACTGTGCCAACAGTCTACCCATTGCGTCACATTCACCCACAACAGATTGGCATGACCAGTATGAGGAAGATGAAAATATTACATCTTATATCTATTATCTATCTATTATCTATAAAATGATGCACATCATGCTGATTTATGTTATATATTCATCCAAACAAATATTGCATTTTCCTTTTCCTGACTATTCCTGCCCTTCACATTTGTTTTTGTGATGAAATGTTTGGATTCTGTGTGTCACACCAGAGTTGTAGTTTATAGCACTATTCGCTTGTCTTCAGACTAAGTTCCCACACCCACGCTACGAGTTTTCCCAGTGTACTGATAGCCCACACACTTTCAGCTACTAATCCACATCAAGCACTGCATTCAAAGGACAAGCTTTACTCACATAAAGTCTCGATTTAGTGGATTATAATGAACTTTTGCAATGAACTGACTCATTGAAAGGGAATGAACAATGAAGTTACATTTAATTAACATTTTAATTGTCTCGAGGTTCTCTGTCTTTCTGCAAATGCGTGGCAAGTACATCTGGGTATGTTATATAAAATAAATGTAAATCAACTTACACACTGAATAGAGCATTTGTGTAAAAGGCATAAACCTTACATTAAGAGGTCAACATGTTTCCTTAATTGTATTGATAATGTCCTTACCATTAGTTTGTTATGTTTTTGCCTATATGCTTCATACCAATATGAAGAGAAAACCAATTTGCCAAAATATAGGCTCGTCTCCTCCTTTTAGATACACTGTCTCTCGTCATCAAACAAAGTCATATGGAGGGGTGGGGAGGGAAAAATTACTTATTTGACTCCCAAATCTTACCTTGAGCTAATACACACAGTAACGATCAAGCTTTCTACAAAAGAAAATAGTAATTGCCCCCTGAACCTAATAACTGGTTGGGCCACCCTTAACCTCCCTAGCGGTTGTGACGAGCCCAGCTCGTCCAGAGTTTGTGTGAAGAACAAACTCTGGATGAGCTGGGCTCCCGTGCAAGCCGCATATCCCCGGAAAGCTACGGCGATTCTCTTACCAGCTGCAGCATTTTCGGGGTTGCGCGTCGTCACCGATCGCATCACGGTGACGCGGAAGGGGGCGGGTGGGCGGTGCCATAGCCCTCCATGTTAATGGAGGAGCACAGGCTTTCCAGCCCACACAGCTGACATCATTAATGATGCCGGCTGTGTGGAGAGAGGCAGGGGGAGGGGGGGAATTGCAGGCAGTGTACTGTGTACACTGCCGCGATTGCCCGTACTGTTAAAAACAGCACGGTATGGGCAGTGCGCTAGGGAGGTTAACAGCAATAACTGCAATCAAGCGTTTTCGATAACTTGCAAGGAATCTTTTACAGCGTTCTGGAGGAATTTTGGCCCACTCATCTTTGCAGAATTGTCGTAATTCAGCTTTATTTGAGGGTTTTCTAGCATGAACCGCCTTTTTAAGGTCATGCCACAACATCTCAATAGGATTCAGGTCAGGACTTTGACTAGGCCACTCCAAAGTCTTCATTTTGTTTTTCTTCAGCCATTCATAGTGATGGCGCGAACCCGGAATTTGATGTTCGCGAATGGCGAACGCGAACCTCTGCAAATGTCCACGAACCCGGCGAACCCCATAGACTTCAATGGGCAGGCGAACATTAAAAA
>CM070035.1:145235243-145251215 GCA_036250615.1 Ptychadena robeensis | reverse complement strand
GAGACAGCCTCGAAACCTTAGGGATTTAGAGATGATCTGCAAAGAGGAGTGGACCAACAAACTTGGTCATCAATTAATTACAAGAAACTTTGACCTCTGTGATTGCAAACAAGGGTTTTTCCACCAAGTATTAAGTCTTTTTTTGTTAGAGGGTTCAAAAACTTATTTCACTCAATGAAATGCAAATCAGTTGCTATCTTTTATTTAAAGTTATTTTTTCGATTTTCCTTTTGATGTGCTATCTGCCACTGTTACAATAAACCTACCATTGAAATGATACTGTTCTGAGACTTTTCATTTCTTTGTCATTGGACAAACTTACAAAATCAGTGAGGGGTCAAATAATTATTTCCTCCACTGTATATTGAAGTTTCCAATGTATGCGGTTGTTTGCGCTTGCGGCCGCAAACGCGCGGGATCGCATCAATGGAAACAAGCCTTAACTCTTTCCTCTCGTTTTAATATGATAGTGAAATGATAACATAAAGTATTTGTTTTTTTTATTAAATACATAATTTGAGACCATCCAGTACAATCACAATGTGTTTGTGTTCTGAATAGCTTCATGAAAACAGGAATCGGTAGTAAAGCATGTGAAGCCGCAACAATAATTGAAAGTACTACAAAAATAAATAATATGTTTGTGCTAAGCATATCTCCAAAAAGAGATATAGAAGTAAATCAACTGTATATTATGTAAAGGAGAGGGATATTTGCATAGTGAAAACAGTGTACAGAAGACACATAAGCAGGGAACACACGTATAGATATGGGCCAGATCGATGACCGCTTCGAGCACTGTGCATGCTCACAGACATCTATCTGGCCCATATCTAATACGGCCATCCCTGTTTTAGTGTGGGACCAATGAATCCCGCTTGAAAATAGGGATATCAGACATGACTGTAAATAACGGTCGATGTCCATTGCTTTGCATGGAGACCGTGTGTTCCCAGCTTTACTGTAATATAAAACAGTTCTGGAAAGACGTAGACGCAAAACCAGATGGTGAGTGACTAATTTTTCAGAAGAACATAGTAAATAATGTAATCTTTTTAAGTAGTCTTGTTTGTAGTAGTTACTTGTTACTATAACCTTCACGTTATGCACTTCAAGTGATGCCAGTTTAGTTTTGTCAGATCTATATGTTGAAAAGTTGTAAAAAATGGCTCACTGAAAGACAAAGTAACCTACAATCAGGTACCTTATCAGTTGGTACCTTATGCTAGCCATACACATGCCGATAAACGGCCGGATTTTAATCTGACAGACGGGCGTGCGCGCTCTCGCCGTCGGTCAGGTTAAAAATCGGCCGCTAATCGGCATGTGCCCACATGGGGCGACAGATCCCTGTTGCCCCACTTCTCGGCCGGCCAGAGAACGGACATGTCGGAAGATCTCTGGCCGGCGCGAGCCGATGGGAGCCGATGCCATAAGCTACAATGAAGCAGCGGCTTCATTGCAGCTTATGGCCGGCACACAAAGGGTGCCCAGCCGATTGAAGGGCCCCAAAATACAATCGGAGGCTAAACGTGATGACGTCATCACGTTAGCCTCCCGGAAAGATATCGGTGGCAGATGTCGGGGTAAGTCGCCATGTGTATGGGTAGCATAACAGGTATTAGGCTTTACTGGCGCTACAAAAAAATATGCTAATTTACTAAAACTTCATATATTGCTAATACTCATTGCCATAAATGCATGCCATATATTAGGTATGTGCGTCTCTTAGCATTATTTGCCTTGCTTTGCATTTATAGGATATTTTGGAAAATGATGTATATACTGGCTCATCTTTTCAGAACTTGACAACACAATATAAAAGAATTATCACATTACAGAAGTAGACAAAAATGCCCAATGTAAGAACTGAAAGCCTATTCTCGCAAAGATAAACACAGTGATCACCTGCTTGACCTAAAGGTTTTTCCCCCATCTGTTATGACTAGAAATTGGACAAGAACAGTGGAAAAATGACTGTAACAAGCTTCAAGAGCATTGTTTAATATTCGTCTATACGATGTATACATCCATGCATAAACTAGATAAAATAACAGAAGATCCTTTAACTATTACTAATGTTTTATCAAACTCACATAGAAGTGTGCAATTACAATCTAGTCTAGGAATATATAAAGTCCAACACTAGCCAAATCCTTTTTTTTGTTTTGGCCAAAAAACAGTTTTATACATATACATGTAATATATATTTTTACAACAATGCAATATGTACTGTATTTTCTGGTATATAAGACTACTTTTAAACCCAGGAAAATCTTCTCAAAAGTCGGGGGTCGTCTTATACGCAGAGTGCTGAAACTTCTGAGCCAGAGGTGTCTGCCTGTCAGACATCAGAAACGCCCCCTTATCCCCCCTCCCTCCCTCCCTGCTCAATGTGTGAGATAAAGCCGATGTGCTCACTGAAACTGGTATTGCACATTAAAATGCCTTCACTGTATCATGTGACATATCAGTGATATCAGTTAATTTTTTGTTATTATTACATTAAATGTATACAATTTATGTCACTTATGTAACCGCAGGGAAACATTAATGCAGTTATGGGTGTGAAATTAGGTATGTGAATTACAAAAAAAATAGGACTTTTAAGCTTGTTGGATATGTAAGGCCATGGGTCCACTGCGGTTTCCCTGAGCTGGCCAAAAAAATTACATGCGCCGCCACATTTGCCGGTAGATTTCCCGTGACTTGCAGGCAGTTTGCCCATGTCATAAGAATTTAAATGACCATATTGAAAGCAAATCTGATGTTTTTTAAATGTTTATTTGGTGTAGTTGGAATAGGGTGGTCTTATATGGCGAGTATACCCCAAACTCTATATTTTAACTGGAAAAGTTGGGGGTCGTCTTATACACCCAGTCGTCTTATACGCTGGAAAATACGGTATCTATATATATATGGCATATTATATTTCAATTTATTTGTTCTTTCTGTTAAATTTTTCCCTATAGTTTAAGTATTGGAGTGCATAAGAGTGATTGTTGGAGTAAAATTAACCCCCAAAAATGTGTTCTTACAATTCCTGATTAGAAATTTTACCAGTATATTAAGAAACAACAACATATAACAAGGAACAACAAAATCCCAAGAAACAACAATAAATCACCCACATTCTCTATCATTTCTTTAGCTCATCCAAAGTGCATTTGTTACCTTTTCCAGGCCAAATTACTAAAGTACAAGAGGATTGCATTAAAACAGATTCTCACCCTCCATCATAGAGCTGGAAAGAAAGAGTGAATTAATATGTTGCAGCTTTATGGATTCCCTACGTATAAAAAATAAAATGGTTATTATGGTGTAAAAACTGTGACAAAGCTTCTATGGAATTCTCTAATGTAATAATTCTTATCCACTCATAATGATGCTTCCTCATTCAGCCATATCTTATCCATCTTTAGTTTTTCCTCTTTTTTATATTGTTTAAATGTTCTACATAGCAATGACATGTACTGCTTATGGAAATATCTATTGTCTTTGTAGACGATACTTAACTAATTTTTTTGGTGACTAATTTTCTGTATTTTTATCTCAACTGCTCAATCGTGTTATCATTTTTACTGCTGAAAAATTAAAAATGTATTCCAATTTTCCAAATCCGGTCTGCAGGCCAGAGGTTGAAGTACTGCACTGTAAACCTTCCGAACGGCGGACCGGCTCAACGCCGTGGAAACAGCCGGTGCGATAGATGTGTATATGGATAGGAATGTGCTTAGTAGTGACGAGTGGCATAATCAATAATCAAATTTGCTAAAAATTAAACCAATATTCGATATTTGCGAATATTCGCAATTACCTTCAAAATGAATGGTCACATGTGCTATTTATTTTTCACAATCCATGGCCATAAGCATCCCAATGCTGAATATCCTGAATATTCGAAATTGCGAACATTAATATTCCCCATATTCTCAAAATTTGCAAATTCTTGAATTGCCGATATTCGCCAAATATGTTTGGAATTCGAATATTCAAGCTCAACACTAGTGCTTAGTGCAGGGGGTGTCGAGAAGTTAGAGAAATGGATTGCTTAAAGCAAAGATGATCTCGCTTTTATAAAAAATCTTCTGAGGTCTCAGAAACGGTTGTTGCCACAAAGCTTTTTCTTGACAGGTTCTCTTTCACAAAGAACATATGTATAGTTCATAAGAAATACTGGTATAGAGGCTTTCTTCATGACATAGGAGACTGATGTGAGGACCTGTGTCAATACAGCCAGGATGACAATCCTCCAATCCCCCTGCCACACCTGCTTTGGGAGGCTAGTTGTGCCGTCCCAGCACTTGGTTGCCCCCAGGTCTTATGTGAACAAAGGATGCCATCTGTGAATGAGCCCACAAACAAACAAGGCCAAGTCATATCCAAAGCAGGGGCCAAAGTCTAGATGAGGTATCCAGAAGGGGAAGGCAGAAGAACGGTTAAGTCCAAGCAAGTTTCAGGGTTGGTGTCAGATTTCAAATAACAGTAACAGATCGCACCCAGAAGTATTAATACCAAGGTTCTAGGGCAGGGCAGGAAGTGCAACAGGTTATCTAACGGGTGAAGTTAATCACTTCTTCCTGCAGGAGGTGGACATGACAACCTGGCATGGATAAGCATTCAGAAACTGAAGCAGGTGACAACAAGGGTTATGTCTGTGCAGTCGGCCAGACTGCATAGCAAGGATGGAAGAAAAAGCGAGAGCAGGTGCTGCACACCCAAGCCACCTGGAGTCCCAGGGCCCAAACAATTCAATATTTTTTCTCTAATATCTTATCTGTATTATTTTTGATATATGGGTAGGTTAAGCACATCTTGGTGCCGGAATGAATGAACGCCAGTGTGTGTACATAGGAGTCCATTCATCCAGTGCTGGCCAATCCAGGCTGAAGACATAGCACCTTCATGAATACTCAAAACAGACCTAAAATCTTAAATTAAGCTAAGAAAATGATATATTACCCACAAACTAGCATTGGAATGACACCTGGCTGTATCAACAGTCATTCAAAAAAACGAATGACCACTAAATGTGTGTATTTTAGCACGATTGATCTTCGATTAAATTTTAGATCTTGATCTTTTCATCAAACAACGTTCGTAATCGAATCCAAAGTAGATTGTCATACGTCCAAAATCAACGATTTTAGTTTCGTTTAAAAAACACAGACAAGAGTCATATATAAATGTGTTCATCGAATACAATCGATAAACACAATGCTACGATTTTAGTTTGATCGTTGTACAATCGACCAAAGTTTTCCAACATGTCTGATTACTTTTCAATCAATGTTTTGATTATTATCGAACTATGTTCGCCGATCGAACCCTGTGTGCAGTATACGATTTAAGTTTGATCGATGTTTTGATAATTTTATGTCGATCGAATGCTTAAATCGAACCATGTATGCCTAGCATTCTACAGCCCTGTTCATGTGTTAATTCAAGGTCAATTCTCATGTGACAGATGTGACAAAAATGACAACAATTTTCCATCAACAACATGCTCTCCCATAAGCAGATTCATGTCATTGCCTCAGCAGTAGCTTATTCAGGGGTGTGACTAAATTCTAGTTGCCTGCAAATAGGGTTCAAGGAAGTTTGGTGTCGGTAGTGGGATCCTCTTCCTATAACATTGCTTCCTATTCAGATGGTAATAGATAGTGCAGGGTAACTCTTTCCTAGCCTGTGCCTGCAGGTCAACTTAAGTTGATGAACCCTCAAGTTAGTCAAGGGTTTTTTTTTTCATGATTCCAACAATTATTCATTGTAGCATATCATCAGTCTTTCTTTCTCGTCCACATCCAGAGAGATTAACTACAGTGCCATGGGGTGTAAACTTCTTTTCAATGTTGGTCACAGTTGAGACAGGCACAACAACATCTCTGAAATACAATTTTATTGTACAATTTTAATGAGGTGCCAAATTTTATGTTTTGTGTGAAATTTCCCAGATTTTTTTTCCCCTGTTTTGTGTGTACTGTAGTGTTGTGGGAGTGCGATGTGAAATGCTACTCATGCGATCAGGTTCTTTAATGTGGATGTGCTGTGTCCGGCCACCAAACACAGTTCACACCCCAATAAGCGAAGGTCCACGTAAGCTGGTAGGGGACTATTTACAGTTTATTGGAGGGTTTGTACACACAACCTCCGACTCCCGAGGGCAGAGAAGGAGTTCAAGCTTGGGAATAAACGTTTCAGGTGCTGCCACAAAGCTGCTGGAACCTATTGGCAGGGTGTAGTGGGCTCTTCCGGGGTGAACTACAATGGCAGTCCAGCCAGGGTGTCACACGGAGTAGTGGAGATCACCTATGCCAGGGCTGCTTAGCTGGGGACACAGCTGAGGGAAGCTGCAGGTCTTCAGGGAAGAATCAACAGAAAAGCCCAGAGCATTCTAAGGAACGTCTATTTATGGCCTTAGACAGGGGCTGGCTTAAGGCCTGTAACGGGGCAGATCAGAACAGTTAAATTTTGGAGGGAAAGCAAAGAGCGGGAAAGAACTATTAACCCTGCCCATGACTCATGGTTCCAGCAACTTGTAAACAACAGGTGCAGCCCTCAAAGGGACACACACCAACTTAATAAAGCACTACACAATAATGTATTACAGTGCATTATATACAGTTTATTGGCCCTTTCTTGGGACAATACCAAACATTAAAGCATTTGTAGCTGCAACTATTTTCTGTGAAATGTGGTTTGTCACTTAAATTTAGGGGGGCCAATATTTCCCATGTCTTTATAACAAGACAAGTAGATGTCTAGTCAGCCATCGTTTATTTTCTTATTATCCTGACCAATATTATTTTTCATAAGTAGGTCAGAAGTCAACTTCCACAGTTTTCAAAATATAACACATAACTAGGAAGTACCTGTTTATTTGTTAGGGCCCGTAAACTTTCCTCTAGGAAAACATGACTTCCTACTGACGTGAACACAATAAAAATAGATTGTTTGAAACAATTGTTAGTAAATGCAGAAGAGTCACTTGTGTACAAGTTATTGTCTCATAAATCCAGGGCTAATTTTGAGCATTCATATGAAATCCTGCGGCTCAAAACTCTTTAAACTAATTTTTCTTATAAATAAAATCTGTATAAAGAATGTTGTATTCCCTTTATTATTAAATGTATATGTTGAAATTCTCACTTTTTGAAAAATTAATTGTTAACCTATTTTTATACTACAATCTTATTTTTGATTCATTTAATCCTTTCTCGTCATAACCTTCATTGTCGTTCCTCTATGTTCGGCTCCCAAGCCCTACTCCATAGAGCCATGGTTTCCATGCACTGCACTGATGATGGCCAATGAGCCTGAACCAGTTGTATGCAGTTTGCAATAAATGGATCTATTATATAAGGCTATATTTGCACTGAACACCGGCGGTTCTAGATGTGCATTTTGCTGATGGGGTGTATTATTTGCATGGCTCCGTCCACTATCCTGAAACAAGGGTTTCTACCTAAACTTTTGGGATTTGTGATATATTGAGGCCATGTAAATACCTTCTGTTTTAAGAAGGCTTTACTGTGCTAAACATTGCTTAAGTTGAGGGCATTTTTTGATTCCTCTAATCCCTTCTCACCATAACCTTCATGGTTGTTCCTCATATTTGTATGCTGTAATAGTGATCTTTATGATGATGGTTAACAATAGATAAAATTGAAAGCTGAACTAAGGTCCTCTAGGAAGCTCTGCTAAATTAATTGTTTTTTTATCTTTGCAGGGGGCACAAGAGATGATTAACTAGGGGCAGCATGGTGGTTCAGTAGTTAGTGCTCTGGCCATGCAGCCCTGGGGTGAGTCTGGGTCAGTGTCCACATATCTGCTTGGGTTTGTTCCAAGTACTCTTAAACCCACCACACATGGATCTAACAATCGATCAACGCCTGCATACACAGCGGTCGATTGTATTGACTTTCTTCTATTCAGCTTAAAGAAAGGTCCATTAAACAGGAATGGACATGTCTGTAATCCCAGTTGATCACCATTACTTTGGATGATGACCAGGGTCTCCACTCAGAGAATCGAACGGGAATAGATGTGCACCATTCAATTGTCACTGCATGGTGATGTCACAAAGACATCACCACACTACAGTCGAACGCAGGTCGTTTGAATGGGTATCGACAAATGTGTGGGGGGCTTTACACTACAAGACATACAGCCAGGTTAGATCCCTTCCACCCTTATAACTGTCCCAAGTTACTTACACATGCCATAGACTGTGACATGGGCTTAAAGAATTGCAAGTCAGCAACTTCCTCAAGAACACAGCTGTGTGACAGCACAGTCTTTGGCTTGCTCCCCCTTCTGATAATTATATATAAAAACTTCTCTGCCAATTCCTGCATCCTGCAACGCCTCCCTTGTTAGAAATATGCATGCATCTCAGGCATCCCGTTAGTATGTGATTTTACTCTGGCCCTACTGTATATATATATATATGTACAACATTACCAAACAATTGAACACCCATATAACATGCAGCATGTCATATACACCACTATGGGGTGACATCATGGGTCTCAGACCTCAAACCTCTACTGGCTATATATAAATATATATACCCTGTTTCTCGGATGATAAGGCACTGTCTTATATTTTTTGAAACACCAAAATATGCCCTAGATATTATTTTCAGGGGGATGTCTTATTCTGGTCACTCTTTGCCATTCATTGTCCACTTTGATTACTCTGTGCCAATCATTGTCCCCTTCTGATCACTCTGTGCCAAACATTGTCCCCTTTGATCACTCTGTGCCAATCATTGTCCCCTTTGATCACTCTGTGCCAATCATTGTCCCCTTCCCCTTCACTAACTCACTTTTTTGGGTTCTACTGGTAAGGCTGGGTAACAGACTCTGTTAAGGCAGGGATCAGCAGCTTGCTTGTCCTTTGTATTCACTTCCTGCTCCGCTCTGCACTGCAGCCAGCCCTGACTTGGTCACAGGGAGGCACACAGTTACCCATGGTACCACCCGAATGGGAGAGGGCAGGGAGTGGTATCGGGGGTGGTCTTTTTTTAATGTTTAGGGCAAAAATTGGGTGGCTTATTAGATGGGGACGGCTTATCAATGGGGGAAACAGGGTATATATATATATAGAAAGAGGGGTGAGAGGACTCTCAAGGGAGACAGAGAAGAAACATAAATAAATCAAATTTAAATAAAGAAACAAGTATACCTAAAGCCCCCCATACACCTTACAATATTTCCATACAATTTCTGTACAAATTTTGTTTGTACCAAAACCATGTAATATGAGGATCTTTCTAATCCTTCCAATCACTATGTATTCTATCAGGGAGGTCCCTATACTACATTAGTGATGGCCTGAACTGTTCGCCGGAGAACTATTTGCGGCGAACATCACATGTTCGCGTCAGTTCGTGAACTATGGGCGAGTTCGGTTCGCCCCCTATCTTTTAACATTGCAGAAACTTTGACCCCTGTGAGTCACAGTCATCAGACATAATCCAGCCAATGAGCACCCCCCACCTCACAGACCCTCACACACCTCTATAACTATCAAGTACAGGACGCCATACACATTCTGCTGAGAGGAGAGAGTTAGGAAAGAGAGCTGCTGCTTGCTTGCTATAGGGAACCTTTAGCTAGGTTTCTGTGTGATCTACAGTCTCACTGATATCCCATCCATCCATGCCATGGGGAATATTCCATCTCCCCGTGTCCTCCACACTGATCATCACCACCAGGTCCTCCACACTGTCCATCATCCCCCATTGTCCGCCATAACTGACCATCACCACCCATTTTCCTCCACCACTGACCATCACCACTAGTGTCCTCCACACTGACCATCACAACCAGTGTCCTCCACACTGACCATTACCACCAGTGTCCCTCCACACTGTCCATCTCCACCAGTGTCCTCTCCACACTGACATCACTCACCAGTGTCCGCCATACTGACCATCTCCCCCAGTGTCCTCCACACTGTCCATCTCCCCATGTCCTCCATAAAAAGAATTTCACCTTTAAGCTGTAGGCAACGTGGAAAGCAGATCTTCACAGGTTGTTTCAGGTGGAATCACACAGGCATTTTACCAACCATGTTGTTAGTGCTCTCCTTGCATGGATCCCCCTCTGTCATGTCATTGTCCACAGTGTTTAGTCCCCTTGAAATAACTTTTCCAACACTATTGTG
This sequence comes from Ptychadena robeensis, assembly GCA_036250615.1. Taxonomy (NCBI): domain Eukaryota; kingdom Metazoa; phylum Chordata; class Amphibia; order Anura; family Ptychadenidae; genus Ptychadena; species Ptychadena robeensis. The sequence continues at coordinate 145,241,042 of CM070035.1, read as the reverse complement.
GCCAGAAAGGGTCCGTTTGTTTTTTAATGTTCGCCTGCCCATTGAAGTCTATGGGGTTCGCCGTGTTCGCGACCTTTTGCGGAGGTTCGCGTTCCGCCGTTCCCGAACATCAAATTCCGGGTTCGCGCCATCACTATGACATAGTTGTTGGTAGATCTAATGGAAATTGTATGGATCAATCTTAAGGTGTATGGGGAGCTTAACAAAGAATAAAATAAAATGCATCAAAGCCATAATAGTTTTAATTTTGAAAGTAAATATTTGTAATATAATTTCACGCTTTATTAATTGTCAAGGACATAGCAGATATAGGAAGATTAGTACTTTTTTTTAGTACTAAAAATAAAATAGAGCGATATTTATAAAAGGAAGGATCTCATTTTTGGATTTATGTCCTGGTCAGTTGTCATCCATTGTGCCAAGAATTCCTTTTACAAGTACCAAACAGGTCAAAAGAATGTAATATAATAATGTATGTGTTTATGAAGATCACTTGATGTCAGCTTCCCTAGGGATTGCTGTGATTCATAAAGAATGCCCTCAGGTTGTAGTTACTTATAATCTTCCAGCCTCTTAAACAAAGGAAGAGTTTCCGCCTATAAAGAATAGATGAAGCCACATCACACATTCGAATTTCCCCTGCCTGGGGGACTGAGGAAGGTGGAAGGGCGAGTTATATCTAGTTGTTCTAATAACATTCAGAGGAACAGGGCTGTTCTTTTTCACAGATTATTTTGAGGCTACGTTAATGAATTGGCCTGTCAGCTCTTGAAACTTAGAGATGACTGCAGCCAGTGAATGTCTTTACCTCGGGACACTAATGCCAAGTACATGAAATTATTTAGCATTGTGGCCAAAAAAGTGTCTAACAGGTGGTCCACCTGGTAATCAAACCCTGCTGATACGGTCTGGCACCTACGTAGGATTGGGCCCACGGCCCTCTTCTTGGCTATTTAAATAAGTCACTTGTGATTACAGGGTACCAGCCTGGTGTTGTTTTATTTATTTTAAGGTCAGGTTGGAAGGCAGAGGTTTCAGGTTCTACCAGGAGAACAAACCAGCTCCTAAGTTGTAACCTTCTCCCAATGGTCCAATATATCTAATAAGCCGGAGAGAAGGTCTCGGACTTGCGGTTAATGGTTGGATTTGGCACCAGGCCAGCAGATGTCTAGTGATATGTTTTGATAACTGGGTAACAGAAATAACAGTAGCTAAGCAAGTGAGGAAAAATAATCTAATGAGGTTTCTAAGAAGGTGTTAGTTTAACCTCTTACAGGTGTGTACAGCAATAAGACGTTTGAAGCAGCATTCCATACAAACTACATGCCCCATCAGGGTTTTATTGCTTACTGCATCGCTGCTGGGGAGATTTATCCTTTCTCTTTGTACTTGGACTACAAGTAAGGTACAGATTAAAAATTTGCAGACAAGATATAGAGATGAAATATTCAAATTCCAAAGAGTCTTCACACACACAATATTTTTAAGACTTTAGTAAATATAATCATTTCAATTAATGTACAGTGCTTACCCTGCCAGCAATCCGGAATTGGTGACCTCATGGATCTCAGGGGTGCCAGGGCAGCATGGCGTCTGCAGGAGAAAGGACCTCTCATACTGCATAGTAATCAGTGTTTTGAGCTTAGCAAATACAAAAAGTTAAATTTCTCAGTATACACATTGTTCCATTATTTTTTCCATCTGTAAGCATGTCACATTTCTATTAAAACACACTGTTCATTTAAAGGTTTTATTGTATGTGTGATATAAATTTTTATATCTCGTATTATTGTGTCTTGCCAGTTTAGGATTCTGCGAGTGATTGCTGGGTTACTAACAAAATAGAACGCTATAGTCTGGAACATTTCCTGTATCTCCTACAAAACATGCAGTGACAGCATTTTCCAATAAAACAATACCAGTCTTTATGAAGCCGTACATTCTGGTAGTTAGAGGAGTTATGTATTTCACAAGTGAAAGTGTTTAACTTTCTAAGAGAAAGTTCCTGTTGTTTTAGCGTGTGGGTAAAGTGAAAAACTGAACCGTCCATTCAACTGAGATTATTGTCACCATTTGTTGGCAGAAATCGGCAACAAACATTCATTAATTGTTTTACTTTGACTGATTAACTACCTATGGTCCTGTTTGATAATCTTAAGGAGCCTCATCCCTGCTATACAAGAAATAATTCCTAAATGTTGATGTAGTATGTCTGTGGAGCCTGTGGTTCCTTGAGAAATGACCAGTTTTATACTGGATCCCAACCAGGCAGTGTACTGCAGTGAACATTTATTTAAGGTTACCCTTGTAATTGTATTTGGTATTCCCTGTGCAGGAAAAGGCCATCTTTTTGGGCTTTTGGATGATACAAGCAGCCACCATCCTTTGAGTGTTGAAGAATCCTGCACCCAGGCTTAAGCCCCCCATACACCTTACAATCTTACCATACAGTTTCTGCACAACTGTTCTACCAAACCGATGTAATATGAGGACCTTTCTAATCCTTCCAATCACTATGTATTCTATCAGGGAGGACCCAGCACTACCTAGTTGTTGGGAGATTTTAAGGAAATTGTATGGAGTGATCTAAAGGTGTATGGTGGGTTTTAGAGTGGGAAAAAGAACAGCCCTGGAGGATGTTAGCTATAGGGACTGGACTATAATTAATTCCTGAGCAGCCTCACCATTTTTGTATTGTGTTTTGGGCTGGACTGTTCTGTACTATAAAAATGTACCCTGCTGACTGAGCTCAGTGGCAGGGATTGGATTGTATATATTCCCTTTCAAGTATACAATTACATGAATATTTTCAGCACAAATATCACTTTGAAGTCAGCGTCACTGAGCCCTTCCATTTCCAATAAGTACTAATTACAGTAATATTTTTAGTTATAGGAAGGGCTATAACCGTTGTAAAGGGCCCTAAATCTTATGGCTTGTGGTCCAAGATGTATTCTGGGTAAAATTATTTTTTTCTCATTTTAATTAAGGGTCCTGGACTCTGGAAGGACTTTATTTTAGGGAAGAGACCCTTTTGCACTACGCACCAATTATAGGGTACATGATTTATTTTAAATTTATTTTCAATTTTGTAACTTAGGATGTAGGGGGTTCTTAATAGTTCAGCTTACTTCCAAATCCTTTGGGTATCATACCTGCAATAAAAAGATGAAGCTATTGTACCATATTATTAAAAGAATTGGTGTTGGAATGCAGATAAAATAAGCATATTTAGTATAAAGTAAAGAAAAGGTCATTCCAATTTCAATAAAAACACTGCAGTAAAAATACTTTCTTTTCAGTTTTCAACATTAGTGTTTATCACAAATATTAAATTTTTGGGGTAATATTGGCACTATCTTCATATTCATGAATATTACAGATTTTTTACATTAGTACCTGGAACTGCCATGCATTGCTTTCCTAGTATGTGCATGTACAAGTGCCCATATGCGCAAGGAAGGTAACAAACTATTTGTTTTCATGTGATAGTGAAAATATGTGAATAGAAAGAGGGGTACACCTGACAACCAAAGTTCAGTTGGCGCTACCTGCATCCACAAATTCAAATAGAAAAAAGACGATATGTGGCATTCTGCTAAATTAAAGAGCGTAGTCTTTACTTCTAGCCACAATGGACTTTCATGGTAGTATAAACAAAACAAATATATAATAAATTTTTCATGATGAAGTACAGAATTTTTTTTTTAAGTTATGAATTATTCATGATAAACATGGTCAATTTTGCTTTTGCTTTTTACATAACTGGTAAAAAATAATCTGGTCATAAATTTAAGACGTGTTTCGCGACCTCAGTCGCTTCTTCAGGAATTAACCAGTGTAAGTGTTCACACTTTAGCTATATGGGGACCAAATGGCTACTCCGCTTGGGGGGAGAGGAAGAGGGCCTCCCTCGCCTGGTTCGGGGAACGGGGGGCCTTGAAAATATGTGAATATCGGTACAGATACTCTGGCACAGTCCAGAAAGTGGAAGTGGGCCCGGATATCCACTCACTGGAAAGCTGGCATACTGGCTCACCTCTATATAACTGGGTACAGGGTAGCTGCGTGCAATTATGCCCTCCATCTGCCTGCACGCCGGAATAAACGGTTGTGGGAGGTAGGCCTGGGAGACGACAGCTTGCCCACTCTGAGCGCCGTCCCCCTGCTTATTTCAGCTCTAGGCCTCTGGCATCATGGTTTGGTGCCTTAAAGGTTATGGAATCCCCATCTTGCAATTTCCCATCACTACACTAATCTAATCAATTTCTCCGCCTGCACAACCCCCAATCGCACTTTCTGGGTGTCATCAATGAACCTGAATATGTGAGTACATGGGACACTAATGTCTGTTGGGCTATACAATGGAATGGTATCGGTAGCCCCAAATCACTAAAGTCATCACTTATGCTGCATCCAGGAAGAAGATGACGGACAGATAGCCAAGCCATGATCATGCAAGAATTGCCGAGGTTAATGCTTTTGGTGATTAAAAACTATGACAAGACACACTTGATATTACGACCAGGGAGGTGATCGATTTTACACAGTGTACGTCTTCAGACTTACGAAAAATGCATGTGAATGGGACATACAGCCAGAAATATTTTTGTCATTTGGGTGTTTTCTCAGCACTGGACCACCATCTTTTATTTGTGTGTGTTACCTAAGACTTTAATGTACCGTGTATGTGTGTTCGTGCGTGTGTGACCTGTTACGTGTCACTTGCATATCGGCTTTATTCCCCTTTAAATTCTTCTTCTTTCTAACAGTAAAGTATCTGTGTAGTTTTTAAATCCAGTAGTTATGATAATCCCCATTAGCGATAACATACGCATAAAAGCCCATTCTGACAGGCTTCTCTTCTACTTGATAGCAACAGATAGACAAGCCGTAAATACCAGGTTATTCTTCACATGGCAGCTCTCTTTCAATAGAAAAGGTATTGTATAAACTAATCCCAAATGAAACCTCCCTAGAGAATGTAAGATTTCCCTTTCTAAAGTGTGGAATCCAGTCTGCACTTACAAAATGTCTGAGAGCAAGGCCCTTTTATGTTTGTGTAAATCTGCCATTTGCTTTCAGATACTCTACACACAAACCTTTTGAAAAGGTAATGGTAATCTCAGCTTCACAGAGGATAATGATTCCACCCACAAAGAATTTGTTTGATCTCACATTTATATACTTATCTCCCTTCCACCACTCCAGTGTGCACTCCGAGCTGTTTGCTTCCAATTTGCCAGACTTCCACACAGACGAAACTTGTTGTCTGTCTTCCTGCTCACCGGCCATGTTGTTCTAATAAACGTTGAGTGGAGTGTTTCCCGAGTCGCAAAGCTTAGGCTTTTAATAATTGACCTTCTTCTTTGGTTTCTTGTTAAGCCCCATTGATGTGTTTGTTTTGAACTGGACCAGCGGCATCTGTGAAGATTAGAACTAAATTGCATCAAGGTCTTCCAGCCTAGGCTTCCAGTACTTGGGGAGGTGAAGGTTCCATGACAAGTCATTTATGGGCTACCATTGAATTGTTTTACCACCAACAGCTAAGCCGGGTCTGGGTCATCTTCAGCTTAAGGAGCTTGTGACCTGGACCTAGACTGGCTGACTAAAAAGGTCCAGCACTGATCCTGAATATTGACACATTCTTTGTAAGTTAGTTTGTTTTTCTATTATTTGTGGCTTTACCAATAAACTCTGGATATGAGTGTCATTTCTAGCCTTTCGGAGGCCCCATGCAAGTGCTTGCTTAGGGCCCTCTGTCAAGCAGTGGGAGTTGCTATTGGAGGAGCTGTCGAC
>CM070035.1:145212530-145227995 GCA_036250615.1 Ptychadena robeensis | reverse complement strand
TTTTCAGGGGCCTTGTGAATGGCACTTGTATTGTACTGTATGGTTCAAAGCAACATTGGACCATTGTAATGCTGCAATAAAAACCCAATGTTAAAGTTTAATATGTACAGTGATGCAGTGCTCTTAGTAAAACCATTTACCATTACAAATGATAATTTGAGTCTGAAACTTCAACTTGTTTATCACCATCACCAAGTTTGATCAGGTGGTTTACTTTTTATTCTCAATATGGTCTAATTGCCAATATCCCAATACAACATATAGAACAATAGAAAACCAAAATCTATCTGTGTGTACCCAGCTTTAGTTTCAGTCTGCATACAATTTGCATGCTATTGTGGAGATGGCGGTATCTCATTCACTCTAGTAATGATCGATCATTTCAGACTAGTGTTGAGCTTGAATATTCGATTTTCACATTTCACGAATATTTACAAATACATTATCGGATATCTGCAGAGATCGCAAGTTTTTGTGATCCCATTCATTGCAATAGATCGTGATTATCGTGATGCGATTTTTTTTTTACAGAAATGAGGAATATTCTCCCAGTCGAATACCTGAGCTCCATTGACTTGCATGCATTGCGCATATTGCGATTTTTAGATCGCGATCCATGTCCACAAATGCAGATATTGGAGATTATGAATATCGAATCGAATATCATTGGAGGTTCATTATCGCCTAGTCGCTCATCACTATTTCAGACAGCAATTTGAGAGTGGGCAAACTGGCTTAATGTGTTGTTATCCTAGACCTGAAAGAGTATTACTGGCACAATAAGTTTGTGAGAAATTTTGAAAAAAGTGATGCGGTCACTGCCTCTAATAATATACAGCATGTTTTCCAACATCAAAAAATAAATAAACACAAATTGCCGTCATCCTCTTATATCATCATATAATAAAGAGTTAATTCGGCTCAGAACCCTAAAGAGAAACTATTTCACATTTTTTTCTGTAACACTCTTGGCAAACAAATGGGTCGCACCACTGCTGTACATCCCGCAGATTTACATTTCAACTCGGTGCCTGCTGAAACATTTTACACCAGTGTTACCAATCCCCTTTGCTAATACATTTTCCTTTGATAAATCTGGCACCAAACTCGTGCCCTTATGCTCTCGGTTTGAACACACTTCATTCCAGTCTCAGAAAAATCACACTTGGTGTGACGGATTGGAGACAGGATATGCAAACAAGTCCAAAAACAGAGAGGATTTAATTTTATGTCTTTACGCTCTCCAGTCTGCTCGTGGATTACTGGCCTGGGTCACTCCCACACATGGGCACGGGATGCAAAAGTTTGCAAGTCATGTCGAGATTGCCAAGAGACAGGAGTCTATTCTTATTGGGTAATGTGCCAAAGAATTTTTTGGCTGACAAATCAGGATTAAGCACTGCATGGGCTGAGCTGGGGAATACCAACCGTGGCTCCATAGTCAACGACCGCAGAAGTTGACTTTTAATTTGAAAAAAATGAACCAACTTTCCGACATAAATTAAAACGAATGTCTTCCTTCTACACTTCCACACAACCTTCATAAATCGTTACAATAAGAAGAGTATTAAGATTTTTTTTTTCAATTTTAGTATTTTTCATCTGGTATGCCTTTGTGTATTGCTTTCATTGTGGGCTTTTTTGGAGCTGAACAGAAGGCAGACAGACTGTCTGTTTCGTACTGCTGACTCTTTATTGAACGTGGAGAGTTTGCCAAAAACTAGCGAAGACTCTGTGTGTGTGTTTCTTTTTTTTTTAACGTATCACTTGCTGTGTTTGTGTTCTTAAAAGTGGTGAGAAAATATAGATTTGATCACAGTCGGGTATAGGAAACGTATTACCTATTTTCAATCAACACATATTTTCATAAAAAAATCAGAAAGTAGCTGAACTTTTTTTGCTGTATGGTTTTTCATTGCTTGTTCTATTGTACTTTAAACTGAATAAATATGTTGTGGAGGTTCAGCTTCAAACGAAGCTGTTAATGAAGTACATCCACAAAAAAAAGGGTTCTTTTTAGAGCTCCTGCATAGTTATTGTCCAAACAGCACAAAGTCCAAATAGCACACAGCCTCACAGAGACAGGGCAAAGTCCATAGGGTAACAGTTACAAACAGAAACACCTGAGGCACAAATCGAGGAGAGGTGCTGGTTTTTGTAGGAGGAAAGTTGTCTCTAATCCCAGGGTGCATTGGCACTTATATGGCAGTAGTAATCTTTGCGGCCCCTCTGGGTGGTTGCTAGGCCCAACTTCCACAGGGATGTCCTGGCTGCTCAGAGTGGGTAAACGGCTTTCCTGTCAATCATAATTATACCCTTTATGGCACTCAGCACCTCACCTGATCTGAGCTGAACCCCCTACTGTACAAGGAAACTAACATGCATTAAAAGGAACTTCCCTAACACTATGCTGTTCTAGAGCAGGCATGTCCTAACTTCGGCCAGTGTGACAGCTACACCACAGTCTTTGGCTTCCCCCCTCTGTGAGCGGCACAGTCCTGAGTTTACATACAGAGCTCTGCAGGTGTGTGTTGTGCCTGCCTCTGTTGGCTGCTTCAACATGCAGATTATCCCTACTATCGAGTGCAGCATTAAGGTGAGCAGTGTTGGGGAATCTTATCACTCCTCACATGCCATAGCTAGGCTAATGGTCAGGACTTTTAGGAGTGAGAGGAAATGTGGTTGGATAGCTGGGAAGTCCCAGCATGCCTAGGTGCAGCCTTTATCAGTGTTATGGAAGTGAATGGCTAATTCTTTACAATAATAATTGCAAGTATGTGTAAAGGAAGAAGTCTGACCCATGGTACAGTTTATTTGTATTTAATGTTAATGGTTCAAAGAATGTCAGGCTAAATGGTCTATCCTCCCCCCCCAACACATACACACATATTTCCCTCACCAACCCTCTGTGGACATCCCTGCTCTAGAGAGTCAGGCGTCGTAGCCAATTATGGCATGTGCTGACAAGGAACACACTGAGCATAGGAGAGAGCTGAGTGACAGACGTATGAGCTTCTGCTGCTCAGCTATTATGTAATAAAAAACTGTGCATTTCCTCTTAACTTCCTGCCTTGTAGACTCAACAGTACATAAGAGGACATGTTTCCAACATGAACAAAATTTCGTCTTACACACTGGATAAAGTGCCCCAATTGGTAAATTTCCATTTCCTTTTAGTAATATATTATAACTGTTAAGGTAAAAACTTAACTTTTGTAATGTTGAAGGATGATGGAAGCTGCAGGAGTGCAGGTACATGTGTCTCTTAACTGGTTGTTACTGAAAGTTAGATTATTTAAAAATAACTTTTCTGCAGGCATAGCCCTGGTGTAAGAATCTGCAATATAAGTTCAGTTGAACTTATTAATGACGGCTACAGATGTCTAGTGATGGCGCGAACCCGGAATTTGATGTTCGCGAACGGCGAACTTCCGTAAAAGTTTGCGAACCTGGCGAACCGGCGAACCCGCCATTGACTTCAATGGGGAGGCGAATAAACAAAGGGCCCTTTCTGGCCACAATAGTTTGGGTAAAGTTTTTCAAGGGGTCTAACACCTGGTCCATAGAATGGGCCGACTGTTCGCCGAGACAGTTCGGCCGCGAACACGGCCCACTGTTCCCGTTCCCTCAGCCTGCGGAACATACGGGTTGTTCGACCCGGACTGTTCGCCGGCCAAAGAGGTCTAAATTCTTCCTTCCGGCATGATCACACCTGTGTAATCCTGCCGGAGTAAAAATCTTTCACTGACAAAGCCGTTCTTGTAGTGGAGACGACCGCTGAAAAACCGGATATGACTCAGTGGACGTCACATCCTGCTGCCGTAACCAGGAACTATGCGTTCCCAGGTTGCGGTCCACGGACCGGATGTGACATCACTGACGTCACATCCTTTTCCTCCGTTTCAAATTCCCCGCCTAGAGGCGGGGAAATTTGAATAGGCCGGGAACCAGAGCGACTGCGAACATCCTTGGAAGTTCGACCCTCCCTGTTTTCGCGACACCCAGGGAGGGTTCGCGCCACTCAAGCTACTGTCAATGACATGAACCATGGCAAAACTCCCAAGAATTTTTTTTTTCACGCAATAATTCCGCACCAAGAGCACTAAACAACATTGTTGGACACTGGGTGAGATGGTCAGTGTGGAGGACACTGATGGTGATTGGTCCTTATGGAGGACACTGGTGGTTATTGGTCAGTATGTGCACACTGTTGGTGATGGTCATCTGGAGGAACACGTGGGATGGTCATTTTTGGATGACACTGTGTGATGGTCAGTTTGGAGTACACTGTGGTGATGGTCGTGGTGGAGACACTGGTGGTGATGCTCAGTAGGGAGGACACTGGTGGTGATGGTCTAATGGATGCCACTGTTGGTGCGGTCCAGTTTTGAGGACACTGGTGTTGGGTCAGTGTGGAGAACACTGGTTGTGATGCATTATTGAGGACACTGGTGGTGATGGGTCATATGGCAGACATGTGGTGATGTCTGGTGGAGGTACACTGGTGGCGATTGGGCAGTTTTGGACGGACACGGGGGGAGTGTTGGTCCGTGTGTCAGACACTTGGGGGAGTTGGTCAGGGGCAGACCCTGTGGGGGATGGTCAGTGTGGGGCACACTGGGGGAGATGGTCAGTGTTGGAGGACCCTGCGGGGATGGTCAGTGTTGGGGGACACGGGGGAGATGGTCCGTGGTGTGCCGACACTGGGGGCTGGTTCAGTGTGGCAGGACACTGGGGGGTGGTCAGTGTGGGGACACTGGTGTGGGATGGTCCGTGGTTGGAGGACATGGGGAGGATGGGGGGTGGCAGTGTGGCAGACACTGGTGGTGCTGGTCAGTGTGGAGACATGGTTGTGGAGATGTGTCAGTGTGGATGACACTGGGGGAGATGGCCAGTGTGATGACCTGGGGGAGATGGTCAGGTGGCAGGACACTGGGGTGAGATGGTGCAGTGTGGGTGCCTGTGGAGTTGTCGTTTGAGCACTGGGGGAGATGTCAGTGTGTGCAGACCTGGGGGAGATGGTCAGTTGTGCGAGTACCTGGGGGAGTTGTCGTGTGGGCCCTGGTTCAGTGGGACGTGGTTGTGCACTGTGGTTGGTCGTATGGGAGCACTGGGTTGGAATGGGCGTGTGGAGGACCTGGTGGTAGTATGTGTGTCGTGTGTAGACACTGGGGAGATGGTCCGTGTTGCAGGTACAGCTGGGGGAGATGGTCATTGTGGCAGGCCCTGGGGAGATGGTCAGTTGTGGCGGACACTGTGGGAGATGGGGTCGTTTTGAGGCCACTGGGGGTTAGATGGTCAGTGTTGGAGACCCTGGGGGAGATGGTCCTGTGGCAGCACTGGGGAGATGGTCAGTGTGGAGGACAGGTGGGAGATGGTCGGTTTGGAGGACACGGGGGGGTGTCCGTGTGTCTCCCGGGTAGATGGGGTCAGGGTGGCTCCCGGGGTTCGGTCAGTTGGAGCACTGGTGCGTTGACGTGTGGATGCTGGGGGGTGTCAGTATGTGGCCCTAGTGGAGTGGCAGTGTGGGGCCGGGGGCTTGGTCTTGTGGGCATCCTGGGAGTGGCAGCTGTTGGCAGGACACTGGGGGAGATGGTCAGTGTGGAGGACACTGGTTGGATGGGGTGCAGTTTGGGAGGACACTGGGGTGATTGGTCAGTGTTGCTCCTGGTGGAGTGGGCAGTGTGGCGCCTGGGGGGTGTCGTGTGGAGGGCCTGGTTTGCAGGGGCGTGGTGGAGGCCTGGTGGTGTGGTCAGTTTTGGAGGCACTGGTTGTGATGGTAGTTTGGAGGCCTGGTGTGTGGTCCGTTATGGCGCCTGTGGTGGGCCATTTGGGCACACGGCTGTCATGGCATGGAAGCTGTGCACTATGTAGTATACCCTTTATAATAGGGGTGAAAAAAATTGCGGGTATTACCGCACAGATACTGTGGCTGGGGCACTGGGCACACATCAGTTTGCGCACAACCGGTGTAATGGACGTGAAGCTGTGCATAGTTTATTAAGTACCCTACAATATGGTGAAAATCCCCTGGGGTACCAAAGTGCCACCAGATATGAGGCACTGGGCTTAGGCACTCTGTGTCAATAGGGTGCTTGTCAGTGATCACTGCAGCACCTGGCATGCCAGCCAGCAGGCAACAGGTGAAGCACAAAAATAGCCCTAAAAAGGGCTTTTGGGGTCTTTCAGACTCGGTCTGACAGCAGACAAAGCAATGAAGAAGAGTACACTGTAGAAGAGAACACTGCCTAGCTAATGGTTGCCATGTCACGCAGCAGCTCTCTGTTCTAACTCTCTCCTTCTTCAGCAAGCATGTGAAATGGCGTCCTCTACTTGCTATGTTAGGAGGGGTATGATGGTCCGTGAAGGTGAGGGTGCTGATGGCTGGATATGTCTCTGACTGTGACCACAGGGTCAATTTTTGTGCAATGTAAAAAGATCGGGGGCGGGTCCGAACGCTCGCCATAGTCGCGACACACTTGGGCGAACGTGAACATGCGAAGTTCGCCGCGAAAAGTTCGCCGGTGAACAGTTCGGGCCATCACTATAGATGTCTAATGACATGGCAAAGAAAACTGTATAGCAGACACGATAAAGGAATGCAAACAATACTCAGCTTTAAATAATACATCATTACATGTGCTAAGATAATGTAGAGGAATTCAGAAATGCCTATTCCAAAAAGATGTATGTAAAAAAAGAAGAAGAAAAAAAAGACCCTTTAGTCAGATGCTGTCGAATAATTTGGGCCTGCTGCCAAGTCTTTTGACATGGGGACTGGGGCCAAGATTGTGGTCAATGGAGCCAGAATCGCTCTTTAAGATGATTTATTTATAAAATCATTTCTATGGCTGAGCCAAGACTTCTTCCCTTTGGGAGACCTGATCTGCCCAACATTTTTTTCTCCAGCTTTGCTCATTTTTTAGGTAAATTGCTGCATTTTATATATGTATGTAATGCAAAATAAAATAGCCATGTTTCCACAGAGAATGTTGTCTCTGTCTATTTCTTTTAAATTACATCTGTTTCAGGAATGATTACCCACCTGGTAATTCAGAGAAAAATACACTTCCTGTTTTAGATTAAATACAAAATGTTACTATCATGGCGGTCACACTTGATCGCTTTCCAAGTATGGACTACACATCCCTCTACTTTTTTTTCATTCACATTACATGGGTGGGGGGGATGTAATATGTACAATAATTAAGTATATTTTTCGGTTGCGCCTACTCGCACTGTTTTTAGTTATGAATGTGATATTTTTTTCTGAAATGGTCAGTTATAATACACCAAAAAACCCCCAATGGCATCACCTTGTTGCCCCAATAGAATCTCTCTTCTTTTCTTTTCTTTTATTGCAATTCACATTCACACCTCTCATGTGCCCCCCTTCCCTCCAAACTGACCCCCACTTCATCAATGCATTGACTTTTACAACCCAAAGGCATTTCCCAAGTAAATTTCCCAATTGAGCTTGCGTTCTAGGGGATTAGAGAACATAGTATTGTAGTGACCAGGGTTACACCAAATTTGTATATATTTAATGTAATGTGTGTACTGCCCTGATTCACCATGCTCTGTAAATGTTGCTGTGATATACCTTTAAATGTTCTTGCATTCCTCTGTAGCAGGTGCAAGTCTGATTGATGGCTCTCAGTTTCCCGCTCTTTTCTCTGGCCTTATATTGTAGCTTTTGCAATGTGCCTGGAGACACGTTACTGCCCTCCTCCAGGCAGAGGATTTAAATATACCTCTCTAGGCCCTCCTTAGTCAGAGTTCAGGTTAGCTCCTCAATCAAGCTGTTGCAGCCATTGCTGTCTCACCCCATTGGAGCAAGGGATCTCCTACCTTACCTGGGTTCTCCCACCGGCTGTCCCATTGCAGTGCCTGGGATCCAAGGACCCCAATGACTGAAAGGGTCATATGGACGCGGCTCACCGGTCGGTGCTGAGTTATAGAGATGTTCGAATTTTTCAACTTGCTGATTTTGTGATCTCATTGCAAAGCCTCTGAAAATTGTTTCATCACCAAATTTTCTGGAGATGTAGAGAAGGGTTGTGAGAACATTTGAAATAAAAAAGTTTTGCTTTAGCACATGAAGTTTTTGCATAAATTATGTTAAAAAATAAAGGAGAAATTTTTGCAATTTTGACTTGACTTTGAAATTAATTTGTGCAAAAACTATTTGTGTTAGAGACATACTTTCTTTTTTGTAATATACCCCTAACCCTTCTCTACATCTCCATCAAGATTGGTTATGTTACCATGTTTAGGGGCTTTGCAATTAACTCTAAATCGTCAAAATTGTCGAATTTTTTTGCAAAAAAAAATTGACCATGTTTTTTAGAGTTAGGCAGACTCAGGATACTGGAATGTCTCCTGATCTCCTCTCACTGGGACGAGTAGCCATCAGTCACCCTGCAGTAGTAGTATTCGTTTGGAACTGTAGCTCCTAAGTGTGTGCCCCATTACCAGCCTTGGGTCTGGTGAAAGCCTGTACATATTCCCTTCAGTAAAGCCTTGTACATATCCCCCTACCAGCTTCCTGGCTCCTTTATTGGTGTGTGTGAGCCTTCTGACAGTATGATGAGAAGACTGAAGAAGTGGGGTTTCAGGGCTTGTTTGGATCATGAAGATTTGACCAAGCCTTATATGGAGAAAGATTTGGAAGGCCCAAAATAACTTATTAGGATATCAGTAGAAGAGTAGAGTAGTCCGTTATGGGGGTATTTATGTAAGATTTAGATGAACCATGAAGTTTATGGTGAGAAGAGATTCACCTCCTGAGTGTTCTACCCGAGTTTCTTAGCTAATAAAACTCACCCCGAGTTAACTCACAAAACTTTACCCCCAGTGGCCATCTACGGCTGAGCAGGAGTCCCAGTAAAAAGGAAAGTCCCCAGGAGACAATTCACAATCCAAGTCCCCTGGAGGCAATTGCTTTGTGCTTTGCCCGGGCTCCTGAGACTCCGCTCTGACAAATTCCAGGTGGAAGAGGTTGGGAAGGTGTGAGAGGCTATCTGCAGGTGACACATTCAGCAGAGACAAACCCTCTGCTCTGTGCAACTTTGAGCATCAATGAGAAAGTACTTGCACTGAAATCCACACAAAGCAGAGGGTTTGTCCTGAGCGCACCTCTACCTGAGCACAGCTGTTTATAGGGAGGCGTCTTATTAGCTGAAAAATACAGTAATTCATACCTTTGCTTGGCTGAGTCCTATTCAATATGGAGCCATCTTCTTTAACAGGTACTAGAACACAACAGGAATCAGCTATAGACATTTATTGGCTCTAAACGTTTATATGCAGTGTTATCCTTCACTTAAAGCCCATGCAGCTACATACCACTACCCAAATATAAATTCCTCTGGAGGTATTTGCTGATTCCCATGCTCATGTGTGTATGGTCACATTGTTTCTCAGATGTATAGAGCTTAATGCTTTTATATATCCAGCCACTCTTGGTCATGGGGAAAGTTAGTGTGACTGGTATTTAAACTAATTAAATTGCTAAGTGAAGCATGAAATAGCACTTTCTTTGAAGCAATGACATCCCGGCTCTTTTCCATGTCACTAAACTCAAGTAACTTGTAACAATAATTATATGGAAAATCAACCGATTTAAAGTGTCAGAAAGGAGAGTAATAATGAGCTTCCTTACATTGTAAATAACTCAGGTGTATATGATGTGAGTATACAATGTTACTGTGTCACAGAGAATTATGATCATGGCCCATAGCCAGCTTTTTTTAATATAAGAAACATGTAATATATATTTCTAATACAGATTTGAAAATATATCAACTGTTTGCTATAGCTGTTTGCATTTTAAGACAGTTTTCCTAAAGAACCCACCATGGGTGGGCATGGTAATTATGTGGTTAAGTCATGATAAATTTATAGCACAGTAAAGCCTTCCTAAAACAGAAGGTATTCACATGACCTATTCCATCACAAATGTAGGAAGGCTTTACTGCTAGAGTTGAGGGCTTTTTGATTCCTTTCATCACTTCTTGCCATAACCTTCATGATTGGTCCCATGCAGGGCAGTTTCTTCCGTTATGCGGAGTATGTAGGCACATAGATGGTCCCCGGTGCTCTACTCTGCATGCCTCCTGACACGGTCGCACTGACCCCCTCAGTAATTGGATAAATACTTTTGTACTGAGTACTGGTTACAGTGTGTCAAGATTAAATATGCTATTAGTTGCCTCAAATACTTTTGTAAAAGAAACCTACCAGATTTTTATAACCTCACCAAACCCAGATAACTGACCTACACCCAGATAAATGCCCCACACCTATATAGCACACCTTAATAACTGACAAGCACCAAGATAACTGTCCCGGATTCATATAGTTGCCCCACACTGAAATAACTGTACTATGCACATATAACTGAACCACACCTAGATAACCGTCCTACTTCCATATATTAGCCCCACACCTAAATAAGGCTACCTTTATACAGGCTCTTTCTAGGCTGCATCCCAGAAAGTGACTAGGCGCTCCTTTCTGTGAGTGTTTGCACACTTGGGGGGCATTTAGAAAACACCCCCATTACACATGACAGGTTTATTGGGCAACCAAGAAGCTACACTAATCGGACATGTAAATAAGCCCTAACTCAACTACACTTAGAAAACAGGCCTAAAATGGCCATTTTGTTTATTTGTTTTCAAAGTAAAAAAAAAAAAGAAAAAAAAAAAAAGAAAACAGACCTACACTCAGATAACTGATCTACACCCAGATTTGAGGGATTCAGAATACTGCGCACCAGGGTAAATGTTGCATGTAAAGGGTGCACACAGGCAAATCCTTACTTCACCCTAATATAATTTTCATGTTCGCACAGCACAGGAAATACCTTTTTTACTCTAACAAAGGAACGCCAATAAAGAATATGCACTTTCTTAACGGAAACCATAAAACTGAGATGAAAGAAATTTTTTTTATGTTTGTTATGTGTTCCAAAATCTACTTGTTAGGCAAATTAAATAACTATTGACACAAAACAATGCATTCATTTCCGTACATAATTTTTGGACTTCAGGCTGCACAATAAATTCATTGTTCTGATGGGAAATTATTTCCAATTTGCTTCAAGACTAAATAAATTAACTTTGTATAGTGTTATTTGATCTTTTTTTTTTCATTTAAATTTTTTTGAGGGGGGGGGGTGACATTTTAATATTTATTTATTGATGATAGTTACAGATTTGGAAATCCTAATAGTAGCCTTTGTGTGTCTTGATAGGCCTCATTGGAAAATGTACTATATTGAAAGTGTGCATCATGTATTTTAGTAACCTGCTATAGAGGTTAAGTTTAAACCAGGAACATATGGTATCTTTTATTTTTTTTAATTATTACATTTACAGGGGTGATCATAGTTGCAGTATTGCAAACGTGGGGCTCTATTAGTGCCCTTCTACTGCATCTGGGTAGAACTTTGAAGGAGTTGTTTAGGTTGAAAATGAGGTACATACAGAATTCAAGAGGAAGGAGTTAAAATTTTTTAGACCAGGGGTGGGCAAACTTTTTGACTTGTGGGCCACAATGGGCTCTTAAATTTGACAGAGGGGCCGGACCAAGAGCCTGATAATGACTGCCTGCCAAAGGTTTCCCAAATCCTCATGCCCGTCTTCTTTAACCTCCCTAGCGGTTGAGACAAACCCAGTACATTCTGTGTTTGGGTTCGTCCCAACCAATACAGCAGGCATCGGTTGCACCCGATATACCAGCAGAAAGCTGCAACGATTGTCTAAATGTTAATGGAGGGGCGTCAGCTTTCCAGCCCAGGGGGGGGGAATTTGTACACAATTTGCTTTGTACACTGCGGCAATTGCCTATATCAAAGGAAAAGCATGGGGAGCCATGCAACGATCATCCCATATTGCTCTCGGCAATTATGTGGTACCACACCTCCATCATATAGTATAAGAAAAACACAAGGGGGGAGAATAGGGAAAACACTATAAAGGGGTATACACTAAATATACTAACCCCTAGAGAAAGGGAATGGGTGAGGTTTTCAGGGTACCTAGCAGATAGTTTAAAATACATAATTTTATTGATTCAGACATAAATATGGTAAAAAATATGACACTCTTAGGAACATTGACAAAACATGGGTGGGATTTACATACGGTCCAACGCGTTTCGTACGGAAAAAACTGACTTCTTCAGGGACAGTGGTTGTCTATTCATTGGATCTATGTTAGAAAATACATGATTTTAGTACAGCAGTTTGTAGCAGGTGAGGATCTGCATTGCAGGACATATAGTGGTATACAGGTGCTTACTTGCTGTGATCTTATATCTGCTGATAGTCCATGTGATACCAGCAGATAAGGAGCAGACCTGTGGGCCAACTGGCTCAAGGTTGATTTAGCCACATTTATGCCTGCGGATCAATGGGATCTGCGGGGGTCATCTATTGCATGACCTGTATATGCGGAGCCTATTATATAGGTAAAACTAAAAGAGAACTACGTTTTTGCATCCGCGATCATGTATATGACATCATGAAAGGCAAATTATCTAAAACAGTGGCCCGTCATGTGGCTACCTGCCACAACTATGCCACATGTTCCATTAGCTTCTTCACCCTAGCCCATGTACCGGAGACCATCATGGGGGGGGGGGGCACGTGAACAAACGCCTACTACAGCTAGAATCCAGATGGATCTACATGTGCAACCATTGTCCCTGAAGAAGTCTGTTTTTTCCGGACGAAACGCATTGAAACGTATGTAAACCCCCCCCCCCCCCCCTCTGGTTGTCAGGGGAAAGGGTTGTCTATTGTAATCAGAGCTAATTTTACCTTGATCGTATTTTGTCGATGTTCCTAAGAGTGTCATATTTTTTACCATATTTATGTCTGAATCAATAAAATTATGTATTTTAAACTGTGAAATGATTAATACATCATAACTATCTGCTAGGTACCCTAAAAACCTCACCCATTTCCTTTCTATAGGGGTTACTATATTTAGTGTATACCCCCTTTATAGTGTTTTCCCTATTCTCCCCCCTTGTGTTTTTCTCATACTATCATTCAATACTTGTAAGTTGTTAAAGAATACATTTTCTGCATGTAAAATTAACGACAAAGTTTTATTTTACTGCCAGAGTTGTCACTCTTGGGGCCTACACTCTACACACTGCCTTTTAAGGTTTTTAGTGACCCCGGATGTGACGTTGTAAAGTGTTACTTCCTGTATTTGTAATGGGGAAGTGCAGATGAGGAACGTCACTTCCTCATTCCAAATACGAGCAGTGATTCTCTGCAATGTCACTTCTGGCATGATCAGGTAAATGTCCCCTCCTTCCTTTTTTCCTACCATCCCGACACTTTTGGTCCACAGGTTGAGAACCGCTGTTCTAGAGCAATACTTTTTTTTATGTTACCACAACCCTTCCCTACAACCTCTTACAATAGTTTCATAATGACACCTTTCTCAGGGGCTTCACAATTAATTAAGTTAGCTTGTCAAATTTTGGGACCATCTCTAACATTCACATACAGATGATGCACTTTAAATACTCTCTGTTTACCTCTGCTTCTGCGCTTTCCTAAACTTTTCCATCCCTTTCAAAGGGTGTGCATTTACATTGTGGTGGCCATGATGAGGCTTCTCTGTTTATTAATGATAGGATCCAGGGCTTTTTTTCTTGGGGAACGCACCGGAACGGCGTGGTGGAGGGAGACTACCCTACATATGGGGTGCGTACCAAACACCATCTCCTGGTACTCTGTATCTGAGGAGCTCACTAAAAAGTTATGCGCACCCCTAGATAGGCATTCTCTGGAGGTCTCAGGCCAGGTGGAAAGGGAGTGCTAGTGGTAGGGGGCCCCGAAATTTCCGATGGCGGCCCTGCCTGAGAACTCCCGCATCAGGTCTTGCGCGCCGACCGGTGAGCAGCAGCAGGTGCCAGAGTAAGTAGCTCTCTCTGTTGGAGAGGGGGGGGGGGGGGGGGGGGGGGGGGACAGGTGCAGGGTGTGAAAAGTTCCACCACCTTTTCCCTGAGAAAAAAACCCTGATAGGATCCTATTTATATATAGATTTAAGAATGAAAAAAAATCCCAAGAGCCTATGTGTTTCACAGTTATTGCTACTAAATTCCTACTAAATGTTTTCATCCCTATTTTGTTGGCCTAGGGTAGACACTCTGACCCCCTACTGTTATAATATATAAATATACCATCATCACTAATATTGGTTAGTGCAGTAGTGCACTTACGTAAATTGCATGTATTGTGAATCATTACCCATGTGTCATATTGTTCAGGAATGCATTGTTTGGCATAAAATGTAACGCTCCACCAAGTACTGGCTCTGTGACAGCATCTAAAACCTCCCTGACACTATCTAGCCTGTGTGTGTTCATTGCATATGGATTATCCTGGTTTCCCACAGTTCTCTTTTGAAGAACATTGGATTTAGCCAAAAATGTTATGATCATTTACATGAGCGTGCTGCAAAAAAGATCAAATATATTGAATTAAAAAAAATCCTACCTGCTGCAATGTGCCCAAATCTGTACAAGCTGGCCAAGAAAACTCGAGAAGCTGAATATTTCCATGTTAGCATATGGGTCATGGTCAGTCTCTTGAGAAATTAAGGAAGCTGGCTATTTCATTTTCCTACTATATCATATGTTACTATTGGTATGCGATGATATGCATTCTAAAGTTGGAGATTCACAGTTGTTGAGAGCCAAGGAATGCAGAGTTCATCAATTTGTTTATGCTCTCAATCTAACACACATATCTCATTGCACGTTTCGATTCTTCTGTGAGAGCCACAAGGACACTAGAAAATAGAGATTTTGTTAATGTACAAACCAGGACCTTTGTTTTTATGCTGTTCCCTTATAGGAAAATTTCCCTTCACTTCCTGTGCATGGTAAATAACCATTGGGAAGATTTTTCCCTCAATTCTTGCTCCGTTGTTACTTTAACCCCCCCTAGCAGTCAGTTTGCCAACTCTGCTCCTCATCCCGGCGGTTCTCCCTCCAACCCTCTACACATGTGTACTTAGAGATGTCCCTCCATTAATATGGTCTACGGTGCTGCCCCCCCCCAGACTTTTCGGCATCACCAATGACACCAAAGGGGGGGTTCGTGGGCTTGCCATAAATACATTAGTTTCTGCAAGCCCAGTTTGTGTCAACCACTAGGTCCAGTGACAATAGACAAATATAAAAAACAGTAACATACATAAAATGTGAAATATTTATTAGATGTGACATGGTATTAGATGACTTGATTTTAACTGAACCCCACCCCATTTTTATCTAAACAAAAGAGTTTAAAATGTATCCTTCTCCTTTGATTGTCTTTCTTATTCTGTCTGTTATTTCTTGCTTGTCAGCAATTCCATTTCACAATAAATAACCTTTTCCTATCGCTCGTGTTGTAAATGAGGAGGATACGATTTACAGTTGAGGATGGGG
>CM070035.1:145198021-145209042 GCA_036250615.1 Ptychadena robeensis | reverse complement strand
GCAGCTCAGCCTCTGCCTCAGCTCAGCCTTGTCCCGGTCCTGAGTGCTGCTAAAGTGGTTCCGACGCCCCTGGTCCACCCCTTTCTCCGCATGAATGAGCCTTGTCAGTAGAGATAGTTGAATTTTTCGACTAGCTAACTTTGTGAGGTGATAGCAAAGCCTCTAAAAACTATATTTTCACTTAAATAGCTGGAGATGTAAAGAAGGGTTGTGGGAACATTGGGAAAAAACTTTTTTGCTCTAGCACATTTTTTGCATAAATTACGTTCAAAATCAAAGCCTAAATTTGGCTTTCAAAATGTTTACTTGACTTTAAACTTAATTTATGCAAAAACTATTTGTGTTAGAGCAATACTTTTTTTGTAGTATATTCCCAATGCTTCTCTACATCTCCAGCAAGTTTGGTGATGATACCATGCTTTGCAATTAATTAGAAATGGTCGAATATTTTAAACTTTCTCTACTTGTCAGCTGGGTTTTCTCTCAGGCTGAAGGGGAAACGAATCCCGGTGAGTACCCAGGTGGAATGAGAAGGCACACCCAGTTCCCTCTCATTGTAGAGTCTGGGACCCTGTTAAAACACAATGGCTGTTCTTACCTTACCCCAGAGTCCTTTCTTGGAATACACTTGGGACCAGAGCCCATAACATGAGAAGACATATCTA
Source organism: Ptychadena robeensis (assembly GCA_036250615.1). Lineage (NCBI taxonomy): Eukaryota > Metazoa > Chordata > Amphibia > Anura > Ptychadenidae > Ptychadena > Ptychadena robeensis. Next base: position 145,208,377 of record CM070035.1, on the reverse strand, counting down.
ACATTGGGATCCTCCAAGTCATATACTTATTACATTTCAGTAATGTTCCCTTTGAGCTAACAAATGTAAGTACTTTGCAAAGATTGTTAGTAAGATGTCTCACAGACTTCAGTTTCACTTTTGACCACTTTTATTTAGAATCAGAATCAGAATCAGATTTATTTTGCCAAGCAGGACAGGTCCTGCCCGGAATTGGGTGTGGCACAGTATACATAGTGCATATCTCAGTGTAGTGGGTAGACGAGACAAGAAAGTAGAATCAGTAGACAGAAACATCATACAACAAACACTAAACACCCATACGGAATGCTCGGTATAGTCTGCTCAGTAGGATCATGGGACTTGTGACCGGGTCCTTAGGACCTGGTCTGTCCGATCCTTTTTTAGGGTGGAAGTATTCGGAGGGAGTTCAGAAGGTTGACAGCTGAGGGGAAGAAGGAGTTCTTATGTCTCGCAGTCTTGGTGGACATGACCCGAAGCCTCCGGCCCAGTGGCAGTGTGCTGAAGAAACAGTGCCCTGGGTGGGAGGGGTCACTTGCAATCCTCAGCGCCCTTGACCGCAGTCTGTTATTATTTAGACTATTATATCATATAAGAACATGTCAAGCACTTGAGGTTTCCACACGGCTAGAAGAGTATGGTGGGGCCTTAGTAAATGTTGCCTGGTGAAAGAAAGAATTGTATTTACTTGATGTTGATTCCAAAATTACCAATGTTGAAGAGGTATTAGGATCTTTCTTAGGCTATAATCAGTGCTACATATTCACATAGACAGACTAAAGACCCCCATACACCTTACAATCGTTCCATACAATTTCTGTACAATCAAGTTTTGTTCTACCAAAACCATGTAATATGAGGACCTCTCTAATCCTTTTAATCACTATGTATTCTATCAGGGAGGACCCGGCACTACATAGCAGTGATATATACCTTCCAATCACTATGTATTCTATCAGGGAGGACCAGGCACTACATAGCAGTGATATATACCTTCCAATCACTATGTATTCTATCAGGGAGGACCCAGCACTACATAGCAGTGATATATACCTTCCAATCACTATGTATTCTATCAGGGAGGACCTGGCACTACATAGCAGTGATATATACCTTCCAATCACTATGTATTCTATTAGGGAGGTCACTATACTACACAGTTGTTGGTAGATCTAATGGAGATTGTATGGATCGATCTTAAGGTGTATGGGGGGCTCTACAGGTTAAAATGGGAGTCTGGGTCCAGAAGTAGCCTATGTTGAGTTCTTTCATTTAGTGTGAATAAGTAAAACGCAGGATATATAAAGTTTATTATAGTGAAAAGCTTCTTCTGTGAGCCTGGGGTGCTCATGATGATCCTGGGAACACTCTTACTATGTACTTGACATCTGCAAAGACCGACACTACTCAATGAGTGACTGTAAGGGCTATCTCAGCATTACTAGAAAACAATATCTCTTAGCATGTCATCTTATATCGATTTGTCAGATGAGAACATTACAACACCTAGGGTCAGATTTCCACCACCGGAGCCTGTAGGCACACACCTATCATAGCATTGTTCCCTTATGCTTAAACCATCCAGATTACTTTCTTATTTTATTTGTCTCAACCTGGATACGATTATTTTATCCAAATATCTGAGTACAAGGAGAATACTGCCTTTTGCCTCTGCCTCCTACAGGAACAAGCCTACAGTACAAGCCCAGAGGGTATGCCAGGTCCTGGCCATTCGGGGCACTTTAGGATAAAGCTAATGCAATTCCATACCTGGATTTGGATGGAATTGGCTATTAAGGAGACTTGACATTAATACAGATACCAACATAAATGGAAGTGGCATATAAATTATTCCAGTCTGCTCTACAACAGTGATCTTCATGTGATATATTCACAGTAAGGTTAAACCTATACAAGTGATAATCTCAGCAATAAGATTCTGCAGAGGTGAAAACTATTGCCTGTGACTGTAGGCCTGTGTTTCTCTCTTGGCTGAATTCCCCGCAAGCAATAGTACCTGTCATTATGTTATCTCTAAATCAGGGAGACGAAAAACAGAGCAGGCTGACCCGTCTTCTGGACACTGTCTTTCCCTAATTCATCATTGACTATGAGAAATCTGTTTCTATTATCACAACTGGGGATACATTTAATGTGTTCTCAAAGTCCATATACAATGGACTCATTAACAGAAACAAACAGCATATGAAGAATTAGCTGAAGTTCAGCCATCAGGTGCAAAGCCTTTGTGTCGGGTTGAAAAGTCAGGGAATAGTATAAGACTTGATACAATTTTAATACATATTTTAAATCTGGTACAATGAAAAAAACAACCACTAAAAGTTACAGTCTTACGGTACAATATTTGTACAATTAAATAAAAACTTCTAAACTATCCAATCCAATTTTCCACTCAGGGAGTCACTTGCACTACATCCCAGGTGCCCAACCTGTGGCCTGGGGGGCCGCATGGGGCCCTTTGGGCGTTCCTTGGCGGCCCCCCTTGGTTTTTTCACTTGTGGCCCCAGAAACTGTTAATGCATAGAGCATAGGAATTCACTTGTCCTCGCCCAGGATCTTCTTCGGGAGGGAGGAGGAGGAGAGGGACTCGCTCTGGCTGAGCCCATGAAAGCCAATCAGCAACCCAGACAGCGCCTGAGCAAGTCCCTCACCCCACCAAAAATATCCTGTTCTAAAAAGATGTGTGCCTATGCTCCCACTATTCCACCAACGAAGGGGGGATTATTGTATGTGGCACATAACATTAGAATAGGGGCACATAACCTTTGATGATATCTATATGATACAAAAGGTGCATTACCGTTCTACAGTGTTCCCTAATGGTTGACGCATCATTAAAAACAAGTTTTGTTATTTAAAAAATTTAAAACAATGTTTATTTATTTTATTTATATTCTAGCTCTGCCTGCTGTAATTTTTTTATTATAAAATGCTTATACAAGTCAGTATAGATTGAAAATGTGCGGCCCTTTACTGATGCAGAGGGCCGCACTTGTGGCCCTCCATATCAACTCAGTTGCCCACCACTTCACTACATAGTTGATTTAAAGGATATTGTATTGAGGGATGAAAAGGTGTAAGGTAAGCATAATTGCCACCTCTGGTAATTAGTGAGCCCGCCATCTTTGTATAAGAAACTCTGCCTTTTGAGAAATATGTTAGCAAATACACCATAAAAGTAAGGACGGTTAAACATTTTTTCACAAGACTAAAACCATGGAACAAACTATTGTTGCAACCAAATTCACAGTATGGTTTTTTAGTATTTGTTTTATTACTTAAAACTAGAGACAGAATAGATAAAGGTGCTAATTTAATATTTGTTTTTATGTAATTATTTTTACCAAAAAGAAACAAATGCCGTGAACACGGATGTCTCCCCATTTGCGTCATCTCTACCGGCATGGATCTTCTTCATTACAACTTTGCCTTCAAATGTGTTCTTCCTGGTGAAGGGACAAAGATCTGAATATTTAGGCTATTATGCTTTTTTTTTTTTTAAGGGTCGTAGCTTTAGTCCGTGCATATCCACTGGACCCTAGTCTTCTGCCTAGTTTTGCTTTGGGGAGTGATACTGCTGTGGATCAGCATATATGTGGGTGTGGGGTTAATATACAGCATCTCTAAACGATTGTAGCAGAACTCTTATTGCAACTCATTGCAACTCATGGCTTGAATGAGCAGGAGAAATTCACTTTTGCAATTCTGTACGCATGGATTTTTTGTTTACCTCCTGAGCGTTTATTTCAGGTTGAGTTTGTATACTAACAATACTTACCCTGAGGCACACTCACCTGTCTGGAGGGACCCACCGATCTTTCCAGGGCTGCCTCGATGACGTCATCTATGATGCCAGAAAGGCAGGCGTCACTTTTTTTCCAGCACATCGCGAAATGTTTAGAGGGGTGCAGAATTGCGGTGAATTTTTGATAAAGTGTGTCACGGGCAGAACGCCCAGGAGGTTAAGCTACAGAGAACTCTTGGATTTCTAAATTGCATTGTTCTCCACAGATAGCTCTACATGCCAAGTTTGGGGAAATCAAAAAGTAACATTGGAGTGATTGCCAACCTTATTCATTCCCATGTAGGGCCACCTCAGACCTATTATGATGCTTTCTCGCATACAAGAAAAATACAGGTAGCCCATCCAACTTTAAAATGGCTTATACTTACAGACAGAGCTGCAGCTGCTCCTTCATCTGCCTCAGCAGGCAGTTAGTGCTCAATAAGTGGTAACTTTGGGTGCATAGTGATGCAGATTAGTGATGGCGCGAACCCGGATTTTGCCGTTCGCGAACGGCGAACGCGAACTTCAGCTCGCGAACCCGGCGAACCCGCGAATCCGCCATTGACTTCAATGGGAGGCGAATTTTAAAAAGGGAACCCTTTCTGGCCACAATAGTGTTGGAAAAGTTTGTTTCCGTGGTCTAACACCTGGACAAGGACAGACATAGGGGATCCAACCCCATGGCAAAACTACTCCCAAGAAAAAAATTTCACACATAAATTTTTTCCGCACGAGAGTTTCTACAATGAATAGTTATGGGATGTTGAGCTGGAGAGAACTCGTGGTCCTTTGCCCGTGTCCTTTGTTCCCGTGTCTCACCTTTGCCGTGTCACCTTTGAATGCCACCTTTGCCGTTTCACCTTTTTCCGCCGTTTCCCTTTGCGTGTCACCTTTTTCCTGTCCCTTTGCCGTGTCCCTTTGCCCTGTCATTTGCCCATGTCACCTTTGCGTGTCCCTTTTGCCGTGTCACCTTTGTCCATGTCACCTTTTGCGTGTCTTTGTGTCACCTTTGCTTCGTGTTCACCTTTGCCGTGTCACCTTTTTCCCCTTGTTTCCCTTTCCCCGTTCACCTTTCCCCGGTGTCACCTTTTGCTGTGTTTCACCTTCATCCAAAGTAATGCGTTGGCAGTCCCCATCCAAAGTCATGTGTGGCAGTTCTTTGGATGGGTGACTGCCACACTTACTTTGGATGGGACTGCCACCCATTACGTTTGGATGGGGACTGTCACACTTTTTTGATGGTGGCCGTCACGCATTCTTTGGATTGATCTGTCACACTTGCTTTGATGGACTGTCACACATGGGCTTTTTGGATGGGACTGTCACACATTGCTTTGATGGGGGACTGTCCATTTGTGGGTGGTTGATGGTCATATCGAGACACTGGTGGTTGATGGTCATGTATGGCGACCTTGGTGGTGATGTCATATTGAGGACCTGGTGGTGATGGTCAATATGGGTGACACGTGTGGTGACGGTCCTGTATGTGCAGACACTGTGGTGTATGTCGTGTGCAGACACTGGTGTTGATGGTCAGTATGGAGGACACTGGTGGTGATGGTCATATTGGAGACCTGGTGGTGATGTCATATTAGGACACGGGTGGTGATTTGTTCGTATGTCAGACACTGGTGGTGATGGTCAGTATGGAGGACACTGGTGGCGATGGTCAATATGGAGAACTGGTGGTGGACAGTCAGTATGTGCGAACTGGTTGTGATGGGTTCAGTTATGGCAGACACTGGTGGTGTTTGGTCAGTTGGTGGAGGACACTGGTGTGATGGTCAGTGTGGAACTGGTGGTGTATGGTCGTGTGGGACACTGGGTTGAGTATGGGTCAGTGTTGGAGTGACACTGGGGATATGGTCAGGTGTGAGGACACTGGTGTGATGGTCATTTTGGAGACACTGGGGAGATGGATATTCCCATGGTGGATGGTGGGATATTCAGTGTTAGACTGCAATACACTGAACTCTCTGCCTATCTGAGTATGGTTCCCTATGCGCACAGCAGCTCTGTTCTATACTCTCTCCCTCTCTCATCAAATGTGAAATGGCGTCTCTTCCTTGCTTGTTATAGGGGTGGTGGGATGTCCGTGAGTGGGGGGGCTGATTGGCTGGTTAATGTTGCGCTGACTGTGACTCACATGGGGTCAAGTTGTCCCATGTTAAAGATAGGGGGGGGGCGGGTGAACTTGCCATATGTTTCGCGAACATGGGGCGAACGCGAACATGCGAAGTTCGCCGCAAACAGTTCTCCGGTGAACAGTTCGGTCCATCACTAATGCAGATACCACTTGTTCAAATAATAATATAATATTATATATGTAATAAAAATGATAATAGGTTGACATAAACATCTGTCCAAATTATATTTATTAAAATAATGTACCTGTTTCTACTTCAAATTCGACACATTCAACTTAAGAACCATTGTACATGTCTTGCACATAACCCAGGGAAGGCCTTACAAGAATGCAGAATAGAGTCACGCAAAGTAAGCCAACAGTGCTGAAGAATACTCTGAAGATCCTTGTCCCCACTGGAGACCTCTGTGAACAATTTTCACCATATCTCTCACTCCTCCCACAATACTGTGACCCCTTATAAATGCTCTTAAGTCTTTTTTTCATGTATTTATAGACCCCAAAATCAAGTGGGTGAGAATACTGGGATGGGTTCTTGTGAGCCAATCCATAGACCGAATGTGGTTTAAATTTTGAGCTCCAGCCTGTTTAAATTTTGTGTAAGAAAGAGAAAAGTACTGAACAATGGAGTGCTTTCTATTGCCAAAAAAGCTAAACTCAACAGAGAGGAGTGTGTTGGTAATGGACAGTAATTTATTTTTCTCTTCTTTGTCGGCCACGCACATTTCTTTGGCCCTAGGCAGTGACTAATTAGATGTCCAGCAATGTACCCAAAGTAAGTGAAAACGTAGAAATTTCCCTGTTAGACTGCAAGCTTAGCACTGAAATGCAGCCATATTTTCTTTCTTTACATTTGTAAAAGAATGGCTCATACTTCACATTAGGGTATTTTTGTAACAAGCACAAGATAATGTAACATTAACCACTATTAGGTCAACAGCATTGGAATTCTAACAATGACATGTGGTTTTTGTTTTCTTAAACAGTGTAATTGCATGAGTTATATATGTATGGGATTGAGATGCGTGTGATGTAATAAAATGCTGGGTAACTGAATAAAGCTGCAACAGAAATAAGATATCCCAACCGTCCAGAAAGGCCAACTTTCTTTTTTTTTTCTCTGAGCGAGATGATTCCTTGATACTATTGTACTACATGTCACTGTAACTTATACTGTTAAGATCGTATTTTGGTTAAAGGGGATTTCCAATTCTAGAAAGTGGTTGGAGAGACAGAGAGTTGAGGGGCCCAATGTTCATTAACGTTACAAAGTTAACACAATTAGTCCCAAGGTTGCTGTAGCACCATGCAACTTCATCCATGAACCCAATGAAAGCAAGGGGATCTCATATCCTAAGACAAGGATAATTAATTCAATGTATTGCAATGGCATGTATACGCCAACTCCAATCGTTTAACCAGAACCTAAGCGATCCGAACTCTAAAGCAAACTGAAGATGACGCGGCCAAAAATAAATTAAAAAAGGAAATGAGTATAAACTTACAAACTGATTTTCCTTCTCTTTTGAAGATAGCGTCTGCTAAAACTACATATGTGAATGAGACAGTTGCTGTGCTCACTGTGCTCTGGGAATCCCTTGTCATATATGAAATGGTTATTTTTTTTTAATCAACGTTATTTAAATTCAGGAACAAATAATACACAAATCATTCTGCATTTGAAACGCATGTTAAAGTTAAAATACAGCGGACCAATGACTTACAAATAATTTTTGCCCCCCATACACCTTCAGATTCCTCCATACAATTCCCATCAGATCTACCAACAACTATGTAGTATAGTGACCTCCCTGATAGAATACATACTGATTGGAAGGTGTAGAAAGGTCCTCATATTACATGGTTTTGGTAGAAGAAATGTTGATTGTACAGAAATTGCATGGTAATTGTATGTGGTGTATGGGGGGTTTAAGGGTTAGTTGTAAGTCCTTACTGTTTTTCCCATCAGAATTTTTCCCATTTATTTATATACGCACCAACTAATTACGCAGTGCTAAAATAAAGTGACATCCCCACCGAAGGGGTGGCCCACATCCCAAATCCAATTATATAGAGAAGATGGTAGGGGTAAGTTTACTAAGTAAACATCCGCTACTGTGTTTGTTTCCCCTTGAGCAAACAAGGGCAGGGGGACTTTTAAGGGCCAACATAGAAGAATAAATAAGAGTAAATATGGTTCACTACATGTATCACTGAAGTTAAAGTAAAGTAACAAAGTATGTTTTAATAATACCTCCACAGGAGGCTCATTAGGATGAACATTAATTGAGACAACATGACATTCACATTCATATGAAAACTTCCACCACATCTAATTACATGACAATGTCAATAAGGTATGCAGAGTTGAAATACAAATAAAATACAGTAGGATGTAGCCAGTAGATTCGGACGGGGGATTCCTTGGCTTGGAATCCACCCCACCCCTCCTGTGGAGGTATTATTAAAACATACTTTTATTCAGTGATACATGTAGTGAACCATATTTACTCTTATTTATTCTTCTATGTTGGCCCTTAAAAGTCCCCCTGCCCTTGTTTGCTCAAGGGGAAACAAACACAGTAGCGGATGTTTACTTAGTAAACTTACCCCTACCATCTTCTCTATATAATTACGCAGTGCTGTACAATAAACTGGAGTTGAGACAACACAATATAACACACAGGTACAGATTTTAACACAGGAGGAGCAGAGGACCCTGGCCGATAGGGCTTACAATCTGAAATGCCCTTATTGTTTTCTTAATCTCTTAAAGCACCCTTACCAAACCTTTTCATAATGTCCAAACGTTAAAGTAAGCCTAGCTTACCTAAAACATAAATTTGTAATCACCATTCAAGTTGACATCTTTGCCAGAGCAAACCAGACCTCTTTTAGTAATCCTGGAGGGACAGGAAGCAGGGGAATCCCCTGTCCCACAAGGCCCCATGCCATATCTCAACAAAGGGATGACCCTTCGTTAAGATATGTGGGTCACATGGGCCAGGCATTGTGGGGGCTTGGGTGGGGGTTTATTTAGTATGTTCCTCTTGAACAAGAGGACCCCTCTTGTTAACATGAGGGGTGTTAAGACTTAAAATAGTTGTTTTTGGAGAAAGTAGGCTAAGTTTTTGTAGCAAGCTCCAGGGCTCCGGATGCCTTGTTAAGGTGGATAGTTGGTGTGTGGTCAACAAACAACCCACGGCAGCTCCTACTCAAAATCCTATGGGCAGGCCTAGAGGTTAGATACATGTTGTACTTATCCAGTGATAAGTACTTCACAGGTGCTTGCATATGGTAACTCATAATTGTCTATTTGTACCCAAACTAATTCTGGTTTCTCTTTCATAAAGCTGTAAAGATGTAAAATGAGACACAATGTAAAAGACACTCTTTACCACATCAACCTGTTTTCATGAATAAGCATAAGGTAGAGTAACTCTATCCGGCATCAAAAAATCAATGGCATGTAATACCGTTACAGCTTAGGGAATAGTTGGAATAGGTTAGTGCACTTACACAAGTCCTTGTCCATGTTTTTCCTGAAAACATATCAACCAAACCACTGGGCTCTGCAGCAAAGAATAAATCTGGGTCCCAGAACAGCATGCAGCTGATACTTGGTAAACCAGTGTTGAAATTTGGAGTACCTCCTCTGCTGTACAGTATGTTAGGGTGAAACGTACAATATGTTACAGACAACTGGAAGATCCGAAGTTTTTCTCCAGAAGAAGGACTTCACAGTAGTTTTGGCAGCAGGTGGTGGGATACTATGACTCATCCTACACCACAACTGTTTATAGAGTTGGGGAAACTGTGGAGAAGTCTGGCAATACATAATAAGTGTGTGGTTTGTTTAAATTATGTCTATACTGTGGCAGTGTGACTGCGCTATGTGTCTCAGTTTGTGGTTCGTGGGACTCCACAAAAATATCTCTTAATGGTGAGCAGCAGGTTAAGCTGAGAAAAGAGGGGAGGCTTGAGGCGTTGAGGCGTACCAAAATCATATATATTTTCTTTTCTGGGAAGTGCCAGTAAACATCCTGAACCTCGCCAGGGTTGGAAAGAAGGGGTGTTCTATTTGTTATGTTACAAATTGATGGAAAGTCCCAACTTTGATATAAAGGAAGTCATTCATAAAAACATGTATTTTGTATGATATAAAAACTATTACTGCGTTAAACATCACACGCGCCATCAGTACGTAAAACCCAAGTCTAGACTTTATACTTATTGTATCATTCTGTAACATATTGGCTGTATTTTAAGTTTATTTACTATCTGAAATTGTCATTCATTGGATCTTCAGCATGCAAGGCCCTTTTATCCACATGGCTGTTCAAATGAGATAATCTGTGCAAAAATATATTAAAGTTCCCTATCATCTGGGCTAACATTGTGC
>CM070035.1:145171933-145185740 GCA_036250615.1 Ptychadena robeensis | reverse complement strand
GACATCTACTGGCTGAATTTGATATTGCATTTATTTAATTCATTGCATTAAACCAATTGATGTGAAAACTTATATATTACATTTCTTTCTGGTTTTCCTGCCCTAAAAACTTGGTGTGTTTTATAGGTATATCATTTAACCCAAAAAAAACTGAAAAAACTATAAGGCTAGGGTGGAAAATGCAGCACATAAGGAACAGAAACACACAGCACATTTTTGTTTTGATATATCCTTTTAATGGCCAGGAAATTTCAATCAGCTGGTTTTGCGAGTTAATTTAAAAGCCCCTAAACATTAAATCATCACTAAAATTGTAGGAGATGTAGGTGAGGGTTGTAGGAACTTGTTTTTACATTGCTCCATTTTAAAATATTGTTCCTACGACCCAGAGATATAAAATACCTCTTGTATAACTTGAGTATAAATCGAATTTAATTATTTATAGTTTTTAGCATATTTTGGGTGCTAAAAAAATCAGCTAATACTTTACATATCAGTACTATTCAGTATTTTATACTGTATATATGATTTTAAATATATATTGCATGCCTTATATGTCACAGATCCATCTGAATGTATCTGAACTAAATATAAAACCAAAATTGATGTTGCATTACCCACAATGGCCTCCAGACCTGCTAACCACCTGGGGATTCTTTTTTATTCATATAAACTGTATGTTTAGCATAGTATGGGCCTTGTAATCCTCTGAAAAAGAACATGTTTTGGCTCATTCTGTTTCACTGATAAAAAGCAACAAAGTGAATACAGAATATATAATTCATTAACCATAAACAGATTTTCCAAATTGGCTTTTAGTGTCAGATCAAGTCTGTACGGCTGATTTATATGGCAAAAGGCAAGAACAAAAAATTCATATTATGCCAGTCCTTAAGTGTGGTAGTTGCATTAGTTAAAATTTTTTAAGGCCAATAACATTTTTAGCAACTACAGAAAATAGCTTTCATTCCAGCAATGGAGGTCTATTGTCACCTTGTTGAAAAGATGCTCCCCTTGTTCTCTGCAATGAGTTTACATAATGCCAAAAGGGGGTCCAAACATTGCTTTGGGGATAATGCAATGATATGATGATAACACTGTGGGCACCTCCTCATTGAGACAACGGGCAGTCTCTAGAAATTATCCAAATACACATCCCTGCCATCATTAGTGATGTCGTCGTCAATGCATGGATTTGGCCCACCTATGGCCATTACAGGGTCTTGTTCTGGCCCCTTTATCAAATAAATTTTTGGTACTGACCTGTGCTTGAGTAGCCCATTTAACCCATTTAAGCCTCAGTCTGACTCACATATATAGAGAGGTAGTATGGCAAAATAAAAAAATAGCTCTAACACAAATAGTTTTTGTATAAATTAAGTTCAAAGTCAAGTCGAAGTTTCAACTTTGACTTTGAAGTTAATTTATGCAAAACATACATGTGCTAGAGCAAAACTTTTTTTTCCTATGTTCCCACAATCCTTCTCTACATCTCCAGCAATGATGATACCATTTGGTGATTATACCATGCTCAGGGGCTTTGCAAACAGCTCACAAAGTCAGCTAGTTGAAAAATGTTACCATCTCTAATGACTTCAGCAAAAAAAAACAAAAAACCTAATGGGAGCTAGCAGCCTTCTTGTGTCATCATGGGATGAAAAGACCTTTATCTTTACCAAATCTTCAAAAATATCTTAACAATTATAATTTTTGCACACAAAGCGTTTTTTTTTTGCTCTCCTGTATTATCACTTTTTGAAAGCATTAAACAATATTCAATTATAGTAATTGATACAGACAGAGCTCAATCATGAGATAATTTTACTGAATAAGTCAGTGGAAAGATTTACCCCTCATCTCTTTCCAAATGCCCCATACAGGCTTCCAATTGTATATTGGTACAATTTTTCTTTATTATGGCCTAGATGAAAAAAGAATAATTAATGAAAGAATAAATAAAATGTCAAAGTTTAGAACCCATTGTAGTCCAAAAAGCAAACTTTTGACTTGTGAGCCACAATGGGTTCTCAAATTTGACAAAGGGGCTGGATCGAGAACCTGTAATGGCCGCCCAACCAATTCCTCATTAGTGTTGAGTTCAATATTGCGAATATTGCCTGTGCCGCTCATCATTATTCCTCGTGTGTCCAGCTTCAAGAAATCATATTGTCAGGAAGGTATAAAAAAAAAAGCTAAGCGGGCTGGATCTGGCCCCCAGGCCTTAGTTTGCCCATGTCTGCTCTAGACTGTATTAGCTACACATGATTATGGTACTGATCTCAGATTGTGAGCTCCTCAGAATTAGCAACATGACTATATACTCTGTAAAGCACTGGATAATATATCTGTGCTTCATAAATAAGAGTTAATTATAAAAAAATGGGCAAAGCTTCCATTCCCTTTGCCACCAAAACAAATACAGGATTTTTATAAACATTACTAATCCAGTTCCTATATGACTAGCTATATTCTTTCGTACAAATCAATGCATGGCTATAGCTCTGCAGTGTTAGACTGTTTCCCTTTGCTTTTTGTTCTCCGTAGACAATAGGGACAGTCTGCAGCTCCGGTGAAACTAAACCCGGCATTAATGTAGAATTTAGGTCAGGGGAAAGAGAACAAGCATGCATCCAGAATTTGAACACTGGCCATTTTCCCCCCTGATATCGAATAAACACAGGCCATTCATGTGTTAATGTGTTCTACAGAAAAGGTGCGTGTTCCAGGTGAGTTTAAGATTACTTGAAACTGTTTGTTGTGGTTGGGTAAATGTAATCGTTTCCACCTGAACTCCCTTACTGCCAGCTAGCCAAGCTCTGTGCTGACTTGCGGATCACTTTGCCGCACACAATTCTGTTCCTGTGCTGAAAGACAAGACGAGGACAATGTCCTACAGAGCAGGAGATATTGTGCCTGGCCAATTATAGCATAAGTGGTTCTCACGGATTAGGTTGGCACTATATGCCAGGTTACACATTAACGTCTTACTGTGCACTTTACCCCATTTTGCTGAAAATTCTCAAACGATGGCTTTGTCAATTGTTCTATCAGCTGATAATTTAGCAGATCATGGCTCCCATGTTTCAGATCGACAATGCTCATAAATCATATTCTCAAGATGGCTGCCTTCATTTGGAAACTTTAGGACTGAGCATGTAGGACAAGTCCTTTTTTTTAGCTCAAATGTCGAAAATGTACAAATTGAAAAAACAAAAAACATTCCAACAACCTATTGTGTGGTGCCTTTCATGTATGTAGAGACCAGTGATCCTCTGCTGTGGTCCAGGCCTGACCGTCACATATTATCATACCACTGTGCCTTCCAACATATTTCAATGAGTAATAAGCATCTACACTGCTGGTGAATGACTACAAGCTTGAAATAACCCTCATCTCTGTAGAGAAGAAGATCCTTTACACCTTGAGTGCAGGTTCAGGTAAAACATTAGGGCATTTTTTTTAAATGTAAATGGTAAATTAGAAAGAAAAGATTGGGGTTGATGGACAAGGACATAGACAAGGTTAATGGACATAGACAAGGGTCAAATTAGGAAAATTTTTGAGAATAGAATAATCATACAGAGACCAGAAATCCATGCAAATGGTGGGCAATATAAGAACTAAAGGTAGACCTCAATAAAAAGACAAGTGATAGGATGGTAAAATGCTCATATTCTCCATGTATACTTGACTAATATGTCCCTGACTCATGGACCCGCATAGGACTTCTTTTCAATCTACAAGGTTCCGTATCCTTTGCAAAAAAGAATGTACTCCACCATTTTCTTTCTGCAGCCCATCTCTAATACCTCACTTGAATGGGTGCAGGAATAGGACGGTATTGTGGACTGAGAGACAATTGCGGAAAATGAGGGTCACATGGATTGCAAAATCTTGAAATTGGCCTCCTGAAACATGTTCAGAAGTCTCAAGTCAATGATGGAGGTCATATCTTTCTCTTTTTTCCTACTCTTAAGTTTTTTCTGCCTTATCCTCTTTTTCATACTGACCTTTTTTTTTTTTTCTAAACAAGCTTTATTGGTCACATTTTTGGTCAAAATGAAAAAACAATAACCGTTGGTAAAGGTATGTATGAAATTATGCAATGTTCACAAATACATAAAATGAAATTCTATCTTGAACAGTTTCATGGGATCAAGTCACATACAATAGTGCAAACAATCAAGCATAACAAAGTGCTTGTAACCTGAACAAAATAAAACAACCTTAGTGATAAAAGTGGCTAAGTAGTAGTGGCCACAATAATAAAGTAGGGTGATCCCTTTTTTTTATATCCTATATCTTCCTCTTTTGATTCCTATTCCAAAAGTCTTACTTTTTGTTATGAATTTAAAAGAGCACCAAAACTCATATTTTGTACTTTATGTCCCTCACTGATAAACACCCAATAATTGACAATCTGTAAAAAAATATAACATATATTTACCAGTAATGAGATATTCTTAAATTTCTGGAGTGACTTTGAACCACTGTAACAGCTCAGAGGTAAGTAAAATGTTTTTTTGTGTTGCAGACTTTAATAAATATGCATGCTCCTACAGGTTTCACTATTATCTATGGCTAAGGTCTTTGAGACTCATTGGTCACATATGGTATATTTTATATATTGTTATTGTTTGGATGGGGACCAGGGTCCCCATCCAAAGTATCAGTTGTTGAATCGCAAAAGTTGTATTTCGATTTGCAAAATGATTGACCATAGCGTGATGATGTCATCATGCTGTGGGCAAATGTCCGATAACCTCCCTAGCGTTACACCCGAAGCAAGTACAGGTGCAGTTTGCCGGAATTGGGTGCAACCTCTGGCTCTCTGTGTGCCTGCAGCATTTCTACAGAACTGCAGGCACACAGAGCCTTTCCGCCCCCGTCGGCGTCATCGGTGACACCGATGGGGGCGGAAAGGCAAAACACTGTATCACTTTTGGTACAGAAATCTGGACCTCAGTGAACCGCCAGGGAGGTTAATTTAAAAAAATGTAAACGCTAATATGATAAGAACTAGCTGAACATGAATAGTAAATAATTTGGTTAACTACTGCAAAATCCCCTAAAACTTTCTGTTCTCCTAATGGTCTCAGAGGTCCCAAGTCCAAATCCTGACTCCAATGATTGATGTATTTAGATTGTAGATAATGGTTAAACCCTGTTTATTGCCCAGTTATCAATGACATTTATCAGGAAGAAGAAAATGTAATTTTATTTTCTGCTTTTTTTCCCTGTGGTTATAAAACAGGCAGCGTAATCTGAGAACTAGATATCCACATTTTCCATATTCAGGGCTGGATTTACCGAGATATCAAAGATTACCATAACATACAGCAACATAAGCCCAATTGAATTATATGGAATGTGACTACACCTCCTGTCTCCGATACCACTTGACAAATTCAGCAGGTTTAAATGACGACAAAATCCAGTGTTTTACTTACTATTTATTTCCTGTTCATCCACCCATAAAATAGAGCATCCCCAAGTTGTGAGAGTTTAAGTAAGCATAAACTTTGGCCCGAAAGTCACAGTCATCATTTCCTCAAAGTTAGCAGCACTAAACCAAAATATAGTTTTATTTGGCTAACCCCGAAGTAGGATGTGGTTGCCAACCTCCAAAACCACAAGATCAAATTTCATATAGACACCCCCAGTGCTGTGTTTTGTCTTCTAAAGGAAATACATCACTTGCAATACCATCTTTCTGTTATATAAACACGTGCTGCCATGACAACAGGCATTATACGGGGACACTGCATTGTTCTCTATCACAACGTTTTATTCCACTTTTTTCTTATGTATTATGTTTCTATACACAGCTAAGATGAATATCACCTGTAGGCTGTTGGCTTTAGTGATTGAGTTGTAACTACACATCAGATGACTTTTGTTAATCCCCAGACCAAGCAGTACAAAATAACCCCTGAAAACGTCCTAATTAAAGCAAATTAATGGGTTGGTGGTGTGTGTGGGAAGGGGGGGGGGGGGGGGGGGGGGGGGGGGGGGGGGGGGGGGGGGGGGGGTAGCACATTACTACATAGTACTCAATGGCTGCTATGCACAAGATGATGTCTCCAACAAGGTTCTTTTTTTAATGTTATTTAATACTCATTCTTTCTTTTTTTTCTTTCCAAATAATTATATTGTGATTTTGATTTTTACAATGATGATAATCATAATGAATATAACGCGTCAGCAAAATTAGGTGAAAATATCACCCAGGATTTTTCCCTGAGTCTAACAGGGGCAAGGGAACTTTAAGGGCCACATATCACATTTAATAGTCAATTAGCATTTTCTTAAAAACATAAAGACATGGCATTACAGCATATATAACAATATAGTACAGATAATCTGCCTGGTGATGAAAGCCAAAATGGTTCACTTAAAATGTGGACATGGATTTCGTAGAATCCACCCCAACGCACGTTTGGTTGACACTTCCTCAGGGGATGCCCTTCTCCAGGCCAGATGTAAGTATATCAAATTATTCACGTTTTCTTTCATTTACCAGTATTTATCCACCAGGAACAAAGTCAATGAATAGATAGTATGGGCCCCCACAGGGCAAGTCATGTTTGGGAAACGAAGAGCCAAAAGCTGGATATTGCCACCACAGCCTCCTGTCTCAAATGGTGCAGACAATCCTTTAGTATATTCAGTATACTTGTAGCTAGGTTCCGTCCATTCATCTGTGTATAATATTTAGAAGTTAATAGATCTCCTGTGTGATCAATGAGGTCCCAATATTGTCCGTCTGTGCGCCCCCACATCTGTTGGCCACCTCACATTACAGAATGCAGATATATATATATAAAGAATATAACGTGCCATTGGTGTGTCCATGGGGCAGGGTTGGGGTAACATGAATCCTGAATGTCCCTCTAGCTCTAAATGAAAGAGTTTAAAGTCAGGGCATACCAGAGCTCATTCTCTCTATGTTTTATGTTGACTATAACAGACCTCAGCTGGCATCAGCTATCCATTTTTTTCCCATTCCTTTACAGTACTGTTGATGAACGCTGCAAAATAGATTTGGTTTGGCAGAAGTCTAATAAATAAAAAATGTTTACATAATGTTTTAAGCTCAAACAGTGGCTATCGGTTTTAGCTAACGTAAGCCGGTTCTCTCCCTCCTATACTAATCCTCTGACCTTCATTTATGTATTTTACATCTCATGACAGTAAAAACAGACCACATTCTGTTTATCTTAAGTGTCATAACCTATCATATGAATTTTAATTATAGTGCTTTAGATCAGAGTATAAGTTAGCACGTTCATTGCAAAATGTGTTTGAAATGACCACAGGGCATCATTACAAAAGAGGTATTTGGATTCCAAGTTATAATACTTTTTCTTTATTTAGTACAGCGAACATATCTGTAGACAAAAAACATCTATCTATCTATCTATCTATCTATCTATCTATCTATCTATCTATCTATCTATCTATCTATCTATCTATCTATCTATCTATCTATCTATCTATCTATCTATCTATCTATCTATCTATCTATCTATCTATCTATCTATCTATCTATCTATCTATCTATCTATCTATCTATCTATCTATCTATCTATCTATCTATCTATCTATCTATCTAATCTGTCATTTTCCTAATAGGAAAAGGACAGAAAAGATCCTAACTGAAGATCCTGTATCTATTACACATTAAAAACCTGATGCAACTTGACTTAAATGCCATTGTTTTGCCATAGCTCTGAATTACATATTCACATTTTGGAAAATTGAGATTCAGAAAGTAAATGAAGTCATATATAATATGGACTTGCTGACGTTTACTCCTGACCACATATGAATCCTGTATATCCTGAATCTGTGCTTATTCTGTAGGTGATTGCACCAATAATCCTTTTAGGAAAGTTGTTCATTTTCTGACAGTGCAATTGCTATTTTGACTTGATAATGTAAAAAGTTAATTGAACACTTTCATTGGTAACTGTTCCATTACAACTTTCTCTCCAGTATCCAGAAGACAATGAGCCTTGCTGCTTTTCCCTATCGCCTCTTTCATGACATGCCACTCATATTATTATAATTAGCTGCTTTTTATAAAGAGCCAACAGCTAGGTACCCTATTGGATCACTCCTGAATTTGTTTGGGTCTTTCACATGTCACTTCTAATGATAGAAGGCATTGCATCATATGTTTTTATAAGATCCCTCAATCTCACTAGTTACCAGCCCACTGGGGCTTATAGCTCAAGAGCCATAATAGAGGTTTTCCCTTTTTTTGTTATGTTTTTCTCCAATTCCAAATTCTGTTCTTTCCAGTGAAACTGACATCTTGCTACATGTTGTTATGTTTATTTGGTTTGTTTGTTCTTTAAATTTAATGCTACAGGACTCTTAATCAGGGAACACGCGGCTCGATATTGGAGCCTTTGGAGGTTCCCTGCAGCAGCATGATGACATCAGCACGCTGCTGCCTGATATCGGAGGAGCTGGAGACACAGCACTGCTGTGTCTTCAGCTTCGACGATGCTTTGCATGGAAAGCAATGGACATCGATCGTGGTTTATGGTCATGTCCGATATCCCTGTTTTCGAGCGGGATTGGTCCTGCTCGAAAACAGGGTTGGCCGCATATGATATGGGTCAGATAGATGGCTGTGAGTGCACATGACGCTTGAAGCATCCATCAATCTGGCCCATATCTACACGTGTGTTCCCTGCTTTATACTTACACCACAATTCCTGGAACACTGACTGTGCTGCTATAGTCTTTTTACATGTCAATAGAATCCTGGGTTTACTATGTTGCTGCTGTTCTCATAGTGCATTTCCCTGTATAATTTGTTTGATAAAAATGTGTTTTCAAATGTTTAAATAAAATATTATATCAAACAATAAATAAAGCACCAACATATTTCACAGCGCTTTACATTAAAGAAGGGTTCAAAGACAACTCAAGCTATAGGTACAAACTATGACACAGGAGGAGAAGAGGACCCTGCCGTTACAATCTAAGGCTGCTTTCTACACTTTGGAAATCTGCTCGGTTTTCCCCACGGTCTACTCCCAGTCGCCCCCTGTAATCCCCTATGGGGAATGACGTGGCTGGGAGTGGTGCGGCAGCGGATTCGCAATTGGGGCAACATTGGTAAACAATGGACACGGTGTGTGACGCATGCGAACCGCGTTACCGGGCTCGGTTTGCTAATAGAAATGTATAGGATGTGGTATTGCCGTGCCGGAGATCCTGTATCCTAAACAGTGCCCAAATAGCGGGTGGGCGCTAAGGCGTGCCCATAACTCCCGCCCCTAGTTGCTGGGGCAGTATAGTGTAGACCCAGCCTTAGAGTGCTTGAGTACTTTAAATAGAAATGCCTCAATTACTCTTCACAACCACTTACCTCTGAGCTGTGACTTACTCCAGTAGTATATATTTCAGGGCCATTTTATTTTACAACCCTTCTACTGTTGAAGCACCCAAGGTGCCTAACTCTTCTACCTATCTCTTGACCTGGACCTATCTGTGTATACAGGAAGCAGAATATACTTGTCAAACATCTACTTTGAATTGCCATATTGTTAAATGTTACGTTATAAAAAACATTCAGCAATTATAGGCTTCATAGGGTTATGATTAACTTGTAACAAATTATTAATACTTCCAGACGTTAACTAGCCATTTTCTTCCTTCTCAGAAAAACTTTGTTGTTTCAGAAAAAAAAGTTCAGAAAAAAAAGCAGTTCTGTTATCTGCTGTGTGAGTGTCTAATAGATTAGTTGCAGACATTTCTTTAATGTACAGACAAATGTGGATATTGTCAAGATTTTAGAACATTATGAGAACATAAAGCATCTTTTTAGATTTGTTTACAACAATTTTATGTGATTATTAAATTATGGTACAAGGGTTATGGGATTCTTACTGCAGGGTGACTTTGAGCAACTTATCATTATTCTTGGATGTGACCGAAAAAAAAATTAATAATACATCTTTCACTGACAGAGTGATGAAGTTGTTCAGTTATCAGGCCATAGGACGATAACAAAATTGTTTTTAAACTTTTGTAATAGAGACTTTTACCTTTTACATTTTGGCACTCTTAAAATTCCTTAGCATATGTGTTACAAAATATCCATCACATCTCCATCTGGATGCAATTATAAATACCTTTGCCAAACAGATTTTATCAAGTGATAACATATGGAAAGGCTTGGTTCATCCATCACTAATAAACAGATTGCTGATCATTGACTTGTGAAACCATCATAGTATAGTCCAAGCTAATGACACCAGGTTGTCTTATAACCCCTCTCCTTCAGCCAGGGTCTTCTATCCATCCCTGCTGTTGAATCTTTGGTGAATGCCGGCCACCCATAGAATAATGAACAGATGATAGAGTTGGATATCTCAGGTTAATGTCCAGCCATATATTCACAAGCTAGTTGTTTTTTGTCCTTGTTCAATGGTTCAACGCTGATTATAAGAAACAATTAGTTTTATTGCTGACAGGTCTATGAATAAAATGAAAAACTGCTCACTTAGCTGGAAAACCTCTTAACAGAAGGCACAGCAGCCGGTCAGATTGAAAGAATTTTGAGGAGTTTCATAAGGGTAACAATGTCAGGCTAAATGATCTCTGAAGTGACTCCTTCAAACACAATTAAAGCAGTAGGATGTAGTCGCTTATTTGCATTCATTGGTGTCCATCTTTCCTTGACTCAACAATGCTTCTAAACCTGCTCATGGACTCAATCCTTTCAATGCAATCCCAGTGAGAAGCAAATCATTCAATTGATGCTCCTCATAACAAAAGGTTTCTCAAAAAAAAAATGTTACGGCCTAGGAAGAGGCTTTGGCATTGTAACCATCTGGTGCACCACACTGGCAGTGAATGGAACAATGGGACCCTATATAACTTTGTCAGGCAAAAATAATAGGGTTAAGGCTGGGATTTGTATTTGCCACAACAGTATCACCCCATCATTTCATTGCACATCTGCACATCCTTTTGACTGACACAGCACTAAGAGTTAGTGACCAGACTTAATTAAGCCTACATAATGCTTTTTTCAATGGGTGCAACATTTCATGTAGTCTGTGGAAATGAAAGGACTGCAAATTAGACTTTTCATAAGAAGCTGAGATGGATGGCAATCTCATGCCAACAAGGTCCACTTCCAAAATTGGAAAAGCGTGAAAGAATTAGTCAGATCAACAGCTGGGTATATTCTGTGTAAGGTCTGCTTTTCGGCAGGCATGCTTCTGGAGGCCATTGTGGTCTATTGTGGCTTAAGCCTTCTTTTCACAAAGTATTACAATTGATTCAAGTTGATCTCTATAGCACAGTCAATAGAGGGTCATTAAAACCCCTTTAAGGAGCTGGAGAATAGGCCACATGGTACTTATAAAGTGTGCTAAAGAAAAAGAGAAAATGACTGAAAAATGGTATTGTGTTTTCTAATAGTAGAAGATAAATGTCATCTAAATTTAATAGAATAATAATGAAATACAAACACTCTGCCTTTTATTTTCCTCTTTCAGACATAAACTGAAGGTAGCTGATCTCGTCATGCTGCGAAAGTGAGGTTCACTTCATCTGCTGGATAATCTCAGCCCAGCCAAGGCACAGAAAAGTACAAAGTATCCTATACATAATATATATTATATCTAATGAAATATCGCCAGCTAAAGAGCCATGCAATTATTTCTTATATTTAATACTCCTTATAATAAAAAAAATCAATACATCTAGCAACAATAATGATGATTTTCTTTTTATTCATGAGCTGTCAATCTAATCTTCATATTTCTTCTTCAAGTTTATTAGATTGTTAAGAGAAAAAACTGTAGAACTGTGCTAATAAACACAATTCTTATTGGAAGAATAAATTGCAGTCCCTGAAAAAGTGTTGGACAACAGGAATAGAGATGGTCGAATTATTTTTTTCAAATATGTGACCATTTTGACGATTTCGAGTAATTTCATAGCCCCTGAACATGGTATCATCACCAAACATGCTGGAGATGTAGAGAAGGTTCCAGGGTATACTACAAAAAAGTATGGTTAAAACACAAACAGTTTTTGCATAAATAAAGTTCAAA
Organism: Ptychadena robeensis; assembly: GCA_036250615.1. Lineage (NCBI taxonomy): Eukaryota > Metazoa > Chordata > Amphibia > Anura > Ptychadenidae > Ptychadena > Ptychadena robeensis. The sequence continues at coordinate 145,173,651 of CM070035.1, read as the reverse complement.
GTCAACATTTCGAAAGTCGAAATTTCGACTTTGACTTTGAACTTAATTTATGAAAAAACTACTATAGCAAAACTTTTTTTTAAATATTCCTTCAGCTCCTCTCTGCATCTCCAGCAAGTTTGGTGATGATACCATTTTCAGAGGCTTTGCAATCAGCTCACAAAGTCAGCTAGTCGAAAAATTTGATCTTGTCTAAACAGGAACACTTGAATGCAATACAAAAAGACAATATACCATATACTGTATATATAACTATTGACTAGCTTGTAATAAGAGATGCAACATTAGATTGCAGATGAGCAAGGCACTCAAGGGATCACTTTTATTTCCAAATGTCGATCTACACTTTACCCTCCCTAGCGCACTGCTGAGGTCCAGATTTCTGTACCAAAAGTGCACCATAGACTTCAATGGTAAATTTTTCTTTATGTTGGAGGCCTGTAACTTCCCAAAATATGTCCGTACAAGGGTCTAATAGACATCCTGAATATAATAATGTTTGAAACAATTATGTAAAATAAAAAAAATTATTGTTTCAGATGTATAACTGAAACTACTGGAGCCAAACAATCATCTTTAAATCAGTAATAATCAGTAACTTTATTTAAGTAATTAGCATTCTTCAGAAAAATGCCCAATTTCTGTTTAAATTTACTGTAACAGTTAAAAAAAAAAAATATAGATTTATAAAAACCTATTTATGCGGACCAAGTGACAACATGTTCTCCGGAATTGAAGGAAATTCTGCAATAAGGATACAGACAACAAAGATATTGAGGGCTTCAATATCCTTTTAGGCTATGGCTTCACTATGTGCTTGGATGCAATGAACCCCTTTAAATCCATGGGCTGATGGTTACCGCCAGGGCATGTTAGTTATACGTCAGTCTAACGCGTCCAATAACTGTCAATGTACACATCATACGGCAAGTTTATGTTAACACAAGGTCTCATTTCTACTTAAAGGTAGCCATACATGGGTCGATTTGTCACCAATCGATTTCCCATCCGATCATTCCAAGGGATCGTGGAATCAGCGATTGATCGGATTGGGAATCTATGGCACACCACCTTGGGAACCAGATTTGTGGTCGATTTGGATATGAGCCAATCTTCAAAATGGCCGATTCCACAAGATACATCGATCGGAAAAGCTGCTGCTTAGGGAGCTATGGGTCCACCAACGTACTTCGATTACCAAACAATCGACCCAAAAAAACTTGGTTCAATGGTCGATTTTGATTTTAAGTTGATTCCGATTTTGCTTGGTCGATCGTTCAGGGTGGGCAGAACCCGATTGATTACCGATCGATCACCAATGGATCTTGTGAATGCGCGCGGTGATCAATCGGTCAAAAATCTAGTGAAAATCGGCCTGTGTATGGGAGCCTTAAGTAAGAGTGAGGGTCGGTGGCTTTTACAGGCTGTGGAGACAGTTGTGTCCGGCTTGTGCACTGCACCAAAATACCGGTGTTCAACCTAAAAAAGCTTTTTTTATTTCTGTTGGCTTATAGATTTCACTTAACAGGCAGAATCTTCTAAAGGCCCCCATACACTGGTCCGTTTCCCATCGGATTCCGGGACGATCGATTCCGCATCGCTTCCGGGCGCGTGCATGCGAAACGATCGTCCCGGAATCGCGTTTAAGCCCACCTTGTCCGTCCCTCACGTCCGAGCGTTCTGGGGCCCAGAATCGGATCCGACAGAGAACCAACATG
>CM070035.1:145146813-145164647 GCA_036250615.1 Ptychadena robeensis | reverse complement strand
CTGTACACGCTAGACCCCCTGCACCCTGTGGAACCTGCACCAAAACTGGTGACCCCTCGGAGAGGTAACAGTAAGTATATATTCTTAATGCATTCACATTGCCATTGCCTTCAAATGAATGGTAACATGCTATATTATTTTCGCATTGGGAATATATATTCACAATGCATGGCCGGAAAGCTTCCCGTTGCATAAAATCGCGAATATTCGAGATTGTGAATATCCACAGCCATATTCGCGAAATTTGCGAATAGCAGATATTCTGCAAATATATTTGCAATTCGAATATTCAAGCTCAACACTACTCATCACCCTTCTATTACATTTATTCTATGCTTTTATGTGTTTTTATGTTTTTTTTAGTCTTGGTGGCTACATCCATAGGAAGTGCCCGGTTCACATATTAATTCGGCTTTATAAACAAGAACAAATTCAGTATACAAAAATACATCAATACACAGATGGAAGCAAGTTAAATTGTATGTACATGATTTTATACTTTTACTTTAGAGTTTAACAACCCTTTAGGTAATGATTAGCTGATAAGGCTGTATGTGTGTGATATCAACCTTGGCAATGACACCTGGAAACAGTCAATTAATGATAGAAACTGGAAGTAGAAGTGTACTGGTGATTGCCTTATTTTCCCTTGCTCCAGATTTTACTAAAGTTAAAAGGTTGAGTCAAAAAACTATACAGAGTATGCACAGCTTTTTAAAAAAAAAAAAAAAATATATATATATATATATATATATTTACACACACACACACACACACACACACACACACACACACACACACACACACACACACACACACACACACACATCAAAAGCAGAGAAAAGGTGGGAGGGCTCCTTGAGTTGAAAGGCTAGTTGAGTGGTGTGGTCCATTTCCATTGTCTAGATTTCCGGGGAGTGGGAAGAGCTCAAATGGGGCCTTCACATATGTATCTGGTCAGCATCCCATCCTGCAGAATGTTCAAGCAATATGATCCTTGTTTATTTGATTCTTATGTGGGATATTAGTTGTTGGGTTCAATTCTCAAAGGAATGTTATTTTGTTAAAGCAGGATATTAAAGTTTTTTTCATATAGTGTCTATTCTATAAATGTGTCTACACAAGATTCACACAAACTTCACCCATCCTTTTAGAAATGTTTGACTCCTGTGTAAAATGTATGTAAATCTTGTTTTAAAACCTTTGTTGAACAGACACATTAATGTAAACTCCAAATCCTATAATTTTTTATTTGGATATAAAGAAACATAAGAAGAAAAAGGTGTCATTGCCTTTGGTGGGCCTTAGTGTTTCTTTGCCATGGTTACCATTTATTGTGGTGTAGATGGGGAATAAATATTTTTTTTTGTCACAATAATAGGATAGGGTATTTTACCTGTTTTTGTGTTAAATATCCCCTTCCTTAAGAAGTTTTGATAATGACCCTACAACAGGTCTGTTGGGCGAAAGGCCAAAAACCGACCGGCGAATGCTTCATGTCGCGTCTGCTGGTGGGTTGTGCTTCTTTACCAGGCTATTAACAACCGCCTGTGTAAAGGAGCCCTTAAAAATGTTTGCCCTGTCCAGGGACAGACAGAGGGAAAAACTATAGCACAGAAACAGTCATAAAAATGTTGGGGTATATATCCAATCTAAATATTTGAGCCAGGATATTATGTTAACCAAATTTTTTTAAGACATGTATTTGGTAAACTTGACAGAAAAGTAAAAGTAGAAAAACAATGTTATATACTCTATGTTTCTAAAGGTGCCCATACACCTTAAGATCTCTCTGTCAGATATCCTTTATATCTATCAACAACTATGTAGTATAGTGTCTTCTGCGATTGAACACAGGTAGACTTGGTGGTTTAAATGTCCCTCATATTACATGGTTTTGGTAAAACAAAAGGAAAACTTAAGGATATCTGACAGAGAAATCTAAAGGTGTATGGGCACCGTAAAGCAATTACTGTGCCTAAGCTACAGTATATCTGATCCTCTATTAAGCAGTGTTTACTACCAAATTAAATCTATCTGGAAGATCTCATGCAGGTACTAAGCATGGAGAAAAGGCAATGAACTGCCAGAACAAGGTGATACCGCTGTGTGCAATACCACACCAGAGAGGCTGAAGGAATTTATGCAGGTGTATAAAGTTTCCCTCAACTCACTAGCAAAATATAATTAACCGCAAGCTCAGTTCCATTGAAACTTTTCAAGCGCATCCCATTGTCATGAAAGTAGATCATAGACTGCAAGCACATCCAAACTTCCACCTGGACACATTGATTGTTAAATTTAACCTATTCACTCCAGACAGTGAGAAAGTCATAAATGCTTTCCAACGGCTTATGCATGTGTTACATGATATTTTCTTTAGGCCATAGCTTGGAGAACAATTTATCAATGTGTATTTGTCATGCTTGTTCACTCTAGTGTTCAAATGTGGATATGGCGAACATCGGCCACGTCCGTTCGCGAAAAAAAAAAGTCTGAAAGAAATTCAAATTCCCCACCTGATCACTGGGATTGGGAATCGGAAAAATAGGAAAACACTTCCGTTATCTGGAACGTACAGTTCCTTTTTCCAATTACCGGACGTGACGTCACTGACGTCACTTCCGGTTTAAAGCTGATTTGTCACTAGAAGACCGGGTTCTCTACCCGGTCTCTAGTGAAAATATTCTTCCTCTGGGTGGATCTTTCTGCTCCTGATCTGGCAGGTGGAAGTATAATAATCTTCTTCTCACCGGCAAATGTGGTGGGTCGAACACCCATACTATTCGCCGTTAGAAGAACATTCTATATCCACCTTGCAGACATTGCGCCCATCAAAAATGGTCACCCTTGTAGCATTAGAGGATAGTAAGTCAAGTAAAGAGTAAAGATGATTGACTTTTCCCTCTGAATTTAAATAGGTCAGAACTAAAAATTTCAGATTTTTCATTGAAAGTCAAAATTCTCCCAGGAAAATTCTACTTTTTTAAAAAAAAATATTCCTAACAATTTTTAATCATTAAAAAAAGAATAAATATAAAAATTTATATAAACTGGTACATGTCCCCCTCCCTTTGGAATGAGTATAGAGGTCTCTTGGACCTCTTACTCATTTCTAAAAAAACAAGTGTGAGGAAAAAAACACAACCTTTTGATAAATACCACCAAAAACATAAATATATTTAATAATTAAAAACATTTAATATAAAACTTGTTTTGGGTATTTTTTAAAAAGTGTTTATTTTTAATAGTTATTGTGTTCTTTTCTAATATTTGTTAAGTCTTCAGGAATTTAGAATTGGGTAAGAGGACTGGGAGAAATCTATACTCATTCCTTTATATTTTTGTTAAGTTGAAATTTCCCAATCGATTTAGTCTCCCTGACGGTAGGACCATGTACAGTTCTCTGCCTGTGTTCTCTGCCCTCCCTCATCCCCTCTTCACATTGTTGCCATCATCTATGATGCCGGCGATGTGGGCTGAGAAACCAATGCCCCTCCATTACCATGGAGGTCTACAGCGAAGGCCCCCCCCCCTTCTCCTGATCAGTGATGCAGAAGAGGCGGTGCCGGAAACCAAGCATAGGTGACTTTACCTGATCCCAGCTCCAGGCAAGCTTGTTTTGTTAACCGGCCAACCTGCTAGGAAGGGTAAACTTGAAAAATGAAAGTGATTCCGCAGGATTTTGCTGGATTTGACCATCTTTATTTACAAGGATTCTGACCACTTGCTGAAAGTGCAAATTATTCAGGGATCTGCCCCTACCTTATCCCTCTACTGGCTTTGGTTGTTAGCCGATGTTAGGATTAACGATAACATCACCTACTTGTTTTATCTTTACATCTATAAAGTAACAAAAAGTGCCGGTTATAGTATATATTTTAGTGCAATCATTGCTATAGATGTAGAGTGGCTCCAATAGTGTTGTGGATGTCAATGACAGCATAGTCAAATATTAAGAGAGTAGAAAATAGTCACATACGGTTAGAGTAGGAGACAATGTTTTCTGGTTAGTTATATAGTATACAAAGAAGATAGAATTTTTGTATTTGAATATGAGCACTGGATATCTATAAATATGGGAACTGATGTAAAAAATTTCCTTCCTGTAATAAAACTTAATTGAGCATCACATGCGTAGCACATAATAAGAAAACAGGAAAAGTTACGTTTAATGAGAGGAAGTCATCATAGTCATGTCTGTATTTAGTTGTCTTGTTATTGTTTTACTCATGTTCCCCTTCACATATCGCTATACTACTTGATAGAACCCAAAGCCCAATCACATGAAATGTATATTGACCTATTTAGTAAAGCAGTTAAGAATATTCACTTAAAAAATCAATCAAAGGAAATGGTCTGCATATGAATAAAAATTTAGTTGAAGGTGACAATTCTAAACTTCTTTTGTATTGGTTTGAATAGATATACATCAAAGAGATGTAAATGATGTTATTGATATCTCCGGGCTGATGGTGCCTGAATAGTTTCATGGTCAACATAAGGGCCAATTGCTCCTCAGGTAACTAAAACCAATGATTATTATACTGTTCTATTTATTTCAAAAACAAAGAGGATGGTCAATAAATACTTGCCTGGAGTGCCAAATACTAGTTATGTTGTACATTGTTTTTGGTTTCCTTTAATATTACCATCTTACCTCTATCTTTACAACTAAATCCCCAACAATGTGTATCTGTTTTTCCGATATTAGTTTGTATTATATAGTATCTTTTGTTGTTCTTACTATAGTATCTGTATAAAAAACACTTGTCCATGGAAGCAATCTATTAGTCAGACTCTACCATGGCCAAGGCCAAAGAGCTGTCTAAGGATGTCAGGGACAAGATTGTAGACCCACACAAGGCTGGACTGGGCCTTTAAGTTGCTAAGATAATTTGAAAATGGAAACACAAAATAACTATCAATCTCCTTCGGACTGGGGCTCCATGCAAGATCTTATCTCATAGAGCTGAAAATGATCATGAGAAAACCTGAAATACACGGGGGGGGGGGGGGTAACTTGTCAATTATGTCTTCTTCCTGACCATCTCAATAATCCATCCTGACCATCTTTCTGTCAATGGTATTATATGCATGTCTTTTTGATTGAACCCACTTTATGAAGGCCTTGTCATATGCCAGTTTGGCGATACCTTTACATTTTGCCAACTCATTACAATATTACACTAAGCTCTCCTTCCTTCATTAAAACGGGTTATAAAATAATTTATAAAATAAGTGGTTTTGGAGAAATGCTTGAAGTAATGCAGATATAAAGTGGATAAAGTGGCAGCAACATTCCCTTTTTCAAATAAATGCAACTCTTCTTACTTTATTATGCTACATATTGAGAGTAAATATTCAAATTGCTAATTTTTATTGCGAAAGTCTGCCTTTAAGAATTCGCAAAGATCTCGAATATATTGTGCTCATTTCGCAGTGCATAATAATGACATCAGATCTCGAATTTGTGAATTTACTTTGGAGAGTAATTTGCAAAATGTCACAAATTTGAATATTGCTTATGCTACTCATCACATTATGATCTCTATGGGGCCCTGTTTAATTATCTGTAAACATAGAGGACAATAAAAGAATGTCACAACGAGTCAATAAAAAAGTCCCTGCTATGAGGAATTCTACAATAACTCAAAATGAATAACTAATGAGAATTCAATTCTCTGGTAATTTTTCATTTGTTTATCTCAAGCATCGAAAGAATCAAAAGAAATTAAAAGGGGAAATTTGCAATGTGACATGATGGTTTCATTCTGACTGAACAACATTATGTACATTATAAAATTATTTTCCCACTTACTATCTGACTATACAAGTCACTGTTTTTCTTAATGTTTCTTTAAATGTGAAAAACAATAAAAGTGGTTGAACAAGAATAAATAAACATTTTCTGAAAACCTGATTGGATGTCTGATGCAAGTTAAGATTTACATTTCTTTTTAAGAAGAAAACCCCACAGTTCTGTAAAATGATGTCAGAGATCTGACCTTTATGAAGAAGAACCTTTTGCTCCTACAGTTATAATGACACCAAAGACAACAGTTCTTCCTGAACAATCAACATGTAAATGGTCTAGGAAGTTCTGTCTGTTCCGTCTGTCTAGGAGGGTTTGGCTGACTCTATAGAGACAGCGATACAATTATGCAGCTAGTGACCTCTAGTGACGTAATCATGCAGCAATACTACTACATACTCACATAGAACTATATATATATGTATGTATATATATATACATATAGATATACTTACATGTATATGACAGCTTTGTATTAATATTTTTTCCTTACTTAAATGTAAAAAAAAATTATTTACTTAGAACACACAGACAAATGGCAGTAATATTATTTATGAAACTTAAAAAAATTGCCCTGAATTCTACATATAAGTGCACTTTCAAAGAGAAAAACTATAAACTATAGATGGGGTGGGAGATGAGGCTTATAATTAAGATGTTGCTGAGTATTTAATTTGCAGCTGCTGACACAATGTTGGTCTTTTTTTGCCAGCTTTAGTAGAGTAGAGCCCAGTGGTGGTTTTAGGCATGGGCATTGCCCAGGACAGCATCGTGGTGCATCGAAAAAAAATTGCCTCCCTTAACAACATCCAACAGGGATGTTAGAATGCCACAACGAGTCAATAAAAAAGTCCCTGCTATGAGAAATTCTACAATAACTCAAAATGAATAACTAATGAGAATTCAATTCTTTTTCATTTGTTTATCTCAAGCATCGAAAGAATCAAAAGAAATTAAAAGGGGAAATTTGCAATGTGACATGATGGTTTCATTCTGACTGAACAACATTATGTACATTATAAAATTATTTTCCCACTTACTATCTGACTATACAAGTCACTGTTTTTCTTAATGTTTCTTTAAATGTGAAAAACAATAAAAGTGGTTGAACAAGAATAAATAAACATTTTCTGAAAACCTGATTGGATGTCTGATGCAAGTTAAGATTTACATTTCTTTTTAAGAAGAAAACCCAACAGTTCAGCTTTAGTAGAGTAGAGCCCAGTGGTGGTTTTAGGCATGGGCATTGCCCAGGACAGCATTGTGGTGCATCGAAAAAAAATTGCCTCCCTTAACAACATCCAACAGGGAGGAGGAGCTCAGATTGGGGGGGGGTGACTAAAGAGGGGTGGGAATGTGGCCTTGCCTACCACCAAAAGGGGGTGATCACTCAGGGAACAAGACTAGGACTGAACCTGGTTTCCACTAGTGATGAGCGGCATAGGCAATATATGAATTTGCGATTTTTTGTGAATAATTCTACAAATATTCGATTCTATATTCGTAAATATTTGCAATTGCGAAAATGTATGCGCATTGCGAAAATATATGCGCAATTTGTATCGCCTCGCAATTACCTTCAAAATGAATGGTCCCATCCCATTTTCGCAATCCATGGCCATAAGCATCCCAACACAGAGAATCGCAAAATATTCGAAATTGCGAATATCTGCCACCATATTTGCGAAATTTGCGAATTCTTGAATAGCGGTATTCGCTAAATATATTCGCAATTAGAATATTCAAGCTCAACACTGGTTTCCACTCAGTGTGTGCCAATAGAAGACTATGTTGTTTTGCAAGGAAATGAAGGTGCAGCACCAGAAAGTCTACACAACTGATAGAATAAAGCCAACAGGTATCGGCAAGTATAGAGAGGGGAGTGTTGTTGAAGGGAAGGCAATTGAATGGGGGCTACTGCACTTATTTTTCCCTCATACGCTAACCAGTGTCATAAGGTTATATTTTAACTTTCATTAAAGTATTTATCAAGAAAGATGTTTTTTCAATTAATTTTGGATAGAAAGATGAAAAGTTAGAACCCCTGCATTTTAATTTTATCTGGCAAATATTTACTCATTTCCTGTCCTGCTGGCCTTTTACCAAAGAGGAAATTGAGAAAAGTTTCCAAAAGCAACACATAAAAAACAAAAAAAGGTTGTCTCCTTTTAAATTTTTTTATTATTTGCTGTCTGGTAAAACTGTCATCACAAACAGAAAACAAAGTAAAAATAATAAATATGTAACAGAACAGTAGTGAAACAAATTATGGTATGTGGATTTTAAATATCAATATACATTGAGTAAACAAATATTTAAAGAAATCAAAATGATTATTGATGAGCAGCTGGTGGTTAATGAAAGCTGAAGATGTGATTTTTCCGTAAATATGAAAAATTGACAATTCTTGATCTCGTCATTATTACCTTTATTGCGAAAATCAGCACTTGTACACATGCATATTGCGAATGCTACACAGCGACATCTAGTGGCAGAATGTGAAATTGCAGCAGGAATGTAATCGCCAGTGTTGAGCTTAAATATTCGAATTGATTATATAATCGCAATGCGAAAGCTCAGTCCAAATTTCCAACATCCCAACAAATGAATACGTTTAAATCAAGAAACTAGCACCCTTATAGCCTCTTTACTAGCAAGTCTACTATTTATATGGGACTTTTACCGGCAAAAGTCATGACTCATAAGACATTGAATATGTACAGAATACACATTTATTTACAAAGTTTTGCATTATATAAATATATTGTTGCAGCCATGCTGCCAACTAATAATTACAATCATAAGTTGTGTGCTTTGCAGATATCTTAACGCATTTCGCGTTTCATGATCAATTCATAAGGAGAGTAAGCAAAGTCTGCTGTATTAAAGCTACAGGAAACAGACAAAAGAAAAAAACACAAATCAAATCTATAGCATGGTAAACCATAATAACTATGTATAATAAATTATAATATGAAGATCTATACATAAACATGAGTATCCATTTCTTAAGTACCTACTGTAACCTAGTGATGACCGAACATTGGCCTTGTCTATTCGCAAACAGGCGGATTGGATTTTTAGGAAAGTACAAAGTCCGCCTGTTCACGGGGAAATTCAAATTCCCAGCCTGTTTGCGAGGAATTTGAACTGGGTGAAACCAGAAATGGCGTCAGTGACATCACTTCCCGCCCATGGAACGCACAGTGCAGTGTTTCATAAGCCGGAAGTGACATCACTGACGTCACTTCAGGTTCTTTGCCCGATTTTTTTACTGGAAACAGATTTTTTGCTCTGCCCGGATCTTTCCATGCCTGATCAGGCTGGTGGAAGAACAGTAATTTTCTTCCCACCGGCGAAGGGGGCGGAACCAGTACTATTTGCCGCCCAGAAGAACAGCGAATATGTGATGCTCGTCCATCCCTACTGTTACCGCACACACTTTCCGTAGCCCAAATTGGGAAGGTAACCAATAGCGGAGAACGGGGAGCAAGCCCAGAGGTCCCCATGTAGACCTTTGATTAGGCTGAATAGCCAATGTGTCCTGAGGTTTAAAGTAAATTGACCATAAAAATTGTATCACACTTTATGCAAGAAATGCAGGAATTTGGGCTACAGTCATTGGTGTGTTGACTGAATTGGCCTTTTTTCTTAGCCTTTTTTTTTTTATCATTTGTATTGTTGGTATGGACATCCCTGCTATAGATGTACAGACCAGAAAAAAGCCTCTTGCAAACCTGGCCTTGTTATGTTCAACTGTTCAACTTCTACATTATAATTCAATTATATTTTTTTAAACATGTAGTCATTAAAAATCTAGACATATCCTGGCCCCTGTACCTCCAGGCCACACAGCATGAGTAGGGCCTAGCAGTTACTCAACTGCCACTAAAAAAGTAAGCTTCAGTGTTTGTGAATCACCCAGACAGACATACGGACACATCCTGTCACAGCTACGAGCAGTCTAGAGGGAGAATATTCAGCACTGACAATCATGTTGACTATTATGGTTTGAGCTCCATTTATCATATGCGGTCTGGTGGTGTGAAATTTACCACAAGTACAGCTGTATTATTATATGTATACAGGAGAGGGCTTTCATCTTTCCTTTAACTGTTATGCGTAGCCATGAGAATCATTTTTGTCTTCTGTCTGAAGGTATGTAGAGACATTCCCAGCATGTTATTACATCTTGTAGGTTTATGTTTATTTCTTTCTTACTGACAGCAGTGAGAAGGAAAGTTATGAAGTAATGTTGTCATCTCATGTCTGACATATCTACCAAATGAAACTACTGTCTGGAGTTTCCCAGATGTTAGGTTTATCATGTATGGTATTCGCTGCCTATGTTAGATGAAAGGAGAAATTCAGAACACAAAAATTCCATATCATGAAAAGGACAAAAGATAATATTCTCATATTTGAGCCTCATATAAATTAATGATGAGAGATTATGAATGATAAGAAATGATAAGATATAATGTGTCCAAAGAAAATGTTTGTATTTTTTTTAGTTTAGGATGGAGTGGGAAATAAAGATGGTTTAAATAAATGTTAAAAATATATACTAACTGACCTTGTGAGTAGTGATAGCCGAACATCGGCCTTGTCCATTCAAAAAAACAGGCAGATCAGACTTTTAGAAAAGTCCGACGTCCACATGGAAATTCAATTTCCTGCATGTTCGCAGGGAAAGAGAATCGGGTAAAACGGAAGTGCCGTGGTCCATGCCATGGTCCATATGCCATAGTCCATATTCCGGAAGTGATGTTTTTTCCAGTACATGGAACGCACAGCCCCATGTTTCTTTTGCCTGATTTTTTCATGGAGTCTCTAGTGAAAAAGTTTTCCTCTGGCCATATCGTTCTGGTGGAAGAATAATTAACTTCTTCTCGCCAGTGAAGGGGCGGATCAAACACCCTTACTGTTCGCTGGTGAGAACATGTGTTGTCCGCCACAAACTGTCTACCTTACAGACATTTCGTCCATCTCTATTTGTGAGTAATTGAAAAGCCCCTGAACATGGTATCATCCCCAAAATTGGCAAAAAGTATTGCTCTAGCATATGTCGTTTTTGCATAAATTAAGTTTAAAGGACCATTTCAAATGTTTTGAGTTGAAGACTACATTTGCTAGGCAGGGGTGTCAAACTCAAACACAGAGTGGCCCAAAAATGAGGACTTGGACAAAACCACCTGCCAACCTTATTGAAAAAATATCTACAAAAAAATTATTTTAATTTCATCAGTTATAACGATAAATCTGTTCTCATGGAAACAAAAAAAGTTTTCATTGAACATGGCAAAGTGTAATACTACAATACACTTTAAACAACCAATTAAATACTCACCTGTGCCATTCATTTGTTTAATATTTGGGTTTTAAACCATTCAGGGCCGATAAAATCACAATGCGGACCAGACTTGACCCTGGACAGAGTTTTACATGTGCTAAGCCAATACTTTCATCTATAGTGGGAAGGGAAAAACTTCTACTTAAGCTAGTCACTCACGGGTAGATTCCCGTGCAATCGACCCCCGATCAATCACAGCATGGTGACATCACCACGATGTGATTGATCGGAGATAAATTGAACAGAAATCAATGTGCACCACATGGGAACATCGATTGCCGTTCAATGGGGACCCTGGGGACCCATTCTCCCCAGCTCACAGTACGTGTGAATCACAACACGGACTGCCAGCTGGGAAGAAAGGCAGCCAGCTTCTCACAGCTTCAGAGAGAGGAGTGCTGACTCCACCCCTTCACACTGACAGTGTTTTCAGGCTTCAGCAGCTGCTCCAATACTTTGCATGGAGACTCATGTCTCTATTCAAAGTAATGGAGTTTGAACGGGGTTTTCCAACATGTTGGATGTTTTCTTTATTATTCTATGTTTCTGTAAATTATTTATACATCTTCTCTCGCCATTCTCCTTTCTTTTTCTGAGATCATCACATCTTGGTCGCCACACAGGTCGACCATTTTACTGTTGAAATTATATGAAAACTATTTGCAAATGCAGGTCTCACAATTAACATTACATTTACTACCATTCATTGATTAGATCACAACTGTTTAATGGCATCCTATGACCATGGGTGGATTTGAAGTCATGTGTCAAAAGTACTGAGTGCTGTAAGTTGACTCCAGTTTGCAGTCTCCACTAGTGATGATCACGAATATTCGGATTCTGAATATTAATCGCGAATATCGGCAATGCGGAAATTCGCGAAGATGGTGAATATATTGCCGAATATTCGCAATTCCATTACACATGCCTCTCAATGCAAGTGGACGAATGGGAAGGCTGCAACAAGAGCCTAGCAACACTCCCTGCGACCATCAACAGTTTTAAAATCCAATATTGGGATGATGCGAATATTCGGAATATTGCGAAAAACGGCACATTGGGAAAATTCGCGAAAATCACTTAGATGGCGTCCAAAATTCGAATTTTTTTTCCAACACGCCCCTCAATGCAAGTTAAACATATATTCGCGAATATATAAAATTCGCGACATTCGCATAAAACTGCCGATATTCGCAAAAGGAAGACTATTGCCGAATGCGAATATTTTCCGAATGTTTTCCCAAAAATTCGCGGCATGCCGCGAATACGAATGTTGCCTATGCCGCTCATCACTAGTCTCCACTGTGCATTAGTGATGGCCGAACATCAGCAGCATCTATTCACGAACAGGTGTCATGGATGTCATTTCCGGTATTTTTCCGATTCAAATTCCCCAGAACGCATATCTGGAACATACAGTTCCGAATTCCTAATACTTTTTTTACCTAATCCATTTTTAAACCTGATTTTTCACTAGAGACCAGGGTCTTTACCCAGTCTGTAGTAAAAACATTCTTCTTCCGAATGGATCTTTCCGCGCCTGATCCAGCCGGTGGAAGAATAATAAACTTCTTCTCGCCGGCAAAGAAGGCGGGTCGAACACCTGTATTGTTCGCCGGCAAGAAGAAAAGCGAACATGCAATTTCGCCACAAACTGTCTGCCGTGCGGACATTTTGCCCATCTTTACTGTGCATTAGTAAATGCTAGCATCAATACTTGAGTTGATGCTGCATTATTGATGTATGGAGGTGGCCGATGTGTTAGCGTGGTGGACAGTCTGCAGCGAACACTGCATGTTCTATTTTCTTCTGGCCTGCGAACAATACAGGTTTTCAACCCACCCTCTATGAAGCAGAAGAGAAGAAGTATGGGTATTCTTTTGCCAGCCTCGGATCTTCTGCCTTTCCAGAGGCATTTTTTGTTATTAAAGAGATAAGAAGGGTGCTGGGAAATGCAGACTTAGTTGAGACATGAAGAGAAGGTCATGTGCTTCTGCTGTGAGGTTTTGAGAATGATTTTCTCCACACTACCTTCAGTTACAGAGACCAATGGGGGCTTTCTAGGGCTTGTTTAGAAATTATGAAATCACTTTAAAGATATAAACTTTATTAAATAACCAATTTATTCACAAATAAACCCTTTTTCTATATCTCAATGCCTGTATCTTTAGGTTTCTTTTCCTTATTTTTCTTCTCTTACAGAAAGTTATGTTCTAAATCGAAAGTGTCATTTGACATTGAAACAGGAAGATGTGGGAATATAGGTTTATTTATGAATATACTGATAACAGTAAAAGATGTTAAATTGAAAAAAAAATTATAATGTAAATAATTTATATTATGCAGCTTTTTGTAAAAAAAAAACATAAAGGTATACTCAGCTTTCTGGAATTCTGCTTTAAGCATAAAAACAAAATTTGTTTAAAAGAAATTAAATCCACCTACATACTCAAAGCTTCTTGCCTATCAGGTTACCTACAATAGGTCAAAATGTGAAACTGCCCTTGGCCATGAGAAAAATGAATCAGATGTACTTTACTGGATGTTTAACTTGCATTTTATGAACCTGTTTTCAGTTCAAAGTTCAACAGTTATATTTAATATATATTCACATATGAGGCTGCATATAGAAACAATCTAGAAGGCAAGCTATAGATAGAGGTGCCAAAGGACAACCACCTATTATTACGCTCATTCAACTTGTCAGCCCTGCACACACTAGAAACCTAATAATGTCCTTAAACGTTTCCATACACAGGCAGATTCTCCCTCGATAGATAAGGGACAGACTGCAGCGTGATGACCTCATCACGCTGCAGCTGACCCCTCAGAGGATCGGCCGGCCCCTTACAAAGTAATGGGATCTGCCAGGAATTTACCGACATGTCGGATCACAATGCGAGACGGCATGCGGGAGGATCCTGGTCGATCTCACCAGGTGGGCACACCCGATTTGCGGCCATTGGGCGATTGGCGAGAACACGCATGGTGGTCGATCGGCCAAAAAAAAGGGCAGAAATGCGGTTGTATGGCTACCTTAAGACTAAAGGCTTACCAAAGGTACGCACATATGCGTATTCACGGTTCCAGGGGAGGTTCAGGAACAAGCAGAGAAGACATGACCAAAGGACCAAAGGAGGGAAGTGTACCAAGGCTGAACTGCCACTTATATCACATGGGAGGGACCCGAACCTCAACCAGTATGCACAGGTAAGGCGAGGTACAAGACAAAGGACTGTATCATTCACAGTGTAGGGGAAGGGTCAAAGGACTGTGTTGTAGCTGTCACACTGACATTGCAGCAGTGGTTGTTTAAGAAGATTGGAGTCATCTTGCTGACTTGCAAATCTTTAGCCATGCTGTACAGAAAAATTAAATGCTCTGGTTCGAAAGTTTGGAAGTAAAATGGTGTCAACCGATGCAAACTGGGGCTAGTGAAGCTACTGAGTACTACTCATTAACAGTGGAAAATTTAAGTAACCAGAATATGGGTTCTATCTTGTCTGAGTGGACAGAACCTGATATCCTTTGGTAAATAAAACATCTTCATGTATGAATCCCCTTATCTATAAACTATTTGTGTAAAGATTAGTTTTAAGATACAGTTGAGTTCAGAATTATAGCAGGTTGGCATCACTTACCTGATCAAACACTGTTTTGGTGCAAATTATATTACTACATGGCACATTTTGAGAACTAATGAAAGCAAAATGTTTGGGCCTAGATGCCCCCAAACAATTCAATCCAGTCACACAGTCAGTTGTGAAGAGAAAGTATCATGGTGGCACAAGCATGGGGATGTATCTCATACTATTGGTTTGGACCTATTTGAAGCATTCCAGGCATTATGGATATTTTTTAAAGCATAAAAATATTTGTAGAGGTCATCTTGCCTTACACACACACATAGCTGTCTCATGTACCACCTGCTGGTGGCACTGTGCTAGCACTTCCGATGGCTAGGTTCCCTAGTCACCAGCAGGTAGCTCCCTGCAAGTGTGGGCTGGGTTGAGTACACCTGCCTTGTTAGCCCAAGGGCTATATAGGCGTGCTTCACCCACACTGAGCTGGCTAAGTATTGCTACTTTAACTACAACCTGAATCTGTTTCTGACCTGGATATCTGTGCATTTTTACTCCACTCTGACCCTGAACCCTGGACATCTGTACATCTGAAACTGAACTCGGGACTATTTTTGCACCTGTTGGTTCCTGTTATTGTAAGTGCACAATAAACCCTTTTTTGTTCACTATATTCCTGTCTGGATGTCAGTGTGTGCAGCCTGTCTGGTCACCCCCTTGTCTGAATCCTGACACAAGGGGAAATGACATTAAGATCAGTGTTTTAAGACAACTACCACAAGCTCCCTAGTAAAAAAACAACATCTTAGTTTTTGATTAACAAGAGTAACGTTATGGGTTGGCCAAACCAATACCTGAAACTTAATCCAATAGAAACCTGTGGGATGCAGGGCCGGGGGCCCCGGCGGCTGCTTTCTGGGCTGCCTGATCGACACGGCAACCTCTTATGAGCTTTCTGCTGTGGGCCTCACCCATAACCTCCTTTCGGTCAACAATTTTTTTGCCGAAAATTTTTATGTAGAGAATGATTAGTGCAAATTTTTTCGAACAGCCACATTACTTTATTTCCTGTAAAGTAATGACACCAAATAGGAGAGGTTCTATAGTTTTGGTTTTTTTTTGGTGGTAACATTTACACTTTTTAGGGACAACCTCCCCCTAAGGACAAACCTACCCAAATATTCAAACTCTCCTATGTAATGCAAGGTTAAAACTCCGGTAATTTAATTTCCAATTGAATTGTTATTCCTCAAGCTGGGAGGTGGAGGAAAGGCAAGGAGAAAGGCTGAAACAATAAAAGCAATAGTTCATTGTTTGATCTCTGCAAGATTCCTCGCTGGACACCATGTGTTTAATGACGAATAAATACAAAACCAGAGAGAATTGTAAGCCTTAATTTCCTGTAAAGTGTCTGTCATAATAAACACAACATTTTTATACACATATAGCCCTACATACAGCCAGTTTATTCCTTTTTGGTTAAGCGTATTCCCACATTTACATAAACTAACAATTAGCTGGTTAGTGAAAAACATTTAAATTTACACTTTAGTTACCATGTTGCAAGGTGCAGAAAATGCAAAATGATCATGTAAATTGCATCCAAGCTAAAGCAGAGCCATTCTGAGCCATGGCTGCTGTGCTTAACTGGCATGTAAACTGCATACTAATAGGAATTTTTGCCATTTCATTATATGCCAACCTGGAAAAAAAAAACGAAACCTCTCATTCGAGTGAATGGAAAAGTGTCCACTTGCTCACACAGTTTTGTTTTCAACACATGGTCTTGTGTCATTGTGGCAATGCTAGGGGTCACCATCAATGATGGCGCTAACAAGCCTTGACTTAATAGCAACAAGCATCGTTCTTCCTCATCTTTCCTATTTAAATGAATAGGGCATGTTACTGTCAATGTGCTCAAGTTGTACGCAAACTCTTCACAAACGGTATAACCCACTGGCTAGGTGGGACGGACATGTCAAACCAGTGTCTTCATGCCACACAGTGGAAACATACCCTAATGATCTTGTGAATGTGAACAGTGTGGAGGATATAACTTCTAGGAAGAGAACAAGATGCTCTAAGATTTTTTTTCAAAATATTTGTTCCAGCAGAAATTTCCAAAAAAGAATCAGACATATAAGGATCAGTCACATTCACAAAGGGAGCCTTATGGTCACACCTGAGTATCATTACTTAATGTTCTGCATAGAAGTAAGGCCATGTCTACCTTTTTGGCATCATGGGTAAGATAGTAACCCATGTCCATGATGACCAATGGGGGACGCAGGTGTGGTTTACCTGTGTTTAGGAAGTGTAAGGGGGGGGGGGCTAAATACCTTTACTCCTATAGGCATGACAAGGATAAAACCAGCCCAATAAACAATGCATCTTGCCCTTGACATTTTGCATCATGAAAATTGCAATTTACAATGGCTTTTGTTGTTTTTTATGCAATATGAAGACAGGGACATGATCATTGTAAACAATGGGCTCAGTCTTTTATCGAAATCAACACATTCATGGTAGTGTGCACAAGGCCTTGCACATTGCTACAGATTAAATTAACATTAAGGGCTCATTTACACAGGCGGTTTTTAACTGCCTTGCAATTAGCGCAATGTCCAATAGACCATTTAGCCTAGCATTTTTTTAACTATAAACATTGAATACAACTGAACGATACCATGGTGCAAATCTCTTCCTTTCACACATACTTGGCATTATTATTGTAAAGCATTAGCTAGGCATGCAGGGAATTGTAGTCGTCCCAGCTGTCCAGCCACATTTCACCTAACCCCAAAAGTCCTGACAATTCCACTTGCTGTGGAACATGGCCAGGGCCGTTTTTACTGATAAGCAGTTGAAGCAACTGCTTAGGGCGCCACATTGAAGGGGGCGCCATTACAGCTTTAAATTTTTTTTCTTAGTGCACCAAAATGGCTAGAAACGGCCCTGGTAGCATACATGTGGTTGTTAATGACGCTCAAAAACTCCTTACCAACAGGATGCCGCCCACCTCCCGTCCAGCCAATTACGGGCCAACTTTCACTGCACACACACCCTCCCACATGTGGTAAACAGA
>CM070035.1:145132488-145142800 GCA_036250615.1 Ptychadena robeensis | reverse complement strand
AATGGACAAGAAAGAATCCCTCTAACCTGAAAGATTGTGTCCCATGCTAAGAATATGGAATAATCCTGTTAGTTCTGAGTGCTCCTTTAACAATGACTGCAGTTAACCTCATAATTTACACTTGAATAAAATATTCTATCTCCATCAAATTCCATCAGGTAAATCCTGTGATGACCTGTGAATGAAAGACTTTATTATTACCAGTATTATTCTGAATCCAGTTTCTATGTCATGGCACCTTGCCATTTATATTGGCCACATTTCCCCAAGGTCCTAAAGAGCAATAATTTATTCTCTTCAACCCTGAGACACAAGATCTTAGCCTGAGTTGCTATTATTAACCTCTATTAGCATTATAATGATAAATACCTGTTAAATTTCTTTCTTTGATCTAGCCTGCATGTCACTCAGCAGTCTTTTAAACTTGAGATCTCCACTCTTTGACTTGACATTTACTATTGTCTACCCATTGAATACCTCGCCTTCCATTTTCTAAAGCTGGCCAGTTACTAAGAGGCCAGATAGTAGTATCAAGTACCAGGGTTTTAGACTTTCAGACAGCTGTCTATTTTCTGATGGAAAAAAAAGATTCTATTATTGCGTTCACCACAAAATCTAATATCGGACTAAACATACTCATCATACACTAATACAGTATTTCCTAAAAGATCTGGTAATTGCAGAATTCTCCTCCCTCCCACCATCATTTCTGCAACATTCTGGGATTCAGAGATGATGAAAAAGAAGATGAAATGAAAGGAACATGTGACCTATTCATTATAATTTCAACAAAGGAGCAGGTATTGTGTGATAATATTTTCTCTGAAAGAATGCCCATAATCTTATAAACAGTTTGGGATCATGGATAATAGGTGACACCGATCCGAGAATGCTGAGCAGAGCACCTTCTATCTTTCATTCAGGTTTTGACTTTGATGTAGGTTTCTTCAGAGGACCACAATGAGTATTGTTGAGACACACATTCCAAAGGGTGCTAACCTTCATTAATGTCACATGATATTCTTTAGCCCACCGCAGAGCTCCAGCTATTGATAATGGCTACAAAGCCTGAAGAAGTTATACATCGAGGGACAACAAAAAACGAAGAAAAAGAGTGTGAATGGCTGATAAACTGATGAAGTGCATTGTTTCCATATTGGTGAACAATATCCTTACCCTGGGGTATGATTCATTTCTTCTTTTTTTGTAAATAAGAATGAAATTTAAACAGCTTACAATGTAATCTGTTTAAATTTCTTGTCCGCCGAGTCCCTCTCCCCACTGTCCTCAATGAGTTGGATATGTAAGAGCTTGGGATGCCTATGTTGGTCAAGCTACCGGTGAACACCATGGCCAGCTCCACACCCCTGCATCATCATCAATGGTGGGCCATACATCCAGGAAGAACAGACATTGATGGAGGATACCACCAGCTTGTCTGGGACAATGTAAGCCTTCCCAAGTAGGGCTCGGGGAGACTGCTTTTGGTCATGAAATCTACCCCGATTTGTAAAGTCTACTCTGAAAATCTAACCCCGTTCGGAAATACTGCTAAGGAGATTAAACCTTCAGTAGTCAGTCAAAGCAACTGGACTTGCTGAAGTCTTCCTGAAGAGGTTTTCGTAGTAATCTCTCTCTTTCTGAATTGAGAAAGACAGATGACTAGAGAAGGAAAAGGAAACTTGAGCATGTCCTGTTGCTATGACTTCCTACTGAATATATTTCATGAACTTTCACAGAAAATGTCCTTTAACGGGTTAATGTTCACATGTCTACAGTATAGATAGAGTTTTGGAAAGGTAGAGTGCTAGATAAACAGATAAAATAGATATATACCTGCTGTAGATTTCACTTACAGGTCTCCTCATCACACTCCTAATACAGTTAAAGGAAATACAAGACACTCATTTCTAGGTCACCTTTCTTCTCCAATGAGTATGCGTATTCTTCAGAAACTTTCTAATTAGCTCCTTGTGCTGCTTCTTCCTCTGACCTTCTAGGTGTTAATACAAGGTGAAATCTAGATTCCAACACATCTTGCAATAAAGAGTATAAAGGATATAATAAAGAAATCAGGGATTAATGAATTGGTGAGCTGATGTGTTACCATGAATTCCAGACACTTACCTATGTACCTGTTAGATAGAAAAAAACTTTCATAATCAACATATGCTCATGTGTCTCATAGGGTAACATTACAGCCTGGATATGTACCTTAAGAGGTAAAAGCTTTATAAAACACTATTTGCATACAAAAAAGGCAATCCAGTCATCCCCCAATTCATCTACTGCTGAGGTATTGATTTGAAGACTCCTACAGCATGATAACAGAGCAGGTGATGGCCAAGTCAATAGCACACAAGATGGAACATAAAGTGGCCATGTTGATTTTCATAAATGCATTCACTGGAAACCATGGTAGTATGGGAGTAGAAGATGATCTTTCCAGTTGCTGAGCACATAACATTTTTATATAAATTAAGTTTGAAATCAAGTCAAAATTTCAACTTTAGTATTAAATTATGCAAAACATGACATGCCATATAGAAATACTTTTTTGTTATGTTTCCACAGCCCTTACCTACATCTTCAATTTGGTGATGATCAAATGGTGATGCTCCCTTGTTCAGGGGCTGTACAATTAACTCTCAAGTCAACAAGTTGAAATTTTATAGGTGTGTGTCATATATCCTTTCTTTTACTGAAAAACAAAGGACCAAAGTCCAAACATAAAAATATGGAATAGAGACCAGTAACTGGTATAGACTGGTCCTGTGAGTCTATCTGGAGAGAGGAGCGCCACTTTTCGATTTTAACTCCCACCAGGGCAAGGGGCAGTCTGGGAACACAGGACCAGTGCTATTGTGTTTGTACCCTGGAAAGGTGCAGTCTCTTACTCCAGGACATCAGTAGGCTCCCCACTGGTGATGATACATGAACCACGAAATTGGCAGGTCACGCCACCCCACTGGAACATTGGTACAGGAACCTCATAGCTACGGTCCACCAAAGCTGGGTCTTTCACTGAAGCTGCATGCCACTTGGCCCTCTTGCTGCCCACAAACTGGTATAAATGGGTAATTTGAGTCCAAGACCTAAAAACAGATGACTCATCCAGCTACTCAATTCACATCAGACTGTTCCGCTATGAACTGGCTCCAAATCCAGCCTGTAATATAATTATTACCCCTGGTGGATCACAGGGCAGAATCATAAAGGGAACAGTGCCTCCTTGTCTCAGTACTTGTCTCATGGGACTTAGTACTTCTGTTTGAGTTGTTCCATGCCCCTTAGTGGTTGTTAGAGATGGTCGAATTTTTCAACTTGCTAAATTTGTGAGCTGATTGCAAAGCCCCTAAACATGGTATCATCACCAAGCTTGCTGGAGATGTAGAAAAGGGTTGGGGGAACATTTAAAAGAAAAAAGTATGTCTCTAACACAAATAGTTTTTGAATAAATGAAGTTCAAAATTAAAGTTGAAATTCCAATTTTCGAAATTTTGACTTGACTTCGAAGTTAATTTGTGCAAAAACTGTTTGTGTTAGAGACATACTTTATTCTTTCAAAGGTCCCCCCACCCCTTCTCTACATCTCCAGCAAGTTTGGTGATGATACCATGGTCAGGAGCTTTGCAATTAACTAAAAATCATCGAAATGGTGGAATTTTGGAAAAAAAATTCGACCATCTGTAGTGGTTGTATATTATACTACTCCCTCCCAAATTAACCCGATTTCAAAATCCCAGAAAAAATTGTGATTTACTGAAATGGAATACTTGTATCATTCATACAAGAATGGCCCACTTATTATTGCTATTTTTAGATTTTCATTATCATGGTTATAACCATCCATGTTTTTACTTAAGAATATGTTCAGGAACTCAATGCTCTCCATGAGAAAATAACAAATGATTTCTCTTGCTTTGACATGTTGAAGAAAACAACCCAGTCACCTGTGTCTAATATAGTATTTATTTAGGCAACTAAAACATTCTTCCCAGTGAACCATAGACGACCATCTCCCGGAGCTTTTCTTCTCAGTGTTGGTAAACTCTTATGAAAGTAAAAACTAGACACATATAAAGATAAATGTCCTTGTCAAGAAATGGCTGCGATGATGTAGGTGATCCACTTGTATCTTTGAACATGAAGACAGACAAATGGTATTTTATTGCTCCCTTATGTGCAGTATGCTGGTAGAAACAAACTCTTCCTAAAGAAATATGCACATTACAATTTCAAAATTCTACTGTTACAGGGTCAGTCCATCCAAAACATTTCAGCTTGAAGTTCATGTTAGGGAGTTAAATTAAACGTTAACCCAATTCTTAATATCACATCACACTTGCTTAAAGATTTTGCAGTTTCAAAGGTTTTCTGACTTTTTTTGTACAATGTTATGGGGGAAATGTGTCAGTGTGTATGATTAACAGTTATTTAGAAGACTATATGTCATCCAATTGGGTTTACTTGTACCGTAATGTATTTAATAGAATTTGCCATCTATTTGGTGCTCTGGTAGTGAGATGTATGCACTTGGTACATTGACTGGGAAAGTGAGCGGATTTAGGGAGAGGGTTGGTATCTGTCCTAGTGGTTATCTGGGGGGAGGGCAGGTTATCTGTCAGAGGCGTAGCTATAAATGACTCCAATCCCTCCTAGATGGACTCCAGAGTACCGTCCAGGAGGAAACTGTCAGGAACAGAGAGAGAGAAAATAAAAAGATAAGTTAACGATGAGCGGCAGGCCCCATAGCCCCATGGCTACCGCTATGGCTGCTATAGTGATTTCTACGCCACTGTTATTTGTAATGTGTGAATTTTAGGTTGGGGGGGGGGGAGGTGAACAAATCTGTATTAAAAGGATTTGGACTGGATTAACCTCCTTAGAAGTTTTCCAGTTTTACAAAACCAATTCTCCCTGAGCTACAATTAGGGATACTGACCTATCCTCGGGACCCCATGGCTGACTTGTCATCATTGACCTCCATGTTGTGGAGGCAGCATTGGTTTCCCTCACTACATGTGTAAAGGGAAGGTGGAGTCCATGTAAACACAACAATTTCTTTGCTTTGATCAACGACGTGGTACAGGCATATGGTCAGGGAGGTTAGAGGAATACAACTGGTCAAGTGAAACAATACTCCTTATTACTGCACTCTACTGTATATACTGTGTGTGCTATTAGCATTACATAATCCCGACCCTTTCACTCTGTGTATTGTGAACTTCAGACCCCTACACTCATTCCTGGTCCCTCTTCTTTGTAAAACATGTCAGCTACCAATGACCACAAAGGAAGTGAGGAAATAGAGAACACAAGTTATTGTATAAGCAATACGTGTGTATGGCACGTCATGCCTGGCACAATTGAACGTTGATGTAGGTGCAGGTGTGGTGCATTTTAATTTAATTAAAGTCATCCAACCCTTTGATGATCTGATAATATTGTTTAAAACATGATCACAAAGCAATGATACAATCTTTAAGCAGCTTACATGATATTTTTTGAATGGTGACTGATGGAGGATTATAACTGTTAATAAATTAAGACAGCTGAGATACATTTGGCCCATGAACTATAATGGTTTATGTAAGGAATGAATGTATGAGTTGTCATTATCACATATGCTTGTAATGTTTTCCTGAGACAAGCCTTGTGCTTTGTAGAATAAACTGTGTATTGACATACACTCACATGCTGTTGTGTTCGCTTTGGTTAGACAAAATTCCCACAAACACCAACCTTAAGGGAATCTCTGCCCAAACTATTGATTTGAAACTAGTATGCATTTTTAATAGGCAATTATATGAAAGAAGCCATTCCTGGGCTCACAGGCTGCCTAATTGTGAACATTATTATTGTAGTGACAGAATAAAGGGCCACAAAACTGTATATAGTGTGTTGTGTTTTTTATTTGTATAGTGCTTTATAATAGTTGGTGTATGTCCCTTTAAGGGATTACCTTTTTTGTTTACAAGTTGATGAAACCTTTTTGCAAGGACAGGGTTAATAGCTTTTACTGCTGTTTTGGTTTTCTCCTCCAAATGTAACTATTATGTTCTGCCCAGTTACAGGCCTTAATTCAGTCCCTGTCTGAGGTGATAAAAAGCAGTGCCTCAGAACATTCTGGGCTTTTCTGTTGATGCTCCCCTGAAGACCTGCAGCTTCCCTCAGTTGTGTCCCCAGTGAATTCCTAGGTGAGGGGATCTCCAATGATCTAGAATGTGACACCCTGACTGGATTGGGCTTCATCCATGTCCTTGTCAAGAAATGGCTGCGATGATTATATTTTATTCATCACTTGAACTGATTATGTTTCTGTAAACATCTAACTTCTTAGAAGCTTGAAAATACTTTGTGGGGAGGGGGGGGGGCATAGGGCTATGTGCGGCCCTCTCTTAAATATTAAACTTTTAAAATGTATTATAGTTTTTAGAAAACAATAACAATAGAAGATACATACAATTCAAAATACAGTAAGGACAGAAGAACAGATACATGAAGCACTAGAGGCAGGTCCGTTTCTCCCGCTATGCGGAGAATGAGTGGGCACAGGGCACCCAAGTCCCCCCTTCCCTCAAAGTAAGTCCCTGTGTACCATCACAGTAAGATAAGAAAAAGAAAAGAACAGGCAGAGAGAAAGGGAAAGAACAATAGTAAGCACTCCCAATCAGCACACAAGCTGAAGTAAACACACACACACACTAGTGGTGGGATCAACCACAGCAGCAGTGAACACACCACCCCAGTCCCCTACGGAACGGGTGGAATGAAAGTCAACCTGGTTCTTCTTAAATTACCCGCATAATATTATGAAAGGAGACAGTTTAAGTAAAATAATCCCAGCTCCTCCAGATTTTATGGAATTGTTGTGCCCTTCTCCCAATCTATTCATTTCAAAGAGACCAAATGGTTGGAGTGTCACCTACTTGACAGCATCAATTATCCACCCAAACAATGTCTGCTAAAAATGAATTGAATATATTATAGGGGTTGAGTATGGATTTTATGATGCAAACTTCCAGCTTCCACCCTAGAGCTCTGCTGAGGTCCAGATTTCTGTACCAAAAGTGCACCATAGAATGGATTTAGTTTTTCAGGTTGTAGGCCTGTAATTTCCCAAAAATGTCCATACAAGGGTCTAATAGACATGCTGAATATAATAATGTTTGAAACACACAATTTTTGTGTGTTTGTTTAAAAATTTATAAAAGGTATTATTTGAATGATTTAATAGCTTAAATACTTCTTTTGTATGATAGATTCAAAACCGTATGTATTTATATTTGTTTTTTGTTTATCATAAAATTTTTATTCATTTAGAAATGTGTTTTGTGTTTTTATTTACTTTGAATTGTATTGGATACAGTTATCACTGTATCCAGTACAATTCTCTTTTGGCACTCTTTGGGTTAACTTCAAAGGGGCACATCTGGGGAATCACACTAAAAGCTGTTTTCTCCATAGGAAACCATTTTGATTTACTTTTGAATCTCCCGCCACTATGATGTCATCACGTCATTCCTGATGTGGGGGGGGGGGTAGTTGGGCTTCCATGCAGCCAGTTCAGAAGATCGGAGCCACTGGGTCAGCGCAGATCTGTGAGTTTGTGCTGCCGGGGCTCCAATCTCTGCTGGACGGCCCCGTCTCGTCCAGTGCAGTACTGACAGGATAGCGCTGGACGAGATGGTGCCGTCAGGAACGCCAGGGGGATAATATATTCCTAATACACAGAAACAAAAAAATTAAACCAAAAAGCCCAACTCCAAATACTAAATTGCATTAGAAATATTAGAAATTCGGACAACGATTTGCTGTCACCTGAGATGTGTGCAAATGGCTCTCTATCATTCGGTATTTCACAGTATAGTTTCCCTTTAAATGTAATATTGTTAGTTATCATGGGACAAAGTTTTAATATGATGCTATTTATTTTGTAAATATTTCCAAGTTTAGTCATACTGTAGACACATGACCAGCAGTTATCCACTTTCACATGACATTTAGATCGCTGAGAAATTCAAATGAGACAATTTTATCTGCACAGATAGCAAGTACAGCTGTTTATGTAATGAAAACAGTTTGTTCAAGTTCTTATCCCTCTTAGGATCCAGTGATATAATGTGCCCTATCTTATTGAGCAAAGAAAGAGAATACTGAAGTTTAAATATACAAAATATATGATCTTCCCCAGAAACTGGCTGTGATTAATCAGAAATTGGGTTTGACTTATTAGCATTAAAAATTTATTTATTTTGCACATATATGTTCTGTATAGGTGGAGTCAGCTACCAAATAATGATGAAATATTATATCCTTAGTTCTGTTCAATGGGGACCTCAGAAGATTGCTGATTGCCACTTGTGTTGAGCGAGAATATTTGAAATTCGAATATATTCGACGAATATACGTCATTCGAGAATTCACAATATTTCGCGAATGTGCGCGCAGATATTCGCAATGGCAGATATCCGTCATATTATGCTTCAACATTGTTTACCGGCATACATGGCTCATATGTGTGTGCATTGCGAATGGATATGCACAATACACACATTGCTGGTGCTGGCTAAGATCACAGAAGAGAAAAGAAGAGAAGCTGTAAAGCTGCATTGCGAATCAAATTTTTTGAATTTAGAATATTTCTTTGTATATTCGCGAAATGACGCGTAATTCGAATATACCATATGCTGCTCAACACTGATTGCCACACCCCGATTTAATATAGTTTTAACCTCCCCAGCGCTCTTGTAAGGTCCAGATTTCTGTACCAAAAGTGCACCATAGACTTAAATTAAATTTTTTATGTTGTAGGCCTGTAACTTCCCAAAATCTGTCCGTACAAGGGTCTAATAGACATTAAAAAAAATTACATTAAAAATATAATTAATAAAAGGTATCATTTGAATGATAAAATCTCTACTATACTTATTTTGTGTGAAAGATTTGCCAAAACAGTATGTATTCATATTTATATTTTGTTTATAATATAATTTTTATTTACTATAATATAATTTATTTACAATTTTTACTGTATCCATTACAATTATATCCATTTCAATTCCCTTTGGCACCCCCGCTTCTCTGGTGTGATGGACCTGGTGACATCACACCAGAGGAGAGAGGGTTAACTTCAAAGGGGCACATCTTGGGAATCACACTGAAAACCTGATAGAATACATAGTGATTGGAAGGATTAGAAAGCTCCTCATATTACATGGTTTTGGTAGAACAAAAGTTGATTGTACAGAAACTGTATGGTAAGATTGTAAAGCCCCCCATACACCACATACAATTACCATGCAATTTCTGTACAATCAACTTTTCGTCTACCAAAACCATGTAATATGAGGACATTTCTATAATTTCCAATAACTATGTATTGTATCAGGGAGGTCACTTTACTACATAGTTGTTGGTAGATCTGATGGAAATTGTATGGAGTGATCTAAAGGTGTATGGGGAGCTTTAGCTATACTGCATACAAAGCGGAACCCCGCAATTACTTCCACAGTTTCCACAGTTCTTTCAGTATGTCTCATACCTTTTTGAGATTTCCCCACCCGATTTCCTCTGATTTGCAGATAACAAGCCCTCCGTCTGTACGTTCTCCTTCCAGCATACACTGTTCCCATTATACATTGACCTGCTTTATTAAGCATGTGTTTTGCATTTATAATAACTTGTTTTCATTATTATGAAGGAACTGCCCCATCCCGTGTTACATTTATACAGGGAACACAATTCATTATATAATTTAAATGTCGTCTCATTAGAATTACTAATTTTGATGTGTTCACATTAGCCTACAAATTTGGAGTGTCGCCCGATTATTAGGAATCACTCTACATTATTGTAAATGGTTGTAAGTAATAACTTGGTATGTTTAGCTGCCAACATGTGTACCTTTCTATACTGTCTCATTTGTGTAGGCTAATTAAAGTGAATATAAAAGCATAATGAGGTAATTTTGAACATTCATAGCACGAAAACAATTCATAGTATAATCATAAAACTCTCAGGGTCAGTAATGCTCCCCTACTACTACATACTTCTTCATCGCCAGAGTGATATACTCCTATATGCAACATTTCACTTGCCTACTTTGAACATATAGATTTCAGAAAACCTGCATGGTAGAACATTGACATTTTGGGGGTTACCTTAACGCTCAACGGTGATGGGGCTATGAGGAGGGGTTTCCACATCCGTTGGGACCCCCTACGCTAAGCACATTGCTTGGTGGAAGGTCCTGACGGAGCACATTCACTTACCAGCTCGGCGATTGCTCTGTTCTCACAGCACTAAG
>CM070035.1:145070105-145091375 GCA_036250615.1 Ptychadena robeensis | reverse complement strand
TAGGGGGGCTCTGGGGGAAGACCGCCAGTCACTTAGACACCTTGCTGCCGGGTGCCCTACTAGTTGTTGCCACGCTCTTGGGGTGAGCCGTAACATATGTGAACAAAAGCCCATAAACACAGACCCTTTATACAAGGGATGAGGTAGACATTCACCCTCCAAGTGAATTTATGCACATCATCTTTTTTACCCTTTATTTGAACCATTATTCATTATTATTCATTGTTTATAAGGACCAATAAGGATCCCTTGTTTTCTAATACAGGCCTTCACTATGAAAGGGGTTCACAAAGAAGCCAAAAGCCCTACAGTGAAGCATGGTGGCAGCAGCATCATGCTGTGGGGATGTTTTTGAACGGCAGGAACTGGGAGACTAGTCAGGATAAAGGGAAAGATGACTGCAGCAACATACAGAGACATCCTAGATGAAAATCTGCTCTTGAACTCAGACTTGGGTGATGGTTAGTAGAGATGGTCAAATTTTTCGACTTGCTAACTTTGTGAGCTGATTGCAAAGCCTCTGAACAGAGTATCATTACAAAAATTGCTGGAGATGTAGAGAAGGGTTGGGGGAACATTTGAAAAAAATAAGTTGTGTTCTAGCACATGTAGTTTTTGCATAAATTAAGTTCAAAATTAAAGTCGAAATTCCGATTTTCTAAATTTTGACTTGAATTTGAACTTAATTTGTGCAAAAACTGTTTGTGTTAGAGACATACTTTTTTCTTTGGAGTATACCCCCAACCCTTCTCTACATCTCCAGCAAGTTTGGTGATGATACCATGTTCAGGGGCTTTGCAATTAACTCGAAATCGTCGAAATGGTCGCATTTTTGAAAAAAAATTCGACCATCTCTAATGGTTAGTCTTTCAGCAGGATAACAACCCTAAGCACACAGCCAAAAGTTGGCAGGGCAGTGGATACACTTGTTGGAAGTAAATTAACGTAAGAGCGTATTTATAGTTTAAACTAGCTAGTCCATGAGCTGTAGCTGACAAAGTACATACAGTTGCAAGAAAAAGTATGTGAACCCTTTGGGATTAGGTGGATTTTTGCATGAATTGGTCATAACATGTGCTCTGATCTTCATCTAAGTCACACCAATAGAAAAACACAGTCTACTTAAAATCATAGTACACAAATATGGAACATCCAGGTGCTCTTTTTCAAACTTCAAACATGTTGCAATATTTTTTTTTTACAACAATGGCTTCCTCCATCGTCCCATGTACCTTATTCTTGTTTAATGTTTTCCTTATTGTAGACGTGTCAACAAAAATGTTAGCATGTGCAGAGATTTCTGTAAGTCTTTAGCTGACACTCTAGGATTCTTCTTTACCTCACTAAGCATTCTGCGCTGTGCTCTTGCAGTCATCTTTACAGGATGATCACACTTAGGGAAAGAAGCAACAGTGCTAAATGTTCTCCATTTGTAGACAGTCTGTCTTACTGTTGACACATGAACATCAAGGATACTTTTGTAGCCCATTCCATTCTGGTCAAGAAATCTTGATCGTCTTCTGAGAGCTCTTTTCTGTGAGGCATGGTGCTTCTTAAAACCAGAAACCCCAAAACTGGTGTGTATATTTAAAGGGCTTTCAGCAACACATTCAATATCATCACACTGATTGGACCCAAGGTTGGATCACTCCTGGCTTCAATTAGCTCTTGAAGAAGGCTAGGGGTTCACATACTTTTGCCACCCTGCACTGTGAATGTTTACATGTTATGTTGCATAAAAACATGAAACGTGTAATTGGTACACTTCACCCTTAAAGGGGAATGGCCCTAAGAGGCTCTGTATTTTTCACTTTGGTTTAAGGTTAGCAGATACAGGTGATTACTATGTGTCTAGCTTCACTATTTTTGTTTTTTATTTTGTTTATACATATTAAATAACCACTAGTGATGAGCGGCATAGACAACATTCGTTTTCGCGGCATGCCGCAAATTTTTCAGAAAACATTCGGAAAATATTCGCATTGAGCAACATTCAGGTTTTTTCTTTTATTGCGAATATCGGCAGTTTTTTTTTTTGCGACTTTTGCCTGCGCAATATATGTTTAACATGGCGCGAATTTGTGTGCGAATTTCAAAAGTGCCAATTTTCGCAATATTCGCATCACCCCAATATTCTATTTAAGAACTGTTGATGGTCACAGGGAGTGTTGCAAAGCTCTTGTTATAGCCTTCTCATTTGTCCACTTGCATTGAGAGGCGTGTGTAATGGAAAAAAAAATACAGAATATCCAGAATTGCGAATATTCGGCAATATATTCACCATCTTCGTGAATTTCCAAGTTGCCGATATTCGCTATTAATATTCGGAATCCGAATATTCGCGATCATCACTATTAGCCACATTGGTGAATTGCTTGTTCTGGATCTGACATTCTTCTTCAAGATATAGAGATGGCCTTGTTACCATTGTTTGCATTGGTTTGAGCATCCACCTTTCACTTTCAAGAGTGGGGGGCACATAACTTTTTTAGTGAGCTACTCTGATTAGTACCAGGAGATGGTGTTTGGTACTCACCCCATATGTAGCGTGGTTTTAATAAGTGCCATCTTCCTCACTGTCTCCCTCACTGTCCTCTGCTTCAGCTTCCTGTATGGTAGATTCTGCTGCAGATGGACCTCCCTGTCCTTGATTGAGCATCCGATTAGCTGTCTCCATCCACAGGTTAACAGCTGGTCAAATGTAAGTCTATTAACATGGAAGTCTTTTGGCGCCGCCCTCCCCCAGCTCCCTTCAGCGTCACTGATGACGCCGAAGACTCAGGGGCAGAAGAATTCCGTGAGGCTGCAGCGAAGCAGAAACGCTACAGGCTCATTGAGAACCAGTAAATGTGTCCGATCCTGGCAGGGGCGCAGTTTCATCTTGGATGAAACTGCGCCCATACTGGCTTAGGGCATAACGCCCAGGGGGTTAATGATATTTAATAAATATAATATTTAAATATTATTTGGTTGTTCTCTGTGTATTTGCACCTCAAAACCCACAACGTTCTACTCTAAAATTTGCAGGAAATAAATACATTATCTAGGAGTTCTAGAAATGAAGAGCTAACTCTTTGTTTTTATACAGGATACGTTATCTTAGATGTCCGTGTTTCAGTTTGTATCTCAGAATCGCACACTGAATACATAAATTCTTTCAAACCCTTTTAAAAGCAAAACAGATGCTTTAGTCATGAATCATAAATTAATGATACCCATTCAGGATCTGCAGCAGTCAGCTAGATACCAATTACTAAAAAATATGACATTGCACTTCCTCTCTCACCTTATAAACCAGGAGTGTTAGAACCTGTATACCATGAAATGAATGGTTTGTGAATTTTAAGACATATATTGTATAGCCTTGCATTTTCTTTAAAAAAATGTATAACTTACAATTAGCATGCAAAAAAAAATTTTTCTGACATTTAAAGACTTTTAAACCCAGGAAAATCTTCTGAAAAGTCGGGAGTCCTCTTATACGCCGGGAGAATTCTGAGCCGGAGAAGTCTGCCTGTCACACATCTGCAGGTCCCCCCTCATCCCCCCTCCCTCTCTGCCTCCTAGATGTTTTGAGAAAATGCTCACTAGAGGCTGTGGCCTCAGTGGCTGAAACTGGTATTGCAGCTCAAACGGAATAAATAGCATTTACTTATTACCGTATATACTCGAGTATAAGCCGAGATTTTCAGCCCAAAAAAATGGGCAGAAAGTGCTATCTTGGCTTATACTCGAGGCAGCTGAAGGGGGTCCACTCACCTCACCTGAATTGGCACGCTAATGCTTCAGACAGAGACAGGCAGCTCCCGGTAAATTCTGCGATGTCTCCCCTCCTGTGGCTCGGCTCCGTGCTTCCGTGTGCTTCAGAATCAGCTGATGACTAACAATAAACTCCACACTGCCATCTAGTGGCCAGCTACTAGTACTAGTACAATTGAATAGCCTAAATAAGAATTGTCTTGCAAATCTTATATTGTAATTATAATAATGCTGTGTTCTCTTGAATTCATTGATGATGTGGCACTAAGATTAATCCTGTTTGATTAATTCCTAGGGGCAATGGTGCTTTCTCTATATTTTTTCATTTAGAAAACTCCACTATCTGACTGCTTTTTACACCCTCAGCTTATACTTGAGTCAATAAGTTTTTCCAGTTTTTGTAGATAAAATTAGGTACCTCGGCTTATACTCGGGTCGGCTTATACTCGAGTATATGCGGTATGTAAAAAGTAAATTTTTTTGCCAAAATTCTTTCAGTTTTTATTGTTAAATGTATAAAATTTATGTTGTAGTGGCGCACAAGTGTAGTGTGTGTAACCACTAACGAAGCCAGGTTCTTTAAGGTGGATGTCCTTTAGTCGATTACCGGGTTCCGCTTGCAGCCCAATAACTCCAAGGTCCACGCCAGCATGTGGGGGCTATTTACAGTTTATTTAGGAATATTTACACGCTTTCACCATCACCCAGAAGCAAAGATGGGGTTCAGGCATAGGGAATACGTTACAAACTGCGTTGCTCACGAGCGGCTGGACCAAATGGCTGGGTGCTGTGGACCTTCTCCAGGGAGTAACGTTGAAGACCTGTAGTCATCACAGGAGAAGCAGGGAAGAAGCCAGGAAGAGCAGGAAAAACCCAGGAAAAGCTTAGAAGCTTCTAAAGGACTTCAAATTAATGTCCTAGCAATGGGGCAGGCATAAGGCCTGTACTGGGCTGGACCATACTTGTTACATTTTGGAGGAAAGGAATAGGTATACACCCAGACATGAGTTATGGTACTAGCTTTTCATAAAGAACAGGTGCAACCCTTGTCAGGGAGACACACAACAATCTATGGCATATACAGCATAAACAGTACTATACAGTGCCTATAATACATAATGCATATATACAGTTTAGTGACGTTTCTCGAGCCACTACAATGTCATTTGGAAAGGGGAACATTAATAACAATGAAAGGTTGCAGTTAGTGGTGTGAAATTTAGAATGTAAATTGCTAAAAACTTTTAGGGCCATTTCACACTATATGCGTTGCATTGCGTTTTAAAAACGTGTGCGTTTTTGTACCGCACACGTTTTTTTACTGCACTCATATATACATAGACAACCAATGTTACCATTCACACTGCATGCGTTGCGGTTTAAAAAACTCACTGCTGTATGCATTTTTTTCCTGCATTTTTCATTCATTTGTTCAAAAACACAAACGCAGATGTATTGTGAAAAATGCATGCGTCTTTGTATACAGGGAGTGCAGAATTATTAGGCAAGTGGTATTTTTGAGGAATAATTTTATTATTGAACAACAACCATGTTCTCAATGAACCCAAAAAACTCATTAACCTCCCTAGCGATATGCCCGAACCCAGTTTTTTACTTTTGAGCTGGATTATAGAAATGTCTTTCTATAATCCAGCTCAAAGTGGATCCCGCTAGCAGAAACGCTCGCGCTGAGCGTTCCTGATAGTGGGATCATCTTCGGCTGCACACGAGCCGTTCCGGAAATAGCCGAGGTCTCCGGCTATCTCCGTGATCGGCTCTCGTGTGCCGATGACGTCATCCGGCGGGCAGGAGATTTAAAGGTACAGAATTTTTTTTTTTTTCTTTGATTTTTTTTTTCATTTTTTTACATTTGTTTTTATTTTGATTGGATTGGATAAATATTTTATAAATTTTTATCCAATCCAAATCAAAAGAAAAGAAAACTCACTTGGGGATGGGGGGGTCAGTTCATAACAATTTTTATATTAAATAATTTCTACATTACTATTTTACAGAACTTCCAAGTGTTCTGCAATGTACTCTCTTACAATGTACTCTGCTTGAAATTTCTGCCCTACCCCTGCCTCTGTCCAGAGTCAAATCATTACATGGAGGTCTATGGTGCAGCCCGCCCCCGGCAGAAACCCAGAAATAAATAATAATAAATAGAATAGCCACGGCTTTCCGGGGGTATATTTACCCAATCCCAACTCCTTCAGCGTTTGGGGCGAACCCAAACAGCGAACGAACTGGGTTTGTCTCAAATGTTAGGGAGGTTAATAACTTTTTATACATTTTTTTAAGTAAAAATTTTGGCTTAACCTCCTGAGCAGTTTACTAACAAAACTCACCCTGAGCAAATCTCAGACATACTCACCTGTCTGGTGGGAGTCTGCGGCGGTCCTCCGTATTGGCGGGCTCGCCAATTTTTCCGCGTTCACCTCGATTACATAATTCATGACCAAGAAGAGGCGGATGTGGCAGTGACCATAGTTAACAATATAAAGCAAGGGGTTTAAAATGTCTTAGTAGTGGAGGTACATCCATAGGTGCATATTTCAGAGAATTCTAATGTTGGAATCATCATCTAGTAAAGTCTCAAAACTCTACCTCCTACTTGATTCCTCCTAGTTGGTTACTGACTGGGAGGCCACCATCAAGTTGGCAGCTTGATGGTGGACCTTTAAAACCCTTTTGTTACTTAGCTCACAAGTTTCTTGAACCTGATATCATCTACGACCAGCTATACATTCTGGAAGCAGACTTGAATTCACCTGCTTTGTATCAGTAATCAGCATTTGATCTCAATCCTTCGAGGGAGAAATTGGATTTATGGAGCATATAAATCTGGATTACTTGCTCATTAAAGAAGAAATACTGTGGTTTACTCTGGAAGTACATACGGCATGCACACTGCCCAAGGAATTCTGAGTTAGGTTTGAACTTCATTATCCAGTAAATATCTGCGTAATGAATGTGTGCTCTGGGCCACTGAGGCTAAAAATATTACCGAACCACTGATACATGACGGTTGTGTTTTTAATGAATGCTTCTGTTTATAATTATTGTCAGCTTCTATGATCTTTTATAGGAGTTACGTTCCATTACGAGATACTCGGGAGCATTTTCAGCATAGGCTTGGTCTTAATCGCCTTCTCATGTCTGCCTGTGGCTGCCTAGGGCATTAAGGTGTTATGTTTATGTGAAAGGCCTACAGCTGATGCTTATCAGATGACCTGTTAAAGGGTAATGTGAAGGTTACCCACTGGAATGATTGAGACCACATGTATGAGACTTTTCCCATGAACCACCACCAAGCCCTGACACAGGCTCTGTAATCATTTCACAAGTCGGCACAGAGCTGTAGCATTGTGCAATATGTCTGAGCTGTCAATGATACGATCAAGGTGGAAGTCTTTTATTAAAGTTGTCAATCAACATTGTGCTTAGAGAGCCATGTAGTGATGTGTCTTGTTAATATTACATATATATAGATATATATATCTATATATATTATATTTTTATAATTTTTTTTTCTTTTATAACATAGACTTTTTGGAGACTTTTTTTTTTTGCGGAATCGGGAAAATGTAAATTATGTATAAGTGGAAAATTGCAGGAAATAGGTATAATCATAGACATCATTAGCATTTCAAGAAAACAGTTTACCGCGTTACGCCGAATACTTACAGCTGTGTTTGGCGATTTTTAATTAATCTTTGTGCTGATTGTTTTAGCTTTGGCAGACTTTCCAACATGACCTATTCCAGTAGATTCACTCCACTGTTCTCTATACCGTCTCTTTACTTTTCTCATTACAGATTCATGAGATTAGTCAATTAACGTTAATAATGGAACGATAAGGTAGCGTTACACAAGCAATTGGCAGAAGTGCAATTGTTCTAATTAAAACTCAAATCCAGGTTCAGGCATATCACACCTTGTAGTGGGGGTTGTAATACATGGAAAGGTATTAATGATCATTGCTTGTCTAGGGGTAGGTATATCGTAATTTTACTTCTCACTGTTCTTTTTGTATGTTTGTGCAGTTGACAGGTCCTCGGAATCCATGCAATAGCCCTTCATTTTGGAGTATGACACTAGAGGACGTTAGAAAGCTAGAGACAAAGTTTTAATGAGTCTATTTGTGAGTTAATTGTAATGCACCTGAACATGGTATCATCACTTAAATTGCTGATGAATGTAGAGAAGAGTTGTGGAAAAATAATTTTTTTTTAGCATATGTCTTTGCATAAATTAAGTTCAAAGTTTAATCCTAATTTCAACTTGACCTTGAACCTGATTTATGCAAAAACTATTTGTGCAGGAGCAATACTTTTTGTAATGTTCCTACCAGGGCCATTTCAAGCCTTCTGTGGGCTCCATGCAAGTTCTTGTCAACCGGGGGGGGGGGGGGTTGATTGGCGAAGCTGTCAACCTTGTGATGCTATTGGAGAAGAAGATGCCGCTCCTCTCTTCTTCTTCTCCACACACACATACCATCTCCACTCTACCACTCCTTCCCCCTCCCTCGTCAGCTTGCGCTGTTCAGATCTGGGAGGAAGAACTAGTCTGTCAAAGAGGGCGCTGGATATGCTTTGGGGGTTGGGTGTCAGGAGGGCGCAACAGCCCTGGTTCCTACAACCTTCTCTATATCTTCAGCAATTTTTGTGATGACCAGGGGCTTTGCAATTAAGGGCTGGTTTCCACTGCATTTGGTTTTCCCATGTTGGACACATGGTGCACTCACAACATACCACTGTTTGCCTGCGACCCCCCATGGCTTAGGAAACATAACCGCTGCATTGCTGGTAATGTTCCTTATTGATCTAAAAACCCATCTGTTGCATCAATGTTATATCAGTTAATGCGACCCCATAGCTTCACCGCAATGTCAATGCAGTACCCAGCCCTATAAAAAGAAGCATGGGCTATGTTTACCCACCAGTGGACACTATTCACTAGAATGTGTGTCTGCAGTGGAAACAAGCCCTAACTCACTCGCAGTCAGCTAATTATAAAAAAAAACATCACAGTCTAAATAACCAGATGTAAGAGGTAATCACACCAAGGAGGTGCCTGCAGGGGATCAAGTGATTGGGTAAGTAAAATTTTTTTATATACCCCTATACAGCATTTAAAATGACCTCTTTTGGAAGGCATGGTTTGTGCTGAACCTGGTGCTTAGGTTTAAATCACTAATGACTCATAATTGCTAAGATTAGCAGTTAATTACTAAACAAAAGGGACAACGAACATCCTATGGAGTAAACTGCCTATATTGAAGGATTTAATGGTGAATGATCCTACAGTGCACAGAATGGCTCCTGCTTCTCAATATGGAGCAATTTGTTCCATTTGTTTAGCCAACGGAGATACAGAACATTTGAATTACAGGCAGTTCTGTCAGGCATATGCACTTTTCATAAGATCAGTAAGAAATGTTTTACAATTCTGTATATTCTGTCCATAAATTATGTCTAATTATATTCATTATGATAATGGAACCTTTTTTTGATTTCTGTATCGTAGGGCACACAACGTGTAACTAGATCAGACAGCAGTCAATCAGAATATTAACCTTCTGGGCGTTACGGGCTTCCCGGGTAATCGCAGCGGAGTATGCTGTACTCCACCGTGGTTGCCTGTAGAGATGGTCGAATTTTTCGACTTGCTAACTTTGTGACCTGATTGCAAAGTCCCTGAAAACGGTATCATCACCAAAATTGCTGGAGATGTAGAGAAGGGGGAACATTTGAAAGAAAAAAGAATGGCTCTAGCACATGTAGTTTTTGCATAAATTAAGTTCAAAGTTAAAGTCGAAATTCCTATTTTCGAAATTTTGACTTGACTTTGAACGTAATTTGTGAAAAGACTATTTGTGTTAGAGACATACTTTCTTTTTTGGAGTATACCCCCAACCCTTCCCTACATATCCAGCAAGTTTGGTGATGATACCATGCTCAGGGGCTTTGCAATTAAGTCGAAACCGTCAAAATGGTCGAATTAAAAAAAAAAAATTCGACCATCTCTAGTTGCCTGCTGCCCTCCCACCTCACTTCACGCCGCCCTTGTCAATTAGACACCGGTGGTGTGTTTCGGGGAAAGCGACGCCCCCTCCATTAACATGGAGCTCTATGGCGAAGCCCCCCCCCCCGCTGAAAAAGCTCCATGAGCCTGCAGCTATGCAGAAATGTTTCAGGCTCATGGAGAGCCAGCCATTGCGCCAGATCCCGGCATGGGCGTAGTTTGATCCAAGATCAAACTGCGCCTGTACTGACTCCGGGCCTAAATGCGCAATGTATGCCGGATTACCAAGTTGAAGCAGAATATTCGACATTGCCAATATCCAGCACAACATTCGCAAAATGTTGAATAGCTAATATTCAACTAATATATTCAAATTTTAAATTTAGCTCAACACTATTCATGGAAACTTAAAAAAGGTTTCTGGTTGATCTCTAAAGGTGGCCATACATGGGCCATGCACTTTCGCCATGTTCGCCATCGATTGTTCTCGATCATGGCGAACGCATCAAGCATCTGCATCAAGCTGAATCGAACAGGGAACCAACATCTTCATCCAAAGTATCAAACGTGATCGATTGCGCAAAGTGGTGCACATCGATTCTCTGTTCAATCAAACAAGCTCGAGTGTTGAAGTCATCATGTTGCACTCAATGGTTCATCCATTGAAGGAAAATCTGTCCACCTTAATACTTTGTGGTAGGTTGACAGCCCAGTATTTATGAACTGTCTATGTGCTTAAATAAAGTTTGTGTAAAAAATACAATGGATATTGCACATTGTACATAAGAGGGGCTAAATTGACCCAGATGTCCTGAACATAGCTTATTTTAAGGGTTTATAATAGAGATTGTCTAAATGTTCAGTCGAAATTCTTTTTTGCTGAAAATCTAATTTCAAAATCTCAAATTTTCAACTTTCTTTTTATTATTAATTTTAATGTATTAACTATACTATTATATTTAATTATTATAAAAATATTAAATATAAAAATATTATAATCCCCCACCCTATGGAAAGAGTAAAGAGGTCTCCCTGACCTTGTACCCATTTATAAACGGTAAAAAAATACATTAATAAAAAAAACTGCATTAAAAAATGAGAGTAAAAAGATGTATTAAATAAAAAGAACATATTTAAAAAACAATGTCCCCCCCTGTAACCAGTTTTGTGCTGATGTCCCTCAAAGTTCATGCTGAATGGACTTCAGATGCTGGGCCAGGTCTGTGCAGGTATCTCCCTGTAAATATCAATATGCCCTCAAGTAACCTGTTGGGCATGCGCAGTAGTAGGGGAACAAAATTACCCGTGCTTCTGCGCATGCCCAACGCGTTACTTTAGGGGATATCGAACACAACACAAGTGTTTCTGCTCAGCCTGGAATACATCAGCGCCAGGGACTTTAAAAGAAGTCTACCCTGAATATATTCCCGGGGGGGGGGGGGGCTTACAACTGTGCAGGTAAGTCTGTTAAAGGGCAGAATTTAATTACATTTTTACTCAAGCCTCTAGAAATGTGTAAGAGTTTTGGGAGCCCTCTATACTCATCCTACTTCATAATTATATGTAATAATTTGTGTATTTTTTATTTTTACATATGAATACAATGAGTCTATTTCTTTTCTTTACCTATTAACAATACTACCCTGCAAGTATTTGGTAATGCCTAATCAATAGAAACTCTGAATACTGTATATTACTTGATTTAAATTAATTTCAGAAACGTTGTGGGCTTACTTTCTCCTGAATGAAGTGTTGTATGGCACAGATATTGTTTAGACCTCTGATTAACTTAAACACTGGCCTTGCTGTGTGTAGAAATTAGAGCACAAGCGATTGATGGGAAATGGTGTGTTCTTTGTACAGCCTGGGGAATGAAGCTTTTTCAAAGAGAAACATAAAAAGACACAGGAAAGACAAGACATAATGGAAGCTTATCAGATTTCAGATGTCCTTCATTTGATAATTAATTAATAATGACTTTACACACACACACACACACATACACACACACACATGCATAGTGTATATATCAATTGTCTTGCCTTGCAGTTGAGTGTATTGTTTTACAGTTTCAGGATGGCATGTTCAAACTGTTAAAATTGCTTCTGGGACCTAATAAACTAAAATAGACACACTGGGGACACGTTTGAAAAATTGCATTCATGTTGAGCTTGAACTTCCTACTACTCTTCCTGGTATTTTTCTCTTGAACTTAACGAAAAATGTGTGTTAAGCCCCCAGCACTTCCACAAGTCAATTCCCATGTAACCTGCTTTAGAAGTTGTAATGATTCATGTGCTGACATATACTCCCTGTATGTGGCTGAAGAGTGGTGTTTGTAAAAGCTTGTCCGAAAAGACTATTAAATCTGC
Organism: Ptychadena robeensis; assembly: GCA_036250615.1. Classification (NCBI taxonomy): domain Eukaryota; kingdom Metazoa; phylum Chordata; class Amphibia; order Anura; family Ptychadenidae; genus Ptychadena; species Ptychadena robeensis. Next base: position 145,079,214 of record CM070035.1, on the reverse strand, counting down.
ACTCTGCATTACTTCTGATGCCACAAAATAATGCCATTTCGTGTATCTATAGATGAGAACAGTAATAAGAACATCAAGAGATGGGTCATATATACCGAGATTAGATCCAGAGGAAGCCAGACGTCTTGGTGGATCACCCAACAAATAAAGTATTCATGGTGTCCTTTGTAGTGATGAGCGGCATAGGCAACATTCGTATTCGCGGCATGCCGCAAATTTTATGGCAAACATTCGGAAAATATTTGCATTCGGCAATATTCTGGGTTTTTTTTTATTGCGAATATCGGCAGTTTTTATTGTGAATTTCGCGGGCACAATATATGTTTAACATAGCGCGAATTTTTATGCGAATTTTCAAAAGTGACGATTTTCGCAATATTCGCATCACCCCAATATTCAATTAAAAAACAGTTGATGGTGTTGCTAAGGTCTTGTTGCAGCCTTTCCATTCGTCCACTTGCATTGAGAAGCATGTGTAATGGATAAAAAATACAGAATATCCGGAATTGCGAATATTCTGCAATATATTCACCATCTTCGCGAATTTCCGAATTGCCGATATTCGCGATTAATATTCGGAATCAGAATATTCACGATCATCACTAGTCCTATGGTTCTCCAGAGAACTTCCCATACTCTGATGTGCCACGATGTGCTTAACCATACTGATAATATACTGCCATCCAGCGATCTAATGGTAACATAACATTATATTTTAATTATAAAATGGGTAGCTGTCCGAATTTGGGAATCCAGCCATTGAAACACAAGGTTTCATTGTCCACTATCTTGCTATTTTATGTTATATTACATTTCTCAACAGGCTGGCGTGATACTAAAGCCCCCCCCCCCCCGTAAAGGTCAGTTGGCCGCAACTATAGGGGAGCCCACCTTGAGGATCCAACCAAAAGAGCCGGCAGGTCGGATTGCACACGGATCTGTCCTGTTGGTTCTTTTTCTGCCCGATACTCCGATCCTGTGCTGCAGTCTGTTAACTTGGAGGGGGAGTCTCCTCCCCCTCTGAGTTAATTGGCTACAATCTGACAGGAATCACGTGTGTTAGTGGAACACACAGGATTCCTGTCAGTTCTGTAACCGACTCCTCACAGCGTGGTGATCACAGCATGGTGGGTCACCACGCTGTGAGGAGTCTGCTAAAAGCCGGCCATAGATCGAGATGTCTATGACCAGCTTTAGAAGTGCTCTTTATATTTGCAGAGGTTCGCGCTAGAATAGTCTATGGTAAGAAAAATCTCTTGGTGAAATGCATACACTAACAATGCTGCTTCTATAGACTTATAGTGAAACTCTGGCTTTTTGCCATTAGCCTGTGTCACAAACATGGCTTATTACCTTGAATAAATAATTTCCTTTATCTGAGATTTTGGCATAGATCTTGCAGGGTCTAAGTTTCATGTATTCCCTGTGTGTGTGTGATCTGTTATATAACTGAGAGATTTCTTTTAAATGCCTCGTCTGCATTCAGCCATGACTCCATATTCTGTATGTTAGATTAATTACATGGTGATGGTGTTATTTTGATACCTGACTTTCTGGTCCTATATATTTTGTGGTATTATTATCTTTTATTGTATGTGTATATATATATATGTATGCTGAATAAATGTATGTATTTTTGTGTGATTATTCCGCTCTGTTTTTTTGATTGCGCAACCTAAATCATAGTCACTATATTTGAATTCTGTGAGGTGAAATATCGTCCATCTCAGGAACTTTTCTTATGGATGCACTGTACATGGTACCGCGCTGATCTGCACCTAGATTACTGTTGGAGCACATGATAGGGAAATGGCTATACTTTCTTTCTTCATTCCATGTAGTATGGAAGCTACAGAAAATCTTTAGTAGACATGACATTGTCAAGTGATGGAATATTTCTACTCTTTTCTTGCATGAAAGACAACCCAAAATGTTAACAATTTTATTTACTTTCACTTCTGGTGACATTGCCCACCAGGACCAAGAAAGGGATGAATGTGTGTAGCTGTATTACAGGGAGCAATATGAAGTTGAGAGACATTGTTATCCAAGGGTCAGTACACAGCAGGCCAAAAAAAAACTTGTAGAAACTCACAGGACAGCCATGATATTTATCTAGAGAATGTCTACAATGGAGGAAGTTTTCACTTCTCTTCAGAAATCTTTTGGAAGCATATGGAAACAAACTTAATTTTGCTCAAACATTAAAAAAATCAAAAAAGTGTATACTATACTATTATACTAGTATAAGTTATATGAAATGGTAAAAAGACCATCTGTGACACTTATTTTCTAAAGATGTATTTAAAACATACTCTTGGCTCAAATATAATCATGCTAGGGACCAGATTTGGCCCCCGGGCCTGAGTTTGATTTTAAGTTTTAACCCCTCACCACTCCAAATACAAGTTATGGCTTTAAGAAGACTATAACTTATCATGGCCAAGTAATATATATTTTGGGTTTAATATTTTCTGCAATTTGACTGGAAAAGGATAGAATCGTTCAGTCAAATCATAAAAAGTAGTAAACTTCATCTAGTTTTCAAATGTTTCTGTAGACCCAACATTTATTTTGTCATAAATATGTCAAAATAACTTTGATGCTACATGCTTTAGACTGTTTAATAATAGTTTTTGAAATGTATATTTTTAGGCTCTTATGGTATAGGCTTATACATGCAAACATTTCCCTTTTAAGTATATACCGTATTTTTCGGACTATAAGACCATAAGAAGCACCCAGTTTTTAGGGCAGAAAATCCAGAAAAAACAAGATTTAATATGTTTTCACATCAATTGGGATAATGCAATTAATTTAATGGATGCAATATTCAATTCAGCCACAGGTGTCACTAGCAGCAGTACACTCTCAGCACAACACATCACACTACACTGATCTGTTCAGTGTTCTGTGTTCAGCCCAGGATTTCTGCATCCCCTGCACCCCGGCCGAGCCATCCATAGCCGAACTGAACACAGCGCACAGCTCTTCTCTGTGTTCTCGTTGGTGGGGATGCGGCATTTAGATGGAAGAGCCGAACATCGGAAATTACTTTTTAAATACTCTAATTGTGTCTAAGAATGACAGTATTAAACAAAAGCACACAGCTGGTCATAGTGGCACTTCCATACCTCTCAACTATCCTGTTTTGGCCAGGAAAGTCACTTTTTTTACCTTCCTTCGTTACCTTCCCAGGCCAAATGCTGATTTCAATTAATCCCAGACTTTAAAATCGGGTTACTTAGGAGGGAGGGGGCATTACACTCCCTTCTTAGTCCCAAGCTCGCTTCTGCTGATAATGTGTGGGGTAGAACATTTGCAGGGAGGTAACACCCTCTCCCTCCTAAATCAGCCCACAGCTAAATCCAATACCGGAAGTGACGTCAGTGGAATCACTTCCTGCATTTGGAACACAAAAGAGACACATTCCAAATACTAGATGTCAGAGACGTCACTTCCTGCATGTTTCCCTTATTCTTGCATTAAAGTTGACAGGTATGCACTTCCAATTTCTTTTACTTAAACCTCTACTTCTATTTGATAGGTGACCTATTATATTATTGGAAACACTTTGGTATTAGCCAGTCATATAATTTTGGTTCCTGATATTTTTGCAGGTACAAGATGTATCAGTAACAACTCGGTCTGATAGGTAGCAGCTGTGCACGGTATCAGCTTCCAGTTTTCTGGGGAGTTTGCATTGTGCAGGGGAAGCATCTAATCATAGCTAATCACCCAAAAAATATTTATAAGCTGTCAGGAGTTTCTGCTCACTCATTATGTTTGCCTGCCATTATTAATCTCTGGAGTAGGCACTCACATCAGAACATACTTAGAACTCCTTAGAACATTTTCTCTGTCAGATTTACTTTAGATCTCCTATTGTTTTACCAAAACCATGTTATATGAGGGACTTTCTAAACCATCAAGTCTACCTGTGTTCAAGGCAGAGGACCCGGCACTACATAGTTGTTGGGAGATCTAAAGGATATCTGACAGAGAGATCTAAAGGTGTATGGCCAGCTTTACACATTTTCCAGGTCAGTCATATAAAGCCAAAGTCAAAAGATCAACATGAATTAGAAAAATTTGTAGAGTAGAGGTCAGAAATTGCACAGGTTTGTTACTATCTCCCTCATCTTGCAATGACAAATGGGAGATATTGAGCCATATGGGGACCCAGTGGTCCTATGTGTTACTGCAGCTATTAACCCCTGGAAGCCTGGCAGCTATACAGGAATCAACATGGTGACTTTTACAGATGATAGACAAGCAGGTAGTTATTTTGTTTCAGGATTATCTGCTTTCTGAATTTAACCTCCCTGGCGTTCCTGGTGGCCTCAGCTCATCCAGCTCTGACCTGTAAGAGCTGCACTGGACGAGCTGGGTTCGTCCGGGGGAGATCTAATGAAGAGGCTCCTGCAGAAGAACAGACCCCCCCCCCCCCCATGTGATGACGTCACATCAGGGCGCAGCAGGATTTTAAAATAAAAATCTTATTGAATAGTGTTTTCTGCATTGAAAACACTATTCAATATGATTCACAATGTGAAATACTCACCTGAATAAATGATCTGGTGTCCCCATGTCCTCTACAGCTGTCTTATTTCTGCTTCTCTCTCCTGGCATGATAGACGTCTGGGGGCAGGAACACCAAGTGTACAGAACTGTATGTAATACATTGGCTCAATGCTGTCCTATGTAACCTGGCACATCTGCAGCGCCATCTAGTGGTTGCAGTGCTAATATACCTGATACAGTTTCTTTTGAAATATTTGTTATCTGATTTTATGAGTTATTCACAAAGCATCTGAACATGTTATTATATTCAGGATGTCTACCAGACTCCTGTATGGACATACTTTGGGAAGTTACAGGCCTACAATGTAAAAAAAACTTTTTCCCATTAAAGTCTATGGTGTGCTTTTGGTACAGAAATCTGTACCTCAGCAGTGCGCTAGGGAGGTTAAGTGTGCTTTAAAGCTGTTTTATAAAACAATGACTGAATGACCTTCTCCTGGTTGACTAAGCTCAGTAGACAGTTCTGGTTTCTCATTACATTATAGCGTCACCTATAGTAATAAGTGGGATCTTTGAAAGTCCTCTGGTTTACTCCTTGAATGCAAAAACTGATTGGCTGGTTAGCTGTATTCCTTCCAAAGTGACTGCAGTTGGGACATTAGAGTGTAAGCTCCTTTGATGCGAATGGCCCAGTGCTCTCTGTAAAGGGGAACTCACCACAGCTATCTAAATGAATACAATGAATTCATAAAATTCACTCACTAGAATTCACTCCCAGCTTCTGACTATCATACAAAGCTCTGACATTAATCAAAGCTCTTGTAAACTCCTTTTAAAGCCCCGAGGCAGCATCTGACCTTAAATAGACGGGATCTTCCCCACAGCACAGAAGACAAGGCAGCACATCCAGCCCAGGGGAATGGAGCACGTAACAGGCTGTCTTATCGCCAACAAACCAAGAAATGCCTGCGTCTGCGTACACTGCTTACACAGCTGCTAGGCCTGTGTCAGGAAGACTACAAAAGCAACACATGTAAACACAAATCCAGAAATAAGAATTTAGACAAAAGAATTAATAATCTGCACAATACAAATGGTTTTCTTAAATCCAACTTATGCTTCGCTGCCAGCGCTTCTAACAATAAGGGCCCCCATACCTTTAGATTTCTCTGTCAGATTTCCTTTAGATCTCCTTTTGTTTTACCAAAACCATGTAATATGAGGGATTTTCTAAACAATCAAGTCTACCTGTGTTTAATGCAGAGGACCCGGCACTACATAGTTGTTGGTAGATCATAAGGAAATATGACAGAGATCTAAATGTGTATGGCCAGCTTAACAAGGGAATATTTTTTTGTGAATCCAATCAATTTTAACCAACCTAAAGCTTTATTTTGTTGGAATATTTTATAATATTTACAGAAAGTGATTCTCAAAGAATGTAGAAGTTGACTTTTTACTAAAAGATAACAATTATTTGTTAGCTCCCCTTTTTTTCACATGCTAAATAGTGTTGAGCTCGAATATTCGAATTGCAAATATTTTCGACGAATATCAGCTATTTCAAAATTCACAAATTTCACAAATATAACGGTGGATATTCACAATTTGGAATATTCCCAATATTATGCATGTGAAAGCCTATGGGCATGCATTGCGAATAAATAATTGCAATGCGAAAAATAACCAATAACCTAATGTCCATTCAAGATAATCATGATGGGAATATAATTGTGAATATATTTTCTCAATGCATGCCGATACATTCAAATTTCATATTTACGAATATCTAATTGAATATTAAAATTATTCGCGAAATATTGCAAATTCGAAATATGCTAAATACGTAACTGGCTACTCAAAATAATTGCCAATTTAAAGCGGTTCTATACTCAAAATAAAAAAAACACATATTACATTGACATACGACTCACCTTTCAGCAGTATACATCTGTAAAAACTGCTACAGAAAAAACCTCACCTTCCTCACTTCCTCATTCCCAGGGAAATCATATTTATTAAGGGCAGATAGAAGCAATTCCGCCCATACTTCAGGCATACTTAATTTTGACTATGGGTCTGTAATTCTATAAAACGACCACTAGATGGAGCTTTGATTACATCACGTTAGATTCTGCAGATGTGAAGCTGCATTCCAATTCACACAAGACTACAGACTTCTTCCCAGCTGTCCTTGCCATGATTGTTTAGAAGCTTGTGCTTCACACAGTGGGAGGCAAGAGCCCAAAAATCACCTTTTCTGCAGTTAGGAACATTTTTGGTTAAATTTTGAGCAGTGATCGCCTAATTATCAGCAGTGCTGCTGCTGATAGTGTAAAGTGCCCAGTAAGGTGGTAGGTCTGCTACAACTAAACGTGGACCACCAGTCATAAAACAAACTTTCCGTAAACTTATAAACAACATTACAAACAATTTGAATGTACTTATCTGTATTCTGCATTTCCAAATCTGTCTCCGCCTTCTCCGTGATATCCCCCAGTAGGTGCTGGCATCTTCTTGGCGCTGGAATGCATAAAGACATGTGAAGGGAACGAGTACCCTACCCAAGTCTTGCAAGACATCAACTGTCCGATGGACCAACAATGTCTACTGCACATTTCTGGGATTCCTGATGTACACAAGGACTAACAGAAGAGGAGTCTTTTCCAGCAGCTGTACGAAAAACTACAAAATTATTATTTTTTATTTACAAAACACAGCAAAGCTTTAATGGACAAATGCACCACTTCCAATCGATACTCACTGAGATCTGCCAATATCCAATGTTTGTTGACATCCAGAACCACATCTCATTTATTGAGACTGTAATGTAAACAGTAGATCGAAAAAAGCAAGCCCCAACTGAAGTCTATAGAAGTTGCATGTTACAAGAGCAAGCATGGTAAACAAGATAATTGATGTCAACAAAGCGAGAGTTTGTGGCCAGCATGTGTCAGTAAGTATTGATCATAGAAGGGTGGTTAGCTTAAACTCACAATGCATCTTTTTTTATCTCTGCTACACTATATCTACAGACTACGTAGTGTATTGGCCTCGCTACATAGTTTTGGTAAAACTAAATTTCACTGTACAAAAGCTGTACAGTCAGATTTTATGGTATATAGTGACCTTAAGTGTAAGAGGAAGTTGTGGGTAATGGGTGGCAGTGGAATGAAGCAGAGCATATCTGTACTTTGATTTAAAGCACCATACACTTATTCTTTAAAGTATTTAACCAAATTCCATTGCTTTTGGACCCTCACCCCGAGGTGACATTACACACCCTTTCTCCCCTTCCTTGGGATACAGTGAATTTCCTAAGAACACAGTCTTGCACACATGCAGATTGACACGAAAAGCACAGCTGTACTGTATATCAACAGGATGGGGAAATGGACCCACCATGTCACCATGTGAATGCAGACCGAGAGCACCCTGCAAGGAGTGATGGAATTTGCTGTGGGAGACTCCCAGGTTGCAGCCCTCAGCTACACTTACTGACAACTGCTGACAGCAGAAGAATCCGAGATGCAGTACAAAGTCAGCAGACAGGCAGGCAATAGGACTGACAGCAAAAAGCATGTCACAAATGTAAAAAAGGATGCAAAATACCTTTTTGTTCGGATAGCTACTATCTGCTAGGCACTTCCCTTAATAGGGCTTTTTATTTTTACCTTATTGGACAGACTTCGTGGGTGAGGTTCCAAAGAAGTTCATAAGGAGGAATGACAGTGATCAGAAGATAGACAATGATCAGTGACAGTGACAGAAGATAGACATACCCAGCAGAGGGATTAGTAAAACAGAAGCTGCATAATGGGTTATTGCTGCTTCTACCAGCAGAGGGGGCTGATCTCCTAGAAAAGATCAAAGTCCTCTGTGGTTTAGGAAGAGGGACGGGAGGATCACAGGGAGAGGGGACATCTATAGTCACATGCAGGGAGTGCAGAATTATTAGGCAAATTAGTTTTTTGACCACATCATCCTCTTTATGCATGTTGTCTTACTCCAAGCTATATAGGCTCGAAAGCCTACTACCAATTAAGCATATTAGGTGATGTGCATCTCTGTAATGAGAAGGGGTGTGGTCTAATGACATCGACACCCTATATTAGGTGTGCATAATTATTAGGCAGCTTCCTTTCCTTTGGCAAAATGGGTCAAAAGAAGGACTTGACAGGCTTAGAAAAGTCAAAAATAGTGAGATATCTTGCAGAGGGATGCAGCACTCAATCAAGTGTTTCATTCAAAATGGTCAACAGGGTCGCAAGAAGCGCGTGGAACAACAAAGGCGCAAAATAACTGCCCATGAACTGAGAAAAGTCAAGCGTGCAGCTGCCAAGATGCCACTTGCCACCAGTTTGGCCATATTTCAGAGCTGCAACATCACTGGAGTGCCCAAAAGCACAAGGTGTGCAATACTCAGAGACAGAAAGGCTGAAAGACGACCACCACTGAACAAGACACACAAGCTGAAACATCAAGACTGGGCCAAGAAATATCTCAAGACTCAAGATTATTCTAAGGTTAAGGATGGAGTCAAGCTTAACTCCCAGTCCTACTGCCAGTTTCTGGAAGACACCTT
>CM070035.1:145032846-145055307 GCA_036250615.1 Ptychadena robeensis | reverse complement strand
TACGCACCGTACACCGCCGTGCTGGCCCAGGCACCACCGGAGATACAGCCCTGCTTTCCTTCAGCAAAAAGCTACTCACGCTCCTGACAGCCTGGACCCACTGCACTGAACTGCCTACTCCTGCAGCCTTGACTCAGCCCACAATGCTGCCAACGCCATTCCCTTAGCCAATGCTTCCTACCAAGCCACTCACCAGCTGAGGTGTCTGCCGAAGCTGGCGTCCCGCCTGTCTCTCAGCCATCCTGGATGCATCGGACGCCAGCCACGGCAAACCGCCGCCATTGCACCGCCATTGCACTGCCATTGCGCCGCCACACGTACGGGCGCGCGAACCCGGATGTCCGGAAGCCGTGCTGACAATTACCCACGCTCCTGTACGAGTGAGAATGCTGACGGGGAGGAGAAGCTTTACCCCTCCCCCCCTCCACACATATCCACATCTTGGAATGCCTAGCGAGGACAAAAAAAAAGAACATCCGAACGGCTGGAGGTGAGGGGATTTTATAGAGCTTGTTATGGGATGTCCTAGGGGGTCAAGGGGAGGAGTGACCCGTGGTGGGCTGACATGAGGTGAGCCAGGAAAAGCCATTAAACCAGGGAGGTTACACAATGCCATCTTTAGAGGGAACGCTTACTTCATATTTCATGTTGCTGTTTCACAATGTAAAACTAGCTGCAGCAGATACAAATACAAAAGAAATGTTTGAGAAACTTCTGAAAGGGAAGTTCTGGTGCTTTTTGTACGGGAGATAGGTTACATTGGTAGGTCAACTGTCTTTGAAAGAGGTTATGTGTTGGTAAGTTGATTTGACAATAATTGATTTGGGTTTTTGAATAAGAAAGAGAGAGAGAAAGCAGTACTGTTCCCACAAAGAAAATCACAAGATTCATTTTAAATGTACTTTTTAGGCCACTCTCTGGAGGTGTATAATAGTTCAAATATAAGTATAGAATGCCAATGACACTATCATGACCACACACCACAACACAGGAAGAGGAAGTACCTGTGAAATCACTTTTCCCGTTGGTGTAGAAGGTGTGGCAATAGGGGATACAGTGGGGCAGTGGTTCCCAAACCAGGTATTCTTGGTGGGGGGGGGGGGCGCGGTCCCTCATTCTGAAAATGTTCCTCGAAAATGTTCCTTAATAGAAAAGGGAGGCCCTGCGAGGAAAGTTTGGGAACCACTTCTCTACAGTATCTAAGACCAAATAAGTTCTGGCTTTAAATACACTTTAAAGAGGTAGTGTGTTTGCCAGACCAGGAAAATAAATCTGAATGGCTAAAACGTGCAGATTTGTTGACAGTCAAACAGAGAAATGTTATTTTTTAGTTTTATGGACACATTTACCATATTACTTTATTATCTGCCCTACTGGAAGCCCGCATTGATATAGTACCACGCTGAGAACAAGTGCTGATTTAGCCACCTACCCGAATCACCAATCACACATGCTCTGCTTTTAGTAAATGACTCTAATTCACTGCTGTGCTACTTCTTGAAACCATAACTAAAAGCAATCCCAGTGCTGCTGGAACAGCAAAAGAGGAAAACATATTTCATGCAGGGACATTTCTTAGTCGTTGGGTGTCTTTTCCTATATTGCTGCATAGGGCATAGAAATATAAAGATCAGAATCTAAGAAATATTGGTGGAAACAAATTACAAGTCATAAATATGACTCAATTTCATGTTTATACATAGACTGGTGTGTTATATGATCCCATATGAAGGTTTTCTGAAACTCTTTATTACACTCAATAAGGGGTTCATCTTTAGCTTTCAATTAGGGACATCAATAGTATTGAAAGACCAGGGTGGCTTAAGGTAGCCATATGCGGTTTGAAAAGGCCCCCATACACTGGTCCGTTTCCCATCGGATTCCGGGACAATCGATTCCGGGCGCGTGCACGCGAAACAATTGTCCCGGAATCGCGTGAAGCCCACCTTGTCCGTCCGATCACGTCCGATCGTTCGGGGGCCCAGAATCGGATCGGACAGAGAACCAACATGTTGGTCTTTCTGATCCGATTCTGCACACATCAGGGGGAGTTGCCATTTGTGGAATAAGCGATCGGACACGGAATCGTCCAGGAATCCGTGGGACAAGGTGGTATGTAGCGATCGGACACACTTAATTGGCCGATCGATCGGACCTCCGATTCCCGCTGGGATAGGTGATCGATCGGCCATGGAATCCGACTGTGTATGGCTAGCTAAACCTCCGTTCAATTGACCGAAAAATCTTTCAGTTGACATTGATTCCTGCCTACCTGGTATGATCGACCCAAAGTGATCAACGGCAAACAGAAAACTGATCGGAAAGTGATCGGACATTTCAGTCGATCGTTCAAGTATCTGATGGGTGCGCACAGAACGCAGGAAAGCAATGTGAAAATTATCAATGTTTTTAATTATAGGCAATCATCGGATCAATAAACGATCGTGCAAAAGTCAACCGGTGTATGGCTACCTTAACACACAGCGTTATAGTAACTTTTTCTACACAGGCTGCTTTCTTTTTATTATCACATGTCCAGAAATGATGCTGTTATCTGGCTCACTTTATTTCACTGGATGCTCTGGAAGATACCTGCCTTTTGCAACAGCTAGCAAGCTACTTTTATTATGAGTTTAAGCGATCTACCAATTTAAAAAGAAGGTATGCCCGGTAGCCGCAGCGTAGTGTAGGTGGGAAGGCTCTTGACTGGGGGGACATGGTTGCGATTGGGGGGGCAGGTCAGTAAGAAGGGGTAAGGATCAAAGGAGGAAGAGGAGGGGTAAGGAGAGGCCATATGTAACAGCTCGCCGGAAGTGAGACCCTCTTTGGATGCTGCAATCACCCACCCTCCCTATGTGAATGTGTTAAATTGTGTCTTTTGTTTACTTCTAGGTTTTGTCACAGCATGGCTGGACGTCGACAGTGCCGGGGAAATGAAAGTCTATGCTCAGGATCTTGGCGATGTGCTAGTTAATGAGGGCAGTCACCAGACTCTTGTAATGTGGTGGTGGGGTTAAGCCCCCACCTAGTTTCATATGTTTATTCCAGTAAGGTACACATCAAGCTAGTGATGTAAGGGCTGGTGGCCGGTACAGTTTGGAAAAGTTAACGTTTGGTATGGTGGCACTGTGGGGGATCCAGATTCCTTACAATTGTTTTATTCTGTTTGATATACTTCATATAAAAAAAAATTACATAATCCAAAAAGAATAAATGGGTTGTGTCTTTATCACTCAGGTATCCCACAGTCAAGTCCTGTTGCTCTATTTTAATTTCAAATTGTAGTCATAAAGTTATGTTAAGGTACCCATACAGGTTTAAATCCCCGTTCGTTAAGCCAGCAATCCACACTGCTTGCGGTCGCCGGCAAAGCAAACAGGAATTGTGGGACTTGCCACCAACACAGTGATTCCATCCAAAGTAAACAGATTGTATAGGGATTTATCATCATGGAGGATCCCTGTGAGATTCGTTCCCTGAATGATTTCGACCCTTTTGGGTCGATCGTTCAAGGTGGGCAGCTGCAATCCGCAGGTGTATGGTCAGCTTTAGAATAACATTAATGGCTAGTTCCCACTGCTTTAAATAGGACGTGATCCTCTGCTATGACAACAAAGGGACGCTGTCAATGACCAGCATTTATATTAAATAGACACATCAGTGGTACGCGAAAAAGCCAACATATTGAAGACAAATACTTATTGCTTGTGTTGGGCTTATGTATGCTTAACCCTTTGAGCGTTTCGCAAGTGGCAGGCTTTTGGTAAAAAAAATCTGCCATGATTCTCCGCTCTCCCCCCAGGGGTCATCGATGATTCCAGACATGTGCTGAAAAAAACGAAGACGCCTCCTTTAAATGGAGGTCAATGACACCGCCCCACCCTGCCTCTTCAGCATCATGACGCCCCAAAGGAGGACCTGAAAAGATCCGTGGGTCCGCCAATACTCACTATTGCTATGGGCTCGCAGGGTATAGGTGAATATCTCCAATTGTAGCTCAGGGTGAGTTTGCCTGGTAAAAGGTACACTCAGGGTAAACACTCAGGAGGTTACATCCTATTTCTGAGGATAATGGTCAATGGCTCCATGTTGCCTCACTGAAAAATTTAATGACCCCCCATATAAGCATAGATCTGTGGGCGATTTTGCGGCCAATCGATCGTTGTGAAAGTTGTCAGCGGATCAAAGCTGACCTCCTGGAGCCACCGACCCATTTTGCCCAAAATCGCAATTGTCCAGAGAACGAATATGTTTTTCCGGTCTATCGCCATTACTTTGGATATTGAAGGAAAGCTTAATGGACGGAGAGACTAGTCCCAGTCTATCCATCCATCAGATTTTTTCCTTGCCGAAGCAAGGACAAGGGGACTTTCTCGAGGCCACCCTACTTTAGACACACTACCCCAAATGGGGATTGTAAATGATAATTTATCAGGTGTAGAAAAAACAAGGCCGGACTAAGGCAATAGCTAAAGATATCCAATTCATCTGTTGCGTTGACACATAGGTTCCATCAACCTCGACGCGCGTTTCTAAAAACATCTTCATCAGGAGGTGTGGCTTTTACTAGTTAATGGATCAGATAGACATAATCATTTTTTTTATGTAATTCATAAAATTCTTGGATGGTATTTAAGATAAGGAAAAGACTCACCGGTAACTGCAAGTCAATGGTTTAGCCAGTCCGTCGCGGAACTGCATAGGAGGAACGAGGGGCCACTGCGGGGGGAGCACCGGACCACAGTATAAAGGGGGGCATATATCAAATGTAATAAGGTAAGATCCATAGAATTGGAAAAAGAAGCCACTGTGAGGGGTCACCAAAAAAAAAACCTTCGGGGTAGTGGGTGAGACCATATATAAGTGCTTAGTGTTAGTGAGAGTGAGGGGTAGTCTCTCCGTCCATTAAACTTTCCTTCAACATTGTATTTGGGATGTTGGCCTTACACCTACTTGGATATCGTGGTAAAATCTTTTTGTATCATTACTTTGGATGAAGACCAGGGTCCCCAGGAGGGCGTTTCTGTTTTGAAGACGATCCCCCCAACTCTCTCCCGGATGGACACTAGTCTTGAACTCAAATATTCGAATTGCGAATATTTTTAACAAATATTGATTATGAACTTCTGAATATGGCGGCAGATATTCGCAATTTCGAATATTTCAATTTCATGCACTGGCAATAGCCAGTACATCACGATAATAAAAACCACATGTGACCATTCATTTGGAGTTTCATTTCATTTTGAACATAATCATATCTCAATGCATGGCCATATGCATTTACAAATATTAAATTGAATATTACTGGTATTATTCGCAATGTTGTCAATGCCGCTGATCACTAATGGACACGGGGCCTTAGAGGAAACAACTAGAAACCTTGAGTTGGACAATTAGGGTATGTCTCCACAGTGTTGTGTGATCCATCGGGACCCCCTCTGCTAAGGGCAGTGCTTGACTGGGGTCTGAGGGATACACTTGACCTGCCCTACTGCAGTACGTTAACCCCTGCATCAGCAGAACGGATCAGCTGAGAACAGAGCATCCATCGGGCAGGTAAATTGTATGTGATCCATCGGGATCACATATGCGCTTAGCGGAGGAGGTCCCAACGGATCACTGGGCACTGTAGAGACATGCCCTTATGCTGAATGGTGTCTTCGTAGGAATAAAGGTGATTCTTAAATCATTATAAGAGACAATGCTATTCCTGATTTTTTTGTATTCACTAAAGAAATACTCTCTGCTATACACCAGTGCTATATCATAACCACAGCAGAAATGTGTAGCGGGTGATAGAATGAAGCAGAATCTATCCATGTATTGAGCAGCAGTTGGAGAGTGGGTGAGAGAAAAATCTCACATTTACATCATAGCAACCCGATCCACAGTCCCTTCTGTATGGTAACTGCTTCCACAAATAAAAAATAATATATACAGAATTCTTCATAAATTATTTAATAACAGCAACCTGCTAACTTTGTTGCAGCATTTAGTCCTAATTGCACCATATGGATGTATCTGCCCATGTTTTTCCTCCTACATAATTAAAAAAAAAGTTCCAACACCTGCTATTTCTAGGGAGGTTTTATAATGATTTGTGTTCTCTGCAGCATCGGGAGGGAAAATGAAGATATTTGTAATACAATTATTTTTATATTTTGTAAAGATTCTCAGGAATCAATAAAAGCTATGCATTGGCCAGCACACATCTAATGACTGTGCATCATTTCACATAAAAGGCAATTTAACTTTGTTTATTGTGCTAAATGCTTAGACTGTGTTCACATCCATATCACTCTGTACTGCACAGATATGTGACAGAGGGATCAAAAGGTGTATGGCCAACTTAAGTGTATTTTCATTACACTACCGTAGATGAGTGCAGAGGGTAGTGGGCATTCTAGGTATAGGATGGTATGGGATGGGGTAGAAGTAGAGGGTATGATGGAGACCAGTTTGAGCAGTAATGGAGATCTAAAGCTAGCCATACACGTGTAGGATTCCATGGCCAATTGATCACTCTCCCGATCGATTCCGGCGATTCTGCCGGGAATCGCAGGTGTGATCAATCGGCCAATTAAGAGTATCCATTGCTGCATACCACCTTAATCCAACGGATTCCGGGACGATTCCGTGTCTGATTGTCCACCTCACAAATGGCAACTCCCCCTGATCTGGGCAGAATCGGATCAGAAAGACCAACATGTTGGTTCTCTGTCGGATCCGATTCTGGGCCCCTGAACGATCGGACCTGATCGATTGGACAAGGTGGGCTGCATGCGATTCCGGCACGATCGTTTCGCGTGCACGCGCCTGGAATCGATCATGCCGGAATCCGGTGGGAATCCGACACGTGTATGGGGGCCTTTAGGGTTTAGAAGTGGGCAGGACATAGGAGTACAATGGATGATAGGTTGGGATTGGCATATAGTGGAGAAAGGGTGAGAACTGTGGAATCAGACAGAAGGGAAGGACTGGTTATATTTATTAGATATCTACATTCTAACCATAAAGGGGAAAAAAGAATTCCTACTGAAGGCAGAATAGCGCAGTGGCAAAACTAAACTCTAACTTAGACATTGTCCTCCGAGGGGAAATAAAACTATGCTGATGGAACAAAACTCCGACTTTGCCATTACATTAGTATGAATTAATGGACCCAGAGGCTTTTGGGTAACAAACTATATAATTATAATAAGAACAATGGCTGCAAAAAACGATTACGATAATAAAAAGTGTAATTCCTCTATTTTCTGGGATCTGAAAGCCTCAACTGACATACAGCTCCCTCCATAACGGATCTTTTTGTTACATTTCACCAATCGACATAGACGAGGCTGGCGTGACTCCTCATATTAAATATGGTACGTCAAAAGACAATGGCTGTTCTCTATTCCAGCACTGATTTATAGTTAATTGCTTACATTTCATTTATTGAGGGTTTTCTGCAATGAAAGTTGTCCCAGCCTCTGAAGAAGTGGAAATGGTGACTTCTTGCTGATATAAACACTTTATGTCTGAGAGATGCAGCTGCTGTGCCTGGAAGCAGCGGAGAGGAGACTCAGGGGTTTTCTGCTGCACACTGCAGTGCATGTGAAAGCCAAATCTGTTATTTTCACACCACAAGAAAGTCATCTGGGATGTGTTATATCATTGTGCGCAAAGCTTTGGGCTATGCGCTCTCCCTAATGTTCTCCTTCCCCGATGGCGCAGAGCCTTCTCTCAAGAAATAGCTTTATCTGAAATGGCATTTACTGTCATGTTCAAAGTCTGCTTTGCATCGTATCTAGCTGTTCATTATTTCCTTACGCTGCTCTGCTTCACTCAGCCTGGAAATGCCTTGTTTTTCTGTAAAGCAGAACTAAAAGACACAAATTACTGCAGCTGTGTGTTCATTAACATATCATTTAATGTGCAAGTATGCGAATATCTATATATGATATCAGTCTCTGCAGTGTTGATAGGAGTTGAGAAGTTGAGAAGTTAAGGTCATCACTGTGCTGCTTCTACTTTCAATGCCCATTCAAAAGCTAGAGTTGGAATAGGAACACAAGGTGTATTACCTAGTGGAACAAAGTCAAGAAAAGGTAAAATAATGCACTTAAAATAATGGAGATACCATTCAGGCTTAGAGAGGAGTAGTGATCTTTTTTGGGGTATAGACGCAGAATCCTCAGGGTTGTAGAGACAGGGATACTAAGAAAGCAGTGCAGGTGTCCTTCAAATGATACCTGTGCTGGAGCTGTTACCTGTCTTCTACAAGGGGGCTACAAGGGGGCTACCCCTTCACTTTGATGAAGAAGCAAAAATGTATCGACAGTTACTACAGCTCCCAGTGAAACTTTGGTACCCCCACCCCAGGCCTAAAACTTCTATATAGGTAGTGGTTTCATATGGGGGTGGGGATCACATAGGGTGGAGATGGGCACAAAGATGGTAATGGGTCTCTAAGATTTTTCCATCTTATCAACATTTTTAAGTAAATGAGGATTCAGAACTAGACACAATATTCTAGATTTGGTCTGACTATATACAGGAATCAGGACCTCCTTCCTTCTGTCTGGCCTCACTGTTTGCTTACTTAATCATTTAAAAAAAGTGCTCCTCTATCTTTTTTTCAGCAATTCTGGATAATTTTGCAAACTAGATGCACGATCGGGACATTCATTTTATCTTTGTGCCATTTCCAAAACACATACCTGGGCCACCAAACCTTCAGTTATGATAGATAGATAGATAGATAGATAGATAGATAGATAGATAGATAGATAGATAGATAGATAGATAGATAGATAGATAGATAGATAGATAGATAGATAGATAGATAGATAGATAGATAGATAGATAGATAGATAGATAGATAGATAGATAGATATCTTATAAATAGATGAAACAGCAGGACCTAGTGTTGACCCTTGAGGTACCCTGCTAGTCACTGGTCTCTTTACAGAATGAGGTTCATCTACAATCATACCCTGATGGTTCTTCTATAGCCAACTGCTCATCTATCAGACTATACAAGGATTTGGGCAAACCATTTGACTCATTGGCCACAAAAGGTTCTTAAATTTGACAGAGGGGCCAGACCAAGAGTCTGAAAGGGCCATCCAGCATAGGTGTCCTAAATCCTCTAGACTTGATTACAATTGGAAAAGAAATTCTTATATAAGCTTAGCTCTGTATCAACTCCATGGCAAAATTCTGATGCCTCAATGCATTATCTGCTTCCATTGCAGTGAATGAGCAGAGGGGTGCCAGAGTGTCTTGTCACCAAGGGCGGGATCAAACAACTAAACTGCCCGCATATGACCCACGGGCAGTAGTTTGCCACATTTTTTCTAGGAGTTCACTATGTGGAAGTGTATCAAATGCCTTGCTGAAATAGAGGGCATGGGCGTAGTGCTTGGGCAGTAAGAGAAAAATGGGTGCAGAGAAGGTCAGGCTAGATGGCTAGATCTACAATGCCACACACATGATGGCACCATTCACAAATATAGTGGCCATGGTAGTTTAGATAAATAAATGCCGATACAGCCAAAAAAACGGGGTAAGTGATGCAATGCAAACATTATAGTGACACCTACAATTTAATGTAGATTGTCTCTACACAGGGAACCATTCTGAGGAATATTAATATACAGATTTTAAATGTTAAACAATATGTATGATAGCCCAGGGAAGCTTCTGTTTAGAAGTATGGCACATATCCTGCATAAATAACATATATAAAATAAAACATTTTAATAATTTACAGAGAATATTTCTTCTACACGTCATACAGAATAGATGTATACTCCTTTTCTTCAATCTGAAGTGTTCCATGCTGCTTAATGTAATTAAACTACTGAATTTTAATTGCTTTGACAAAAGTACAACACTTATTATTTTAATTATAACAAGTGATATGCGATTATATGTGTTCTTTTACTGTGTTCTAAGTTTCATTTGTAAAAGTTTAAGGAAGAAATAAAAATCCATTAGTTTAAAATTTAAGTTGTATCTTTACGTAAATGAATTCATATGTTATTTGCATATTATTTTTCTTTCTGCGCTGTAGTACAGGAATGTAATTAACTGACTACACTAGAGGTAAATACACATGTCACGCCGACATTTGATAACCACCTGCTCCTGACAAATGATGATATAATGCCAGGTTTATCTATGAGGACAAGTTCTGCCTTCGGGGCATGTTATATGCATGAAATTTGATTTTGGAATTGCGAAGATAGGAGAAAATGAAGTGAGTTTAGGTGATTAGGAGAAAACATTGCAGAGAAGCTGGAAATAATCTGTATTAAAAAAGTAGAAATGTGCATTATGTGTGTGATGATTGTCTGAGAGGGGCAGTAATCCTGTCTGGGCATTTTCCATAATTTTCAAACTGAAGAGGACACATTCACAGCCTGTAAACAGTCTTAAAGGTAAAGAATAGAGATGGTTACATTTTCTTTCAATTTCAACTAGTTAACTTTCATAGTTAAGTGAAAAGCTCCTGAACATTGTATAGTTGTCAAGTTAAGCTAGCCATACATGGTTCAATTGACTGTTCAATCAATGTAATTCGATCGATTATTTTGGTCGGTCGATTGAAAATTTAATCATGTCCACATTGAACGATAGTTTAATTCGATTTAAATTGTCAATTTGCTCGATCGAAATTTGATCGGACCAGTTGGAAAATTTTGATCGATTGCTACCACATCGAGTGTAAATTACATACTATTCCTTGTCCCGACCAATTGTGATTAGATCCAATCAATAAGCATAGTGTTCTCTCTACTGGTCGGCAGAATAGGATGTATGCTTTTTTTGACTGCAGTCAGACCACTATGATCACTATGCATAGGTTAGGTTATCTTGAAAAAATAGTTGTCATAATAGGTAGTGTGATTGAATGTCTTTGTAGTGAAGGTATGATGCAGCAGAGACTGCATAGAGAGACTACATACTCCCGCCCAAGTAATAAACCCCGATCCGTTCAGTCGCCATTTTGACTGTAGTCAGAACACTATGATTACTATGCATAGGTTAGGTTATCTTGAGGCGGTTATCTTGAGGCGGTGGAAATGCAGTAATGGAAATGCAGTAATGGAAATGTTTAAGATCGAACACTCAATGTGGTGTGTCATTCAATTCAAATTGAACCATGTATGGCTAGCTTTATGCTACCAACACAGCTGTGTCCCCCATACACCTTACAATCTTTTCATACAATCTCTGTACAATCAAATTTTGTTCTACCAAAACCATGTAATATGAGGACCTTACTTATCCTTCTAATCACTATGTATTCTATCAGGGAGGACACTATACTACATAGTTGTTGGTAGATCTAATGGAGATTGTATGGATCGATCTTAAGATGTATGGGGGGCTTAAGCCATAAACCCAATACCAATTTGGTCATTGGGAATGAACATTCATGATTGTATCCTACTACCAAAGTACACAAAGCACTCATCTGTTGTATAGAGAAGGACAGATGGAGAATGAGCAAGTGGCACCCAATTTAATCTCCCCCAATGTAATGGGCATTAAGAGATCTCTCTTGATGGATCAATGAACAGCCTGTACAAGACCTTAGCCTGTTCACACCCAATAGAACACAGAAGATCTCCATGGGGACTAGTGGCCTGACAAAAGTCCAAAGCAAAATCTGTAGGTCACTTCTTCAAAAAATATTTTAAATGCCCAAAGGCAATATAAATTATTTATCAAACAGGGACTTAAGCAGTGTAGATATGGGCCAGATCGATGGCCGCTTCCTGCGCCGTGCACGTTCACGGCCACCTATCTGGTCCATATCATATGCGGCCACCCCGGTTCTCGAGCGGGATCGATTGGGATAGGATAGGACAGGGATATCGGACATGACCGTTAATCACAGCCGATGTCCGTTGCTTTCCGTGGAGACCGCGGGTCTCTATGCAAAGTATCGGCTGAGCTGGAGAGACGGCAGAGCTGTCTCTCCAGCTTCTCCGATATCTGACAGCAGCGAGATGATGTCATCAAGCTGCTGCAGGGAACATCAAGCCGTCTGTTCCCTGCTTTAGGGTCCCCATACAAGCAAAGATATGTGTTAGATAGATGGCCACTTCAAGCGCTGACACCACACCATGCGTGCTCACAGGCATCTATATAGTGCCCATCTAATGCAACCACCACCTGGTGGCCGGTTATTAGTACAAGTACAACACTCCATAGCCTATGATTAAAAAAAATAAGAATTGCCTTGCAAAACCCATCCTGTAATAATAATGATCCTGTGTTCTCTTAAATTTTTTTGAGGTTGGGGCACTGAGATTAATCCTGTTTGATTAATTCATAGGGGCAATGGTGCTTTCTCTATATGTTTCTCATTTAGAAAACTCCACTATCTGACTGCATTTCCCACCCTCGGCTTATACTCGAGTCAATACATTTTTACCAGTTTTTGTAGATAAAAATTAGGTACCTCGGCTTATACTCGGGTCGGCTTATACTCAAGTATATACGGTATCTAGTTAAATTATTACATATAAAAATTCTTTCTGTTTACTGAATGTTTGTCCAATAGAATTCTGCTAATTTCAACCATTTCTATTTACTGTAAAATTACTCTAAAAATAGAGTACCCCTATACAACTACAATGGAGGAAAAGGCACATCTGTCAGGTGCTTCTCTATACCGACTGGATGAAGAAATGGAATTCCGTATGGTAAGCCGGAAAATTGTTTTGTTTCAGAAGGTCAGATACAGAATGTGTCCCCTCACTGATTTCTTTCATGATATGTTTCATTTCAAATTGTCTCCATGGAACTGTCAGATCACTTTCGTGACTTTCAGGGCTGAAAACTTTGCAGATCTCAGGATGGATTCTCCCTGACAAGATATAAGAAAATGACACTTTGCTGCTCATAAGAGCTTGTTGAACAAATTTCCACCCAGCAGCAGCTTCATATGACAATTTTCACGCTCTCTTAAAGATTTGCTCCTTGTTTACTTCCCTGCCTCTTGCTATCTTTTCAGGAAAGCGAGTGACACAGACAAGAAAGAGCAGTCTTTTCATGACATATTGTCTCTGCTTTTCCGGCTCACTGAGAAATCACTATAGATTTTTTCTACTCCATAAATTCTCGTTTTGCCTGAGGATTGCCAGATATTGCAGCTGAAAAATACAATATACTTTTTTTCCTGCTTTATTGTCCTATAAATGCTGCTTGCATCTGTACCCTGTAAATTCCAAGCCACCAGAATGTCACGTTAGTAGGGGACAATTCATTTAAATATACACCAGCTAATTTAGATTTCCAAAGAGAAGGATAGCATACAAATTGTTCTTCATTGTGTATGGTATACCGAAAATAAAACTCAGACATTGCACAGAAAAGTAGTAAATGCTCTTTAGAAAACATATACATGTCTGAAATCTGTTGCAGACAATAGTATAATTAAATAAGAAACACAGGGCAGGTGTAAACGTTAAATGAAATGCAAAAACACATTTAAAGTGAACCTGTGCTGTTGGAACATATATACAGTATATATCGTATATTGTATTTTGAACATGAGACACCATAAAATGAGGAGGAAATCAAGGAAAAAATGTCTCACTGTCTGCCCTCTGCACAATCTGTTTGAACATTTTGTATACTGGTAATCAGTGATTAGGGGCAGTGCTGAGAGCCCAGAGCGAGTTTCTCTAAATGTTTGTCTCTTAGCACTTACAGATAGACTTGCTCTGGGCTCTCTGCCCCTTCTCCTGGGTAAATAAATTTTTGGCATTTTTTGGGCAGAGTGAGCAAAGGGGATACAGCTCTGATAGTCTGGAGACTCAGAGAGAGACTCAGTCTTGGCTCTCAGCACTGCCTCCCTTCTACTTTGCTTGTGCATGCTGTATACCGGTATTCAGTCAGGTGAAGGGGCAGTGCTGAGAGCTAGTCTCTCTGTAATATTTGGAGACTTTCAGACACTAAAGCTGGGAACACACGGCTCGATATACGAGCCGTTCGAGGTTCCCTGCAGCGGCGCGATGATCTGACCTATATCTATGCGTATACTATCTATACTATGAGCTGGTAAAAAGCTGATTTTTTAATTATTTTAATTATTATTGATACATTTTGTATAAAAATCTAAGCATCTAAGTCAATCATTATTTCAAGTCATGCTGTATATAGTTTGACTTCGTCCATTATTTAAATCAGAATTTTGTCTTATTCTACTGTTATTACATACCACATGTGGGTCAAATACTCTATACACCATAAATCCTCTAGAGCACCTCAGTTCCCACTTTCCTATTCCTAGAGCACATGATTTTGTTTCATTTTGTTTTTCTCTTTTTTTCTCTTTCATGTTATTCTGTATTATTCCTTCTCTGACTTTTTCTATATATTATATCTATCCCATCACAGTTATACTATAGGCTAACTCCCCCAACCACGCTACATGAGATCTCTAATCCCTATGGCTTCAGAAGCATCTCTAGGCACCTGGGTACTAAATGATTAGAATTGTCTACTCCTTTGAAGATAGAAGGTAGAGTTCTCGTGTTAGATAGACCTATTTTCCAGCTTGCTAGGAGCCAAGTCAAGTTTTTACATTCAAGTTTTGAACCAAGCAGTTGAAGGACACTGGAGAATTTTCATATCTTATGTCTAGAAAAGGTAATTACTATAAAAATCTTTATTAAATTTTTTGGCAAGAGTATATGGCTCAGCTTTTTTTTTTCCAAAGAGAGTACATTGTTGAAAAAAAAAATTACAACACAATAAAAAAAGGAAAAAATGGTAAAGATAATATACCCAGTTTGGTAAGACAGAATAAAATGTTAATCCAACAATGAATAAAAGAACAAAAGTACTTAACCAGTTTGGTATAAACTTCATCTAAATGACACAATACTCAAGTCTTATTCCAACATCAGGTGTATAGTAATGTAACAAAATAGAGAATATAAACATTATTTATTGAGGTGATTGGTCATTGGACACATGGGAGCCTACTCAAAGCAATATTTTTGCAAGCAACAAACAATATATGTGTGTGTCATGATAAATCTCAAAGAGAAATTCCAACAAACATCTCCCAGATGCCACCTCTACTGGAGAACCCATCTTGTCATGAAGAAACTGTATAAGCCATGCCCAGTAACCCTGGATCTTAGTATAGCCCCTGTATAAGATGATAAAAGGTGCACTGCCATAGATAACATTTCAGACACAAGTAACTGCTGAAAGTTTGGGAATGAGACAACTGAACAGGTGGGAGGTATGCTCTATGTAGAATGTAGAGTTGTGTCTATTTGGCAGTAGTGATGAGCGGCATAGGTAATATTCGAATTCGTGATATTTCACGAATAATTCTACTAATATTCGATTCTATATTCGGAAATGCGAATATTCGCGGTAATACCATGGATTGCGAAAATCATATTCGCATCTTTAAAATGAATGGTCACATGCTATGTTTATTTTCGCAATGCGAATATTATTTTCGCAATACATGGCCATATTGCGAATATTCGGAATTGCGAATATCCGCCGAGATATTCGAGATATTGGCGAATTCTCGAATTGCCGATATTCACGAAAAATATTCGGCATTCGAATATTCGAGCTCAACACTATTTGGCAGCTGAGGAGATACCAGTTCCGGTGTATCTAGTACAACCTGCCGGTCTTCCTCAAGTGGAGTGTGGCAACATCTTCATTCCATCTACTTCTTACTAGAGATTGTCAAATTTTTGGACTGGCTGATTTTGTGAGCTCTGCAAAGCCTCTGAAAATGGTATCATCACCAAAATTGCTGGAGATGTGAAGAAGGGTTGTGGGAACATTTGAAAAAAAAAGTTTTGCTCTAGCACATGTAGTTTTTGCATGAATTAAGTTAAAAATCTAAGTTGAAATTCCGACTTTCGAAATTTTTACTCACTTCTCTACATCTCCAGCAAGTTTGGTGATGATACCATGTTCAGGGGCTTTGCAATTTACTAGAAATCGCATAAAATTTTTAAAAATAAAATACGACCATCTGTACTTCTTATCCATGAGGGATTGTAATGCCTCTGATTTAATATATCATAGTAATAACGTTTGTGGAATCAGCATTAGAAAGTATAGTTATTAACCCCCTGGCGGTCCCAGCTCGTCCAGCTCTGACCTGTCAGAACAGCAGTGGACGAGCTGGGTCCGTCAGGCAGAGATCGGAGACACAGGAGAGCAAACACGCCCTTCCGTGTGTCTCTGAGGCAGCTGCAGGGGAACGATCACTCCCCCCCCCTCCCACGTTCTCCTATGTAACCTGGCACATCTGCAGCGCCATCTAGTGGTTGCAGTTCTAAATTTACCTGATAAAGTTAATTATTGTAATCTTCATTATCTGATTTTATGAGTTAGTCACAAAGCATCTGAACATGTTATTATATTCAGGATGTCTACCAGACTCCTGTATGGACATACTTTGGGAAGTTACAGGCCTACAATTTAAAAAACTTTTTTTGCATTAAAGTCTATGGTGCGCTTAGCAGTGTGCTAGGGAGGTAAAGGAAAGGTCAGGTAATGGTGTCTACGGCACACAAAATACCAGAATAAAGAGAAAAACATAGAGTTGGGTAGCTCAAATGTTTTATTGTTTATTTAACAAGTAGTATAATAGGTTTAATAAATAAACTCCATAGAGTGTAAAAACATAAATTGTTTTGTTAGGTAAAAGCTGGCAAAGTAGGCCAGGAAAACGAAACTTTATGTTGAACTTTCTTGGCAGAGTTTGGCCTTGGACAATGAATCTTCTGCATCAGTTTCGAGCATGAATAATGCAAATGGAGTCTGAAACACCAGCTGTCTTAATGATATATTAGCAAATAGTGATAGACAACTAACTCTAAAAGTAATAATTTACTCTCCATTTCAAGACAAGGACATTTTATTTTAATGTGGAGCATATGTCATACAAGTGACAAAGAGGAAGCTCAAGCACATCACTCGATGATGGAAATAGGCTATTGATACATTTAAGTGCTGAAAATCTTTTGTTTTGCTTTACATTTCCAGATCATTTCATGAAGAGTCCTCCAATAATAGTACACAAGTCTTTCAGATCTGAAATTGCTAATTAAAGAAAAAAACACACTACGCTATTTGATTGTTTTTAATTAATGACCGATTAGCATAAGCTAATTATCTTCTTCTTGCTGTGTAGCTATTTATAATTTTTGTCAGTCTTGATTATTTCAGGAACTTTATTAAATGTGTTAACCCTCACAAGCTGAAGAAGCAAAATGCCGCACATATCTAACATTTGCCTATTAATTCACCCACACTTTTATAATATATATTTGTGGGAAGGTGGACTAAGAAGTATGTGTAATGTACCATGATCATTAAGAGGTTAACCATGTTCCAATAGAGATGTCAGTAAATGTGTTTGTGCTGTTGTTGGGTAGAACATAAGGTGGGTGGTGACAATGTGAAGTTTCTGGAACATGTGCTGATGTGACCATGTGAGCCATTTGGGAGGAGACTAGAAGGTTATATAAGGATAGAGTTTGAGAGTAGCTGGGTCTTCGTAGCAACAGGAGAGAACAGTGACAGAGGTGTGATGGATCTAGTGGGGAGTAGGCCTCAGGCCTGCACATCCGATGATCAGGAGAGTACTGAGTTCTGATCTGACCTAGCCTAGAAGAGACACCTGGGTGAAGAAGGCTGGGGTAGAGACTGTTACCAGCAGAGGCTGCTCCCAGATGGCTCCCAAGGAGAAGAATGGAGTGTAACCTGGCACGTGTTGGATGCACAATAAAGGGCACCGTATTCATACCAAGCTGACATATTTTGGACCTTTATTGAGGGATGTGAGGACCTGCTTATTTACGAAAGCCTGCTTAGCCACTGTTGTATGAGAGGACTGTGTGGCCTGGCTGCCCCTTGGATGGAAGGGAGGTGTATGCCTGTGGAGGCCTAAAGAGAGTCCGAGGTAACGGTAAGGGTGGGATCCTAGTTGTCCCCTGATTCACCCCTGTATGTGCGGTGCACCCGGGTGCTAGAGATTTCTTACATATTATATATTGTTTGGGTTCAGACTCAAAGGGTTGCTTTCAAAAGAGGTTTGTCTACCATAGAACTTACCCTCGCAGGAGTTACTGTCCAATAGTAACAAAGTCTTCAGAAAATGCAAAGCCTCCTGGCTTTAATAACTCAACATAAATCATTATGCTTGGTGTCACAAACCCACCCCAGCAATCCGTATCCTTGACACTTCTTCACAGTCGCAGTCCCGGTCCCAGCCACTGGGAGCTCTCGGACTGCTTTCCTCACTGTGAACAGGCCAAAATGGAAACCGATTGGTTGGAGGGGATGTGAATGTAATACACTATACAATCTCCGTGCAATCTCGGTGATTGTATATGTATCACTGCCACCAGTCTGGAAAATGAGCCAGACGTCTCCTAACTAAACTATCCCTGTGGAAGAAAAAGTTAATTCAAATTAACCTATCTAGAAATAACAATATCTACCACTAGGTAGCGTCTCTCCAGTTGCTTAGATTCTTTGTGGGTCATTCAGAACAGGTACAGACTGAAATGATTAAGATCATTTATTTTAAAAGATAAAATCGTGCATAAAAATATTAAAGAAAAATTTAACAAAAACTAACAAAGGAACAGAGATTTTCAATAGTAAAAATAAATGGGGTAAAGCAGAAAAAAGAGAACTTGTCTGAGGAGGCAAGAGTTTACCAGAGAAGTGTCCTTAGAAATGTATCTACCAAATATTCTAATCCAGCGGTCCAATTCTGGAGTTGTAATGACAGGTGTCAGAACACGAAGACGGCATCGGTCAGCGTTTCAGGAACAATCCAGGACAAGACAAAAGACTTCAGCAAAAGACAGAGACATAAGACCATCACTGGTAGATGGGGTATTGCTTTTAAACCCCTTCTTCCCTCCCTGGGAGGAGTTGACAACAGAAACCGGAGCTTGACCAAGCCTCTCACCTGGTCAGTCAGACGCCCCCTCATTAGACAGGACAGGACATCCAGTACATATGAATTGTATAACTTGCCAGGGAACATGTGACCATGATATGGAGCACATGTTCATTCTCAGCCACGTTTTCCCAAATTTATAGAGACCAAACATAATAGTTTTGTTATTCTACGATGCTAATTTAGAGATCTCAGTTTTTGGAAGTCACACCCACCCCATCCTGTTTCCAAATATACCTTTTCCTATGGAGAGTCACTCTGCGATTTACCAGTACTCCCATGTATGGAAAATGGTTTTATTGGCAATCTCTCCTCGATCATTGATCCAAGAGGGAATAAACAGTCAGATTTCTCTGTTCCCTGTTCGAACCCACATCCTCATCACCCCCTCCCTCCTCTCCAGAATACCAGATACTACATGGTTTATTGGGGAGGGGGCAATAAAGTGGGTTATCGCGGTTCTCTGAAGTACGGATCTCTGAGCATTTACGACCCCTAGATGTTTACACAAGTGGGCATAAACAGGCATGGTGGACATTCCATGATTTCTAGAGAATGGTTTGAAATTAACTGTGAAGGTTCTGGTGGAGATGTAATGTGGCTTAGGACAAGATATATACGACGATTACATCGATTATTCGTCACACCTCCCCCGATAGGGGTTTCGCAAAACCCTGACTCACAGACACTGACTGCGGTATCAGGTTCGCCATGGCGGGACAGTCCGTCAGCATTCTGATGACGACTTCCGGCCTTGTGTTGGATGGTAAAATCATACTGGTGGAGTGCCAGGCTCCAACGCAGGAGTTTCCCGTTGCTACCAGCCGTACGATTTAACCAGCTCAGGGGATTATGGTCAGTGATGACCGTGAAGGAGCGTCCATAAAGGTACGATTGTAGCTTCTGGAGAGCGAACACAATCGCCAAACACTCCTTCTCTGTAGTACAATAAGCTACCTCCCTGGGAAGCAGCTTCCGGCTAAGATAGAGGACGGGATGTTCATTGCCGGACTCATTCACCTGACTCAGGACGGCTCCTAGCCCATAGTCAGAGGCATCAGTTTGGACAATAAACCGACGGCTGAAATCAGGAGCTCGAAGGACAGGAGCGCTAGCCAGCGCCTCCTTCAAGACCCGAAATGCCTCCTTACATTCTGGGGTCCGTCAGAGGTTTGGCCAGAGCACTGTAATTCGGGACGAACTTCCTGTAATACCCGGCCATCCCCAGAAATGCCTACACCTGCTTCTTGGTGATAGGTCGAGGCCAGGACACTATGGCTTTGACCTTCCTGGTCTCTGGTCTAAGGGTCTGACTACCCACCCGGTGACCAAGGTACTGTACCTCTGTCATGCCAACCTGACACTTACCTGGCTTAACTGTCAGGTTTGCAGCTGACAGCTTTCCTAATACCTGGGATAAGTTGGGCTGAACACCGCGATGTCATCCAGGTATGCTACAGCGAAGCCTTGCATTGCTTCCAGCAGGTCATTCATGGCCCACTGAAAGGTGGCAGGTGCATTCTTCATCCCAAATGGCATCTTCGTGATTTCAAAGAGTCCAAATGGGGTGATGAATGACGATTTCTCCCGCGCCTCAGGCGCAAGCGGAATCTGCTAGTATCCACGACTCAGATCCATGATTGTAAGATAGCGGGCAGCCGCCAGCTGATCCAGCATTTTATCAATCCGAGGCATGGGATACGCATCGGTGGTGGTGATGTCATTCAGCTTCCTATAGTCCACGCAGAACCTAGTTGTCTTGTCCTTTTTGGGGACCAGGACAACCGGGGCAGCCCATGGACTAGAGGACTTCTGAACGACCCCTAACTGCAGCATCTCTTCTACCCCCCTCTTCATCTCAGTCTGCACCTCAGGAGAGGTGCAATAGGGTGATTCCCGTATGGGCTGACCCCTGTGAGTCCCAGTCCAGCAGACATAATCCAGCCAATGAGCCACCCCCACCTCACAGATGACCACCTCACAACCCCCTATACATATCAGTACGGAACGCCATTACACATTCTGCTGAAGTAAGAGAGAGTTAGAAAAGAGAGCGGCTGCCGCTGCTATAGGGAAACCATAGCTAGGGCAGTGTTCTGTGGTGACTACAGTCTTCACTGAATATCCCATCCATCCATCCATGGAATAAAACCATCTCCCCCAGTGTCCTCCCACTGATCATCCCCACCAGTGTCCTCCAACTGACCATCACCACCAGTGATCTTCCACATGACCACACACCAGTGCCTCCACCTGTCCATCTCCCCCCAGTGTCCTCCACACTGTCCATCTCCACCAGTGTCCTCCACACTGTCCCCATTCCCCCCTTTTCCTCCCACTGACATCACCCACCATTGTTTCTCCACCCTGTCCCATCTCCCATTGTCCCCCTCCATACTGACTATCTCACCCCAGTGTGTCCCTCCACACTGACCATCACCACCAGTAATCCTCCCTACTGACAATCTCCCCCAGTGTCCCTCCACACTGTCCCTCTCCACCAGTGTCCTCCTAAAATTAAATTCACCTTTTAAGCTGTAGCAACGTGGAAAGCAGACTTCACAGGTTGTTTCAGGTGGAATTCACACAGGCATTACCAACCATGTTTGTTTAAGTGCTCTCCAGCTCCCCTCTTATGT
Source organism: Ptychadena robeensis (assembly GCA_036250615.1). NCBI lineage: Eukaryota > Metazoa > Chordata > Amphibia > Anura > Ptychadenidae > Ptychadena > Ptychadena robeensis. The sequence goes on along the minus strand of CM070035.1, from coordinate 145,033,695 downwards.
TCAATCCCATTGACTATGATTGTATAAATCCTTGGTCGGATTTATTGCTTGAAAAAAAATTTCCTTGGGAGTTTTTGCATGGGATCCCCTCTGTCATGTCATTGTCCGGTGTTATCCCCTTGAAATAACTTTCCAACACTATTGTGGCCAGAAAGGGTCCCCTTTTGTTTTTATGTTCGCCTCCCATTGAGTCTATGGTGTCGCCGGTTTCGCGGACCATTTGCGTAGGTTCCCGGCGTTCGCCGTTCGCTAACAGCAAATTCCATGTTCGCCGCCACACTGTACCTTCAAGAATGATTATTTTTATTTTTCACAGTGCTCAATGAATAAAGTGTATCATTGCTAGAAATGAAAATTCGACGATTTTTGAACCGATGTTGAAGTTTAATTGCAAAGACACTGAGCATGTTTCCATCACATAATTTGCTGGAGAGCTAGACAAGGGTTAGGGGTATACTAAAAAAAAAAGTATGGCTCTAACATAATAGTTTTCTTGCATAATTATTTGAAAGCAATTCGAAATTTCGAATTGAACTTAATTTACTGTACTATAATCTTTTTTTTTCCAATGTTTCCACAGGCCCTGTTCTCTAACATCTCCAGCAATTTTTGTCAATGATAATAATTTCAGATCTCTAATCTCGCCTAATAGTACAAAAATACGCTACTAATGTAAGAGAATACCGAGCTTTATTAACATTTTTTTTCATTTGCCTAGTGTTCAGATTCACCATAAATTCTGATCCATCTCCATATAATGTGTCTTTTTCACCTTGCCGTCCAGCACCCCCTCTTGTCCTGAATCTGAGAAGATAGCAGTTTTCATGTATGGCACAAATTAATACGTTG
>CM070035.1:145017299-145029278 GCA_036250615.1 Ptychadena robeensis | reverse complement strand
ATTTTTCAGTGCTCCAATGAATAAAGTGTATCATTGCTAGAAATGAAAATTCGACGATTTTGACGATGTTGAGTTAATTGCAAAGACCCTGAGCATGTTATCATCACATAACTTGCTGGAGAGCTAGACAAGGGTTAGGGGTATACTAAAAAAAAAAGTATGGCTCTAACATAAATAGTTTTTGCATAAATTAAATTGAAAGTCAAGTCGAAATTTCGAATTTGAACTTAATTTACTGTACTAGAGCTTTTTTTTTCCAATGTTTCCACAGCCCTTCTCTACATCTCCAGCAATTTTGTCAATGATACCATTTTCAGATCTCTAATCATCGCCTAATAGTACAAAAAATACGCTAATATGTAAGGAATACCGAGCTTTATTACATTTTTTTCATTTGCCTAGTGTTCAGATTCACCATAAATTCTTATCATCTCCATATAATGTGTTCTTTTTCACCTTGCGTCAGCCACCCCCTCTTTTCCTGAATCTGAGAAGATATCAGTTTTCATGTAATGCACAAATGAATACGTTGCATCTTCTGGAGAAAATTGTTGCCTTTTTCTTTACTGAAAGGCATGTGTAAAGTGGTTAACCTTTAAACCTTTCAGGTCCAGGGGGGTAATGATTCAACACAATCTGAATTATCTTTGTAGAGTTCCCTGAAAGACAATCTCAGTCATAGGAGTCCCCCGGATTGCGCTCGTCACCATGACAACGCGCAGTACAGTGGCAATTTTCACCTGCTATCTCCAGAGAAGACTTTTATTGATTTTGTATTGAAGTAAGTTCACAGCGGGTCGTGTCTGGAAACCCCAACTGCCTAGCAACCAGGTTTATGTTGTAAAATCGGCTCCTACCACATTAACGCTTTTTATAGTGTATTTGAAGCGAGGCCCATGGGCTAAGAGTGAACTATACATAATTACATCCCCAAAGAGCACAATGTAATGACATATTGTGTAAGCTAGATTGGTTGCTGTAGGAAAGATCAGAATTGCAAAATAATCTTTAACCTTTCCTAAAAAGTAAAGGGAGAATGGACAGGAAATATATACAAGAAAATCCCTTTTGTTTATTAGTCATTTCTTTTAAAGATATCCATTCAGCTACAAGTTTATTTTAATATACTTCCCTCAGCTCTAGAGAAAACATACAGTATATGACCAGAATATTAAAATCAAGTCAGTTATAGAGATGGTCAAATTTGTTTTAAAAAATTTGACGTTTATGGCGATTTCAAGTTAATTGCAAAGCCCCTGAACATGGTGTCATTATCATGTCATTAACATGCTGCAGATGTAGAGAAGGATTGGGGGCATACTACAAAAAAAAAAGTATGTCTGTAACACAAATAGTTTTTGCACAAATCAAGTTTAAAGTCAAGTAGAAATTCTGAAAATGTAAATTTTGACTTGGACTTTTTTCCCAATGTCCCCTCAGCCCTTTTCTGCATCTCCAGCAATTTTGGTGATGATACCATTTTCAGAGGCTTTGCAGAGCTCACAAAGTCAGCAAGTCAAAAATTTTTACCATCTCTAGGCCTCAGTTATGGTAGTATATTTCTCTCTAAGTTGTTAAACATAAAGATGTAGGATAATCAGATGGGTTAACTGGAAGTAGGTTTGCCATCACTATGTGGTTAAAGGTGGCTTGGGTTCCACACAACTTTCACATTAGGTATTTTGCAAATCACTCATTATAATGGAAGTAATGACACTTGAATAAAATAATAAAACAAGTACCTGGTTTATTAATAAAAAAAATACTGTTACAATAGTTTGTAACAGTAGTAGTTTTTAGAGAAAGAGAGAAAAACATTAAAAATTAACTTCATGACAGACAAGGGACCCAAAGTGTTGGTATACGTTTACTCAGATTAGATCCAATTGAAGTAAGTCATTTTTAGGATAGTCAAGTAAGCGTTAATCGTCAGATCAATTTTTACCAGAAGATTGCATTGAAGCTTGGTGGATGCTGAGGTGAAACTGGAAGGTCTTGCGGCCTAGGCGAAGATGCTGTGGAGGACTGGCTGCAATTGGGATCCGCTGGAACATGGAGGCCCAGGGTCTTGAAACATGCTCTTGTTACACCCCTGAGAAAGGAGTATCTAAATAGGGGATTACAAAGGGGAGAGACTCAGGCATGATGCTTTCTTCATCAGATGAACACTGAGAATTTATTAACACATAATACATAACAAACATATATAACTTTCTTTACACATACATCAGGGCAATTTATATACATACAGACTGACAGTACAACAGCAGCTGGGGCAATGCTGGCACACCTATGCTGTTAATCAGTGTCACTAGAAATATGTTCTGAAAATGGCCGCCCATCCATTAGGTGTGACACACATGTGAAGGGGTCTCATATTACAAACAGGGCATACTATAACTATAAACACTCTAACATGCATCTAGCATCACAGAAACACACACATAATACACTTTGTCTGATAACAGAACAGTTAAAGAACAATGGAAATGTAACAAACCTGAATAGGGGATTACAAAGGGGAGAGACTCAGGCATGATGCTTTCTTCATCAGATGAACACTGAGAATGAGGCAACATGAGATAACTCCCCCTTCAGACTGAGGCAGACACAACTAATCCACAATGAGCATCAGACTGAATGAGTGGATTGCTGATAACTCATGTGTAAACAGTGCTAGTGTACTGTTATTGCAAGCTTATATAAATCAATATATTACACTCTCACCTCTTGCTGTGTCCGTAGCTGGTAAGTGTGGGCCTTATGGGTGAAAATAAGTCAGAAGGGGTAACCCCACCGATAGCGAATACCGTCCGCTTGCAAAACCAGCAGATAAGGGCGAAGACTTCGATGTTTGATGAGGGTTGTTGGCGCGAGATCCGAAAACAGCTGGTAGGCATGACCCTGAAAAGTCAAATGTTTTGCAGCACGCGATGCCTGCATGAGACGCTCTTTGGTGTTAAAAAAATGTAGTTTAACTACCACATCACGTGAGGCTCCTTCTGAGATGGAACGAGCAAGGGCTCTATGAACTCTGTCCATTTCCAAGCGTTCAGGTGGAATGTCAGGGGCGAGCTTCTGAAAAAGAGTGGTAACTGAGCTCCGTAAATCAGCAATACTTTCTGGTAAGCCGCGTATACGTAGATTTGCACGGCGGGCACGATTCTCATGATCTTCAGCGATATCTTGTAAAAAGGAAATCTCAGATTTCAAGTGAGCTATCTCCTGTTCGTGACCCTCATACACTGTGGTAGCATCGTCCATTCTTGACTCTAATACTGAAGTTCTGTGGCCTATATCTTTCATTTCTTTAAGAAGCTCTGCAGCAAGCTGTCTAGAAGCTGCTTGTATCTCCTCTTTAATAATTTCCCGTATGTCAGCCAGCAGGGAAGGGTCAGTCCCCTTCTGGGCTGGTGATGAGGGGAACAATACACTGCCATCCTCCGAGTCCCCGAGTGAGAGGCGAGACACCTCACCTTGGTTTGTTTGCCGCGCCGCCGCCGCCGCCATCTTAGGTGCTGCTGGGCAGACGTACTCGCGCCGGCGGCGGGCTGTTGCCTCGAGCGGCCAGTGGGTCCCATCGCAGGACGGAGGCACGGATCCAGGCAAGGTAGGGGCAATAGGTCTTCTCAGGCTGGCTGTGTGGGAGAGCTACTGGAAGCCAGCTGTCTCCCGGAGCGCGCAGAGTGGAGTCAACAGGCGACCATCCTCCTCCGCCTCGCGCATGCACCCATAAAAAAAATACATAAATAAATACAAATCACCTAATAAAGATTCCTACTGACATTAAGTAATGTGAGCCTACTAGTAATTTTTTAATTTCACACAATAAAAACACCATACCATAAAAAAACATGGATTGCATAACAGCAACAGCCACAGCATTCGTTTTACTATTAACGTATAAAACAATCAACATTTATATAAAATGTATTTATGTTATTATGAGAGAAAGGGGTCTTAGGTGTTCATTAGCCAAAAAGGCTTCATCAAACATAACCATTGTATAGTGACTCTCGTCCTTAGCAGCACCCCAAATGGCTTGGGAACAGCACCAAAGTTAAACATTCCCATATCCAAGGGGACCAATCCCATGTTAAAATCACTGACCTCACACTGGGGAATATATGCTTGGGAGGTTTGTTTACTAACCTTCAAAGTTGTAATTGAAAAGCAAAAATCAGACCCAGAGCTTGGTGGTAAAAGAGTTAAAATTGATCAGAAATCTTAAGCTGCAGTGGACATCATTATATACTGCCTATGTGGCATAGTACAAGTCTAGAGCCAAGATTACCATCAATTAAGTGATTCGATTAACAGCACTGTGCAAATGTTCCGCTTAAAAGGTTCATGTTAAAATTAGTGCCTTGATCCATTTTAATCAGAGCATTACGTGTTGGTAACCAAGAGCTAACCGAACCGTGAGCAAAACAGCATATGGTGTGCTAAAGATATAAGCAGAGGACATTACAAGCTGAAATATATATATATATATATAACTTTTTTAGTGAGCTACTCAGATGAGTACAGGGAGATGCTATTTGGTAATCACCCCTTATGTAGCATGGTCTTCCTCACTGTTACCCTTATGCTTCTTGCATAGTAGAATCAGATGCAGATGGACCTCCCTGTTCTTGATTGATCCTCCAATTAGCTGTCTCCATCTCTTACATTGTCGGACTTGCATTCACCTCAATCTGCAATATCACCTTCAGCCACCAGATGTCACCAGTGAACACTTGCCATCAAAGCACGTCTTCATTCTGACACATTGGGAGGAGGAGAAAAGCTGTGGGCATTTCTCCACTCCCACACAGATGCATTTAGTAAGGATAATAAAAGTATGCATAGATCGTTTTTAGTCCATATATATATATATATAAAGTACTTTCAATATGTTCCTGTGATGGTAGGACAAATTAAAAGTGAATGATTGTTGGTGGACAGGAAACACAAACCCTGACTGAGGCTCTTATCCATCCCCATTTTAATAAAAAAAAGTACTTTGTTGCATCTAACCCACTGAAGGGATTTGCTAATACTTCCTGTCCAGAGAGAAATGTAGGGGAAAGAAGACCAAGATAACCAAGATACAAAAGAGAATCTAAAATAAAATCCAATCACATTTACTATTCCTATATCTACTCTGTCCAAAACAACATATTCTAAGACTAGGATTTTAGGCAACAGGAGAAAAACTATATCAAGATCAACAGTGGCAGCCCAAAAAATAGTATTGAAGGTTTGCTTGCTCTATCATCAGCAACATTTAAGCAGGGAACACGCGGCTCGATATAGGAGCTGTTTGAGGTGCATATAGGCGGACCTGGAGACACAGTACTGCCGATGCTTTGTATGGTAACCCTGCGGTTTCCATGCAAAGCAATGGATATCGACCATGGTTTAAGGTTATGTCCGATATCCCTGTTTTCAAGCGGGATTGATTGATCTCGCTCAAAAACAAGCAGGATTTGATATGGACCAGATAGATGGTCGTGAGCGCACAGGGCGTTCGAAGCGGCCATCGATCTGGCCCATATCTACACGTGTACTCCTTAAGTAATAACTTCCCATATTGATTGATTGTACCATTTTTTCAATATGAATGAGTGAGACTTCACTTACAATTGCTGTCAGCAGGCCTCCAGTATATGAAAATCAGGCCCAGTGGGTTGATTTTAGATTATACTTTGTCTTACATACTTATTATCAGGGGTGCACTTGAGTGGTACGCTCGTACGCATATTGGTCTAAAACCCCGCTCTGAGATGCTTTCACTCTCTGATGTGTGTGTTGGGGGGGGGGGGGGGGGAATGATTAGGGATAGTGGGTTCTGTGTGAGGGGGGGATATGGGGGGTAGTGTGGGTGTGTGTGTTGGGGAATAATTAGGGGTGTGTTTGGGTGTTGTGTGTGTCTGTGTGAAGGGGAGGTGATTTTTGGGGGGTAATGTGGTGTTGTGTGGGGAGGGGGGGGGTGTTGGGGGGAATGATTAAGGGGTAGTGTTTACATTAAAACTACTAAAGGGGTTTTTCTTTTATGCCAAAATTTTTGGCAATTTATGTACCATATACAATTTATGTCACTGAAAAACCGGGGAAGTTAAATAACTATAAAGGTGCAGTTAGGGGTGTCAATGTAATGCAATTACTTTTCAAAACATTATGGATTATAAGTGTTGGAGATTGGGGGAGAAAAAGAATAATAATGAGATCTGGTTCAATGGTGTTTTGTACTGTGAGAGTTATATTTACCCAAAGCCAGTGGTGATTGGGATGGAGACAGCTAATCGGAGGACAATCAGGAACAGGGAGGTCCATCTGACGCAGAATCTAACTGCAGGAAGCGATGCAGAGGACAGTGAGGGAGACGTAAGGAAAATCACCCTACATATGGCGTGAGTACCAAAATATATGGTACTCATTGAGGAGCTCCTAAAAAAGTATGTGCACCTGCTTATTATCGTATTCATCCTATAATAATTAGTCAGAAGGACATAGAAAAGAAAGTAGAGATTAATGGGGTCAACTTCTGGGATTACATGAAGCATCACTTTAAATTGTGACATTTGTCTGGAGACTATAATTTAATCAAGTCAAAGGCCTTATCTAAAATGAAGCAGAAATTATAGAGCAAGCTGGTAGACATTATCAGCCTAAACAGGACATAGTCATGTAATGGTACGTTTATGACGATAACGTTTTCAGATGAAGAGCAGTGGATCTCACCGTTAAGAGGTTCATATAAAGCATCAAATGGCAGCAATAAAATAGGAATAGAATAAGTCATGGAGGAAAACAGAAGCTTACAACGGAGGCAAACAAATGAGTCACAGAGAATAGAGTATGGCATGATAATGTCATCATATGACATCAGAACAAGAAAATATAGTAGCGATAGTTTTTGTAATCTTTATTTGCCACAGTTATAATCATTGCTAAACAAGTAATATATTATTTTTCCCATCTCTTTGACATTCTCATTAATAAAGCCCCCATACAGGGTCAGATCCTGTCTGTTCGGGCCGATCGATTCCGGGGCGGGCACGCCAAACGATCGTCCGGAACGCGTGGCCACCTGTCCGATCGATAGGTCGTCCGTTCCGGGGTCAGAACGGATCGACAGAGAACCAACATGTTGGTCATCAGATGATTCGCACAGATAGGGGGAGTGCCATTGTGAGGGCAATCGGACACGGATCCGTCCCGGATCAGCGGACATGTGGTATGCAGCGATCGGATCACTTAATGGCCGCTCGATCGGAGCTCGATTCCCGTGAGATGCCGGGACGACGGATGGGTGATCGAGCGGACATGGAATCCGACACGTGATGGCTAGCTTAAGTTGGTCATACTCAAGCTTAAGCCCCCCATACACGTTCTGATTTTTCGTACGAATTTTGCCCAACCCGACCAATTGGTCGGGAGATTAATCGATCGGGAGATTAATCAGATTCGGAATGATGTACCCGAACGATCGATTCTCAAAATCGGCCGAAAAATCGGTGCGGACCGCTTCGGACCTGTCCGTAAATTTTTGGGTCGATCTGCTGTTAATAAATAGGGTCGGCTGATGGATCGGTGATTATTCGAATTCGATTTTTCGTTGCCAGCCGACCTACCGACCATCATTTTAGGTGAAATCTGGGTGACAGGATGGACGAAAAATGGTCAGGAGAATAATCGGATACGGTTATGGGGTACATATGCTACTATCCTTTCCTGCACTAGTGGTGGTCCTCTTCTAGATTGACCATGTCCCCATTCCATGTATGAGACAGAACCTCTAACCATTACACATCTGAACCTCTAACCATTACACCAGAGGAGCACAATAGAAGTTTCTATTTCAGATTTAGTAGAGATACAGATGGAAAAAAAGTAAGGTAATGCACAGGAAAAGGCAAGGAAAGGTGAAGACTAGAGGACTAGGAACTAGATGATTTAAAGAAATTAGGTGGGGATGAGAGGCCTGTTAGTTTATGTTAGAGCATCAGACAGAACAGAAGACCTGCTCAAGGTACCTGTTAAAGCTCATGCGTCTTCTATAGAAGGTAAAGTGCATAGAAATGTAGGCTTACTCCCTACAACAGGGGAACCCAAGAGGTTGATCTTTTTTTGTTTTTACTCAGTTACTCACTGAACGTCAGCCTGTATTACAGTTTAAAGGGACCTGCCGCAATAAATGAATCATTAGAAGAAGAAGATAAATCTCTAATCTCTTTGCATTTAAACAAATGACCCAAATTGTCCCATAAAAAAAATTATAAATGCTCCCAGTGGCCACTCGCGACATTAATTAATTAATCCCAGAAAGCCTGGAAAATAAAGATAGAATCTCTCATATGGTTCCAGGGAACAGGAGGTAAGTATATTTTTTTAAGGATTGTGGAGTGCTACACCACCATCATACCAGTTCAGAGGTAAGTCAAAGTTTCATTTAACATAAATAGTTTTTTAGATTTTAAGAATACATCCACTTTAAGGGCTTGTCCCAACTTTGTCCGTGGCTGTGGGGTAGTGCAGTTGTGGACCACTCGCGTATTGCCACTAGTTCACGAGCAGAGTCAATATCCATTCATATCTATGGGCACGATTCGTGGTGATCTGGATCTGACTAGTCCGGCTATTTTATACCGCGACTAGCCTCCCAAGTGAGGACATGCCCATTTAATTTAATGGAAGCGTCCGCCACACGGCCAGCTGCGCAAGTGGGGACAAGCCCTAAGTTAACTTTAGGGCCCTTTTTTTGCTCATCTGTTTTAAATGAATGTGACTTTTTGACCTCTTCATTTTAAAGTAGTTCACAAGCCAAAAAAAGTTTGGGCACCCCTGCTCTTCAAGCTTAGAAGAAAAAAAAAAGTAGTTCAGCTTTAAGTTCTATTTTTACATTCCCAAAATGGTCCTTAAGAGATCCTTAAAGGCTTCTTCAAAGCTGTGCAAAGCATCTTGAAAGCTTTGCAAATGCTTTGCAAAAGTTTGCTGTACATACGGTTTTCATACAAGCCTGGGTAACCAAGGCCTAAGGGAAATAAAAATAGCTAACAAAGAGGCAAAGACTTTCTTTTTCCGAATGAAGAGACTTACCGAGTCTATTGTGTTGAATAACTCTGCATAACTTTTTTTTTTCAGTCTTCACCTCTATTTTAAGTTTGGGTCTTTCATTTTTGCGTGTAGTTCTTTCTTTACTATGATCAAGCATGGCTTTTTGCCTTAGCGATCCACGCATGCAAATCTAACACCTCATACATTACATTTACTTTTAACATGAATAAAGACTTTCTCAGGCGAAAATGTATTTGTCAAACTTCACCAGGGTGATAGGGATTAAATCTGTTTCTTTGTCTGTGCAAAGCCCCCAAGGGAATCTTTAGGCCCATGAGTGATTCCAAAACCCTGTTTTTCTTTTTATCTATATATTTAATGCCCGGTCTCCTATGGCTGTACCACTCAACCCTTTACCTTCAATCTTCTCCAAAAGACTGAATCAAACATGGAAATATTTGTTTTTTAGATAGAATATAGAATATTATTTTTATTAAAGCGGTTTAAAACACAAATGAAAAAAACACACATACATTAAATAGACACAATACTCACCTGTCGGCAGTTCAGATGCTGGAAAACTGCTACAACTGCTCAGTTCTGATGCCGACATCTTAGCTCCTGGAGAAGTGCAGCTGCTTCCGCCCTACCTCTCCACCCCCTTCCACTCCACCTCCCCCTTCTCTCTGTCTAAGCTGGAGAGCTCTTTGGAGGGGGGTGTGTGGAGGGTGGGAATCAGCTGCTGACGAGTTCCTACCTGGGACACATGCCCCAAACCCCGTTTCGGCTGCCTAGGTGCAACGTAAGGCAGTGGGAGGGGCGCACCCAGAACAAGCACCACTCCTGCCGTCAGAAAAATATATATTTTTATTACAATTGAGGATCTCAGCAGTATTGACTGAGCTGCAGCCGATACTGCTGAGTGACCTCACAGGTGGTAGGTCCGCTATAAGAAAAAAAAGAATTTTAGCATCTATATTCAGTCAAGCCAATAATTAGTCATACCCCTGGCAAATTTTTACTTAAAGTTACTTTTATTTATCCAGCAAGTTATTTTTTGACGGGGAAGTACATAGGTGTCTATCAAAAATTAACAAGACAATGTACTCGAGGCATTTTTGGGGAAAAAAATACATTTCTCAGTTTTTATTTACATTTGAGAAAAAGTGTCATGTCCAAATGATTCATACCCTTCACAAACTGTCACAGTCTCTTGGAAAATTCAAAGTTCTATACCATTGCAAATAGTCCAATCTGTTCTAAAGTTCTAGTTACCCGGATTAATTGGGAACAACTGTTTTAATCAACTCAACAGATGAAAAACAGCAGCTCTCTGCAGTTGGTTGTGGACATGACATGGCTAAGACAAAAGAGCTTAGTGAGGACCTGTGGCTGCGCATTGTGGCTGCTCACAAGTCAGGAAAGGGCTACAAGGCCATATCTAAATGTACACTGCTCAAAAAAATAAAGGGAACGCAAAAATAAGACATCCTAGATCTGAATGAATTAATAAAAATATTCTTATTAAATACTGTATTCTCAAATTGTTGAATGTGCTGACAAACAATCACACACAAATTATTTTTGTGTGATTTTAAAGGCCATTTTGCAGGGCTCTGGCAGTGCTCCTCCTGTTCCTCCTTCCTTCCTCCAGAGCTAGCGGTCCTGATGTTGGCCTCCTTCGGCCTCCTTCACATCTCCTGATGTACTGGACTGTCTCCTGGTAGCGCCTTCATGCTCTGGACACTCTGCTGACAGGCACAGCAAACCTTCACAGCAAACTAGGGGAAACCCAAGAGTAGAGAATATAAAGGTGATCAGTTCTGGTTGTCTGCCGCTCAGTATTCCTGCAGAAAGGCACAGTCAGAGGCAATTTTTCTCCTTGCCCTCTGAGTGGGATACCCACTTAGGCTATATCTCTACATCCGTCGGGACCCTCTACGCTAAGCACAGCGCTTGGTGGGGGTTCCGAAGGATCACATACACTTTACCTGTTTAGCGGATACTCTGTTCAGACATCCGCCGATGTGTTAACCCCTGCATCTGCGTATTGCCTCAGGGCCGTGAGAACAGAGCATCCGCCGAGCAGGTAAAATGTATGGAATCTGTCGGGACCCGCTGCCAAGCACTGCTCTTAGTGTAGGGGATCCCTACAGATGTGGAGCCTTAGGTTATGTGTGGGTGGCTCCTGAACATCACAGCCCGCGCTTTCCTGGAAGTCCCCTGACACACGTTACACCCGAGATAGTGGGGTGCCACTATACTAGGTTCCTGTTGAATTAAGTCTTCAAGAGCCTTCAGCTGGAAGGACCCTCCCTCTAATACAAAGGCATTTCCACTGATGCAGATGTTCCATGATGCCTGTTCGAGGACTATAGATAAACGGATCCCTGCCTCTCCTTAGGTGAAGTGCTGTTTAATATTGAGAAACTTTTTCACTAATTCTTTATAGACTCATCTGTTTCTGGTTGAAACTCACTAAAGTTTTTTTGGGTTTGGGCTCTCTTTGTGTAGTTCATGTGTTCACTACTGAAAGATGGTCTTAAAATTTCAACATTTCAACTACTTTATTTGGAAGTTAATTGCAAGGCTTCTTAACATGGTATCATCACCAAAACTGCTTACGATATAGAGAAGGTGTAATGTACCTGGGCACACAATCACCACCAACACCAGATATCAAGGTAACAGACTTTATTGGATCTTATTTAGTGGGAAGATTGCCCAATAACATTGTGCCAACTGGCACTATAGGTTTGGTGAACAATTAGCCTGTAAATCTCCTGCAGCTGGCTGGGCCACAGAAAATTCAAACTGAGCATGTCCACTTGGACTGTGCTGTATTAACCTCCCTAGCGATATGCCCGAACCCAGTTGGGGCACAGGCACACTGCAATAATCGATACGCCCGAACTGGGTTCGGGCACATCGTGGGAG
>CM070035.1:144985891-145000794 GCA_036250615.1 Ptychadena robeensis | reverse complement strand
GGTAGGGGTAGGGGTAGGGGGCCCAAAAATGCTGGTACACATGCTGGTATCTGCATATTTACACACATGTTGGTATTGTAAGCACACATAAGCACAGAGTTCTACCCACCCTGTTTCCCCAAAAGTAAGGCATCCACCGAAAATAAGGCTCCCTTACAATTTTGCCTCATGCTGAAATGTAAGGCATCCCCCCTGTAAATAAGGCACCCCGAATATACAGTACTGTAACTCTGGACAGCGGGATCAGAGGGGGCAATCAAAATGGCACAGGAGGATCAGAACTGGTTACTCAAATGGTAATCCCCCCCTTCTTCCCCTTCTGATCCCCCCTGTGTCATTTTAAGTGATTCCCCCACCATGACACCCCAGTGCCGTATTCTTCTTCATGGAAAAATTAGACATCACCCGAAAATAAGACATAAGGCATCTTAAATTAATATATATGACACTGTCTTATTACAGTAGCAAGGCTTCTATACACAGAAATCATGTGCATGATTATGTGTATATGCAGTAATACAATGAATGGCCGCTTTATTGTATAAGACCAAAATGTCCTCTACACATCAAGGAAAAATACTGATCCACTAATCATAATAGACAGTCAAATAATGATGTCTATATTCAGTTGCTTGTTCCAATTAAAATGATATGGTGTCTTAAATCTCAATCAGAGAGGAGAGACATTCCCAGGGTAGAGTCTTCATTAGATTAATTGTGCACCACAAATATCGGAAGATGTTAGGCTCATAATTGCTCTTAGTGCATTTAGTCAAGGCAAATGGTGTTGATGAATCACTGATTCCATTGATTCCTTAAACTCTCAGAGGTTTCTGTTATTGGTCTTGACATTCTTGAGACCCTTAAACATCAGCAACTTGATATTCATGTCAATATCTAAACATAAAAGCGCACACATCTCATTTACTTACACTATTCTAAACTAAGAATGTACCAGCTACCTATCACACAGACTCATCCCTGTACGCAGATGACTTATACAATATAATGATTTACAGCTCTAAGAAATACTGCTACGCATAACTTTAATGACCTGGATCTTGAATATTACATTAAGCTCAAGTACAAGGTTAGTTGTTAAAAAATGTTTATTGATACAGAGCGAATGCCTGTAAAGCTAACGTGCTTTCAACATGGAAATAATAACCTTTTCATAAATATTTTATTTACTGTTTTTACATACAATTATATATAGAAGAACATGTTTAATATATCGAATTGTATTTTTTCTGCGTCTATAACCTTATTCCCTGGAAGAATATCATTTTACTGGCTCTGGAGTACGATTAAATATGACCCTGGTATTTTAATGGAGAACTTGTTCTGTGTTGGAATTATAATGAACTGAACTAACTGTGGCAGTGTAATTCTTCTATATGCGGCATTTCAGGAAAACCCAAGGCATAGGAAAGAATTTATATCACATTCACCAGTGAGGTTCAGCTAAAGTATTTTCCACAGTAATGATGTGGTGATAAAGAAAGTCTCTCTAGCTCTCAAGACTGAGTGGCATCCATAAAGATACTCACAACTGCAATCTTTAACCACCAATTACTGATGTTAATCAAGCAATTTTACAACTTGCTTCCAAGCAATTATTGGGTGCAGGTAATGTAGTAGGCAGTGGTGGTTTAAGGCATGGGGAAAATGGGCAGTTGCCCAGGGTGGCATCATGCCAGAGGGCGGCACCTGTGAAGATGCCTTGCCTCAAAGCACCCATCTATGAATCACGCGGTCGCCCAGGAAGAGAGGAGATTGTCTGGTGGAGTGCCAGTCAGACCTTAAGTGACAGGGGGGGGGGGGGGGTTGTACAGAGTCCGTATGTCTCACCAGCAAACCCTCCCATGCAGGGCCGCTGTCAGAAATCATGGGGCCGCGTACTGCTAAACCCGTTGAGCTAAGGAATGGCGGGGTTGGGGGTGTGCTAAAAGAAAAAGCGCTCAACACTAGTCCATTGTACCCACACAGACTGAGACCCCTGTTCTAGGCATGGAAGTGAGGTTCACTAAGCAACGTATTAGCTAAAGATATAAAGTGCCAGGACGCAAAAATTGCCATAAAAACCATACACTATACAAGCATTATAATGCAAACAACTTTTGCTATGTAAATTTTGTCACCATGGCCAAAGAGCCCTGGGTGTTGGAGAATTGGAGCTTTGCAAAGTGATCTGTGTTGAGATAAATAATACATTTAGCAGGGTACAAGTCTAGAATTAATTCAGACAAGCATAGTGAGAAGATACTATCTAACGTTAAAGTGAAGTCAAAAAGTTTTTTCTAGTGTTGAAAAGCATGAATTAATATTCCAGCCAGGGTTTTCCGCTATCTAGGGCCCCATTAGAGTGATCTTGCCTTACATTATGAACTGACCACATTTTATCATACAAGTATGACTCATAGATATGAATATAGGTGAATTGCAAAAAATCTGAATATTGTCTGAAGGTTCCTGTATTTCAGTAATTCAACCTAAAGCGGACCTACCACATGGTAGGTCACTTTGCAATATCGGCATCAGACTGCCGATAGATAGGCCAATCACTGCCCCAAAATAAAAAAAAACTTCTGAAAGCAGTTCCCCTCCCACTTTGTGACATATCACCAAGGCGCTCGTCATACAGCTGAAAGGGCACCTGGGAAATCTATCCCAATTTCCTCTGGGATTGTATGATGTTGTTCCCATCCAGTCCCGTGGGAATGTGACGTCAGTGTCAGGTGAACAAAGCAGTTTTACCGCACTTAATTTATACTGATGATCTTGATTTGTTTTTAGGGGGTGGCTCAAATTTCAATACATTTTTTTTTATTTCAACTTCACACTACACATATTATGACCTTAGTAGGTGGCAGTGTTGGTCAAAAAACAGACATGGCTTTCGCAAATCTATCCCAGTTTCCTCTGGGGTTGTATGATGATGTTCCTATCCAGTCCCGTGGGAATGTGACGGCAGTGTCACAGACTTTCTGACATGCACTTTCTGGCAGCTCCTCTTCGTCGTTCACTGCAACCATAGCAATTTACCCTCATACCCCCAACTCATCTGGAGACGTTCTGGAGACCGGAGACGGGTGAGGTGGAATTGCTGTGGTGGCAGTGAGCGAGGGAGGGGAGTTGCCATAAAGTATTATGCCTGAGGCTCTATGGGGGGAGCACAAGGAGGAGGGGGAAAGCCTACTGGGGATGGGTGCTCTAGTACTGGTACTTCAGATGGTGCCTCTGGGAAAAGGAAGTGAGGATGTAAGTACTTTTTTTTCTAAACAGCATGTAAAATGCTGATAGGTGAGTATTATGTTTAGGTAATGTGTCTTTTTTTGGGAGTTTACAACTGCTTTAAAAGGTGAAACTAATATATGAAATAGACTGATTACATGCAAAGCGAGATATTTCAAGCCTGTATTTGTTACTAGTGTTGAGCAGCATATGATATATTCGAATCCACGTAATTTTGCGAATATACAAAGAAACATTCTAGGTTCATCAAATTTGATTTGACTGTATTGACAGTAATGCAACTTTTTGGCTTCTCTTCTTCATTCTGTGATCTTAGCCAGTATGAGCGATGTGTGTATTGCGCATATCCATTCGCAATGCGCACAAATATGCGCAATGTATGCAGGTAAACAATGTTGAAGCATAATATGATGAATATCCGCCATTGCGAATATCCGAGCGCATATTCGCGAAATATTGCGATTTCTTGAATAACGGATATTCGTTGAATATATTCTTGAATATATGCTTTATAGCATTTCAAATTTGGATAATCCAAAACACAGTCAAGGCAGAAACGTTGAACCCAGTCCAGAGAGCAGCTTTAAAACATAAAAACCCTTAAAAACCCCCAAAGAGATAGCATACTGGTCAAGGCAATGCTAATACATGTCATCCAAGGGAACATTTGGGAATTAGGTGTCTGATGGAGCCAGATCAGTACAAACATTGCATGGGGCAGAAGCTCCTTTATTGAAGAAGAATATCTCAACATATATCAGGCATATTATAACTTAATAGGCCCATGTTGTTATTTTAACACATATCCTTAATATTCAGAGGATAAAAAACGACCCTTATTTGTTGTTTTATGGATTTAATATTTTACTTAAATAAATCATTTGATGTAAACTTTCTTTTCCAATAAATATTTAATACAATTCCAAAAAGTTCTCCTTATCTCATAAATCTCTCAGCGATATTAATAAATATTAAATTTAAATAGCACCTAGCATTGTACTAGCGGTCGGATTATTATCTACTGTATGCTGAATGAAAGAAATAAAAAGTTTACATTATTTATGAAATGAAAATTAAACAGAATAAAAAATAAAACCTCATAGCTGATGTTCTGAGGCGCTCACTAGTACTGCTCTGCAATCAAATGTCTGTCAGCTAAGAATAAGTTCAGTGGAAATGGCAAACAGTGGGCTGGGTGATAGACACTGTAAATACGATAGTCTAGCAAGGACTGACAGGCCCAACAAACATGTCAGATGTTAGACACATTTGGAGACATTGCTGTGATCCGGGTTAATTTGATGAACTTTGCTCCAATACTGCTCACACTGTTCAAGATTCATTTACAAGTGTGCCTAAGGAAACAGTTGAAATAATAAGACAACACAGTCATGTAGAGTTCCACTGTTCAAAAAGGATTGATGGACAACAAGGGCCTCCAATAAGCCCACAACCTTATTTAATGTCCCTTTAATTATTACATTAGGTCTTCAGCAAGGTCAGGTGAACAAAGCAGTTTTACTTAATCTGTACTGCTGATCCTGGTTTGTTTTTGGAGGGTGGCTCAAATGTTGAGGATGGCTCAAATTTTCACGGAAAAAAGTAATGTTGTAAGGCCATGTCTCCAAAGCGTTTCGTGATCCGTCTGGACCCCTACATTACGCGCAGTGGTAACTATGGTTCCGACATATCATATACACTTAACCTGCTCGGTGGATGCTCTGGTGCTGCACTATGTTAACCCCTGCATCAGCAGAACGGCTCAGCTCCGTGAGAACAGAGCATCCGCCGAGCAGGTAAAGTGTATGTGATCCATCGGAACATCCCACCAAGCCCTGCACTTAACGTAGGGGTCCCGACGGATCACAAAATGCTGTGGAGACATGGCCTTAGTCGATTTCCCTTGGAGGGTCAAGTGTTTTTCCCTGGATCTTCACTAACAAACTGTGTCCCATGTAGTGATGAGCCACTAGGCAATATTCGAATTCGCGTAATTTCCGATATTCGATTATATATTCACGAAATGGCGAAAATGGCGATATTCGGGCTAAATATTCGAAAAACAAATATTCGAACTCAACACTAGTCCCATGAAGTCCGCCAAATGAATGAAACCTTATGTTTGTGAATCCCCAATGAATCCCCAAAATTTGTAAACAGAACTTCAATGAGCACATGACCATGGAAACCGTTGGCCGGATATTAATCAGGGGGGGTCATAATTAAGCAGGCTGTCTGGTATTCTTTGGGTGGATCCCACTCTGTTCAGGGTCCTTCTTTTCCAGAGCATATTAAACCCAATGTTTACAATTAAAATTAAATGACTCTACTGCAAAAAATTTGGCTCTACTGCAAACTCTGACTGTGGCGAGAGGGGTCAACGTCTGCCTTCATTATAATATATGGGAGGCAAAACGAACAGCAGAAGTGTCCACAAACACATGATGTTCATTGCAAACCGACCACTGGGTGTACATTTCGGCCATCACTATTAAACAGTACGAACGAAAGCCTTTCCTATAACACTAGAAAACATGCAGAGATTTCTCTTCCTACCTTATAGTCACTTATGTACCCCCATGACAAACTGGGGCTCACTATCACCACAGAGTTCAGCGGCGGTGTTTAGGGATGGCAACACCTCCTAGGTTTGTTTCATGCATGAAAGCTCATTCAGGAGCAAATGATTAGATGCTCTGATTGGCTGATCGTGTCTACACGAGAAACAGAAACAAGCCATGATCAAATGATTACTGCCAGATAATCGGGGTAGATTAACCTATTCAATGGATCAAATTGGTCATGTGCTTCTCTGTGAGTAGGAGAACATTTGCCACAAGTTGTCATTCCTACTTTTGTTAATAACCAAATGATGCATATAGAACAATAGCATATAAGAGTAAAGCTGGCCATAGACAGTTCCCTTTGTGACCACAGATCGACCACAAACCTTTTTGCATCCGCTTTCGCGGTCGATCTTTCGCTGCCGATCTTCACAACAGTTGGCCAGATCAAGAACACTCTCCAGGAGGTAGGTGTATGTGTGTCAAAGTCAACAATCAAGAGAAGACTTCACCAGAGTAAATGCAGAGGGTTCACCACAAGATGTGAACCATTGGTGAGCCATAAAAAACAGAAAGAACCCAGCACACGGTAGCAGATTACTGGTCAAGATTCCGGCACCTAAGGGAACACCAGCACCATCCTAATTTCTACCTTCATCCACACAGATCTCCCTGGGTGGGAACCCTGAACACACCTAAACTGATACTTGAATCTTGACCAGCAATCTGCTACCGTGTGCTGGGTTGACCCTAAATGGTGGCCCTCCGTTCCCCTTTCTTGACTTGCTAATCAGTAGCTTAGACTTAGACACCTATGATACCATCTGGACAAGTGTGGGGCCCATATGGCATCAATGTGGACCCCCTGATGAAGGGATATGAAACATATGTTGGGGTCTTTTTCAACCATCTACCACATAGACCTGCCGATCCTCCATCTATAGCCCTATTGAAAGCGGAAAAGGACAGTTCAGCATGCACTTTGTAGTTATATTTTATTTATAACCTTCTATGGACATTAAAACAACTAAGAGACTTTTTTACATACCTCCTATGCCAATTTATTTCTCATGCTTTGTTTATAATGCAATTTGAATAACGATATACTTACCTTATATAGGAATATATTCCTGGCTGGCTGTTAAAGTCCCCTGGCCCCTACTGTGTGTAGAGGAAAAACCCTTCCTTTTAGTGTGGGGAGTGAGGAGCAGGATATTGTCCTAAATCCTCAACCCATAACCTTTCCCCATATAGTTTATCCTATTTCGGATGTTGGCCAGCCATATAAATAGGAAGCTATTGATCGCCTTGCATGCTTAGGTCTGATGAAACCAAGATGAACCCATGATCAGAGAATGAAGAAAGAAAGGAACTGCTCATGATCCTAAGCATACCACCTCATCAGTAAAGCATGGTGGTGGTAGTGTCATGGCGTGGGCATGCCTGGCTGCCAATGGAACTGGTTCTCTTGTATTTATTGATCATGTGAGTGCTGACAAAAGTAGCAGAAGGAATTCTGCAGTGTTTCGGCCAATATTATCTGATTCTCATATTCAGCCAAATGCTTTAGAACTCATTGGATGGCGCTTCACAGTGCAAATGGACAATGACCCAAAGCATACTGCAAAAGCAACCAAATAGTTTTTTAAGGGAAAGAAGTGGAACTTTATGCAATGGCCAAGTCAATCACCTGACCTTTATCCGATTGAGCATGCATTTCACTTGCTGAAGACAAAACTGAAGGGAAAATGCCCAAGAACAAGCAGGAACTGAAGGCAGTTGCAGTAGAGACCTGGCAGAGCATCACCAGGGATGAAACCCAGCGTCTGATGATGTCTATGTGTTCCAGACATCAGACTGTAATTGACTGCAAAGGTTTTGCAATCAAGTATTTAAAAGGGAAAGTTTGATTTCTGATTATTATTCTGTCCTAATACTTTTGGTCCCTTAACAAATGGTGTAATTTCTACACCGTTCACCTGATTCGGATATAAATGCCCTCAAATTAAAGCTGGCATTCTGCAGCTAAAGCACATTGTGTTTGTTTCATTCCAAATTCATTGTGGTGGTGTATAGAGCCATACATTTTAGAATTGTGTCCATGTCCCAATTATTATGGACCTGACTGTATATGTACATGTAAATATGCAGAAGGTTAAGGTCTTGTACCTATTCTGTGTCTTCCAAATTTGCAGATCCACCTTAAATCATCTACTAAACTAAATGTGTTATGGTATTTAGAAAAGAGAAAGTTTAGCTACCGTAGTATTCATGTACCGCTCTTCAACTGGTAGGCTGCAATCTGTTGTGTGTGAAAGACCAGCTGCTCTACCAAAAGCATAAACAACCTCCTTGCCAAATTCATGTGCTGTGCTATCTCTCCCTGTACCCTGTTTAGCACAGGCAGATGTGAGAAATAAGACTGGGTGTATAATACATCTCCCCAGCACATGACAAAGTGCTGTATGATAAAGACCTCAAGCTGAGTACATTACTGAACTGAAAAAATAGAACATCTTTAGATCTCTCAATTTACTAAGATAAAAAATATTAAGGAATATGATACCCTTGCTGAACTCTGACAATAAATGAATGCACCAAAAAAAATTTATTCAACTTTTCTCAATACTTCATTTAAAAAATCATCAACTTGACTTACATATGAAAAGTTTAGTGAATGTATCTAATTATAGTACATTATATTCAAAGGCTTGGAAAGGCTTGGAAGGTAGGACAGAGGGTAATGATCTAGGGTCAAGTAGGCGAAACAGCAACAAAGGTGCAGACAGGATCAGTAAACAACAATAGTAGCAGAGAGGGAGCAAACAGAAGCATAGTCAGGAAAAAGCGTGGGTCAGTAGCCAAGGGTCCAGTAGTCAGCAGTCAAGGGACGGTACATGACAACGAAGGTCCAAGAAGAAAAAGCAATAAGATAACAAGATAATAAGGTAACATGATACTGGCAGATACACAATATTCTGGCAAGGAGGAAATGCAGAGACATGATTTATATAGGAAGTACATGGGGTGCCAGGAGTTCAGGGTTCAACAACAACTAGCTTTCATGGTGGATATGTCCAAGGAATCCAAAAAGGTGCAAAGGCAGATATCCGGTGGCTCAGTAAACAGATGCAGTCAGACACCGAAGCAACCCTGGTTTTGGATCCTGACACAATGTTTATTTCAGGCAATAATATTTAAAATTCTTTATGTAGGAAGTAAGGGGAAATCTCCTCAAAGGTAGGTACAAATATTTATTTTGCTAATATGATTTGGCTGTCAGGTGCTACTAAATTGTATACAGATTGTCATGGGGAACCGCCAAATGTATGCTCGTTCTGTTGACTCTAAGCTAGGGCCGCTGTCAGGGGGGGACAGAGGGGACTCCTGTCCCGGGCAGCTAGGGGGGCCCCACGGCCAGCAGGTAGGGGCCCCGGCATGCTGCCTGATCGGTACAGCAGACTCTGCTCACTGTCAGCCCGGACTGCCACTGTGTACGATGATAGGGGGGCTGATAGGCTGCTGCACCAATCAGGCAGCACACTGGTGGGGGGTTGTGTATTTTTCTGCTAGCATCACCACCCCCCCCCCCCCCCCCCCCCCCCCCCCCCGGACATTTTTGCTGTACAGGGCCCCATGATTTCTGACGGCTGCCCTGCTCTAAACTGAAGGGCCAAAGAGCTAAGACAATAAAGGCCTCTCTTACTTCTTTACATGACATAACGTACATTCTGCCTGGCTTCCACCTATTCACTTTTATGGCCATAATAATAATAATACAAGATGCATGTCAGGGGACGTAGAGCAGGCTTATCAGCTTTAGGTCCGTTGACATGTCTTTTCATTTGTTTTCATGTGAAAGTTCCACATGCGTGAAAAACGAATAGGTGTGAATCAGGCTTTTTGAGTTACTGCCTTCTGGAAAAAAAAATCATAAAATTTGCTATAATTTTTTTCTGAGGCAGCTGCACAAAGATGTTTGGTTTATTACTCTGACCCATATGCCATTGCGGTGTCCTTTTGTAATGCAGCAATCAGAAGATGGAACATGGGTAACTGTTTGAGATGTGACATTGAGGTATAAAACAGAGCCTAATGGAACAGGCTGTATCATTGGAAAAGTGAGTAGGCCAGGAGTTTGTATGTTCTCCCTGTTACTATGTGGGTTTCCTCAGGGTATTCTGGTGTCCTTCCACACTCCTAAGGCATACTAGTAGGTCAATTGCCCCCCTCCCCCCGAATAAAAATATCCATAGACTGTGCTAGATACATATGGCTTGAACTGTGACATACCTAAAGCTGGGCATAGACGGGACATTTTCCCGTCGACTGCTGAGCCGGCCTAGTGGGCGTGATGATGTCATCTGGCACGGCCGCTAGGATTAGTCCAAAATGACTCCAGGTCATTGTGCAGGTCTGATCTGCAACTACAGGGAACATTTGGTTGAGGTTATTGCTGTCAAAATAGGGTCAACCAGTTATTAGGCTCACATACTTTTCCCCCCTGCACTGCGGATGTTTACATGTTATGTTCAATAAAACATGAAAACATATCATGTTTGTGTAGTATTTTAAGCAGACTGTGTTTTACTATTGGTGTGACTAAGAGGAAGATCAGAACACATTATATGACCAATTCATGCAAAACGCCACGTAATTCCAAAGGGTTCACATACTTTTTCTGTATTTGTAAATCTATAAATACAGCAGATTGCTTTTAGAGGTTGTTTGTCAAGAGTAACACAATAGAAATAAAACCTGATTTGTTATTCAGGAGAATTACAGAAAAAAAATCAACAAGCAGTTGAATCAACTTAGGAAACTAGAATTTATCAATTTCATGCAATCAATCACGGTTTTAAATCAGCTTTTCACCGCTTTACATTCTTCCAGCAGTGTTCACTTTAATATGTGTTAATTACATTTGGCATCCTGATGGCACTCTGTACTTTCTAAAGACTCCGCCACTTGTATAAATCAATGAGAAAACCACTGGGAGATGCTCTAACCACTCTGTGCGGTTCACATGACCTCTGTTTTCTATTGCCCCAGTTTCTGCAAAAGGAACAATTTACATATCCTACTAATTAAACATTACCAACTATGCGTCCTTCTGCATACCTAATGCCTCCTCTAATTTATAGATAAAAAGAAGCTAGGTTACATATGCATAATGTTTAATTAGAAGCTTAGACAATTTTTTCTATGTTTGTTTAAAACTTGTGGCATTAGAGAAGACCTTCAGTTTTACAAGTAACAAAATCCTAAGATTAAATATTAAGCAGACCTGGGGGTGATGGTGAAGACTATGTATTCAAGAACAATATCTCTACTTAAAATGTATCATCCACCATCTGCAAAGTTACTCACCTCAGACTCCTACTTAAGCCGGCCATAGATGTCTCGAACTATGGCTGGCTTGTAGCAAACTCCTCACAGCATGGTGACGTCACCCTGCTGTGAGGAGTCGGCTACAGAACTGACAGGAATCCTGTGTGTTCCACCAACACACGTGATTCCTGTCAGATTGTAGCCAATTAACTTGGAGGGGTAGGAGACTCCCCCTCCGAGTTAACTGCCTGCAGCAGGATCGGCCACAAAAAGAACCAGCAGGACGGATCCGTGTGTGATTCGACCTGCCGGCTTTTTTAGACGGATTCTCAAGGTGTTGTTTAGGACCCCGGGGATGGGTCCTGGATGGCAGATTTGTCTCCCCATATTATGGATTGTGGTCCTCAGTGTATTCTGGGTAAGGAGTCCGGGGATGGACAGAGGTAACCGGGGGTTGCCACTTGGTATGGATTTTTTGGGTTTACGGACTCTGGAGTGGGAGGGATGGATCTGGGTGGGTCTTCCCACTTCACGCGGCATACACTCCGGGATTTGCTACTAACCATCAGGCAGACAAGAACTCTGTCTGAAAAAGGCTCAGGTGATCAGAGAGGGGGTGGACTGTGGGAGTAGTGGTCAGGTGGGGAGCCTGTGTAAAGTCCAACACTCTCTACAGAAGACTACTCCTGTGGAAAGCCAAGGAGGGCTGGCAGGACCTTTGAAAACACAGGTGGACTGAGCAACTGTGGTGAGCTGAAAATCTGTACTAAGTACCAGTGAATGGTTGTCCAGTGTACTGCAAGTTTTGATTTATGTATTCCTTTTGGTGAAATTAAACCAACGTTTTGTTTATCGCCTGGCTGTGCTGGTGATCGTTTGTCCTGAACTTTACAGTGGGCTCCCCTGTAGTTGTGGGCGACCAACCTTTATGTGTTCAACGGGAACGCGCACAGTGGTCGGTCGCCCCCAACTATGGCCGGGAATCAGCCCGTCTATACATTCCCAAAAGAAGAGATGGTTGTGACATTTTGACTCATTTATTTGGGAGTTAAAACGGTTCTATACCCCAAAAAATTTATAAAAATAACAAATACACATATATGTTCCTGTCCACTGTCTTGATCCAGGCAAACCAATTCCCAAACCTAAGAAGGATCTACTTACCTTCCTCTCTTCTTTGCTCACAGCGACAAACTTGTCTGTCCTATCCTCTAAAGATTGTAATCGAATCCAAAAAGAGTACCACATGGAAGGTTCGATCGTAATACGACCAAAATCGAAATTTTATTTTTGATCAAAAACACCAGAAACAGTCATATATAAATGTGTTTATCGAATACAATCGACCCGACCAAACACACAATGCTACGATTGTAGTTCTATCGTTGTACAATTTTATGAAAATTTCCAACACGTCCGATCACTTTTCGATGGTCACTATCAAACAGTTTTCACTGATCTAACCATGTGTGCAGCATCCGATTTAAGTTCGATCAATGTAAACTTTGATCAGTTTAAGTCGATCGAATGCTAAAATCTAACTGTGTATGCCTAGCTTTAGATGGACAGAGCAGATTCAGTCTCTTCTCTGCACCTTCAGTGGCCATCATAGACTCGAGGGGCAACTGGATAAAGCGATCTAGTTTTCACCACTAATGTACATTACCTACAATAATGTAGCGGTGGACTTTTGGAAACAAGGAGACTTGATCACTGTGAAAAAATCACTAAAAAAAATCGAGCCCACACGCGGCCAAAACAAATCGCGGCCAAGTGATCACAGATTAGAATTGCTAAAGTGGAGACATAGCCTTAAGCCGGCCATAGACGTCTTGAACTATGGCCGGCTTTTACCAGACTCCTCACAGCGTGGTGATGTCACCACGCTGTGAGGAGTCGGCTACAGAACTGACAGGAATCCTGTGTGCTCCACAAACAAATGTGATTCCTGTCAGATTGTAGCCAACTTGGAGGGGGAGGAGACTCACAGAAATTGTGCATTTTTCGATCAATGTACGACTTATGATTAGAGATGGTCGAATTTTTCGACTCGATGACTTTGTGAGCTGATTGCAAAGCCTCTGAAAATCATCACCAAAATTGCTGGAGATGTAGAGAAGGCTTGTGTGAATATTTGTAAAAAAAATTTTTTTTTTGCTCTAACACCTGTAGTTTTTGCATAAATTAAGTTCAAAACCAAAGTCGAAATTAAGATTTTTGGCATTTTGACTTGACTTTCAACTTAATTTATGCAAAAACATTTTGTTAGAGCAATTTTTTTGTAGTATACCCAAACCCTTCTCTACATCTCCAGCACGTTTGGTACCATGTTCAGGGTCTTTGCAATTAAATCGAAATCGTCAATTTTTTTTTAAAAGAAATCAACCATCTCTACTTATGATTGAAGGCTCAATCACATGTCTCAATCGAAATCTAAACGTCTATGACAAGCTTTAGTTACAGTAATTCCTACTGATTGCAATGGACCTCTGACCTTTAAAAACACATATGCCATTCTCCATCATGGAGCTTGTTAAGATTTGTTTCTTTACCCCTGAAGTGGGGGATGCGATCCACTGCAAGACTTAATATGTTTTTTCCCCCTAGAGTTCAGAATCAGCAAAATAGTGATCTGTGTTGAAAAAAATTATCTCACCTGGCACATTATTTTCCTGCCTCTGGTCTGTTCCCATGTGGTCACATCTGCCCTCAGAATTAATGACCGGGAAATGGCTGCAGCAGGTAAACCCTGTATCCAGCTAAGCACATTCTGGGAGAGGTCAGGAGAAGCACATTATTCAGGTCCATCTGGCTGCCCCCCTCCTGACATCACCAGCAAATGCTGAGCATACAAGATAATGAACATTGTAGATTCCGATCACTCAAACCTTATATCGTATGATATCAGTTCAATTCACAGTAAAAATATTTCCTCTTTCACATTCTGTCTTCCCTCCGGAATCAACAATTCCTCCCACCGATCAACAAGGTTAAGCGTTGTTCCAGGGACTGGAATGAAAGTGCCTTTTTGAAATCTGTTTCAACAGCAATCTGATTGAGCCAAATGTTTTCCCGGCGGATGTCAAACTTATTCAGCTGGACAGCGGGGTCTCTGCTTTACCAAAATGTGCTTTGGAGTTTAAAAAAAATGTAGCGATTTCGACTATTTTGACGATTTCGAGTTAATTGCAAAGCCCCTTGCTGGGAATATAGAGAAGGGCTGGAGGTATAATACAAAAAAAAGTTTGTCTCTAACACAAACAGTTTTTGCAAAAATTAAGTCAAGTAAAAATGTTGAAAATCGTAATTTCGACTTTAATTATGAACTTAATTTATGCAAAAATTACATGTGCTAGAGCAAAACCATTTTTTGCTCATTTTCCCACAACCCTTCTCTACATCTCCAGCAATTTTGGTGATGATACCTTTTTCTGAGATGAATATACAGATGAATAGTGTAGGCAGACCCCCACGTCTCCACCTTCATCATCACTGAAATGGATCCAAAAAGAAGACACCAGATGGACATTGCTGGAGGACGCCACCGGCTCGCCTGGAACAGGCTTGTGCCGAATGTGGCTCAGGCTACAGTTTTTGGTAATTAAATCTATCCCGAGCCACACACAGGGAAGTGGGAGTTAATAGCGGCTGGTAAGTGTTAGGCTTTAACCCCCCCCTAGCGTTAGCAACGGCTCTCGTCCAGCGCTGCACAGTCACTATTGCACTGAACGAGATGGTGCCGTCCAGTGCAGA
>CM070035.1:144916096-144934938 GCA_036250615.1 Ptychadena robeensis | reverse complement strand
ATATCACTGCTATGTAGTGCCGGGTCCTCCATGATAGAATACATAGTGATTGGAAGGCTTAGAAAGCTCCTGATATTACATGCTTTTGGTAGGAAGAAAGTTGATTGTACAGAAGTTGTATGGTAAGATTGTAAGGTATATGGGGGGCTTTAAGGTTGACTTAATGCTCTGTAGATCTAGCTTTTAAAGCCGTCTTGGTTGTTTATTTTGTAATTAATTGTAATGTAAATGATTTATTAAACATATGCCCAGCATGTACCCAACCAGTATAAACTGCAATAACCCATACCAACCAATGACAGTGTCTTAATAAGGTTATGTCTTAAGGTTGGCTTGCAGCTCTGTGGATATAGCTTTTAATGTGAAGTCTTGGTTTTTGTATTTTTTTTTTTTGTTAAATGTAAATGATGAAAGTTATGTAAATTATTAAAGATATGTTGGCTCATGTACCCAGCCATTATAAAGTGCAGTAACCCATACATACCAACAATTTATAGTTTAAATAGTAAGGTAATTTGTTGAGGTTGCCTTGAGTCACTTCTCTGTGTATCTAGACAGTAAGCTTTTAAAGTCGACTCTTGGTTTCCTTTTATTTCAGTTTATTATGCTTATCAGCCATATGCTGGCTCATGGAGAAGGACTGCATATAGTGCAGTAACCCATTGCAACCAATTATAGCGTCTTCAATAGTATATCTGTAATGTTTAATTCAAATCAAATAGATTTGCTGTGTTTAGTTTAGAAGACAAAACGCAGCAAGTCCAATTGATTTGAATTAAACACTACAGATATACAATGACCTGGATGAATGAACACCTTCACAGACGCATCTTCAATAGGTTATGTTGGTTGAAAAACCAATTTACCAAATTAAAAAAAGGTCTTAGTTTTCTTTTGTTGCACTTTTTTATATAGTATATCATGTAGCATCCCCAAGTAAAGTGTTCACACACTATAGAGAATAAAAAGCCTATGTGTCACCGATGTGTAACTTTCCCCTTGTGCTCCCCCTTTGCCAGTACGTTCTAGCCGTGGGCAGTTCGGTTTTCCACGCAATGTTTTACGGAGAGCTTGCAGAGGACAAGGATGAAATCCGTATACCAGATGTTGAACCTGCTGCCTTCCTTGCAATGCTGAAGTAAGCACGATCTCTGCATTATAATAATTTGTCTGGTTACATTAGAGCAGTGTTCAGATATAGAGTGGAGCCTGCGTCATTTTCCTGCTGCTTCCAGCAAATGAGGGATCCCGGGTGTCGGAGGGGTTAAGTGGTAATTACAGCGCTCTCTGGGTTTATTGATTAAATAAAGAAAATTAATATGTATAGAAGATGTCTAATGATGCGAGGGCGGTCCGATGTTTCTGTTCTCATCATGTCAAACTAACGTAAGAGGGGATTTTTCAAAAGAGGTTTTTTAAAGTTCCTAATAAAAAGTAGGGTCTGCTTGGGAAACAACCTAGGTGTCAGCCCTGCAGTGTGCAGTTGGTCCCCCTCTCTGTCTGGAGATGGTGTATGATTTATTGGTCAAGTGATTATGAATAGAGATGGGAGGAATGATTTCTAAATCAGGAGACCTGGTTTTCCTCCATTTTTAGTGTTTATTTCCATCCCTATTTGCATATTTGGTCTACATATCATAATGCAAATGGTGTGTGTGGATTATATGAATTGGTATTCGACCAATTTGTCATAAAGTGGGTTTCTCATCTCTTGTGATGAGCTTCATGGGATAATATAACATTTGAAAGAAAATACTGATATCTACCAGTGTGCTGGTCATTGTAATTCAATAATGCTGTAAATCAGAAATGAATCGTACTGTTCCTGGAAGCTGGGGCTGCTCCAAGAGGAAATCTAGCCATTTACGATCAGGATTGCTCCGCTATTGCTCCTCCATATACCCCCACACCATATGTTTTCCCAATTGATATTCACATAGTCTATTCTGCATTTATCCCTGAATGTTAAGTGTGGTTTTGGTCAACAGAGAAATATTTCAAGCCGACGTATCGAGGACGGCTCAGTACTCCTATGTGAAAGTGCAATGAAATGGTGCATGAAACTAGATCCATGAGCACAGAGCATGCAGAGGGGAAGCCGGAGCAGAGCTGCAGTTCAATACTGGAGACTTGCAATACAAATCTGTTGTCACTCGAGTTGTGAGAGCAGCAGAAGTCCTCCTATCGATTCTCAAACTCATCACTTTCTGCTACCACAATTATGATGAAGGAGGAAAGCTGCAAGGCTTAAGGCTTTAGATTACAAGGTCACCGCTGTACATCAGAGAACTTTTCAAAGCAGTTGTCTCCTCGGCCCTGAGTGTTCCGGGCAGCGCAGAGATGCCTGCAGTACTGTATCCTGGAGCAAGCAATTAGATCTTCATTTATTGTAGCCGAAGAGAAGAGGTGAAATCTAATTGAAAGTGTAGACTGATAGGCTAGCTTAAAGGTGTCCTGTAATTATTGTCCTGGGATCACTTATGCCTTGGCTAAAATTGACTATTCTTCGTCTATACAGTCTTCAGTATTATAGATAATATTATGAAGGTTATGGTGAGAAGGGATTTAAGGAATAGAAAAGCCCTCAACTCAAGCAGTGCATAGCACAACAAAGCCTTCTTAAAACAGAAGGTATTTACATGTCCCATTCCATCACAAATCCCAAAAGTTGAGGGAAAATTCCTCCCTTCAGGACAGTGGGTGGACACACAGCTTGAGTTGAGGGCTTTTCAATTCCTTTAATCCCTTCTCACCATAACCTTCATGGTTGTTCCTCTATGTTCGGCTCCCAAGCCCTACTCCATAGAGCCATGGTTTCCATACACTGCACTCATGATGAACAATGAGCCTGAAACACCTGTATGCAGTTTGGAATAAATTTCTGTGTACCAGAGGGTTATATTTTCACTGTACACCAGCTGTTCTGAAGTGAACTTGGCTGATGGGGTGTAAATGAATGATTTGCATGGCTCCACTCACTGCCCTCAAATGAGGATTTTTCCCTTAACTTTTGAGATTTGTGATGGATTGGGGCATGTAAATACCTTCTGTTTTAAGAATAATTTGTTTGGCCAATGTAGAATATTTAATATTATCTATAGAACAACAGATATAAGAATTTTGTTTATGGCCAAATAGTGGGCTAAACCCCCCTCAAACACACTGCTTCAGCTGCATTACAAGTGAATAGAAAGAGATGAACTGATCCCTCTCCTTTCCTATAGCAGGTGAGCTCTCCAAGTGGGGGCTCCACCAACAGATATTGAGGTAAAACCTGACATTCACCCATAACCCATGTATTCGTTTTGAGTGAACTCATCCTTTCAGAGACATTTTGAAGGATTTCAAGACACAAATTTCACATTTTGAACGACTGTTCGATTAAGGTTTCTGCTCTGTATAGCCAAATGGTTACTAGATATTTAATGTCTGTGACTGTAAAGGTTTAATCATTCCAATCATATATACCTCCAATGTTTTGCATGGATGTTATTATTTTTATTATCGTGTATTTATATTGTGCTTACATATTACACAATGCTTTACAGAGTTTATATATAGTCATCACTAACTGTCTTTCAGTGTAGCTCACAGTGTAATGTCCCTACCATAGTCATGCATATGTAACTAACACAGAAGAATCTTTTTGGGGGAAGCCAATTAACATGTCAGTGTGTTTGGAGTGTGGGAGGAAGCTGGAGTACCCAGAGGAAACCCACACAGACACAGGGAGAACATGCAAACTTCTTGCAGATAGTGCCCAGGCTGGAATTTGAACCTAGCACCTCCGGTGCTGCATGGCCGGTGCTAACCACCTGAGCCACTGTGTTCCCATAAATGAATTTTTTTTGTCTGTGAACCCTTATTAATGTTGTGCTTTTTTTCCCCTTTTTAATGTAATGATGTAAATTAAGAACCTGAAGCCAAACAATGTTTTTATTTATCCTGTTTCTCTGTTTTCCCCTAGATACTTATATTGTGATGAGATAGATTTGGCTGCTGACACCGTCCTGGCAACTCTGTATGCTGCTAAAAAATATATCGTCCCCCATCTTGCCAGAGCATGCGTTAACTTCCTAGAGACCAGTTTAAGCGCTAAGAATGCCTGTGTTCTCCTGTCTCAGAGCTGCTTGTTTGAAGAACCTGATCTGACCCAGAGGTGCTGGGAAGTGATTGATGCACAGGCAGAACTGGCTTTGAAAAGCGAAGGCTTTTGCGACATCGACTTCCAGACACTCGAAAGCATCCTTAAAAGAGAGACTTTAAATGCCAAAGAAATCGTCGTCTTTGAGGCGGCGCTCAGCTGGGCAGAAATAGAATGTCAGCGCCAAGATCTACCTCCCTCCATCGAAAACAAAAGGAAAGTTTTGGGCAAATCTCTCTACCTAATCCGTATCCCGACCATGGCCCTGGATGACTTTGCCAATGGCGCTGCCCAGTCTGGAGTGTTGACTCTGAATGAGACTAATGATATCTTTCTCTGGTATACGGCCGCTAAGAAACCAGATCTGGAGTTTGTCAGTAACCCAAGAAAGGGGCTTGTGCCTCAGAGGTGCCATCGCTTCCAGTCCTGCGCCTATCGCAGCAATCAATGGCGATACCGTGGCCGATGCGACAGCATCCAGTTCGCAGTGGATAAAAGAGTGTTCATCGCAGGTTTCGGCCTTTATGGCTCCAGCTGCGGCTCGGCGGAGTACAGCGCAAAGATCGAACTGAAGCGTCAGGGGGTGATCCTGGGGCAGAACCTAAGCAAATATTTTTCAGATGGTTCCAGCAATACATTCCCCGTCTGGTTTGAATACCCGGTGCAGATCGAACCGGATACTTTCTACACGGCCAGCGTGGTCCTAGACGGCAATGAGTTGAGTTACTTTGGACAGGAAGGAATGACTGAAGTGCAGTGTGGGAAAGTAACTGTGCAGTTCCAGTGCTCCTCAGACAGCACAAACGGCACTGGGGTGCAGGGAGGACAGATACCCGAACTTATTTTTTACTCCTGAGCGCACACTTTCCTAGAGCCTGACGGACAGCGAGTGCACTTCTCCGCCCGGGGAGCGTACAGAATGTGATTTATGTGTATATCCATGAGAATGCTGTATGACACAGATTACTGCTGTATAGGAACACTGTAAATGATGGCACTTTCTAATATAGTATCTAAATATGTCACTAAACTTAAAGCCTGCTTATTACAAAAGAAAAGATATTTTGCTAAATACATCCTAAAATAAGCTTGTAAGTACTTAGAGTTTATATCAGATGTATCTTTTTATCTTAAATTCCTTTAAAATCCACATAATCTACAGATTTGGGGGTTATTTAGCAATGTAGTATACAGATCAATGGTTTTTGAATGGCAGTAATCCATAGCACCCACCCAGATTTAATTTTCAAGTGTACCTGTCACATGCAAGTGTATGCAGTTTAAGGAAGGAAGCGCCAGCAGAGTACAGAGAGGTCCTTGTAGGCAAGCCTGCCGTCCCTGTAGTATCCTGGTGTTTAGTCTTGCAATGTGAAAGCCTTACGCTAGTCAAAAAGCTGACTATATAGATGTATGGGAGCTGACTCACTTGCCACATGCGTTGTATTGGATCCTGTGTTATTATTTACACAGCTCTGCAACACTTTTTTTGCCTATAACAGTGAAAGGAGTGACAACTGGCTGATCTTACTGGCTTACTCATTCGTGTGTGGGTCTGTTATGGGTTTGTTTATTTTTCCAGTCCTTTTTGGCCCAGAATTCAGCTTTATACTAGTACAGATATGCACAACCACACAATGATGTCTCATTTCACATGTTACCAATATGACAAGCATTTCTAATGCAGTACTTTTACTGATATATAAATTCTAGTTGCTATATGGGACTAAACACAGAGTATGGTCTACTATTGGCTTCTCTAAAGCTAGCCATACATGTGTCGACTCATGAGCGATCGATCGCCCTGCCGATCGATTTCGGTGAAGCCACAGGCATCGATCGCCCAATCAAGTCTGTGCCTACCACCTTAGGCCACCGATTCCTGGACGATTCTGTTCCCGATCGATCGCTTCACTAATGTCAACTCCCCTTGATGTGTGCTCAATCGATCAGAAAAGACCAACAGGTTGGTTCTCTGGCCGATCGGATTTGGGGGTCAAGTCGATCGGGCGGGGTCGATCGGGCAAGGTGGGCTGCACTCAATTCCTCGCCGATCAATCGGCGTGCACGTGCCCGGTGATCGATCGGCCAGGAATCGTGTAGGAAATCGACCCGTGTATGGTCACCTTAAGATCAAGATCTGTTATAGAATTTGGGACATTTCATTCATTTATGACCTATCAGTTTGGGTTAATGGTTTATTGGGCCTTTGGAAAAATACCAAGCAGATCAAACTGAACAACACTGAAACATTTATTTATTTTTTTTACAGTGCATCTCAAATTGATTCCCATTTTTTTTGGACTGAACTGTTTCGTATATTATCACATTGTATAACTGCATTAAATTGCATAGTTTAAATTTTAGTTTACATTTCAGATCATATGCTGATAGCTGTCTAACTGCTAATCAAGACTGACGGAAAAATAATCTGTTGGCTGCAGGTTATATCTAACACTAACTAAATACTGAGGCATAGGTTAGCTGCATTTTTACACATTTTTGTTTTTTCTACTGACTTACTATCCAGCCAATGATGCATTTGTTGTCTGTGTACACCTACCATGTGTACAGTAGGAAGAGGAGATATATGTGATCTATTGTTTAATCTGTCTATATATATCTTTGGTGGAATTCCACAGAGACTTTCTGTGGTTTGACACTTAGGTTGAACTCCATAAATAAAAGGGGGCCATTTTGAACCTGAGCTCTAGTAGTAATGTGAGAGTTTAAACCTAAATTTAAAAAAAAGAATAGCTACAATTGGTAAAATGATAAAGCCTTGATGTGAGATAACACTACTCCATAAACCATGGCACTAAAATTTCCAGAGCAGATTTTATGGACTTCTCTGCTCTTTTCCCTTGGGTATTAGATACTGATCGCTAGTTCAGTAGTTTACAATGGATTACTTGTATCTTGATTTTCCAGTGTGATCAAACTTTCCATCACTATAAGACCTGAAAGTCATTACTAACCTCAGCCAGTGATCCATTTGTCTTGCCATCTCATGGGTTGAAGTAGACCACCTGTAATACCAGTAGAACCAAATTCCCGGTGTATAGCTAAACACAAAGTGCATATTGACAGCCCAAGGATTTCTTATTCTGTTTCACCCATCCTTGTGATCCAGACACCTGTACCAGACTGCATCCTCAATATATCTTGGTTAACCTCCTGGGCGGTACAACTTTTGATTTTCTGTAACAGTATAGGAAACCTAATCTGTTCATATTCTGGGTTACTGCTAGGAAGGTTAAAGAGACACCTCAGCCTGCTGAATGGATAGACCAATCTTAATGGTATTGTGCTTTCTCCTCCTGATGGCATGCTAGTGATGGCACTGTGAATTATATTGAAGCCTTATTCTTCCTTTCTAGTTTCACTAGTGATTACAGGCTGCTAATATTGGAATATGTTCTTATAGTCATCAGTTTTATGCATATCTGGACTGGAATAGCTGGTCGTTATTGTTGGCTTGGCTTTAGTGAGCATGACCACCTTCCATGCAGCTATAGTTAAAGCAGTTTTAACCTTAAAAAAATAAAAACAAACACTATTTCCCAAATGGAGTCTTAATCCAGGCAAAGCTATCACCGCCTACATGCCTGGGGTGTCCTGTCCTCCAGCATGTAAGGGCTTGTTCCCACTTGGGCGATTAGCCTCAGCACAGACGTGATTGCTATTGATCGCATATGTTTAGTTGAATGGGCTTATCCCCACTTCAACTAAAGGTTGCAATCGGACGCGATTGGACCCGCAATCAGAAACACAGCTCCCTGCCCTGATCACGCCCATAGACAGGAATGGACACGATCAAAATTGGATGCAATCTGATCACACCCATAGTTAATAAATGGACGCAATCAAGGGGCGATATTTATTTTTTTAAAACATCGCAAGTAAAATTCATGTGGTCGATCACGTCCGAAATCGTGCACAATCGGCTACCCGCAATCGCCGATCAAGATTATAATGGCGTTCGCCCTACCACTGATCGCCTAAGTAGGAACATAGCCTAAGAGGGAGGATCGAGACTCTTTTGGTCCCACTTCACCAATATAGATCTGAATATGGTGATGCTCCGCTCCTCCAGATTCATCGAAATTAAGATCTGCCTGGTGCAAGAGGACTTGGGAAGATAGCAGTCAGAAGTGACGTCTACCTTCCTAAATGCTCTTGCAGCTGGAGCGCGCTGTCACAGGATCTGCCCTATTGCACCTCTGGTGCCAATAATACAAAGCAGATACCGAGGTGGTAGGTCCGCTTTAACAGAGTTGCAGTGATTCAGTCCTGACACTCTACATGTACAAATACTTTTGGTTTTGAATAACATGAAAAATGTTTGTTCCAGTTTTTGTGTTTGATAACACTTCTACAGACGGAGAGATATTTCAATTCAGATTTCTGGACACTAATACGCTGTTTTAATAACTGGAATATTTGACTGTTTCTAGGTGATATTATAGGATTGGTACTTCCAACTCTTTGGAGAACACATTGACACTTGTTTTTTTCCATTGCTTTTCAAAAATGTCCGTGCGAAATAACCTCCAAAACTACAGAAATATATTCAAACTTTTTGCACTTTATAGTTTTTTTTTTTTTTTTGTTAGAGGATATTAAATATTTTGAAAGTTATAGAGGTCATGAATGATGTATTTTCTTTTCAGCCTGTATTTGGAAGTTTTTGAATTTCATCTACATTCCTTCCTAATAAAACGTGTAATCAGTGCTTGTCTGTGTATTTGTAACAGGCTGGTAGAAACCTTTACTGAACTGTACCTTCTAGTAGTCGTGCTGATGCCATCTGTTAGGGCGGTGTATTGTATTATTGGTCTGGTATAGAAAATGTTAACCAGCTCAAAAATGGAGTGTTTTGTGGAAGGTAACACGCTCGCCTCCAGACTAATTATGACCTTCAAGCATTTTCTCTTTATTTGAACTTCTTTCTTTTTCAAAATAAAAGTTATTTCTTTTTTTACTATGATATTGTGTTCATCTGGTATATTTGGGTTTTTTACACACCGTACATGTTGGTGTTACATGCAAATGTAGTTTTTATTTCACACTGAAATTGCCATACTCAATCTAACACTGGCTTCATCTACCTTTCAGTATAGAAGATGTCAAGCTCAAATACACAACGAGCCAAATTTAAAAACTCGGTCAAAGTCACAGGGCAACCTTTATGTTTATTTAAAAAATATATTTACACTGCAGGACATTTTTGCCCCATGGGTCAGAGTTTAAATCCTCTGAATTACACACACATGGACTTACATATACAGTGTTTGTAGTCCCTGTGTGTCCCCCAGACCAATTCTGGTACCCCTCTCCCCAGCTCTGCTTTCCCTGCAGCCCCTGCACCAGGGGTACCTGCACTTACCGTGCCTCTCTCCTCTAACACTGGGAGTAGAGAACTACAGATCCCAGCATACTCTAGGCCAGATGTGGGCAAACTAAGGCCTGGGGGCCAAAACCCAGCCCTTTATTGTCTTACTTTGGCCCTGCTGCTCTGGCTCTCCTCATTCCCTGCAATAAGATAAGATAATACCTAGAGGATAATTCGGATTGTTTCCTAGAGGCCATAGTTTACCTGCAATAGAATGTTTAAGCTTATCTATCAAATTCTTCTATTTATTTTAACATATTTTCTTTTTTTAAATATCCTGTCCTAGCTATGAGGACTTAGGACCCCTAGGGCGGGCGGCCCTTGCAGGCTCTTGGCCCCTATGTCACATTTAAAAACCCATTGTGGCCCACTCCTGGTTTAGCCGCACTACCTATAAGAAGTAAAAGGAGGCAGCAATAGCATAACCACATATTTAAACAAAACGCATCTCAGTGTGATATATAGAGGGATAAAAAATGGCTCAGAATAAGAATTATGATTTAAGTGCTCTTAGTAGTAGGCCCTTGTTCCTGCCCCTATGTCACATTTAAAAACCTATTGTGGCCCACAAGTCAAAAAGTTTGCCCACACCTGGTCTGGGCAGTGGGTGATCACTGTGACGTTACTGAAACACACCACTGAGCATCCAGGACTCTTCGTTAACCACTGCCAGAGGTGGAGGATGGAGAGGTGGTGAGCGCAGCTGGTAGAGGGGCTCCCGAGAAGGCAGATCTGCCGCGGGCCAAAAATTTTTGCTCGGCATGCCAAGTTTGGTGCCTATATTCTACTGTATGTTCAGCATCTTTCTGAGGATTGGAAAAATGTTGCCTGGTCTGATGAGTCTCGATTTCTGCTGCGACATTCGGATAGTTGGGCCAGAAATTGACGTTAACAACATGAAAGCATTGATCCATCCTGCCTTGTATCAACGGTTCAGGCTGGTGGTGTAATAGTGTGGGGGAATTTTTTTGGCACATTTTGGGCCCCTTAGTAGTAATTGATCATTGTTTCAACGCCACAGCCTACCTGAGTATTGTTGCTGACCATGTCCATCCCATGCCATAAAGCTCGAATAATCTCAGACTGGTTTCTTGAACATGACAATGAGTTCACTGTACTCAAATGGCCTCCACAGTCACCAGATCTCAATCCAATAGAGCACCTTTGGCATGTGGTGGAACCGGAGATTCGCATCATGGATGCCGACAAATCTGCAGCAACTGTGTGATGTTATCATGTCACTATGGACCACTATGGAATGTTTCCAGTACCTTGTTGAATCTATGCGACAAAGGCAATTCTGTAGGCAAAAGGGGGTCCAACCTAGTACTAGCAAGGTGTACCTAATAAAGTGGCCAGTGAGTGTATATATTGTGCTCTTTTGTGAACGACAGCGTAGAGTTGATTCTTGAATTTACCACACAATTCAAGGTATTAGTCTTGGTTTTGTTATATGGTCATGTTGACTGTTAATGTTACAGAGAAGTTAAAAAAGTTGTTAATTGCTGGAAACTTGTGTTCCTCCTCTGTGTGATAATGTCATCAAACGACTAGTTGGCTCTACAATGATTTTAGTGGATGACTCCACAAACTTTCAAGTTGTTAATGCCCTAATATATACATACACCTATCACATAGCTTGATGTGTATGGGCCTGGAAGAGCTGTAGTTAGGTAGCACATTTGGTAATGATTTCTAATTACATTTCAGGAGCTTGGCA
Source organism: Ptychadena robeensis (assembly GCA_036250615.1). Lineage (NCBI taxonomy): Eukaryota > Metazoa > Chordata > Amphibia > Anura > Ptychadenidae > Ptychadena > Ptychadena robeensis. The sequence goes on along the minus strand of CM070035.1, from coordinate 144,923,682 downwards.
ATATTTGCTAAAATGATTTGTGAATATTTTTGAATGCTTTAAAGCCCAGCACCAGAAGGGTGTGTGAATAGGCTTCCCTTTTCCTATGTGAAAAATGACCTGAATACTTTATGGAATCTTAGTAAGGGTGACCTTCACTGGATGATGCACTTCACACGTTTCCCACTCCACTGATCCCTTGCTATTACCCTTTAAAGGTATGCTTCAACCAAGCATGATAATTATGCATTTAAACTAGTAGACTCCGTCTACATACTTATTGCTTTTCATCCTTGAATTGATTTTTTTGCTTGACTGGTCTTCTTGCTAAGCCCCTCCAGTTTCCTTGGTTATTCTCTTCTGGAAGGCCCTAAACCATCACTCATGACCGTGCAGGCCAGGGTGTCCTCAGCTTCTATGCCTCATATACTTTCAGAGCCCATTACAGCCTCACCCATAAAAGTTAAGTGTACTTTGGTATGTGGTTACAGCTTATTGCCAACACTTTAGATTCAAGACTTGCCATATGTGCAATAAGTCTACAAACATTTCCTTGATAAGTATTCCACATTCAACGGAAGGTAGTGTACACCAAATCAAAATTTCCCAGGCAAACCACCCTTTTTTCCTTCCCATTGAGTTTTGTTTTTCTTATAATGGTGTTAGTCGGCTAATTTTTGGTGGTACCTTGGCTATAAACTCAGGTTTGAACCTTGTCCAGGATACTATCTGCAAGATGTTTGTATGCTCTCCCCATGGCTGTGGGGGTTTCTTACACACTCTAAAGATCTGGTTGGTTGGTTAGTTGCACCTCCTGAAACCTTTAAGCAATGTACACACATGTAGATATGGGCCTGATCGATGGCTGCTTCTAGCGCCATGTGCGCTCAGGGCCATCTATCAGGCCCATATCATAACGCAGGAATTTTAACGGAGTGCACAAGCCGTCCATTGACAGCATTGGGGCTATGACAGCCCCGGATCCGCTGGTCTGAGCCTTCGTTGCATTGATTTCAACACAGCCATCCGCGTCTATAGGAACACAACGGAGGCTTGACGGAACCCAGCATCCAACAGACGACATGGAGGACGTGGAGCCTAGTGATATGACAATGTATCCTGTAATATAGGTATCTCACTATTCACACAAAAAAGAAAACTTGGGGTAATCTACATTTTTATCCCTACGTACCTAAATTTCATTATAATCAATACTATAGTGAGTCGGCTATTGTACCGCCTGATACAACCTTTTTTCTTCACATTTGTAGCTAGTCACCTCTCGAACTTTGTTGACTTTCTCCTGAAGAAGCGCTCGTGGAGCGCGAAACGCGTTGAGACGTTCAGCCGATCGTTACAGTGATAAAACTGCACTTTATTTATCTTTTTTGTGAACTATTATTGTTGTACTGATTTATTGATTTACTTCTTTGCTACTGTTTAAAGTCCCATTGGCTGGGGTATTGGGGACATTATCTCCTATCTCGGCAGGGTGCCTTAGATTCTACAATTTAAGTATCCTGTAATGTATATGAGTTATTAATCATCTTCCCATTCATGTCCATGACCGCACCAGTTTACAGGGACTGTTGATTCAGAACTTTACACAAGCCAATAGTAGCTGGTATTGTACTGTCTCTAATACTATACATGCAGTATATATATATGATAATTTTAATAATTTTTTGTGTAATGTAATACAACTGCAGGCAGTGAGAGGTATTGTTCCCTTTAAGGGCCCCGGCCCATTATCCACCTGGGAACAGATATATGTTAGTGAGTGCCTTCCCACCAGGAATTTACGCAAGTGAGGTTGGGTCGGAAGGAGTAGGAGTAGATGGGCGAATTACCTATTCCTAGACCCAGCATCCTAATCAGTGTTATTGCGCGCATTGGGTGAAAGACCCAACTACAAGGAGCCGCTGATTCTAACATCTTATTGGTGTACCAAGATACCAATGGGTTGGCTCATGACAGTGGCTGGTACTGTTCTGTTTTTACTGTACTGTACAATACTGAAGATAGATAGATAGATAGATAGATAGATAGATAGATAGATAGATAGATAGATAGATAGATAGATAGATAGATTCATGCAGAAGCCAAATAAATATTATATTTCTTTTAATAATATCAAATGGTGAAACATCCTATGTAACTGGTTACACGGTGCATACAGTATTATTCATTCCCTTCTATAGATATACTTGTGACTTATAACATATTGCATGTTTGAGAAACTACAATAAATATTCACTTGCAGACTGTTTCTGGAGAATAAGGAAAAAAAGGACAAGAATCCCCCAAGGGCAAAAACAGGAGAAATTCTTTCCATTTAATGATGTAGGAGCGGAAAAGTAGAGGTCAGCAGGCTGAGTTGAGCAGTGCAGTGGATGGAGACAGATTTAACACTAAACTTGCACATATCCATGAACAGACCGTGAGCAGGAGGATCAGACAAGACTTTCTGCCTGAAGATTTTATTACTGAGAAAAGCAAAGTATTTAGCTGTCCTTCATTTTCTTCTTCTATACACAATACATCTTTGTAATACTCAGGGTTGTAGAAACCGTTACAAAGAATCCCATTACATTTTTGCATAAATTAAGTGCAAAGTTTATTAAAATTTTCAATTTAAAACAATTGACGGTATGCAAAAACTACATATGTTAGAACAATATTATTATTTTCTACATCTCCAGCAATTTAAGTGATGATTCCATGTTTTCCCGAAAATAAGACTTTTCGGGGGATGTCTTATTTTTCCGTGAAGAAGAATATGGCACTGGGGTATCAGGGTGGGGGGATCACTCAAAATGACATGGGGGGGGATCAGAGGGGGAATCAAAAGGGCACATGAGACTCAGAGGGGGGATTACCAATTTAGTAACCCCTTCTGATCCTCCTGTGTCATTTTGATTGCCCCCTCTGATCCCCCCTGTCCAGAGTTACAGTACCGTATCTTCAGGGGTGCCTTATTTGTGGGCGGATGCCTTATATTTCAGCGTGAGGCAAAAATGTATGTGTGCCTTATTTTCGGGTGAAGCCTTATTTTCAGGGAAACAGGGTACCATGATAAGAGGCTTTACAATGCACTCACAAATCAGCTAGTTGAAATTTCAGGACCATCTGTAATAATGGCATTTGCTGTGTGCTTTTGTACCTTAGTTGCTGCATTTCCCACTCTAGGCTTATACTCTGGTTATTTAGTTTTTCTATGTTGTTAAGGTAAAATTAGGTATTTGATGTGTTCAAATCAATTGGGTAAAAAATCCCCTGTAGTACCCATTTTCTGCCACAACATTAAAATGGTCACTAGAGAGCACACTTTATGGCATCTCCTCTTTCTCACACATGGGGAAGGGGGGATGAGGGGGAGTCTGTATTCATGTCTCCCCTCCACAGCAGTGTGTGTGGGGGAAGCTGTCAGTGTGAGTGCAGCTTCCCCCCCCCCACACACACACACACTAAATTGGTTATATCAGCAGGTCTCTGCTGATATTACCAATACAGTTCAGATGGTAGATCTGGGTGTGTGTCCCATCTGCCGGGAGAGCCATGTTGCAATCACCCAGTGGCCGCGGGTGGTAGCACATTCAGACCATAAATGCAGGCACTTTTTCACACTAGTTTTAGGGGTGAAAAACTGCGTCTAATGGTCCGAAAAATACAGGACCTTGGCTTCTATTCAAATTGACTTATATTCAAATGTATGCAGTATTATCATATTGTGCCTCTGCAGTTTCCTCATACAGGGCAAACCAGTAGGTTCACTTTCATGTAGGGCCCCTGAAAGTGAGATGAGCACTGGAGGTTGTACCTTAGGTAAGTATAGGTCCACTTTAAATATAAAAACCAGGGCTGCTGGCATCAATATAAAAAATTTTTATTTATTTATTTATTTATTTTTTTACTTTATATTTATTTAGATATTTTAGTACAGCCCATTACTAGTGAAACCTGTTTCTGAAATCACATGAGCAATTGGCATTTGGTCACATGACTGCATAAACTAGTTTCTTTTAGATTAGGCAAATATGTTATTGCTCTCACTTTATTATCCCCAAGAAGCCTGTTAATATATATTTCATTTAACATTGGACTTCAGGTCAGTATTAAATGTAACAATCCTTAGAAGATGCTTTTGCTTTCTATGCGCTGCCGGTAGAGTATATATAAGAAAGCCTATAAAACTGAGGCTGGAGCTTCCCGGGGGACTTCTCACTGCGAGACAAGGAATGTGTGCAGCTGACTGACTGGCAATGTGACACGACTGCGCCTAATCTGCAGTTTTTGTTTAGACAATCAATAACTTTTGACATTAATATGAAGATTTTTATTGAAAACTTCTCCCCCACCCCCTCTAAGAATTTATTATTTTAAACTGATAACTTTCTGTTTCAAATAAAAAAATAGCTACTGATAATCTATGTTTAATAAGTCATATGCCATTGCTAACAACTGTGAAACTTGCATTTGAAAGTATCAAACAAAACACATGTATTTGGAATTGTTTAACTTCTTCCCAATGCATGATGCTCTGTGCTGAGGATTTCTTCATCTATGACACCGTGTCACTCATAAAACACATGGTTTTAGCTTGCACAGGCCACTGCCACCTATAGGAGAGTGACTTTATTTAATACTGTAATAGGCAACTACAATGACATACAATTTCTCTTTTTTCATAAATATTGTGGGGGTTCAGCATCAAAAAGGGGTTCCTAATGAGGTCATCCCACACAACACATACCTCTTTAAGGCTATGTTTCCCCTATACGTCGGGACCCCTCCGCTAAGCGTATGGCTTGGCGGGGATACCGACTGAGCACATTCACTTACCTGCTCGGCAGATGCTGTGTCTTCACTGTGCCGAGCCGTTCCACTAATGCAAGGCTGAACGTAGTTGAGTATGTTGAACAGGCAAAGTCTATGTGCTCCGTCAGGATCCCCACCAAGCAATATCCTTAGCGGAAGGGGGTCCTGACATATAATGGAAACAAGCCCTTAGGCTCCAAGCCTCCTGGCCTACAGAAATCAAACTACCCTTTTTTTAGACCATAAGATGCATCGTACCATACATTTTTAGCAGGAAAACAAGAAAAAATTATTTGAAGTCCCATGCAACATCAATTTCAGCCACAAGATGCCCCCAGTGAACACTTGCCTTCAGTATACTAATGACATCACCAGCTTCATTCTCAAACATCGGGGAAGGGGGGGTGAAGGGGGAATCTGCATGCATCTCTCAACTTTACAGCTGCCGACAAGACTCTGCAGATGCGCGCTGACTGTGTGTCTCTCCTGCCATGATGGGCTCCTTGTCTGCCTTTCAGGCACTGATCAGCGTCACATAGTCCATCTTCTGGTCCAAAAAATACTGTAAATGGTTTTCCTTACCTCTGGAAAGTTTATATGACTTTTAATTGACTGGTGAGAGACCCTTTTGTGGAAACACACCCGGCTACCATGTTGACCACCAGCAGGTGAACCCTGGTGTCTACCTGGGTAGAATGGGAAGGCCCACCTGTTTTCTTTCATCCCATCCTAGAGTCCTGGACCCTGTAACCAAACACCGTTCAATATCCCGAACTCCTTCCCAGGACCCTTTCACTGCTGAAATTTGTCCATTCACACAGTGACAGATGTATGGTCTATAACAATATATATACGTGCAGCATAAATTATTTTTTTAATGAATAATTGTGTAATGTAATGCTACTACAGGCAGTAAGAGGTACTGTCCATTTAAGGCCCGGGCCATAATCCTCCTGGGAACAGAGGGTATATAAGTTAGTGCCCTCCCACCAAGACCAAGAAGTTGCTCAGTGAGGTTGGGTCTAATGGAGTGGGATTATCTGTGCGAATTACCAATTCCCAGACCTAGGATCCTAATCAATCTAATGTGGCCAGTCAGTGAGTGCAATAATGCGCAAAATCTTTGAATGACCCAGCTATAAGGTGCCATCAATTCTCTAGTCTTATCCTTGTACCCAGTTACCAGCGGGTGGTGCACAGACTGCATGGTGCAGACCTATCTGCATGGAGTACCTGCCATTGCTTTGAGACATCACCCTCCAGTCAAATGATAGACAAGAACCAATCTTGTGTGGCCCTACTACCCTGGTATTAAGGCACAGCTATTTAAGTGGGACATTGCTCCTCAGTCTGACTAACCAGCCTCTGTGTTATTGTGGGGCATTTGATTGTAGCGAAGCCCCTTGGGCCACAGGTAACATAAAGTCACAGCAAATATATACTTTAATATACATATAATAATCTTATTAAAATGTGACATACCTCTGAGCTGGTATGATGGTAGCATAGCACTCCACAATCCTACAAAATTTTGCTTACCTTATGTTCCCTATTGTATGAGAGATCCATTTTTTTCTGCCAGGCTTTCAGGGGTTAACCCGAATGCAATATCACGAATGGCCACTGGGGGGCATTTATAATGGTTTCCTATGGGAAAATACATTTAATTATTTTTAATGCAGAGCCGAGATGAGAGATTTACCTGTGTATCTCTGCGAGTTTTGTGGGCCATGTTACAAGCCAGGAAGAGAGGAATGGCTGCAAGGGATCTGCTTAAACTACACCTTACAGGTAAGTTTGTTTTTGGTTTGTTGGGGGGGGGGGGGGTTATGCATTCCCTCCTATTATCTGCATTTCTAGTGTCATTAATGTAATGATGAATTTATGGTGGAAGGTCCGCTTTAAGTTGCTTTATTCACACCTATTGTCATTGGCTGATCCATAAATCTTTACAATGTTTTACTCCAAAGTATACTAAATAAAAAAGGATTTAGGTAGGCAAATAATTGATAGAGTTATTGTAAAGACAAAGGATGCTTCAATTGGCCTTACCATTTATTCTTTTATCATACCCTGGGAATTAAAGGGTTATTTGCACAAAAAGTGCTGAGTTATAATTTCATGACTTTGCATTTCCTTTGGCTTTTTTAACCTATGAATGTTTTTTGCTTTGAGAAAACAGAGCCTCTCCTTTTTGTACTTCCATACTTCATGATGTATAATTTTGCTGTGTTGTTAGGCAAGATGCTGATGGCTGATGCAATTAAACAGAAGCAGGGAGCTCTTTTCTCACCTCTGATCATAACCCTGACAATTGGCAGGCAAAATTATTCAAGGCCTCAGCAATTTCCAGTGCAGAGAAAAGTTAATTGCCGGTAACAAGGTTCTACAAAGATGCAAAGATAAATCAGTTCATAGATGTGGAAGTCTTCTGTCCAGATCAGGAGGATTATATTCCTGGATAGATGAACAGGCATGGGTGCTTTTGATGTAGATAAAATATTATTTATTTTTTATTATTTTTAATACGAATGTCCAGGAAAAATAACGGGTTCTAATTCCTAATGTAACTTATTTCTGCTTATGTTATATGACACTGAATTTACATGATGGTTATAACTTTTAGGCTTCCTATTTACATTTTTATGAGCACTGGAGGAGATTATGAAGCCATGGCACAACCTTAAGTACATTTTAAAAATGTTGCATAAAATAGAAGATGTGCTACTGAATTAAGGCCCCCATACACCTTACAATCTTTCCATACAATTTCTGTACAATCACATTTT
>CM070035.1:144887274-144898460 GCA_036250615.1 Ptychadena robeensis | reverse complement strand
CAGGCTATGAGTGTGGGGGGTGGCCGGGGGGGGCCATGGGGGGGGTTCAGGCGGTGTCGCGGGGCGTGCGGCTATGGGGGGCGGCGTGTTGTGGTCTGAAATGAGGGGGGGGCGGCGGAACAACCAGGCCAGTGAGGCGGCTGGTGATTTGCGGAAGTCCGACGCGTTGGATTCAAACTCCATAGGTTCGACCGCCTGCTCCAACAGGAGAAAGAGTGTCAATGGTATTGTGGTCACGGGGTGTGAGGACAGCCTCTGGGAGCTGGGGATTTTTTTGGCCCTTATGGACGGTGCAGGCGCATGCTGGAGCTTATGGTCCTTTTGAAGAGGTGGGACCCTGGTAGTCGCAGGCGAAGGCACAACAGGGACCTATCCATTTGCCTTCTTCCTGGAGGTGCCTGTACACACGACGCGCCGGCAAGGGACAGGTGTTCACAGACTGCTGGTGATGGAGGACAGCGGCGCTTTTACCGTCTACGCATCGGCCACAGCGCGTCGGGTACACCTGAGAGAACGACCTCGACCGACAGATCGCAGACACCCGTCGCTTAAGGGTGCGGAATTGACCCTTGAGAGAGGATGAAACCCCCGTGACTATGGTGTGCCGACGTGACAGTGGCAGAGCTATCCCAGTTTGCTCTTGAATTTGTCGGTCTGGTCTAGTGTCCTGTCAGAAAGGACCCTTCAGTGCTGCAGGCGGAGGACAGAGAAGCGGGAAGTCGCTCGGTCAAAAAGTGGTGGATTTACCTCACCTTCTGAAATGAACGAGGAATGGATTCGAAGGGATGACAGTGGGGGAGACGTTTGCCGGCAAAGCGCTGATAGAGTGGCCTAAAAATGGCCCCAGCGGCAGTATGGATGACTTCATGACCGCCGCCCCCAACTGGGTTCAAGCGCGAATGTGTTTTCTTTATGCTGCTGGGAAAACATCAATATCTGGCCGTGACAACAGGGCTGCTCCTACTACTTTGTCGTGAATGGACATGACATTTTTTATGGGCAGTGTACTTGCCTAATTTTTCGGGCCTCGGGCTGTGGTGCATTAAAAAAGACGGCAGAATGTGCATCCCTCGGATCGTACCTTGTGTGTGGTGGAAGGGGCTTGGATCAAATGAAGTGAAACCTCACATGAGTGTGTTGGCCATGTTGGCACCCCCAGCTGAGAGGGCGATTGGTTCCATAGTGATCAGACCAAAGCGATGGTTGAATATTTGTCGTATGGAAAATATTTTTGCGGGGATCCCCGCCAGGGTTGCCACCAGGACTTAACGACAAGGTACCTCACTGGGAAGAACTGGACCGGTGAAATCTCCAAGACCCCCCTCTAGGGAGTGAGGTCAGAACAGTGAAGATGCAAGTCCGGTTGTGGCCGGGGTCATACAAGGAGATAAGTCCAATCAAACACGGTCTAAGGGTAATCATCATTGCACTGTTTTTTCCCTTGACGACATTGTAGAATTCCTTGGTGCGGGATTTAGTGGTGTGCAAAATTTTTCTTGGGAGTTTTGCCAGGATCATTGTCATGTCATGTGACCAGGTGTTTGACCCTTGAAACAACTTCCAACACGATTGTGGCAGAAGGGTCCTTTGTTTTTTAAAATTCGCCTCCCATTGAGGGCGAACACGTGGCGAACGCGAACATGCGATGTTCACCGCGAATAGTTCGCTGGCGAACAGTTCGGGTCATCACTAACGCTCATGCCTGCTTTCCTATATGCTCATATTTCTTCCTTCTGTAGCATGTTTTGTAATGACACCTTGACTCTTTATCTTACTTTCTTTATTTTTTAAGATTGTGGCTTGTTTGGCCACTTGTTAAGTATGTGCATTTGTTTAATAAAACTTGAAATACACCATAGAAATCCATAAACTATAAGTAGTAAATGAAGATTCCGATCTAGTTTTTAGAGTGATAAGTAAATAGAGGTGAAGTTTTAGCCTATGTGTAGCAACATGCATGGGTACGATGAGGCATGAGTATTTCAACCCATCTTAGTATAACTTACAGTCAAGGCAATTTAAGTTCCCAACCATGCAGCCATGATTGCCCATAGAAAAATAAAAGGAAACGGGGGTGGTTGATAACCCCCTGCTGACCTCCCATTAAAGCCTTTTATACTGCGTTTTGAACCAGTATTGCATGAGCATTTTTCTTGGGCAGCTATAAGCTAATACTGTAGATACCTGGGAATTTTCCATCAGTCTGTAATGTCTGTGGGGGGGGGGGGGGGGGGGGGGGGTTGGATGGTTATGGATGCTTTCTGAGTTACATACGACCAGGGCCATTTTTACTGAGAAGCAGTTGAAGCTTTTAATTTTTTTGGCTAGAAACAGCCCTGGCCTCACACATGTGGTTGTTAAGGACGCTCAAAAACTCCTTACCAACAGGATGCCGCCCACCTCCCCTCTAGCCAATTACAGGCCAACTTTCACTGCACACACACCCTCCCACATGTGGTAAACAGAGCGCTCTGTCACAACACAGCATGACCCTCCCGTCTCTCACTTTTCTATTGGTTGCACATTAGGACTGCATGTCCCAGGATGCCTTGCTCGCCGTCACGTGACTAAGCCTTGCCAGGCTTCCTTCTTCCCACAAGGCTCATGAGAGGTGACAGTGGGTTAATCTGCATTGATAAAGGGTGACACCATGACGGGACTGATCTGCATGGAGGAGGGTTGACAGGGGTTGATCTGCATTGATGAGGGATGGCAGAGGGTTGATCTGCATTGATGAGGGGTGACAGGGGTTGATCTGCATGGATGAGGGATGGCAAAGGGTTCATCTGCAAAGACTAGGGGTGATCTGCGTGAATGAGGGGGGACAGGGGTTGATCTGCATTGATGAGGGATGGCAGAGGGTTCATCTGCATGGATGAGGGGTGACAGGCTTGGCCCCTGCCAGGGACAAGGAAGTTCAGGAGTTATGTTTTTAGAGGGAGAGTTGGTGTAGTTTCAGACAGTGTGCAATGCTGCAAGTTATCGTTGTCAGCATAGCCTTGGCTCGCTGCCCAAGGTCTGTGTATGTATCCTATTTTGTGCGTCTTGCCTGTTCTCTGAGTGGCTAAATAGGAATGGCGCCTTTTTCCAGAAATGTGAGGGAAAGTTTATATAAGTGCGGGGGACGGATTTAGAGTCAGTTCTTCCCTGGGTGTCCCTCTGGTACCCTGGGATGGGTCCCTGTTGTCAGGGGGGGGTCAGGGGCTGATGCCCTGGATCGGATAGAAGTGTGTTTTGGTGTTATGTGCCTAGCTGGGGACCAGAAGATTGCGGATCTGATTCGGGGGGCGTCCAGTTAGAAGTGAGAGCCTGTCACCGCCTTGTCTGCGGAGGTGAAGGTCTCCACCAGCAGCAGCCGTTGAAGACAATCTCCAGGAGCTAAGGGGGAAGTCTTCCAGTACTTGAATGCAGACGGATCAGTGGCAGTGAGGCCTGTTGTTTTCTAAAGATTCCCAGGAGGAATTTGGTCCAAGGACTGTGTGTGGCTAGAGCTGGTTTGTTGTTGGAAGAAGCTGCCTAGGGGAATCTAGGCCTTGAGTTGCTGTGCGTTTGTTTCTATTTATTAGGAAGAAGCTGCCAAGAGAGGAGCTAGGCCTCAGTGCAAACATCCCGTGTCCCCCAACCTCCTTCCACCTTAATGACATGCAGACAATAAACTTTTTCTTCACAACTTTCATCAAGTAAGTGTCTCCTCCGGTCATGTCTGCTACCCGGTATCCCACACTACACAGCTCAGCAACAATCTGCATGGGAGGGGGAATAGGGGGATGGGCAGAGGGTTCATCTGATAGAGTGTGGTGAATCGCATGGATGAGTGTTGACTTGGCTGATCGGCATGAAATGAGGGGGGACAGGGGTTTATCTGCTGATGAGGGGTGACAGGGGATGGATCCTGAATGGAGGAGTGTTTGTGGTTGATCTGCAGCAATGAGGGGTGACAGAGGTGATCTGCATAGATGAGGGGGGGTGCAAGGGTTTTCTTCATGGATGAGGGGGTGACGGGCGATGATCTGCATTGATGAGAGGTACAGGGTTTATCTTCATAGATTATGGGGGTGCAAGGGTTGATCTGCATGGAAGTGAGTGGGTGACAGAGGTTGATCTGCATGATGAGGGGGTTCAAAGGGTGGATCTGCAGAGAGAGGGGTATCAGGGATTGATCTGAATTGGATGAGGGGTGGACAGGGGGTGATCTGCATGGATGAGGGGTGACAGGGGTTGATCTGCATGGGATGGATAAGTGAACAAGGGTTTATCTGCCATAGATGAGGGGTGGCAGGGGTTTGATCTGCATGAATGAGGGTGACAGTGGGTTGATCTGCATTGAGGAGGGGTGACAGGGATTGTGCTGCATGAATGAGGGGGTGACAGTGGGTGATCGCATTGATGAGGGTGACACGTGGATCGATCTGAATGGATAGGTGGCTGTGAGTTGATCTACATCTATTAAAGTTTTTCTATGCCCCAATGGGAATTAAGTGTATAAAGTGCTGGTACGAGTGGGGGGTTTGGGGTTATGCGTAGGGGGGGTGGGGGGGCATCCCACCAAGAAAATCTGCTTAGGGCACCAGGGCTAGAAAAGGCCATGCATATGACTGTTGCCTAATAGTTTATAGACAATGACAAATAAAACCTTCAAACTATGCTGTAGTTCTGTAGTTTTACAGTTTGGAAAATTAGCCTTGGTAAATGCCGGATAAAAAGCTTCAGGGAACATGTAAAAATATCAAGGACTCCAAAAACAATGTAAGCAAAAATACAGTTTTATATTTGTGCAAGGAAAAGCTACTTACAGGCATCTGCTATTGTTGAAGAATCTGTACTGGGAGAAAAATGTTCTATAAATTCATGGCTTTGTGACAGGAAATAATGACTGAGCATTGTACATCTCTGTATTGTAGACGCAGACTAGCTATTACATGCATTACATTATGGCCCATGAGCAGAATACATTATTCAAAGTGTTCTATCAGACACCTAAACTTATTTTGTAGTTATGCATACTGCAGCTAATGGAGATATGTAATACCAGATATGTAAATCTGATTTCATAATCTATTTTTTAAACGGCTAAAGTGATTTGGGAGTTATATTGAGGTGAAACCAGCTACAATTAATGGCGTCAATAGGTTTGATGTCATCTGCTGCTTTAAAAAAGCCATGGTGTCACCCCATATGTATATGGGAATGTGCATATATAGTGTATCAGAAGTTAGTAGAAACTCTTGTTAGTTTGGCAATGAGACAGTTAATATCTTCTCTGTACTGGTTGCTGACTGGTCATACAGTGTATAAAGAGGATTGGAGGGGTCATGGGTCTTTTGCCAGCTTTCAACACCTTAGCCAGTTCTTGTGTCTTGTTTCAGGACATTCCTGTGGGAGTTAGGCTTAGCATCCAGGCCTGAGGGACCGGAAAGATCATCTCTGCCATGCAAGTGTTTTCCCTCACAGGTTAGGGGTTGAGGAAGGAGAAATCTCACTTTATACAGAGTCTGGGATTCTCCACTTACACTTATAAGCACATGAGCACCTCTCTAACTGGGTTAGAGCCTTTGCCTGTTTAAAATACAAAATTTCAGCTTTGTCTTTTGTTGATATGAGAGCACTTGACAACATCCGGAAATTACATACTATAATGTCTATATTATACTTATACGTCTAATCCTTAGAACTTCAAACCAACCATAAGGTTGTGAGGACAGTAGGGAATGCCAAGACTTGTGGTTCTCCAGCACAGCTGGTCAGGAGTACAGAAAAAGATGGTTGAGGACAGTAGGGAATGCTGAGACTTGTAGTTCTCGAACACAGTTTGTTTGGAAGGACAGTGAAACATGCTTGAAGACAGTAGGAAATGATGAGGCTTGTGGTTCTCCAGCACAGCTGATTGGAAGGACAGAAAAAGATGGTTAAGGACAGTAGGGAATTCTGAGACTTGTGGTTCTCCAGCACAGTTGGTTGTGAGGACAGTGAAACATACTTGAAGACAGTAGGGAATGCTGAGATGTGTGGTTCTCCAGCACAGATGGTATCTTGAGATCAAACTAGACAAACATACATACATACATACATACATACATACTGTACATACAAACAAGATATAACTGCAGACAAATATACAGACAGACACAAAAGAGGCTCCATGTCCCTCCCCCAGTCTCTGATTGGCTGTGGGTGTTAGGAGGGTGGTGGCTGTGTGCACTGGGGGACTGCAGACAGCCTGGAGACAGACTACTAGGGCTGCGTACTTGGGTGGGCTGTATATTCATTCTATAGGACGCACATCAGATTTTAGATACATGCATAGATATGGGCTAGATCGATGGCCGCTTCCAGTGACATGCACGCTTACGGCCATCTATCTGGCACATATCCATCCCTGTTTTCGAGCAGTATAAATCAATCCCACTCGAAAACAGGGTTATCGGACATGACTGTAAATCACGGTCAATGTCAATTGGTTTAGATGGGGGCGGCAAAGTAATGGTCGGCACACAAAGGGTTTCGGCCGATCTTCTGAGGGGGCCCCTCATTTCTCCTCATCTATCAAGGAAGAATCTGCCTGTGTATGGCAGCTTTAGGGGATAATAGCTTGTCTTATATTGTACAAAATATGGTATGTAAAATTTCCACTTGAGTCCTTTAGGTTTGGAATCCACACAATCAAGAAATGGTTACCAAAGAGTCAGGAAATGACAAATCCTGTCCTGTATATGCCTCTTTGAAAACCAAATTTGGGCAATTCTGGTCTAAAACATCAGCATTTTTAACCCCTTATCTCCCATTAGTAATCATGATGTCCCTGATTTGATCGGGTCACGATTCCTGGAATTATATTTTCAACAAAAAAAAGTTGTGTACTTCTGTTCCCGAAACCGAGAATTCTTTCAGCCAGGGAGCTGTAAAATGTAATTGGTGCCATTTTGTAAATTGCTCACAAAACAACTTGGGAGAACGCGGTGTAAAGACGCTTGGCAGAGATATTTTCAAAACAAGTGTGCAGGCACTTAGTACGGTTATTGGAGAGACTTCCCGGATGGAATTGTAGAAGTTTCCAGGCGCACAATGCTTTCTCGTGCTTACCACTCAAACAATTATGTAGTCAAAAGACTCAATGCCATCTTTAAATATATGTTACCGAGCACGCCGATGCCTCGGCGCTCACACAATCAGTGAATGAAGTGTCTAAGTACCTGTCAGATAGTCGTGTTTTTGTAAAAAGTAAGGCGAGTCTGAAAATTATTTTTATTCTCTACAATACAATAAACCATTCACGGCAGCAGGAAATTGTCGCTGCTAAGCTATATATCTGTAACTTAAATACCAGAACAGTTTGTCATAACAGAGGATGTCTTCATGCACGACAAATTATTTGTGTTTTTGTTTATTTTTTCTCCCATCAATATTCCGCCTGTGATTTACGCAATTTCTGACATTTTCCCCGTATAGAAAGGAGCGTCGTTTTCTCTGCTTACGCCTTGTTACGGAACAAATAATATCATTATTCTAAGTGGTCCTAAAATAATTGAGAATTGTAGCGGGTACGGAACAAATATTTTTTGTAGCACACAGTAGCAGAATTGTGTTTGTTTACTTATTAATTTCAGCTGCGTCGTTCCGGTAAAGAAATATGGACATTTTGATAAATGAAGCCGAGTCATTACTCATTAGGAGAATCTATTTTTTCCCAACAAACACTAAATTGGGTTTGTTTAGAGTATTCTTCTGGTAGCGAGCATATTTTGTTATGCCAACTGATGTGTAAGGCCATGTTTCCATGGCGTCAAAATCTATGCATTTGTGGCACATTCATTGGTAGTCAATGGTGGTGCATTCTGGGATCCATTCCATTGTGTTTATGTCAATGCAGAGCTTTGTACACTACAAGTATGGGGGCATTAACGCAAAGCACTTGCGTTTTTGGCATGCCTTCCCTGCATTCAAACAGGAAAAAATACCCCTGACTCTGTCTTAGAAACGCATCCCTGATGCAGCCAAGTGGGACCACATCTTAAGAGTTAACAATGCATGCCTTAACACCTTGTAAACAAAGCCTGCAGATATTGATTACAGGGATGGCAAGTTCTTTTAGAAAGGGTTCTACTTCTGGAGGACTCATGGGGAAGAACAGCTGATTCATTTATACAGCCTGGTTGGCTGTCAGGGTCATTTCATAATGTCTCATTTTTGTTTGTGAGTAAATAAAACTGGACCAGCTGAAGATTGTTATGTGTTTCTGCATGAGTTCTGCTTCAGAAGAACAATTTCTACGAAGATGACAAGATTGCTGCGGGTCCCCATTCAAAGCATTGTCTGAGCTTGATGACGCTGCAGTGCTGCGCCTAGAGCTCCTCAGATATCTGGCTCGAATGCTGATCTATCTCACAGGCATCGACCCGTGTATGAATTGATTGATTGGTCCCGCTCAAAAACAGCGTTGGCCGCATATTCTATGGGCAAGATAGATGTCCGTGAGCGCGCACGGCCCTCGAAGCGGCCATCAATCTGGCCCATATCTGTATGTCTGTACCCTGCTTTATCCATACCCATCAGACCTCAGATTAGACCATACTATACCCATTAAACCTCAGATCAGACCAATTCATACACATGAAACCCCAGATCAAACCAATTCATGTCAATTAGAACTCACATTAGACAAATCTATACCTTAATCAGACCTCAGATCAGTACTGACCCTGTTCCTTCGAAAGCAAAGGATACTGCTACATCATACAGAATGTAGAACTTCCTCAACACAGCATGCCCGGTCCCCAGCTGCCTCCAGTTGATAACAGGGACTATAATGGGCCAGACTTTATAATAGGCAGCCTATGGAGCTGTGAGTTATATTGCGTGCAATAACATAAGTCAGTGTGTATCGGGACACAAGTATCTGACCACTAATTGAAGCTTTAGGTATAAAGTTTGGATTTAAAACATTTAAGTCCATTTGATACTTTATAGAAAAAAATAACAGGACCAGGAAATTAAAAAATAATTTAAGAAGACAAATGTGTTATGATCCAGTGATGCACAGTGACATTGCTATATG
Source organism: Ptychadena robeensis (assembly GCA_036250615.1). NCBI lineage: Eukaryota > Metazoa > Chordata > Amphibia > Anura > Ptychadenidae > Ptychadena > Ptychadena robeensis. The sequence goes on along the minus strand of CM070035.1, from coordinate 144,889,408 downwards.
TGGTCTGGGCATCTAGACTTAAAGATGTTCTATATTCAAAATAAAAAAGCACATACATTACATTGATATAATACTCTCCTGTCAGCCGTATACATTTGTGAAAACTGTTACAGAATGAAAAAAAACAACGTACTCACCTTCCTCACTTTCTCTTTTCGGGGGAAATCATTTATTATTAAGGGCAGATAGAAGCAGTTCCGCCCATACTTCATTCTGACTAAGGGGCTGTAATTCTATAAAACAGCCACTAGATGGAGCTTCGATTACATCACGTTAGATTCTGCAGATGTGAAGCTGCATTCCTATTCACACCAGACTACGGACTTCTTCCCAGCTGTCCCTGTTCCCTGATTGTTTTACAAGCTTACCACAGTGGGTACATCTCACAGTGGGAGAATCGCCTCTCCTGCTGTAAGGAACATTTTTTTTTACATGTTGAGCAGTGAGGCAGTGATTGCCTAATTATCAGCAGTGCTGCTGCTGATAGTGTATAGTGCCCAGTGAGGTGGTAGGTCCGCTTTAATAACTATATGTAGCTGCCAACACTGATATCAATGATCTCTGAGTACTTAGTAGTACAAATTGCATATATACTATATAATAAAATAAAATAAATTTAGTCAATATTTCATATGAAAAGAATATTGCTGATTATTTTATCACATGACCGAAGAGGAGAATTAAAAATGATCATCAAGTTCCGTTATATTCTGCATTTCAATGTCATTGTGTCTAATTATTTGTGAATTATAATCATCATGTCTGAGTTTTCACAAGAAAATTAGGATTGTTGGAGCCATTCCAGAGGAAGAGCCGAAAGTGTTGAACGCAGTCCGCGGCATACTGAGGAAAACAGCAGGAATAATTAGAGAAGATGAAGCGGGATAATCCCAGGGAACATGCCATGATGTAGCACGCTTTCTCAATCAAAGGTGTAAATTCTGCCTCTTGCATGAAGGAACATATTAAACGGAAGATTTTTATTAAGTTGAGCCCAATTAAGCGATGGTCTGCAGATGTGTTTTTAACATCAAATAACTTTTTGTGCTATTTTTTGTCCTTGCAGCTTTCACACAATAAAATGGAAGAAAGGGGAGATCTAACACTAAGAAAACATGTAAAACCCCAAAACCATACATATATTATGGCTCAGTCCTATAAAGACCTTCGGTTCTGTACTTCATATACACAGTTTGATCCCCACCACCCAGGTTTGGCCACCATGGTTAAAAATTACCTCTATCACTGTCTGAGTTCCATGAGCCCACAGACATGACGTGCTGCATCACATAAATAAAAACTCAGTAAACTGTGTCTGTTTGTCATGCCGTGGTGTGCGCGCAGGCTATGGTGCACTTGTCCGCACTAACACATCATAGCTCCATTACTTTCAATGGCCAGTGCTGCTTGTGTGTCTTTTTCTTTGTGATCAGTGAGTGGACCACCATCAAGCAGGATAACTGCACAGGTTATAAGTGGAATATTGGTAGGGGCCTGGTGCTCCCCCCAGTAAACCATTTATATTCAGCAGCTTTATAAAGAAATTGCTGTGGCAGGGGTTTCGCTACACTTCGCTAGTATTAACATTTATTTATTTTTTTTCAATTATTGTTTTACATTAAATTTGATGTTATTAGCCAAATGTGGCTTTCTTTACACTAATAAAGAAAGAATACCTGTCAATATATACTTATAAGAAATTAATCAAAGTTCCCTTTAAAGGAAGTTCTTTTCTCTTTCCCTGTGAGTAGAGCAGCTCATCCACGCTGGACATAATTTGGCTCATAAATCCCTATATACTTAATTATTCGGCCTACCCGCCGCGCATTACTCAGAGCAGTTTTTTACATATTCACATAACATTCTAGCAAACTGAGCATTTTAGCAACTAACGATATACCGATGTGATGTATTAATACAGAAGTCAGTTTCTTGTATACTGAAGGTGATGTTTTGGGTTACAATGATTTTTTATTAAAGTTTTAAAAGAGGTAGGCACAACTTACAGATGTTCCTCAAGGACAATAAACTAAAAAAAACCATACAAGAAAGGAAGAGGAACTCAATACAAGACTTCTAGACACTAAATTAGAATTAGAATTCTACACACAGAATTAGACACCAATATCAATAC
>CM070035.1:144866173-144880951 GCA_036250615.1 Ptychadena robeensis | reverse complement strand
GCAGCGGCCAGAAAAATTGATGTTTTCCAGGCAGAATGGAAAAGGAAACATTGCGGCTTGGACCCTAGTTGGTGGCAGAGGATTCATGAAAGTCGGTTTGCGGTATGCAGCGTGGGAACCATTTTTAGGCCAAGGCATGTAATCAGGCCTTTTGCTAGGCAAACGTATCCCCCAGTGTCAGTCCCTTCGGAATCCATGCCTCGTTCATTTTAAGGAAGGTGAGGTAATCCACACTTTTTTGACCGAGGCGACTTCGCTTCTCTATGCCGCCTAGTCACTATGCCGCCTGCAGCACTGAAGGTCCTTTCTGACAGGACACTAGAAGCAGGACAGGCCAGAAGTTCAAGAGCAAACTGGGATAGCTCTGGCCACAGGTCAAGTCTGCACACCCAGTAGTCAAGGGGTTCATCGCTTCTCAGTGTGTCAATATCCGCAGTTAAGGCGAGGTAGTCTGCGATCTGTCGGTCGAGTCGTTCTCTCAGGGTGGATCCCGAAGCGCTGTGGCGATGCGTAGGATTTAAAAAGCTCCACATGTCCTCCATCAACAGCACGTCTGTGAAGCGTCCTGTCCTTGCCGGCGCGGTCGTGGTAGCAGGAGGATTAGTGTCACCTCTTCCCCTAGTAGAGCTACGTTGTGCTGTGACATCACCCTTAAAAGCGGTGTAGAGCAGATGTTGTAGCTTAGCCCCAAAACTGCTGCATCCTCTCAGACCTCCCGAAAACCAGAAAAAATTCCACTACTTTCTGCTTATATCGGGGGTCTAGTAGTGTGGCCACCCAGTACAGATCGTTCTCCTTCATCCTTTTGATACGAGGATCACTCAACAGGCACGACAGCATGAAAGACCCCATTTACACGAGGATGGATGCCGAGCTATTTATTTCCTGCTCCTCCTCCTCACTCATGTCATTGAGGGTCTGTTCCTCCCTCCAGCCACGTACAACACCACGGGTCCCAGATAGGTGACCACAAGGAGCACCGTGGGATGCCTGCTGAGGTTGGTCTTCCTCCTCCTCAAAGCCACATTCCTCCTCTGACTCCTCAGACTCCTCTTCCAGCGTTGCCGCAGGTCCGGCAAGCGAGGCTGCTAAGGCTGTTTCTGTTGGTGATGATGGTGACCATAACTCTTCCTCTTCATGCTGATCCACAGCCTGATCCAGTAGGAGGAGTAGAAGAGGTGGCAGCAGGCCTGCCTGCAAGTCTTGGCAGAAAAACTACGCCCATACTGCATTCATACATGCAGCACGAGTGCTGTTTTTACGCGTCTTGGTGTCTCTGGCGGTAATGTGCGGCGCTGCAATGAAGAACCCATATGTTGTTTACAAACATCCATTATGTGGTTAGGATTTCTATGTTATGTAATTTGTTACTACATTTAATATCATTACGCTCTATGTACATTGTATTCACTGCTATGCCTGTATTTATTATGTGATAGCCAGAATGACTATCTGGCTTTTTTTTCATAAATAAAAAATATGACTAATTGTTGCCCTAAAATGCTTACATTCTACCTTCTGTGCCGCTAAAGTCCCTGCCGGAGTCCCTAGCCTCCATTTTGGGATGGCTGGGTCCCTATGTCCTTTGACAGGCGGACCTAGCTATCTCTTTACCTTCTTTTACTATGAAGATATGGTTTCCCTATTGAAAACCATTATCTGACAATCAGTGACAATGTACAGTTATTGCATTAACTTGCAACTAGCAGTTAATTGAATCTCTCTTATGGTTACGAGAAACAGCAGGTAAGTATTTTTTTTAGGATTGCCTGGCCCTTTAAATCTTCTGCCCATAAACTTGAAAAATGATTTACATTTTGTAAATTATACCTTTAACTAAAATGCTCAGACACCAAAGTCATGAGTAAGTATTCCATGTCTATCTGATGCCTTGATGGTAGTCAGCCATGTTCTACCCGGTCATTTGTCACCCAGGCTTCAATATTTGGGGTGTTTGGTTTTTTTGCTTTTACAAGACTCAGTATGTGTAAGATCCCTTTTGTCATGGAAATGATGCACCTCCATCAAAGATTCCTTTCCCTGAAGAAAAGCAGTAAAAAGTATTGAGCGTATAACATAATTTTCTCATCATATACAAAACTCATCTGTAATATGTCATGTCATTTCTCACTTACCTTACTCATAAGAGTTCCAATTAGTTGTCATCCAGTAAATCAACGTCATAACAAAAGGTGCAATATAGATTAAGAATAGAATAATTAGCGTAGCTCCAGGAAAGACAGACTTTCAAGATCCTCCATTAAACAATAAATGTTAATGATTCTGTAATAACAATTTCTAACTTTATATTGGATATAAATTGCATACAGAGAAAGTGCCAGGTACTCTGTACTAATAAAGAATACATTGTATATTCTATGAGATGTGTATATTATTTATTTTTCTTTGTCTTAAGCCCCCCCATATACCTTACAATTTCTGTACAATCAACTTATGTTCTACCAAAACCATGTAATATGATGAGCTTTGTAAACCTTCCAATCACTGTGTATTCTATCAGGGAGGACCCAGCACTACATAGCAGTGATATATACCTTCCAATCACTATGTATTCTATGAGGGAGGACCCGGCACTACATAGCAGTGATATATACCTTCCAATCACTATGTATTCTATCAGGGAGGACCTGGCACTACATAGCAGTGATATATACCTTCCAATCACTATGTATTCTATCAGGGAGGACCCAGCACTACATAGCAGTGATATATACCTTCCAATCACTATGTATTCTATCAGGGAGGACCCAGCACTACATAGCAGTGATATATACCTTCCAATCACTATGTATTCTATCAGGGAGGAACCGACACTACATAGCAGTGATATATACCTTCCAATCACTATGTATTCTATCAGGGAGGACCCAGCACTACATAGCAGTGATATATACCTTCCAATCACTATGTATTCTATCAGGGAGGCCACTATTCTACATAGTTGTTGGTAGATCTAATGGAAATTGTATGGAGTGATCTAAAGGTGTATGGGGGGCTTTAATTTCATTGAGTAAAAGTTTTTTCCTCAATTATACTTTATTTAAAGAGAAATAAATAGTATATACAGTAGGATAGGTACTATAAATAATAATTATGTGAACTGCTGAATTGGCTATGAGGTGGTTATAGATAATGAATTCCTTGACTTCTGGCTTATACTCTGAAGTGCGCTTTATTTTCCCTTTTGCAGTATGCACTCTTTACTGGACTTCTTCGAATGGAAGAACGAATGCAAGGGCAGCCAAAATGCACGCCACAGTGCATTTTTAAGAAAGGCTTAAATGCACCACAGAACGCAGCACATTGGTTCCTCATGGAAAACCTTTGTTCCATACACATCTCGCACAAAGCAACAATGCAATTTTGTCAGGACTTACTAATATAACAAAATATATTTCTTCTGGTTGTGGTGAATATGGTGTCTTTGACCTCTATTGACCCTTCTCAGTGTTTCTTCGACGCGGTTTACACCGTAAATTCCCAACCCTCCCACTGGCTCTCTACACAACACCGGTGTCAATTAAACGCCAGCAATGTGTGTGGGGAAAAGCCACATCCCCTCCATTAACCTGGAGGTTTATGGCTCCCCCCTCCGCTCCCTACGTCGTCACCGATTGTGCCAAAGAATTGGGGCCCGAAGAACTCCGTGAGCCTGCTTAAAAGGAGGCATCATCATTTTTTTTCTACACATTTTTTCATTATCGATGAATCTGGAGATATTAGGGGGAAGGAAGGAGCACGGAGAATCACAATGGATTACAATGTAATTTTTCTAAAAGTGTTCCATTAGTGAAGCACCCTGTTTGTTATGGTATGTTGCTTCACTTGGCAGATACTACATATTGCTACACACCCAGAGGGTAAAGCATCTTTGCATGAATGCCACCAAAAGTGCCAATAATAGGGAGGGAAGCATAACCCCCCCCCCCCAAAAAAAAAAAAAAAAAAAAAAAAAAAAACTTACCTGTAATGAATAATTTATGCAGTTTCCTTGCAACCCCTTCTCCCTCCCTGGCTCTGATGTCATGCAGCCACTGATAAGGAGCCCCAATCCCTGAGCACTGAGATAGAAAAAAGCTAATACCCATAGAAAACTATTATAAATGCCCCCAGTGGCTACTCTGGATATTGCACCCAGAGTTAATCCCTGGAAGCCTGGCGGATAAAGATGGAATCTCTCATAAAATTCCAGGTAACTAAAAGTAAGTATATTTTTCATAGGATCGTGGAGCCCTATGTCACCATCATACCAGCTGAAAGGTAAGTCACTTTAATTGTACTTATATATATTTTATATATTAAGTATACATCTGCTTTAACTAGTATGGGGTAAATTTTCAAAATTGAGTGGTATTAATGATACATTTGCTGTACAATCCACTTTTGTTCTACCAAAGCCATGTAATATGAGGACCTTTCAAAACCATCTATCAGTGATCTTAAGGTGTATGGGGGGGGGCTTTAGACTGTGACACAATTTAAACCAGAGGTAAGAACAAAACCAACCTCCAATAGTGGCACCCTATGACAGGCCTACCTGGCACACTAGAAGGGGACTTTTAAGTCCCCTTCTAGTGTGCCAGGTAGGCCTGTCATAGGGTGCCACTATTGGAGGTTGGTTTTGTTCTTACCTCTGGTTTAAATTGTGTTGCTTTGGGATGTTGGTCTTGTAATTCTGGCTCTAAGTATAGGTTACATTGATGTTGTTTAGACTGTGACATATGACTGCGTTAGTGTAATATACATGACTCTGTAAAGTGCTGCGTGAGATGGCAAAATTCAAAATAAAAATAATATTGGAGAACTATAAAAAATATCTGTTCTCCCTATGGGACAGACACCTGTAAAGGGGGAAATTTCTGCACCTATAACAGGTAATAAAAGATTAAAAAAGACCCTGTTGTTTGCAGTCTCCGTTTTCTACAGCCCTCAATATATTTGTTAAATATATTGGTAAAAATGTTACGAATGTCAGCTGAAAAATAAACCTGCCTATAATCAACACATGATCAAGCTGTTAAAATTACCTCGGAACATATTCTGTCCATTTAACTTTGATTATAGATCACTTGTTGGTTCTGTTGTGCTATAACAAGGAATATTACCAAACTGCATACAATGGCTGTACAGTGACGGTGACAGTTATTAAATGACATACTGTAATTATTTGCCATTTTACACAAAAATAGAAAGAAAAAAAAATCCTGGTCCCAGCGGTGTCAATAATATTTATTGTAACAATGGATGCGCACCATGACAAATCCAAGATAACAATCAGAGGCAATCACAGAACAGCAATCAGGACAGGTGAGTCACCAATCAACAAAACTCAACACAACGGGGCTTAAAGCATCTTTTGAAAAAAAAAAAATAATCAATGCTTTTCAAGATTAGAACTGTATCAAAAACAAGCGCACACACCAAGAAGCCATATTGTGGGGCATGTCATGTGGTTGTCATAATTTAACCATTTCAGCTCTTGTACCTTAAAACTTCCTATAGACCTGAGCCTATTTTCATTGTGCACCCTGTACTAACAAATGTAGAAAATCTTTTTTTTACTATTGTTTCAAAATTTTTAACAACCAACCCAAAAAAACAGCTGATGGTAAAAATCAATTGACAGCTAAAGGTAGCAATAGACGGTAGATTTTTCATTTGTTTTGATTATATTGCACAATAAAAAATCGATCACCAGTCAAACATCAAATGATTGTACCACCACACAGTGTTCTCGAGTCACAGGCTTTTTTTTTTTTAAGCGCCATAACCACTTTCTGCCACAAGAGGGAGTCTGGAAAACAATAAACCACATGTAAACGATTGACTGAAATTTACCAACATGTCTAATGAATTTTCAATCGTTATTCTGTTTGATATCAATCACTTTGGGTCAATCTTACCAGGGCTTCGTTCCATATAAACAGATCTATTTTTTGTCGATTGAATGGAAATATCGAACTGTGTATGGCTACCTTGAGGAAGAGAGAAAGAGTCTCATCAGGGTTTCTTAGGGCGTGTGTACACTGTGTTCTTTTCCTCGTCTTTAGTACAGAACACACGGAAAAAAGCAGAGAACACAACCTAATTTTTCGGCATATTGGCAGTACCATGACCTAAAACACGGGCATTCCATGGGCTGGGCGTCATGGCCCAGTGGACACAATCCATTAGCACACTTAAGATTAGTAAATGAATAAAAGTTAATTTTTTTTTTACTGGTAAGGTCACTTTAACTAGAGCATATATCATATACCGGTACAGTTGGGTTAATATATATATTCTTAACAAAGTATTATTTAATAATTATTGTTGCTGTCTGTAGAACTGATCATGCAAGCAAGAGGCAACTAAGGAACATACAGGGTCAGCGCAAGAGCGCCAGGAGTGGGTGGGCAAGCCTACGTCTAGGACAGATGACTGCATAGGTAGGCGCCCTAATTGAGCGGGTGCCACCCATGGCTCACCCATAGTGCCAGCGCTGGAAGCACAAGTGACGGATTAGAGATGATAGTTGACAAATTTTCAGGTGAAGGTCTGCGGTCTATGCAGCTTTTTTTGGGTGTAATTTTTTTCATCCACCATGTTGGATCTGGCCATAAATACAGATGTTCTTCTTTATAGGGAATGATGCTGCTGGGTGCTCCTTCCCCTTTCAATAGAGAAAATGACTGCTGTTTGTACTTTCACATTCATGTAGCTCGTACAGTTATCCATACGTGTCAAGTTTGGGCATTAAAAAACCGGGAGACGTACAGGAAGTGATGTTAGTGATGTCACTTCCGTTATATGGATCGTGGTTCTTCCATGTTCCACGTACCGGAAGTGACGTCACTGACCTCACTTCCTGCGTCCGCCGCCCTTTTAGCTGATCTAGCAGGGAGAGGGCATTACTCTCCCTGCTTATGTCCCACCTCGCACATTATCAGCACAAGCGGGGTGGGACATTAGCAGGGAGAGTAATGCCCTCTCCCTGCTAGATCAGCTTGATTTCAAGATCTAGCAGGGATCTGGATTTGGCCAGGAAAGCCACATAAAAACGTGACTTTCCCGGCCAAAATGGGAGGCTTTATAGTTCTGCAGTTATCGGCTATGTGTATAAAGCCTTTGATTCCCCACCCCACCTATTGTATTCTCTGTTCCCTAACCCCCAGGTGCCCAACCTGTGGCCCGTGGGCCGCATGTGGCCCTTTGGGTGTTCTTTGGTGACCCCCATGGTCCTCAACTCGCAGCCCATGAAACCTAACTGTTATTGCATAGGGCATAGGAACTCACCTGTCCACTGATCCTCACCTCTCCTCTCCTCTAGTGTTGGCGGGGGATCAGCAGACTGGTAAGTACACACTATCCCACCAATGAACGGGAGGTGATTGTATAATATATATTGTGGCACATAACCTGAGAATAGGGGCATATAACCTTTGAATCAAATGTTATGTGCCCCATAGATATCATCAAAGGCTTTAACCTTTGATGATGTATATGCCACAAAATGTGCGTTATCATACTACAGTGTTCCCTAAAGCCCCCCATACACCACATAAAATTACCATGCAATTTCTGTACAATCAACTTTTCTTCTACCAAAACCATGTAATATGAGGACCTTTAAACACCTTCCAATCACTATGTATTCTATCAGGGAGGTCACTTTACTACATAGTTGTTGGTAGATCTGATGTAAATTGTATGGAGGAATCTAAAGGTGTATGGGGGTCACAATGCTTGAAGTATCATTTAAAACAAGTTTTGTTATTTAAAAATAATGCCTACTGTCATATCTTCATAAGAAAATGCTTTTTTTTTCAGTATAGATAGAAAATGTTATGTGCGGCCCTTTAGTGATGCCGAGGGCCGCCTTTGTGGTCCTCCATGTCAACTCAGTTGGCCCCCACTGCCCTAACCTAATAGAGCATAAGCTCAATCGCAGGGTCCTCAACTTCTCCTGTGTTATAACCTGTACCTGTGTGTTATCTTGTGTGGCATCTCAGCTCTAATTTATTGTACAACGCTGCGTAATGATATGATAATAATAATTATAACAGATTTAACAAGCTTGTATTCACTAATCAGTGCAGGAGTGGGCACCTTCGAGAACACATATTGTCAAGTTTAAATGAGGTCCCATTGGATGGTAATATTCTATAGCAAGGACAGGAAATGGTTAGAAATGCATGTCAGTTATGATTTACTGCACAGTAGTACACTGTGTTCGAGGAAATGCAATTCCGTAGTACATTGTGCTTTGGTTTCCTAAATTTAACATAGTTGTGGGAATTTCAGCATAAAACTCCGCTCCTGCTCCGTCTCCTACCTGTAAATTGTTGCGAGGGTTGAGCACCAAGTGATGGAGTTTAGAAAATTTCCAGACCATTTTATTTGTTAGGGAAAAAAATAGTTTAATAGATTTTTCCTCCTTAAATGAATCCAGCTGTACAAAACTTTATGGAGGACGCACCCAAGCCGCTCTCCAGAAGCCTGCTTGTCACATCGGGGACACCGGGACAGCGCCAAACGGTAAGTATGCTCTGCCAGAGCCCCGACCTTCACTGGACGGCACCATCTTGTCCAGTGCAATAGTGACTGTGCAGTGCTGGACGAGATGGTGCCATTGCTAACGCTAGGGGGGTTAAAAACAAATATGATGAAATGTTTGGAGATGTCCTCTGTGGGGATAACATTTTCTGAAATGGAACTAGACCTGCTTTGTTTTCACAGGGTAGTATGGACGAGTCAACGTGATATATCCATGTCACCCAATCAGCAGATTGCTCGTGATTTGGGGTGCATTACTTTGGGTACCCACTGTAAATTCCTCACATTATTCCTCATGACCTCAATGCTAGAATAACGTGATGAGCACACCACTCATGCATTAATCTGTTCTAACTGTGTATCTGTTCTAACTCTGTATTTGCCTTTGGACTCACAACGTATTCTTGCATATCATAACATGACCTGTATCAACTGCAGTTAGTGATTCTCCAAATTATCTGCCCTGGCTGTTCCTTCAAATCACTATTTGGTTGTTCATTTGAACAATTCTGCAGAAGACCTACTGGAAATCCATCTGTACATTAAAAGTTGTAGGGAAACCCTTTGTCCCGGATGAACCATGCCACCAGACCAGTATAAATCAGAGCGCAGAATCTACGGAGCCCCCCGGTATTCACCAGAGCAGCCCGAGTAAGGGGTTATGCTGTGGGGAACTCCCGGGTTGCAGTTCCTATGTACACTAACTTGCAGTGGCTGCCAGCAAAATTTCCTAGGCAAAGTTTCAACACAACACTTTCCCCACATCTTGTTATGTTACAGCCTTATTCCAAAATGGATAAAATTCATTTTTGTTGCTCAGAATTCTACACACAACACCCCATAATGACAATATTAAAAAAAGTTTACATTAGCTTTTGGCAAATTCATAAAACATTTAAAAAATGAGAAAGCACAAATACATTTGCCATGAAGCTCAAAATTGAGCTCAGCTGCATCCTGTTTCCCCTGATCATCTTTGAGATATTTCTGCAGATTAATTGGAGTCCACCTGTGGTAAATTCAGTTGACAGGACATGATTTGCAAAGGCACACACCTGTCTATTAGTGATGGCCGAACTTCGGCCGTGTCCGTCCGCGAACGGGCGGAGCAGACTCAAATTCCCCACCTCTAGGCGGGGAATTTGAATCGGAAAACCCGGATGTGACGTCATTGACGTCACATCCGGCACCTGGAACGCATAGTTCCTGGTTGTTCTAACTGGATGTGACGTCACTGACGTCACATCCGGGTTTACAAGCCGGATTTTCACTGATAGACCGGGTTCTCTTCCCGGTCTTCAGTGAAATATTCTTCCTGCAGCTTCACTGCTAATGATCCCACCGCAGGAAGAATAGAGGGATCCTTCTCGCTGGCGAACACGGCGGGTCGAACACCCGTACTGTCCGCCAACGAGAAGGAGGGCGAACATGCTTGTTCGCGGCCGAACTGTCCGCCTTGCGGGCAGTTCGGCCATCACTACTGTCTATATAAGGTCCCATAGTTGACAGTTCATGTCAGAGCACAAACTAAGCATGAAGGCAAAAGATTTGTGTGTAGACCTCAGGGTTGTCTTGGTAAAGGTTACAGAAATATTTCTGCTGATTTGAAGGTTCTAATGAGCACAGTGGCCTCCATCATCTGTAAGTTAAAAAAGTTTAAAACCACCAGGACTCTTGGCGATCTAAACTGAGTGATGGAGGGAGAAGGGCTTTAGTCAGGGAGGTGACCAAAAACCTGATCTCTGTGGAGAGAGGAGAACCCTTCAGAAAGACAACCATCTTTGCAGCAATCCACCAATAAGGTCTGTATGGTAGAGTGGCCAGACGGAAGCAATTCCGTAGTAAATGGCACATGGCAACCTGCCTGGAGTTTTCTAAAAGGCACCCGAAGGACAAATAATTCTACTAATATTCGATTCGATATTCGTAAATACGATATTTGCAGGTTTGGCCATGACCTCGCTTTAGTTGCCTGTGAGACCCCAGAGGGTTGACGGGTTGACTGGAGAGGAGGATCCACTGTCCAGAAACTTGCCAGCATCTCTCAGTTTGGTCTGAAGGCCTCAGGCTTTTTGATTCATCGTACTGAAATTTGCCATTTTTCAAGTTCACCTTCCTCATTAATTAGTTATCCTGTATTGGATTTTCACTAGTAAACTTTTTGAATGTTCCCTGGTGTGTTTCCTGAATCCTCTATTCTCTTACCTGCTCTGTTACAGCAGCTCTGCACAGCCTTTTTATCATAACTACTGATGGCCAAACTGTCTGCTGTGTGGACAGTTTGGCACGAACATTGAATGTTTGGTTTTCTTCTCCCGCCCCCTTTGCCAGCGAGAAGAAGTCTATAATTCTTCCTCCAGCCACACCAGGCGCAGAAAGGTCTGACCGGAGGGAGACTTATTTTCACTAGAGACTGGGTAGAGACACCAGATGTCTAGTGATATACTTGTCAGGGGCCGAAAGTGACTGGTCAGGGGCCGAAAGTGACGTCCGACCATCGTCACTTCCATATACCGGAAGTTGCAGCGCAGCATAATTTCCCTTATAGTTCTGATTCAAATTTGGCAGGGAATTTGAAGATCTCCGCGAACAGACGGACGTCTGACTTTTTTAAAAGTCCAATCCTACTGTTTGCGGATGGACAAGGCCATTGTTTGCCCATCACTAATCATAACCAATCCATACCCTAACCCTCTATAGCTAGCCATACATGTCCCGATTCCATGGACGATCGATCACCCATCCGATCGATTCCGGCGATGCCAGAGGGAATCGGATGTCCGATCGATCACCCAATTAAGCCTGTCCCTACCACCTTGGCCCACCGATTCCTGGACGATTCCGTGCCCGATCGATCACTTCACAAATGGCAACTCCCCCTGATGTGTGCTGAATCGATCAGAAAGACCAGCATGTTGGTTCTCTGGCAGATCCGATTCAGGGGGCCATGTCGATCAGGCGGGGTCGATCGGGCAAGGTGGGCTGCACTCAATTCTTAGCCGATCGAGTGGCGTGCACGCGCCCGGAATCGATCGGTCAGGAATCGGGTGGGGAATCCGACCCGTGTATGGCAGCCTTATGTTCTTTATCACTAGTTATAAAATATATGAGTGTATTGTTACTATTCTAATGATAGAAAACAAGCGTATTCAGCCAATAATGAAAAAACCAAGAAGCGTTGCTCTGTATATCAACGCGCTAGACAGCAAGCAGCTTAAATATATTGTGTGATCAATAATAATGACAAGTTTACCCAAGAATGAGAAATGAGAAGAGCCATTTGCTTATTTCTTGGTAAATAGGTCTAAAATTGTCTGACAAAATGAAATAAATCTATGCCCTTGAAACAAGTATCTATAAACAATGTAATTATTTTGTTTCTCTCAGAAAATTAGTTTGCTTTTATAATGTAGTAGAAGAGAAACAACAAGCGATATATGTTTTTATCTCAGAACAATTCAAATGATTTATTAGTATGGTAAGCTTGTGCCAACATTGTTACTTACTCAAATGGTATTTGTGGAACCATGCAGTGATTTTCTACAGGTGATTTGCGAAAAAAAAATGTAATCGTCCAAAAGTTCCTGTATTTCAGTTATTCAACTTAAAAGGTGAAACTAATAAATGAAATAGACTTACATGCAAAGCGAGATGACCACAGCCTGGAGAGACTGTCAGGAAATGGCCATTCAAAAGGGTTGTGGTCTTTCACAAGGAGTGGACTGAAAATAAAGTTGCATCAAGAGCACCATACACAGACGGATCCTGGACATGGGCTTCAAATGCCATATTCCTCTTGTCAAGCCGCTCCTTAACAACACACAACGTTAGAAGCATCTTACCTGGGCTAAAGAAAAAAAGGAAATGGTCTGTTGCTCAGTGGTCCAAAGTCCTTTTTTCTGGTGAGAGCAAATTTTGTATCTTGGAAACCATGGACCCAGAAAATGGAGAGGCACACAATCCAGGATGCTTGAAGTCCAGTGTGAAGTTTCCACAGTCTGTGTTGATTTGGGAAGCCATGTCATCTGCTGGTGTTGGTCCACTGTGCTTCACTAAGTCTAGAGTCACCGCAGTTGTCTACCAGGAGATTTTGGAGCTCTTCATCCTTCCTTTGGCAGACACAGAGCTTTATGGAGATGCTGACTTCATTTTCCAAAGTACCAAAACCTGGTTAACGACCATGGGATTACTGTGCTTGATTGGCCAGCAAACTTGTCTGATCTGAACCCCATAGAGAATATAGAGCATTGCCAAAAGAAAGATGAGAATCATGAAATGGAACAATACAGAAGAGCTGAAGGCTCCTGGTCTTCCATAACACCTCAGCAGTGCCTCAGGCTGAAAGCATGCATGCCATGCCATTGAGGCAGTAATTGATGCAAAAGAGGCCCAAACCAAGTACATATGCATGATTATATTTTACAAAGGTCCAACATTTTTCAAATTTAAATCTTTGTTTTATTGATTTATATGTAATAGTAATTATTTTCTGAGACTTAGTGGTTTTCATAAGCTGTAAGCCATAATCATCAAAATCATAACAAATAAAGTCTTGATTATCTCGCTTTGCATGTAATCAGTCTACTTCATATATTAGTTTCACCTTTTCAGTTGTATTACTGAAATACTGGAACTCTTGAATAATATTCTACTTTTTCACATATCACCTGTAGTAGATCTTGTAGATGTTATTAACCTCCTTGGCATTACGCAGGTGGGACACTTTTTTCACGTTGGAGAACAATATTCTCTTCTGCGATTTCCTGCCCGCTCGGAGGTCACAACTCCGGAAACAGCAACAAGAATCAGAAATTTTGGTAAAATAATGTAGACATGCACAGTAAAGACAGAAGCAAAATAAGCTGGTGGATCACATTAAGTAGCAATAGATAGAGGAAGGTCAAAGGCCAACATTAGAGCAAAAGCTAAAATCAGGTTCCAGTGGCCATAGAGGGTACGTTTTGTGCTCAATTTCGTGGCCGATTGACCGCCATGCGCATTTGTGGTGATCGATCTGGTGCCGAATCAGCCACAAATTTAACGCTTCCACCTTCAATTGGCCCAGAAATCGATCTAGCAAATTACAGATATGACCAACGTTTCCATCCAAAATAAATGGCGTCACACAAAGGGTGCTCAGATGATTCTCGGCACGAAGGCCGTGTGTGATTATGTCATCATGCACGGTCGATTTGTCGAGAAATCGGTCCGGCATCAAGACGTCTATGGCCAATAGTGATGGATGAACATCAGCTGCGGCTGTTCGCGAACAGGCGAATCGAACTTCTACAAATACCCACCGCGAACATGCAAACGGCGAACCTCCATTGACTTTAATGGAGGGCGAACTTCTCAAACCTTCAGGTGATATTTGTAGCCAAAATACCAATAAAAAAAAGTCAAAAGGGTGAAATCACCACAGGGACAGTGTCATGCCAGAGGGGGGTCAATGGCTAAACTTCCCCCCAAAATATGGATTTTTTCAAATTCTGCTTTCTAAAGGTGGGTTTACACATGTAGATTTTTTCTTCAATCAACTGCCAATTCGATTTTTTGTTCAATGTCATTGTCGAATATCTTTCGTCCATTTATCGACTGTACCATTAGATTTTTTTGTTCGTCCATCCTGATATCGAATGAAAATACATTCAGAATTACAACAATAGAGAAAAATTTACCATTTAACATGTTCGATGACCTTTTGAAAGATTTTTTGTTCGAGGTCGGACAAAATTTATTCATCGTACAAACTGGCCATTCTAGATTTTTGTACAATCAACCAAAAAATCGTTTGATCTTCATTGATCAAACGTAAAAATCTACACGTGTAAACCTACCTTTAGGGCCGGAAATCACATCTAGATGAAAGATTTTTCCAAAAGTTACCTGACAGTACCTACTGCAGCACATTACATTTAGTCAGATCTCTCTGCAATGCATAATAGAGCATACCCCACCCCCCAGAGAAGGACTTTTGTTGCTCATTTATGAAGAACTACATGTAACAGAACACCTTACCTATAGCTACAGATCACTGGATGGAGTATAATAGCAAAATAGCTAAGCACTATCCCTCAATCAGCAGCAGCTCTCCCTATCTTTCTAGTACTGGAGACACATGATAAATGTAAAAATGGCCGCTGGGGGGCTTCTTTTATAAGAGGAGGTATCCTCCAGGAGCGAAAGGAAGTGTTATTGGCTGTACTGTACCACCTGACTATA
>CM070035.1:144839347-144866073 GCA_036250615.1 Ptychadena robeensis | reverse complement strand
GTCTATGGGGTTCGCCGGGTTCACCGGGTTCGCAAACTTTTGCGGAGGTTCGCGTTCGCGAACATCAAATCCTGGGTTCGCGCCATCACTATTAAAGTATAGGGGACAGTTAGAACACCCATAATGTCCGCCGGCATTGCGAAATGCGAACATGCTATGTTTGCTGCGAACTGTCCGCCGGGCGAACTTTTCAGCCATCACTAATGGCCGGTTTTAAGACTAACCCACATCTACTTCATCCACAAATAGCTACTATACAAGGGGGGCATTGTGCTCCCATCTTCATGACCATCTTGCTTCAACAACAGCCAAAGTAACTGACTTTATACAAATATATAACATGGTGGGGTGGATGGATTGTGCTCTTTCACATAAAACGAGAACACCCTGTGGTCTAAAAAGGTTAATAAGAGTTTAATTTTGCTGCATGCAATATCATATTGACGCCTGAAAGTTACGTAGTTGAGATGTTCACAATCTGGATCGTTTATTCGTTACAGGAGCGGTTCTGCTGGCGTCTATTGGGAATCTTTCTTGATAACTTGTGTAGAGAGATAGCCCACAGCAGCCAATCAGCAGATAGCGATGATCGCTAATGTGCCAGGAAGACAGATGTATGTAATAAAAGAAAGTCTCTAAGTGGTTGCTATGGAATACTCCACGATGTGAATTTCATTTCCCTGTAACTGCTACTTTTCTTCAGATCTATAATTCTTTGTATTACAAGGAGGGAGGAAAGGACCATTAAAAAGTTAATGAGTACATACACACACACAAACAAATAATGCTTTTCAATAGAATTGTAACCTTTATATGAATTCATCTTCCCTTCTATAGTAAAAATGTGATATTTTACAGCTAATAGCTAAAGGCAGCAACTCATTTGCTGTACATCCATACAGACGCACTTTAGGGTTTAAAGATGGATTTTTATCTTTCTCTCCTTTATGAGGTTTGCATGTTCACATTCTTTCTGGTGCTGGAATTGTCCCGTAATTGAAAATATTGATATTTAGCACCTGATCATTTTAAAGCATATCCTGCTTTTTAATTATACAACATTATTGTGTAGATTTTATGTTTACAGTGGCTCAGTATTATCCCAAGGCACTCCATTCAAATATCTCTACCTACCACCGTTATGAACTGTGAGTATCAAAGGGAATTCTGGGGATGTATATACATAGGGTGACAGAGGAGAATATTGAGGAGACACAGGATCACAAGATATCTAAAGTCTGGGCTAAAGGAGGCCACAGGAATGGTGGTTGATACTCTTTGGCTAGGTTTCTACTGCTTTATGGGCTGTGTTGATCACATACCTTGACAGGGATGTCAATGCAGCCCATTTATATACATGACTTACCGCACCACCTGTTTCCACAGCTTTTAGCCAGTCCACCAGGCCTCTAAATGTTGAATTACGGTAGGCAAGTATACGGATGGGCTGCATCAATACCCCCTGCATTGATCGCATACCTTGACAGGGATGTCAGTGCAGCTGATCCATATACATGACTTACCGCACAGCCTGTTTCCGCAGCTTTTAGCCAGTCCACCAGGCTGCTCAATGTGGAAGCAGGCATTACGGTAGGCAAGTATACGGATGGGCTGCATCAATACCCCCTGCGTTAATCGCATACCTTGGTGAGGATGCCAATGTCGACCCAGCCCTCAACGCCATGGAAACCTAGCCTTAAGGTAGGAATACACGTATAGATTTTTGCACAATCAACGATAAATTCGATCAGGATGTTCGATTTTTTGATCCAATATCGATTGTGCCTATATCGAATGTATACACTGTATTTTCGTTCGACCAAATGAAATTTCGTTCGACTTTTACTGGAACGAAATTTCGTTCGATGTTTGAACAAGAAATAGCTTCATTCAAATTCATTAGATCGAACAAAAATTATTGAATGAAACGATAGTACGTTCAATTTACATTCGTATTTTACAAGATAGATGAAAATTTACCAACATGTCCGATCAGTGCTCGATAGATTTTTTTGTTCGATATCGTTCACTTTTGTTCAATGTTGGTCGAACGAAACCTTTGTTCAGTGTTTGGTTTTCGTTCCAACGATTAAAAATCTATCTTTTTGAATCTGTCAAACGAAAAAATCGACCCATGTATCCCCACCTTTAGACTTATCATTTTATTTATTATTGTTGTCTCCCATAATAATGATTCATAAATGTACCCTAAGATGTAATAGATTAGATATTCTATTTAAAAACACAGGAAGACTTAGGTCATTCTCAAGTTATGTTTGATAAAAAATATCAATTTAACATTGACCAGAGATGGGCATTTCTTGGATGGTTGTCCTTGAGCTGCCAAGAAACCACTGACCATTTCTTTTCTGGTTGTTCCAGAACAGAGTAAAGATGGGCATACACCCTCAGATCTCTCTGTCAGATATCCTTTAGATCTACCAACACAGGTAGACTTGATGGTTTAGAAGGTCCCTCATATTACATGGATTTGGTAAAACAAAAGGAGATCTACAGGAAATCTGACAGAGAAATCTAAAGGTGTATGGGGGCCTTTACTCTTCCTCTCTCTTTTTATATATTCCCCTGTGTGAAGGGGCAAATTTTACTTCTAGATAAAAAAAAGTTGTATATACTAACCCTGATTGTCCTTCATTAGAGTGATGCCACACTTTTTTTGACTAGATCCTGGGGAACACAGAGCAGCTTAAGTCTAGTTATACTTTGTATCAGGGCAACCTAAAAAAGTCTTCAACAGTCTAAAGCTGGGCATACACATTCCAATTTCTGCACGATCCGATCCCCGATCCGATGCCGTGCGCGCTCCCGCATCTCTTAAGGATCTGGTCGTGCAGGAATTGGATGCAGCAACCAACGAGGATTGGGCTGAAATCAGCCATCCTGTTGGATCACACAGAGATCCGGCAGGATGGTAAATTTTAGCCCGATCCCATTAGTTCAGCTGGGGACGGCTGTCCCCAGCCGAACTAATGAGCTGCAGATAAAGTGTGCCGTCTGATTCTCGGTACTAGCGGGCGGGCGTGATGACGCCATCACGCCCGCTCCTAGTGCAGAGAATTGGATAAGGAATAGACGGTAAATCGTACCGTCTATTTCCAGCTTAACAGTAATAGTCTGAGCATGGCTGAGACAACCGCTAATTGGGGACAGCCAAGAAGTAAGTACCTTTATACTTACTCTACATTCAGCAACACTGTTCCACAACTTCAATATCCTACCCTCTGCTCTAGAATGAGTCCTAGAATTCTCTTCTTTTTTTAGGACCTCTGTTTTTTGGAGTTCCTTAACAGCTGCTATGCTAATTATATAGTGTTCTTACAATGGACTGAAGTTTGTTAGCACAGATGAGCCAGAAGATAAGGGTTGGTTACATATAAACCACCATATATTCTCAAATATAAGCCGAGTTTTTCAGCCCAAAAAACGAGCTGAAAAAAACCCCTCTGCTTTTACTCTAGTCAGGGTCCATTCACTTGTTCCAGGTGTTTGCTGGATGACAGGCAGCCTCTGTGAAGCTCTGTTGTGTTTCCGACATCAGCTGTTGAAATGTAAACAAAAGGCACCACACTGCCATCTTGTGGACTGTTTGTTAGTTGTTTCTGGAGAAGGGATTTCAATAGAAATTTAAACAGAAAACTTCACTACTTATGATTTAAACATACAAATCAGTTTCCATTTCCCTTCCATGTATTGGTCCCAATAATAATAATAAAGACTTTTTAAACTGAAATTTATTTTCATGTTTGAATCATAAAAACCCATCCTGTAACAATGAGCCTGTGTTCTCTTTTTTATTTATTTATTTAGGATATGACACAAAGAATCACCTGTTTGATTCATTCCTAGGGGCAATGGTGCTTTCTCTATCTTTTTCTTATTAAGAAATCTCCACTTTCTGACTTTGCATTTCCCATCCTTGGCTTATACTCGAGTCAATACGTTTTCCCAGTTTTTGTAGATACAATTAGGTACCCTCGTCAGTGATCATCTGCCACAATCGCACCCATGCATTTCAATGTGCTCTTGCCCACAGCCGCAATCGACCGGGATGGGGTGCAATATGCGGTCTAAAAGGCAGCTCATAGTGTTTTTGATCACAGGCCGTGGACGGTCGCGTCCAATCGCCCCTGATCGCGTCCTTTCATGTCTACTCAATGTCTATTGAGACGCAATTTTTTAACGCTTCCCCATTCATTCTCTATGGGTGCAAACAGGGTCAATGGGGTGCGATCAGAATCAGCCGAGAAAGCCAGATCGCTCCCGATCGATTGACATAAAAATCGCAAATGGATCATCGCCTTGAGATTAGAACCAAGGGAGATCACTAAAGTGGGGATATAGCTGAAAAACAGATGTTTTTGGCACTCGATGTTTAAATACAGTGGATTAACGCAGGCAGTGATGTCACAAAGTGTCACTTCCTGTATTTGGGAAGCGGAAATGCGAGGGCAGAGTGTCACTTCCGATATTTGGAACCAGTGCTGTTTCTAGCCTTTCAGGGGCCCTATGCAAGTTCCTGCTTTGGGACCCCTGTCGAAGCAAGAACACCTAGGCTGGCTAATACTCGAGTATATACGGTATGCATTTACTATACCTTTCTTTTAAACATATAGTAATTCGTTAAATACAACTCCCCTATCTCTGAATCCACATTAAAATCTAAAAAAAACAGCACTATTTCAATAAAATGCATATATATATACAGATAATATTGATCAGAAATATAGCTCCTGATTACCATTTACTTTTTGCCTATACTGTGTTTCCCTGAAAATAAGACTTATATAAATTTTTGCTCCCAAAGATGCCCTACGTCTTATTTTCAAGAGATAAAAAAAAAAAGAAGTTTTATTTTTCCATGAAGAAGAATACGACACTGGGGTATCAGGGTGGGGGGGGGATCCTAAAATGACAAATAAGGCATGAAAATAAGGCACCACAATATTTGCCTCACCCTGAAATATAAGGCAACCCCCAGAAAATAAGGCACCCCCAGAAGATACAGTACTGTAACTCTGGACAGGGGGGATCAGGGGGGATCAGAGGGGAAAATCAAAATGACACAGGAGACTCAGAGGGGGGGGATTACTATTTTAGTAACCCCTTCTGCTCCTCCTGTGTCATTTTGATTGCCCCCTCTGATACCCTTGTCCAGAGTTACAGTACTGTATCTTCTGGGGGAGCCTTATTTTCAGGGGGTTGCCTTATATTTCAGGGTGAGGCAAATATGTAAGGGTGCCTTATTTTCTGAGGATGCCCTATTTTTGGGAAAACAGTGTAGTTAATTACATATAAATCCTTTTATTTGTATATTTTACACATATAGATGGTGGATGTGTAGACCTAATTTTGCTAGGTAGCGCTCCTGGTTAAATGTCCATCTCACAAAGTGTGGTCATTCCCAAAATGTTAAATAATATCTCTAAATCTAAGGAAAACAACTAGTAGCATAAGACCACCTTAAGTAAAACGTTTTCATCTTAGATGTTAAATATAAAAGGAAATAACATTTTGGAATACTGAGTTTAATTAAAAACAGTGCCAGATCATTTTGTTCCTAATTGTTGCAAAAGATTATTAAATTTTCTATTAAGAAACCCTATAAATAGACTACGATGTACCATACAGGTGAAACTTTTCATACAAGTACAAAAGTTTATGTCTCAATAAAAGTTTCAATACTCAATTTTAAAAGTGCTGTAAATTCTTTAGAAGAAATATGGATAGCAGGAGGAATGCAGAGTCAGCGCTTCTTGGGTGAATTCATTTCAGACAATAAGCAACAATTTTCCAAAGCTGCCTACATAGGCAAGGTTTATATCTCACATCCAGTCTGAGCTGACACCAATGTGTTTCCTTGATGTTCGGTTATACATTGATTCAATCATATGGTTACATACAGTACAACAGACTATTTGCAGTGACCTCAGATTCTTCTGTTCAATCAAAGATCTAAGAATAGCTCATAGTGGGGAGAGGTGGGGAATTGCCTTAGGAACAATAGCTAAACATTTCATTTAAATGTTCTCTTCTTTGTAAGCTGCCAGACTGTATCAAATCATTTTTTTAATAAAAGTCAGACTCTTACATTAAAGGGAAAATACACGTTTGTTGTTTTTTTATCATATATTTGATGTTCTCCATAACATTTACAAACAAATATCTTTCCATCAAATTGTGTTTGCATTGCTGATGCTTTTTTTTTTTAAGATCTGCCTGGACATGTTTTTGTTAAAGTTTCTTTTTAAAATTCCACCATTCATTAATTATTCCATTTAACCTCCCTAGCGGTTGAGACGAACCCTGTTCGGCGTTCAGGGTCGCCCCAACCGCAGGGGAAGCCGCTGCATCGCTGCAGCATTTCCGGGGTTTCGGCACCGCCCTGATCGCGTCACGGTGACACGGAAGGGGGGGCATAGACCTCCATGTTAATGGAGGAGCACTGGCTTTCCCACCCACACAGCCGGCGCCAATAATAACACCAGCTGTGTGGCGAGGGGCAGAGGGATGGAAGAAATGACAGGCAGTGTACTTTGTACACTGCCTCAATTGCCCGTACCGTACTTGATTGCCCGTACCAGTATGGGCAGTGCGCTAGGGGGGTTGTCAGGTACAGTACGAATCCCAGGATAATTGCACTATATTGGGTTGGCCATTACTCAAGACTAGAGCTGGACGGATTTTTCGACTAGCTTACTTTATGAGCTGATTGCAAAGCCTCTGAAAATGGTATCATCACCATACATAAATTACTGGACTGCAACATTATCCTTCATTTATAAATAAATACGTATCAAAACAGCAGGTGATCGGATATATCTGTATTTTTTTGGTTGATGGCTAGAGATGGTAAAATTTCTCGACAGGATAATTACACTATATTGGGTTGACCATTACTCAAGACTAGAGATGGCCGAATTTTTCGATTAGCTGACTTTGTGAGCTGATTTCAAAGCCTGTGAAAATGGTATCATCACCAAAATTGCTGGAGACGTAAAGAAGGGTTGTGGTAACATTTGAAAAAAAAAGTTTTGTTTTTTTTTGCGATTTGTGCAAAAACTTTTTTGTAGTATACCCCAACCCTTTTCTACATCTCCAGCAAGTTTGGTGATAGAATACAGTTGAATCAAAGTTTACAAATTTCGAATGTTCGCAAATGCGAATATACCATATGCTGCTCAACACCAGAAGTAAACATTCTATTGTCCCACTAAAGCTAGCCATACTTGTGTCGATTCCATGAACGATCGATCACCCATCCGATCGATTCCGGCGATGCCACAGGTGATCGGATGGGCGATAGATCGCCCAATTAAGTCTGTGCCTACCACCTTAGGCCAACGATTCCCGAACGATTCCGTGCCCGATCGATCACTTCACAAATGGCAACTCCCCCTGATGTGTGCTGAATCGATCAGAAAGACCAGCATGTTGGTTCTCTGGCCGATCCGATTCAGGGGGCCATGTCGATCGGGCAGGGTTGATCAGGCAAGGTGGGCTGCACTCAATTCTTAGCCGATCGATCGGCGTGCACGCACCCGGTGATCGATCGGCCAGGAATCGTGTGCGGAATCGACCCGTGTATGGCTACCTTAAGACACTAAAATTATAATTATTACATAAAACAGAAACAAAGAATTTACATACAAGCAAAAAAATTGATTGTAGATAAATCTATTAACCAAGGTGGTGTGCACTTCACTTCGTCGATCATTTGATTGCATGTTCCGATAAGAAATTGGAACCAAACTACGTGTCTACGCCATGTTAACAGCCCGGCACTGCAGATAAGAACTGATTTCTGATGTAGTCAACTGAGCTCAGCTTTGATTCTATGCAGAGATGCTGGATAATTGTCATCATAAATGATCTTTTGTGGTCATCATGGGTGAAAATCTATCTTCTGTAGAGCTTACTGTCTTTGTTGTCTGCCACAGTGGATCACATAAATATGGATGTCAATTACAGCCATTGTTACCTCTAGAGGAGGATGCATTGAGATAGTGCCAACTTGTCCTTTCCATGCCCTCTCTCTAGAACAAAACACAGCATACTATGTAAAGAATACTCCAAAAATATTTCCTAACAACAGAAATGTTTATTGCAGTCATTAATCTTTTGGAACTGGTAAGCTGATTTCCCTTTGCAATGTCCGAGGTGGGTCATATCCCAACTCCACTGTACTTCAACCCTATTTCCCTGTAGTGACCCGAGAATGGGTCACATAGCTGTGATATATGTACTGTATTAAATGTACTGTATTATGCTGTATAGTGCTGTATATGTGTAAGTGTATCCCCTTAAGGGTTACACTTGTTGTTGACAAAGTGCTGGAAGCATGAGTCATGGCTGGGTGTGTACTTCTTCTCTTCCCTCCAAAATGTATCTAATGTACTCCTGTCCAGTAACAGGCCTTAAGCCAGCCCCTGTCTGAAGGCAGAAATAGGCAGCTTCTGTTGTTTCTCCCTGGAGTACCCCGCAAGAGTGACCCCCTGCACCCAGCCTAAGGATTCCAGCATTTTGGTAGCAACACAGTAACAATCTTCCCTATGACTGAACCCCTTCTCCGCCCAAGGGATTCAGAGCAGCTGTAAATAATCCTCAATAAAAACTGTAAATAGCCCCCTATCAACCTGCGTGGACCCTGGCTTATTGGAGTGCAGAAGGTGTTCGGTGGCTGGACAAGAGGACTACCCCCTTAAAGAACCTGGTGTCGTGAGTAGTTTCACATACAGCACTCGCATGACACTACATCCCTAACTTGAGAGTCCATCAACCAGTGACATCAATTACTACTTGCTCAACAATGGGATGAATGATGAATAGATTTATCGAGTGGAACTGAGCACTTCTGTTACTATTCTACAGATGGTAATAAGTCTTTGGGCAACTTTAATGATTTGCCAAGAGCATAAAGCCCCCCATAGACGGGCAGACTCCCGGCCATAGTTGTAGCACACCAACCTGCGTGCTCGCTCCCGCCGAGCACATCAAGGTTGGTCTGCCGCAACTATGTGGGAGCCCACCTTGAATTGTGTTGAAAAAAAGCTGGCAGGTCGGATCGCACACGGATCCGACATGCCGGTTCTTTTTCTGTATGACTGACAGCTGCAGGCTGTTACCGCTGTTATCTCAGAGGGGGGGTCTCCTCCCCCTCCGAGGTAATTGGCTTCAGTCTGACAGGAATCCTGTGTGTCAGTGGAACACACAGGATTCCTGTCCGACATTTAGCAGACTGCTCACAGCGTGGTGACGTCACCACGCTGTAATCAGTCTGCTAAAGGTCTGCCATAGATCGAGGTGTCTATGGCAGGCTTTAGCCCTTGCAAAATGTAAATTGGCCAAAATGTAAAGAAAAAATAATATACCAACAACATAAACATTCATTGGACCCCCATACACCTTTAGATTTCTCTGTCAGATTTCCTTTAGATCTCCTTTTGTTTTACCAAAACCATGTTCAATCACAGAGGACCCTATACTACTACTAGATCTGAAGGATATCTAACAGAGAAATCTGAAGGTGTATGGCCAGCTTTACTTACAACTTTAAAAGATAACAGGTAACAGTGTTGTGAAAAGGTCCTGTAGCATTTAAACTTAAAAAAATTTAGATTGCATACAAATCCCTAAACCGTGCAACTAATCTTTCTTGTTATCAGTCTAAATTTCTATTGAATAATGAGTTTGTGTATCTTTTAACTTTTGCCAAAATCGTTAAATGCAATGAGTGGAAAGAAAGAAGAAATTAAGGTTGTTTGGAATCTACTCTCACTTAACATGGCTCTAATAGGTTCACACTGGTCCCTCTGTAGAAGAGATGGTTGTAAAATTTCAGTAATCGTTTATTTGGGAGTTCATTGCTAGTAATTTAACTTAATGTATGAAAATGCTTTATGTGCTAGAGCAGGGGTGCTCAAACTTTTTAAACAGGAGGCCAGTTCACAGTACCTGAGACTACTGGGAACTGGACTATGTATGCACTTAAGCATACACATGTCACACATGCATACACATTACACACGCATACAACCCCCATGTAATAAACACAGCACATGGATCAACCATCCCAACCTCCTACCCACAAACAAAACACATTACAAATCCGCCCTGATTCCCCAATCTCTGCCATATTTACATGACAATGAATGAAACCAGAGATAAACAAAAAGCTGCCTCACTCTCTGAAGTCAGATCATATTTGGAGAAAACCCTGATACACGAGGGGTGGGCAGGCAAAGAGTTCATTAAAAGGCGGAGCGCCTGTCAAATTCATTCTTGCTTACATGGCCCCTATAGATCAGGCAAAATGTATCACTGACGTGGGACTTCTCCTCCCCTGGAGCATTCCTAGCAGTGTGGCAGGTGCTGTGTGCAGTTGGGGGCAAAATAAACTTCCCTGGAGGACTGTATCTGGCTAAGGGGTCATAGTTTAGGTCCTAGGTGCCCAACCCGTGGCCCGGGGTCCACATGCGGCCCTTTGGGCGTTGTTCGGCAGCCCCCCTTGGTCCTCCACATGTGGCCCTCAAAACCTTACTATTAATGCATAGTGTATAGCAACTCAATTGTTTTAAAAAAGTCAACCATTTGGACGATTTTGAGTTAATTGCAAAGCCCCTGAACATGGTATCTTCACCAAACTTGCTCGAGATGTAGAAAAGAGTTGGGGGTATACTGCAAAAAAGAAGGTATGGCTCTAACACAAATAGTTTTTGCACAAATTAAGTTCGAAGTCAAGTCAAAATTTCAAAAATCTGAATTTTGACTTTATTTTTAAAGTTACTTTATGCAAAACCTACATGTGCTAGAGCAAAACTTTTTTTTTTTCAAATGCTCCCCCAACCCTTCTCTACATCTCCATCAATTCTGGTGATGATACCTTGTTCAGGGGCTTTGCAATCAGCTCACAAAGTTAGCAAGTCGAAAAATTCGACCATCTCTACCCACCACTGGTTAAGGTGCTAGAGTAATACCTATTTTAATGTTTCTACAACCCATCTCTACATCTCCATCAAGTTTGGTGATGATACCATGTTCAGGGGCTTTGCAATTAACTTACAAAATGAGCTAGAAAAAAAATTAGCCTTCTTAGTCTTGGCCCCTCCTAAGTAAATTTTTTTTTCAAAAAAACTTACTGAAATTACCTAGACTACCTTAAAGGGGATGTATACTTATTATATAAAAACTATATATGTAAAACTACAGTTTGACTTACCTCTGAGCTGGGATGATGGTGGCTTAGGGCTCCACCATCCTTAAAAAATATATACTTACCTGCTGTTCCCTGGAATCGTATCCGGGGTCCAGGTTTCCGGGGATGAACTCCAGGTGCAATATTGCTAGTGGCCACTGGGGGCATTTATAATGGTTTTCTATAGGGATTTGCTTACAAAGCTGAGATCAGGGAATTACCCAAATATCTCTGCTCTTTTTCAGTAGCCGCAGTCGCATGACATCAGAGCCAGGGAGGAAGGAGCGGCTGTGAGGGATCTTCTTAAATTTCTACTTACAGGTAAGATTTTTTCTTTTTTATGCTTTCTTCACTATAATTGGCGCTTTTAGTGCCATTTATGCAAAGATGTGCTTCTGGTGGAAGATTCACTTTCAATACACAAAAAACTATTTTTGGGGAGGTTTCAGCTAATTTCACTTTATAAAAATTTTGAGTTGCTGCTTCAGTAGCATTATAACTGCCTGTGGAATTGGTGATATCTGAGCCCAAAGAAATTCTCGCCAAGATCACTCTGCTCATCATTCCAGCAGCTCCTGAGCCTACCCATTATTGTTCTGGGCTGACTTCAGACATGTACCTTTTAGCTTGCTTTCTTCCTCTGTCAGCTGTGCAATTTAATTGCCTTTCTGCTCCAAGCTGAGAGGCCACGGCGCTGACTTTTTCAAAAATAAATAATGATAATTAACACAATGGGTCTCCTAAGTATTCTCATCCCTGGTGAAACACGATACTGCAGGATCTTTAGACTTGCTTGTTCGTCAAATCGTTCCTTTGGTAAAACAAGCCTTTTGCTCGGCTTTGAAGAAATTGTTTAATAATCACTTGTACTAGGGAGAAAAAAAATCAGTGTTTGTTGCTTTTAATAGGATGGTTATTTCAGCAGCTCTGAACTCAGAATGAATTATCCACTGTGGACCAATATCAGTGTAAATTTCTGCCGTGGGTCAGCATATTGCTAGTCATAGACGTCTTTATCATTCCATTTCTCTCTGTAAGTAATGACACAAAAGTTACACATAATGAAATGTCATCTTTCTACCTGATTGTGTCAGGAATTATGACTGCATTTCTCTTAGTCTATACACGCAATTTAATATGTTAATGACTCCCAAGGAAGAAGAGAACAAGCAAGGAAAAATTGCAGCAGGCCCTTGACAGTTGCAACCGTAAGCATCTTTCATCCTGAACAGTGAGCCATTTAAACTCATTATATAGAGAACTATCACAAATGACCCGGTCACTGTATGTTAGATGGCATCACAGCATGAGTAACTGTTTGTAAAGCAGGTGACACGTTATCAGGATTGGTGAGGACTGCAGTAATGGAAGAATATGAGGATCTGAGAGTACTTGCTTGTCCCAGAATTTACCATATTTTTCGGACTATAAGATGCACTTTTCAGCCCCCAAAATTGGGGGGAAAATGTCTTATGGTCCAAATGGTCGTGCCTTGGCTTCCCGCCAGCTCTCCCAGCAAGGAGATAAGCCGGGGAGCTGTCAGATGAGAGATATGGCAGTGTCCGAATCTCCCATCTGAACTGTATTGCTTATGCCAGCAGAGCCCAGAGCCCTGTTGGTATAAGCAATGTAAAGAGAGAGATAGATGAACGGCCATCTATCCTTCTCTCTGTCTGAGAAAAATTGCAATCACTCTGCAGCTCCCACAGACACAGAGGGAGAGGAGACACTCTGCAGCTGTTATCCCACGGCCCCCCCTCCTCCCAGTCAGTGAGGAAGATGACCTTGTGCTGTGAGTGTACTGCTAGTGGCATCTACTGGCTGAAATATTGCATTAATTTAATCCATTGCATTAACCCAATTAGTGTGAAAATGTATTTAATATTTTTTTTCTGGTTTTCTGCTTTAAAAACTGGGTGTGTCTTATGGTCCGGTGTGTCTTATAGTCCGAAAAAAATACGGTAAGTACTAGTGTAATGAAATGGTTAAGGGGCTGACTCTTGAAGAGATCAGGTACTTTCCCGGTTGTCACTGCATTATGCAATGTCGGCTCTTCCGTCCCGGCATGGCGCTGCGCCATAGGAGACAGGGATCTGAAGATGTAAGCAATCTGTTTTCATGAAAGGGATGGGGTATTTATTGGACAAACACCCTTTATCCTTTACCACCCTGAGAAACCAATGTCCCTCTTTGGATTTAAGGACACCTTCAGGGATTGGGCTGCAGCTATTTATGAACTGTTTGGGACCCTGGAGAGTAACGTGACCCAGGTCACCAGGTGCAGGGATTAATCTACTGGCATGCTTTACTTCCTCTTACTTTCAGCACGCGGCCATCCCCCGCGGGATGAGGGCACTGGAGCAGGACGTCAGTGGGAGAATGCCACCTTGCACCTGACAGGAGGTCAGCGGGTTCCAACCTTAATACAGATCCTCAGTGATCAATATATTCACAACATAGCTCTTAATAAAGAAATGAAGCAATGTCCACACACAAGTTGCAGATAAACTGGGGGCTACTTAACTCAAAGGTCTTCGTACACTTGCAGCATTAGCTCTGGTCCCCGAGGTAGGGTAAAAGCTTAGGATATTCACACAGTTACAAACAGTTCAGGAATAACTGCAGCCCAATCCCTAAAGGTGTCCTTAAATCCAAAGAGGGATGTTGGTTTCCCAGGGCGGTAACAGGATAAAGGGTGTCCATCCAATAACTACCCCAGCCTATGGTGCAGCGCCATGGCGGAGCCGAAGAGTATTGAAATGCACATTGATGTTTTTCTCCATTGAAAACCATAATAAATACCCCCAGTGGCCACTCACAATATTGCACCCTAAAATAGCCACCAGAAGCCTGCCAGCTAAAGATGGAATCTCTTAAATTATTCCAGAGAACAGCTGGTAAGTATATTTTTTTTAGGATTGTGGAGTGCTACGCCACCATGGTACCGGCTCAGGGGTAAGTCAAACTTTAATTTTATATATATATATTTTTTTTTTTAACTCCTAAATTAGATATTTAGTTGGTGTCTTGTATCATTATAACCCAAACATGTTTGATTTGGTGGTCACTTGCAGTAATTGCTCTATCAATACATCTTTGTACACTTTTGATTTGATGGCCACTTGCAATGATGACTCTACCAATACATGTTTCATTAGACCCAAATCACATGACTGTGTGATTTAATTCCCTGACTCACAGTGAACAATGCTTTCCCAGTGGTAGCTGAGCTATGAGGTCATCCCCTTTCGGAATCATGCCATTATGTTTGTTTTCATGACATTTATACTCAGCAAACAAATCTCTCCAAGAGGCAAACTTGGAATATTAAATCTACTACAGTATTTTTTATATAAATTAAGATGTTGTTAATTTTACAGAAACCAGTATAATCAAATTCCAGAAGCTAAACTTTGAATTAACCATCTGTGCTAGGTCTTCCCTTAGTGTTATTTTTAATACAATACAAGAAATCTAATGCGTCTATCATTCCAATTATACAAGCTCCACTAATGATGTCTGGTCATGCATTCACGCTAAATCACTCTTGTTAAAATCCGCTTCCATCTGTGCAGGATTCGTAAGGTTAATATTAAAAGGTGCTGTAAGTTTCCATAATGGGGAATAGATCTGTTTGATTACGCAGAGCTGTATGCATTAATGACCTTACATCCAAACTGAAATCAATAACACTTGCTTTAAATAACTCTGATTATGGTAAAATGTTTCTGTGTAGACACTGCTGATTTAACTGTATCTGCAACAAATGTAAAAAAGCAATGCAAGCCAATCAAATAGCTGGAGGAGGTACAAGCAGTAAGGGTCCCCACACACAACGAGCGGCGGCCGGTTGATGGAAAAATCGGCTGCCGATTGCGGGTGCCCACATGGGGCAACAGATCCCTGTCGCCCCAAAGCTCGGTCAGCCTGAGAATGGACATGTCCGTAATTCTCACGCAGATGTCATTAGTTTCAATGGGGGCGTCCCCATTCAAACTAACGGCCGGCACACAAAGGGTGCCTGCCGATGCTGTGAGCGATGGAGAGCTCTATACAGCTCATCTGTCGGTCCCCACTCGATAGGTGTGTGGGGACCTTAAGCCAACTAAGGACCATGCGCGGAACTAGCTTCAGATTTCTGTATGTTTGTGTATGATGCATGTCTCTGCTAGAGATGGTCGGATTTTTCGACTTGCTGAATTGGTGAGCTGATTGCAAAGCCCCTGAACATGGTATCATCACCAAAATGGCTGACGATATAGAGAAGGATTGTGAGAACATTGGTGGAAAAAATGTTTTGCTCTAGCATATGAAGTTTTTGTATAAATTAAGTTAAAATTAAAGTCTAAACTTCAACTTTTGAAATTTTAACTTGATTTTGAACTTTATTTATGCAAAAATAAAAATAATAATAATAATATTTGTGTTAGAGTTATACTTTTTTTTTGAGTAAACCCCCAACCATTCTCTACATATCCAGTAAATTTGGTGATGATACCATGCTCAACCATTTGCAATTAACTCAAAATCGTTGAAATGTGTTTATCTCTAGTCTCTGCATGATTAGTGTTTGTGTATGATTTGTGTGTGTATGTGATTCATGTGTATTAGTCCGTAAGATTTGTGTGTGAGATTCAAATTCCCATGTTGGCATTTTGTGATATCAAGTGGGTTTTGACTTCAAAAGATCACCATCAATGCTCTAATATTATCATCTACCATCTACTATCATCTATCTATCTTGGGGGCCACACGCCATGCATTGAAAGTCTTACAGAGTTATGACTGCAAAGGCAACAGCTCCTCCTACCTGGGGCTTAGAAACAGATTTCATGCTATTGCACTCCCCGGAGGCCCACATGCCGGACTAGACTGATGTGGATCACTGAACTTGGAATGGAAAACATGCCCAGCTACTCCTACTCCATCAGAACTGGACAGAGCAATTTCCTGGGGGCAGACCCCTTCCTTATATACAGGGGGATCAGGATCTAGAATCTTGAAGGGGACTACCTGCAGTTGCATTACATTACAGAAGTACTAGATATTTTATAAGGTGCGAGCTCGGAGGGTAGTGCATGAAAGACACTCAACTACAATAGAGATACTGGGCTAAGAGGAAGGCCTTCTACGAACATCTAAATAGGGAAAGTGGCCCGTTATGTATGAGCTGGACATGAACTAAAATAGTGGAGATATACTATCTTATAAGGAACTTAAGCTGGCCATCATGTCCGATCACTTTTCGATGGATGTTTGATCGTTATGAAAAATTTTCATCGATCGATTCATGTGTGCAGTATACAATTGTATACACTCCCCCCCCTCCCCTGGAAAGCATATCTGATCACTGCTGTCACTGCTGGCAGAGAGCACTCCTAGGCTGGGTGGGGTTGCTGGTGAGACGATACGGACTATCACTTCTCCAGATTCTTTCTCCCCAGGCGGCCACAGGATTGATAGGATTGATCTGTCAAGATGCCACCCCCTGGCATGATGCAACCGTCCATGTTGCCCATGCCTAAAACCACCACTGTGCCTAAGAAGGAGCTCAATGTACCTTAACACACCACACCTAAACAGCCAGAAGACCTGGAGTGTCTCCTGTACTTCCATATGGTCAGGGAGTACAACCATCTCATTTATTCCTACAATAAGAACCAAAGAACCAAAGAACTGTACTCTTTACTCTTCTTAATCTTGGTTTTGTTTTTGAAAAGTGAAAATTTAATGTTTTTTTTAACCTGAAACCAAGCAATGAGAATTGGAAAAGGACTGACCCTTCTTTGACATCTACAGAAATCATTTGATTTTTCATTTTAGAATGCTCCGGGGTTCAAGGCTCCCTTACTTTATGGTATGTGTTTCCACCTCTGGGTTCATGCATTATATTACAACGCATTGTTAAAGCAGCACACTGAGATGTTGCTTGAATAATAACAGTAAAAATGTGCAACAGCCTTGTTTTTGAAGGTCTTCCTCAGATTGAAAGATCTTTTATTCATTGCTATATAAAAGCATGAAGTGATATAATATGTGAGCAATGCTCGGTAACTTGTGCGTTTATGAAGCTGACATGTGACACAATGGTATGGAGGGAACCAATTATCACTGTTCATTTGGTCAAGCTTTGAGCTCTTGCTCTCTCCTCTCAATTTTAACCCATTTGTTTAATATAAATGATGTGAGTCTGAATATTGATTGTTCCCTGTAAATTGGTTAAGATGTATTATATGTCTTCTCCCTTTATTGAAAGGTTAAGAGCCCAATGTATG
Organism: Ptychadena robeensis; assembly: GCA_036250615.1. Classification (NCBI taxonomy): domain Eukaryota; kingdom Metazoa; phylum Chordata; class Amphibia; order Anura; family Ptychadenidae; genus Ptychadena; species Ptychadena robeensis. The sequence continues at coordinate 144,848,586 of CM070035.1, read as the reverse complement.
CTCCTAATGAGGTATGATAAATGAATAGTCTGCTTTCACACTTATTTAGTGCCCAAGGTTACAATAGGGACCAGTTTACCAGAGAGCATCATCCTTTTTTTGTAATACTCTTCCTTATAACTGCATTACTAGCATTTTGGGGTGTGTCTGTGAAAAATGCTGCTGCGCTCATGGGAGTGCAAACCATTTCAATGAGTTTGAATAATTACGGTAATAATCTAATGACTTCTTACCGAACAAAAATAAAATAAAATGTGATTTGATGCATTTTAAGTTTTGTTAAAAGTAAGGAGCAGCTGACCAATAGGGATGGCCTTACACGGCGGTTCGTTTGCACTAACATCAGATGTTCTTGGTACAACGACCAGGCAAACACTTCCAAAGTTTAAGTTGCCTCTATGTAAGTATGGAAGTGGATCAAATATCGGAAGAGCTCTTCTGGTTGGCGAACAGCCTGCCAGGTGAACTGGCCTACTCTCTACTGACCAGCTCACTGTAAAGCCCCCATACATGCCTAGATCCACAGGCAATCTTGCAAACGATCGATTGTTGTGTGTGATCATGGCGAACGATCTTTCGCAAAACAAGTGTGCGCACCTGGAGAGATGAACCAGCTTCACACCACAAGTTGTTCGCACAGCGATCCAACTTGTTGGTTCCATTACTGGCCCCATTTTATTCTGATGGGCAGCTGTTGGTAAGGATATGTTGCCACACTAGCGATCAGCCGCAATTCTACCACCCAGCAATCTCCCACTGGCTCCAGCAATTAGATTTAAGACAGGAAGTGGAGGGTGGGGCCGGACATCTTGCCCCTTGCTGCCTAATCGTGCCATAGACAGTGAATGGGCGTGATTTTAACCACATCCAATCAAGTCTATGGCCATGATCAGGGGCAATCGGTCGCCCGCGGCCCGTGATCAGAACTTAGTGACCCGTGCCTGATCGTGGCCCTTAGTTGTAGTGGCCACAAGCCAACTCAACTAAATAGAGTGGATTGTCGCACATGATTAAAATCGCATCGGCCTCGCGGCTGATCGCCTATGTGGAAACAGCCTTAGAAGCAGCATGTTGCATCTGTACCCTCCAGTTCTAATGCACATTTGGTCATAAGCGGGAATCACATTGTACCTTACTGATTGTATGTAACTTGATTTTTTTATTTCTGGAAAATATTTGAATCATTTTCCTGATAAATAATGTTTATGGTGTGTCCATGCCCCCTTTCCAGCTTCACTTACAATGGTTTTCAATGAATATGAAGTTTTTTTCCTGGCTGTCACTATTCTCAGAGATGTGGGATGTTTTCTGTGCCACGGCTCAGAGAGAAGGGGCTACGAGGGAATGTTTTACTCATTACAGGTATGTTTTTGGGTTTCATTTAGTTGCCTTCTGCCATTTGTTTTTTTGGCACTTGTGGTGTTGATCATGACAAGTAGAAAAGTGGGTGATAGGTCTAGTTTAATGGAACATGGCAAATAAAACATATTAACACATTACAAAGATGTAAATTGGAGTGTAACCACCACAAATTCTATTTATTGAAAAGGTTGATTCCTGATAAATCAATAAAAACATAAAGTATGCAGCCAATCAGCTTGCTATAATGAGGGTGGTAATAAGCCCAACATCTATGGGCATATCAGGCTCTGTATCTGTCTGTGGTAGTCTCGTTGATGTATTCTTTTATTACTAATTTCAACAATATCCTTTTTACGATATTACTTTTTAATTAAATGACTTTGTCACATTTTGGCACTCTTTTCTCTAACCCACAGCTGCGTTATTGAATAGAATTAATCATCCTTGATTGAAACATTTAAAAAGGTCAATTCACCATAGCAACAAGTATCAGCGAAAAAATATTTATCCATAGCAACCCTTCTGGAAATAATTGTCGGCAGCCTTTGTTGTTGAAGCAATGATTATATAAGGTTATTTTTTATAAAACACAGGATAAGAGTGTTTTATATTTTTGTGATTAAAGAAATCTTTGCATTTTGGGTGATGTAATCTTCAAGGTTCTTGGCTGGAACAATGAGAGCAAGTATGCCAAATTAAATACAAAATTCTCTCTCCAAATGAAGTGCGTATAATGGGGTGTGCAAAGGTTGTTGTGGTACAGTATGTGCAGCAGAGGTATATGGAATATATCAGTATTAGTACTGTACAGTATTAGTATTACAAGAAAAGAGTGTGGCCAGTATGATGGGTGCAGCGTGTGCAGGAGAGGAATGTGGAGGTAATATTTTTGGGCCAAAAGAGTGCTGAGAGTATGATAGGTGCAGTATAGTGATGGCCGAACTGTCTGCAGGGAGGAAAGATCATGGATGTTCGTACTCCGTCTGACTTTTTAAAAAATCTGATCCACCTGTTCGCGAACGGACCTGGCTGAAGTTCGGCCATCACTAGTGCAGTATGTGTAGAAGATTAAATTAATGCAGAGTATGAGGAATGCAGTATCGCAAGAGAGGGATGTCGAGAGAATGGCATGCATAATATGTGTGGGAGAAGTTTATCACATGCTTGATGGGTGCAGCATGTAAAAGACGTGAGAGGAGTGTATTGGATATAATTGCTACTTAGGTAAGAGGAGTGTGAAGGATATAACAGATGAAGTATTTGTAGGAGAGTAGTGAGAAGGATATAACAGCTGAAGTATTTGTAGGAGAGGAGTGTGAAGGATATAACAGATGAAGTATTTGTAGGAGAGGAATGAGAAGGATATAACAGCTGGAGTATTTGTAGGAGAGGAGTGAGAAGGATATAACAGCTGAAGTATTTGTAGGAGAGGAGTGAGAAGGGTATAACAGCTGAAGTATTTGTAGGAGAGGAGTGAGAAGGGTATAACACAGTGGTGGGCAACTGAGTTGATATGGAGGGCCACAAGTGCGGCCCTCGGCATCACAAAAGGGCTGCACATAACATCGATCCAGACCCTCCCCCTGTCGACATATCTCAGCAGGCAGAAGACCAGATCATGGCAGGCAGTCAAAACCTGACAGCTACCCCCCTCCTGCCCCTGGGTGCAGCTCTCATATGTAGACCTGGTTTCCCACAATAAACATTAACAATTTTACTGATGTAGGACCGCCAAATCTGATTAGGGAAGATGGGTCAGCATGTGAATACTTCACAGGTGAGTTGCTATGACCTATGCATTAACAGTTTTTGGGGGCCGCATGTGGAGGACCAAGGAGGGCCGCCAAACAATGCCCATAGGGCCGCAGGTTGGGCACCTAGGATATAACAGCTGAAGTATTTGTAGGAGAGGAGTGAGAAGGGTATAACAGCTGAAGTAATTTGTAGGAGATGAGTGAGAGGATATAAACAGCTAAACTATTGTAGGAGAGAGTGAGAAGGCTATAACAGCTGAGTATTTGTTAGGAGAGTAGTGAGAAGGATATAACAGCTGAAATATTTGTAGGAGAGGAGTGAGAAGGATATAACAAGCTAAGTATTTGTAGGAGAGGAGTGAGAAGGATATAACAAGCTGGAGTATTTGTATGAGAGGAAGGAGAAGGGTAAAACAGCTGAAGTTTTGTAGGAGAGAAGTGAGAAGGATATAACAGCTGATATTTGTAGGAGAGGAGTGAGAAGGATATAACAGCTGAGTATTGTAGGAGAGGAGTGAGAGGATATAACACTGAAGTATTTGTAGGAGAGGAGTGAGAAGGATATAACAGCTGAGTTTTGTAGGAAGGAGTGAAAGGGTATAACAGCGGAATATTTGTAGGAGATAAAGGAGTGGAAGGATATACAGCTATGTATTTGTAGGAAGGAGTGAGAAGGATATAACAGCTGAAGTATTTGTAGGAGAGGAGTGAGAAGGATATAACAGCTAAGTATTTGTAGGAGAGGAGTGAAAGGTATAACAGCTGATGTATTTGTAGAGAGAGTGCGAAGATATAACAGCTATGTATTTGTAGAGAGGAGTGAGAAGGATATAACAGTGAAGTATTTGTAGGAGAGGATTGAGAAGGATATAACAGCTGAAGTATTTGTAGGAGAGGAGTGAGAGATATAACAGCTGAAGTATTTGTAGGAGGAGTGCGAGATATACAGCTGATGTAATTTGTAGGAGAGGAGTGGAAGGATATAACAGCTTGGTATGTTGTAGGAGAGAGTGAGAAGGTATAACACTGAATTATTGAGGAAGGAGTGAATAAAGGATATAAAACAACAGCTGAAGTATTTGTAGGAGAGGAGTGAGAAGGATATAACAGTGGAAGTATTTGTAGGAAGGAGTGAGAAGTATAAAAACACAGCTGATGTATTTTGTAGGAGAGGAGTGAGAAGGAGATACAGCTGCGTAATTTGTAGGTAGGAGTGGATAAGGGTTAACAGCTGATGTATTGGGAGGAGAGAGTGAGACGGATATAACTGCTAAAGTATTTGTAGGAGAAGAGTGAGAAGGTGCAGTTCCCACTACCCACTGTGTTCGAGCAAAGTGTCCTATTGTACTTACTTCACAGCTGATTTTATACATCTGAATTGTCGAGAGGAGTGAGATGGTAAACAGCTGATGTATTTGTAGAGAGGAGTGAGACTGATATAACACTGCAGATTTGTATGAGAGGAGTGAGAAGGACTATAACATCTGGAGTATTGTATAGAGGAGTTGAGAAGATAATACCGCTTGAATATTTGTAGGAGAGAAGTGCGAAGGATATACCAGCTGAATATTTGGTACCAGAGGAGTGTGAATGTATAACGCTGATTGTATTGTAGAGAGGCGTGAGAATGATATAACATCTGAAGTATTTTGTGTCAGAGGAGTGTGAATGGATATAACCGCTGGAGTATTTGTAGAGATGAGTGAGAAGGATTAACAGCTGGAGTATTTGTATTAAGGAGTGGAAGGATATAACATCTGAAGTATTTTGTAGTAGAGGAGTGAGAAGATATAACAGCTGAAGTATTTGTAGGGATGATTGAGAAGGGTATAACCGCTGATGTTTTGTAGGAGAGTGAGTGAAGAAGACTAACATCTGACAGTATTTGTTAGAGAGGAGTGAGAAGGGTATAACCGCTGAATGTATTTGTAGGAGAGGAGTGAGAAGGAGATAAACCTGCAAAGTATATGTAGGAGAAGAGTGAGAATGAATGCCAGTGTCCCTAACCCACGTAGTGTCTCAAAGTGTCATATGTACTTACTTCAATCTGATTTATATACATCTGATTGTAAGGAGAGGATGAGAAGGTTAATAACAGCTGTGTATTGTGGAGAGGAGTGAGAAGTAGAGAACAGCTGAAGTATTTGTAGGAGAGGAGTGAGAAGGAAATAACAGCTGGATATTTGTATTAGAGGAGTGAGAAGAATAACCGCTGAAGTAAATTTTAGGAGAGAAAGTGCGCAGGCTATAACAGCTGAAGTCTTTGTAGCAGCGGAGTGGTGAATGAATAACGCTGATTTTATTTGTAGAGAGGAGTGAGAGGATATAACAAGCTTAAGTATTTGTAGCAGAGGAGTGGAATGATATAACAGCTGAGTATTTGTAGGAGATGAAGTGGAGAAAGGGTATAACAGCTGGAGTATTTGTAGGAGATGAAGTGAGATGTATACATCAGCTGAAGTATTTGTGGAGAATGAGTGAGAAGGATATAACAGCTGAAGTATTTGTATGGAGAGGAGTGAGAAGATATAACAACTGAAGTATTTGTAGGATAGGAGTGAGAGATATAACTCTAGTTTTTGTAGGAGAAGAGTGAATGGATGCATTGTCCCACTACCCTACCCCGTGTGTTTCTACAAGTGTCATATTGTACTCTTCCCATCTGATTTATATTTGTATTGGTGTAACATATTTAATACCTTTATTCAGCTGCAATGCACTAATTTTTTTGCCAGAAAACCCTGCTTACAGTGTGTTAGTTTTAGCACTTCACGAAGCCCCCCAAAACCACTTGGGGGATAACAAATGTCCCCATATTTACCTCAGCTCAGGCCTAGCAGAAGGCTTCGTAGTGATGAGTCGGCATTGGCAATATTTGAGTTCATGATATTTCGCGAATGCTTCTTCTAATATTTGATTCATTTTCATACATTTAAATATTCACGGTATGACCATGTATTGCAAAAATAATATTCGCATTGCGAAAATCTTGGAAAATGAATGGCCACATTTATGTTTATTTTCCCAATGCGCATATGATTTTCCAATACATGGCCATACCACGAATATTCGAAATCGCGAAATCGAATTCCATATCAGTATAATTATTCGCGCATTCGTGAATTTAAATATTTCCTATGCAATACAGACATATCGAGATATGCATGAATTTTCGAATTGCCGATATTTGCAAAATATTTTCGACATTCGAATATTTGAGCTCAACACAGTCTTTTCAGCCCTGGAGCTGAGTGTTCACGTTTCTGAAGAGCTCTGCCGGATCCACCTGAATAGAATGGTCCGAATTTTTCGAATTCCTAAATTCGTAGCTTATTGCAAGCCCCTGAAATGGTAATCATCACCCAAAATTTCTGGAGATGTAGAGAACATTGGAAATTTTTTTTACTCTAGCCACATGGCATTTTTGCATAAATTAAGTTCAAGTTAAAGTCGAAATCCGATTTTTGAAATTTTTTACTTGACTTTGAACTTAATATGTTTAAAAAGACTATTTTGTGTTAAGAGACATACTTTTCTTTTTGTAGTATACCCCCAACCCTTCCCTACATCTCCAGCAATTTTGTGATGATATCATGTTTAGGGGCTTTGCAATTAAGTCAAAAACCGTCAAAATGGTGATTTGTGAGAAAATTCGCCCCATCTCTACACCTGAGAAGCACACACCTCACATCTTCTTTATATAGGAAGCATTGGTGGGTATGACAAGTGCAGCCATTAAAAAGAGGAGTGTTGAAAAATAGTAGTTTTATAGACATGAAAATTTTGTGAAAGAATATAAGAGCAGGTCATATATGCATAGCATAATGTCCCTTGGGGTACTTACAGTGAAGCTGGGAACCAGTGGAAGCATTAAGAATAGGGCAATGGCATGTCCCTTGGGGACGTTAAGTGAAGCTGGGACGCATGGAAGCAGTAGAAATAGGGTCATGACATGTCCCCTTGCGGACTTTAAGTGAACTGGGGACCGTGGAAGCAGTATAAATAAGGGCAATGACACTGTCCCCTTTGGGGACTTTTAAGTGAAGCTGGGACCATGGATCAGTAGAATAGGCAATGGCATGTCCCTTGGGGACATTAAGATGAAGCTGGGACCAGTGGAAGCAGGTAGAATAGGGCAATGGCATGTCCCTTGGGACTTTAGGGCTAAGTGAGCTTTTACCAGTGGAAGCAGTAGAATAGACATGGCATGTCCTGGGGGACGTTAGTGAAGCTGGGACCAGTGGAAGCAGTAGAATATGGCAATGGCATGTCCCTTGGGACTTTAGTGAAGCTTGGGACCATTGGAAGCAGTAAGAATAGGCAATGGCATTTCCTTGGGGACTTTAGTAAAGCTCAAATCAGAATCAGACTCAGAATCAGATTTATTTCGCCACGCAGGACAGGTCCGGCCCCGGAAATTGGGTGTGCACAAGTATACATAGTACATATCCTCAGGTGTAGTGGGTAAGACAGACAAGAAAGTAGAATCCAGTAGACAGAACATCATACAACAAACACTAAACACCATAATGGCGGAATGCTCTGTATATGCCTCCCTCAGTAGGATCATGGGGAACTTTTGACCGGGTCCCTTAGGACCTGGCACCTGGTCTTCCCTTTTTTAGGGTTGGAAGTATTCGTAGGGATTCAAAAGGTTTGACGCAGCTGAAGGGAAGAAGGAGTTTCTTAATGTCTCGCAGTCTTGGTGGACATGACCCGAAGCCTCCGGCCCAGTGGCAGTGTGCTGAAGAACAGTGCCCTCTGGGTGGAGGGGTCACATTTGCAACGCTTGGGACCATGGAACAGTAGAATAGGCATGGCATGCCCTTGGGGACATTAATGTGAAGCTGGACCATTGGAAGCAGTAAGCATAGGGCAATGATGGGCATGTCCCTCTGGGGACATTAAGTGAAGCTGGAACCAGTGGAAGCAGTAGAATAGGGCAATGGCATGTCCCTTGGGGACTTTCGTGAACGGGACCAGTGGAAGCAGTAGAATGGGCATGGCATGTCCCTTGGGACTTTAAGTGAAGGCTGGGACCAGTGGAACAGTAGAAATAGGGCATGGCATGTCCCTTGGGGACTAAGTGAGCTCTGGGACCAGTGGAAGCATAGAATAGGGATGCAATGTCCCTTGGGGACTTTAAGTGAAGCTGGGACCCAGGGAAGCATAGAATAGGCAATGGCAGTCCTTGGGACTTTAAGTGAACTGGGACCAGGGAAGCAGTAGAAATAGGGCAATGGCATGTCCCTTGGGCCTTTTCGTGAAGCTGGACAGTGGAGAGCAGTAGATTTAGGGCAATGGCAGGTCCCGTTGGGGCTTTAAGTGAAGCTGTGCTGGGCACCATGAACAGTAGAAAGAGCAAAGGGCATGTCCATTGGGTGGACTTTAAGTGAGCTGGGACCAGTGGAAGGAGTAGAATAGGGCAATGCATGTCCCTTGGGGCCTTTAAGTAAAGCTGACCAGTGGAAGCAGTACAATAGGGCAATGGCCTGTCGCCTTGGGGACTTTAAGTGAATCTGGGACTCAGTGGAAGCATTAGAATAGGGCAATGGCAATGTCCCTGTGGGACTTAAGTGAAGCTGGGACCAGTGGAAGGAGTAGAATGAGCAATGGCATGTCCCCTTGGGGACTTTAAGTTGAAGCTGGACCATGGAAGCAGATAATAGGGCAATGGCATGTCCCTTGTGGGACTTTAATTGAAGCTGGGACAGTTGAAGCAGTAGAATATGGCAATGGGCCATGTCCCTTGGGACTTTAAGTGAAGCTGGGACCAGTGGAAGGATTAGAATATAGCAATTGGCATGGTCCCTTGGGTACATTAAGTGAAGCGGGGACCAGTGGAAAGCAGTAGAAACATAGCACTGGCATGTCCCGTGGGGAAATTTATTGAAGCTGGGGACGAGTGGAAGCAGTAGAATGGGCAATGGCATGTCCTTGGGGTGGGGGACTTTAAATGAAGCCTGGGCCAGTGGAGCAGTAGAATAGGGGCAGAATGGCAGTCCCTTGATGACTTTTAAGTAAAGCTGGGACCAGTGGAAGCATAGAATAGGGCAATAGGCATGTCCCTTGGGACTTAGTACAGCTGGACCATGGAAGCAGTAAAATATAGGGCAATGCATG
>CM070035.1:144793105-144816125 GCA_036250615.1 Ptychadena robeensis | reverse complement strand
CAAATATGATGTATTAACACATGGAGGCTGGATGACCTCACGGTTCATCCGTGACAATTAGGTTGAAGTGTTTACCTTAAATTGCTTAGCCCTGGACAAACCGCAAACATTCATCTATCCCCATGTGTAAAGGGATACTGAGGATGCATGGAATTGTGTAGCCAGGGATCCAGGGGCAGTGCTGCAGGAACAGATAAAGAAGACCAAGGGAGCAAGAATCTCTTGGAAAATGCCTGGGTGACTTGAGGAAGGACTGCCGCTGATATCGTTTTCACATGGTGGTGAAGAACCAGAATAGATTTTGCTGGTTGGAACAACATTCCAATTTATTGTTGTAAGAACTACATTCGAGCCCATAATTATTCATACCCCAGACAAATTTTGACTTAAATTACTTGTATTCAATCAGCAAGTTATTTTTTGAAGGGACATGGCATAGGTGTTTGCCAAATTATAATAAGACGATATACAAGAGGCATTTTTGTGGTAAAAATATTTTTCGCAGCTTTTAATTACAAAAAGTGTCATGTCCAAAAGTATTCATATCTTTAACAAACTGTCACAGTCTCTGGGAAAATGCAAAGTGCTATACCATTCTAAATAGTCCAAGCTGTTCTAAAGCATCATAATTACCCTGATTAATTGGGAACAGCTGTTTTAATCAACTCAACAGGTGAAAAACAGCAGCTCTCTGCAGTTGGTTTGTCGACAGTTATGGCTAAGACAAAGGAGCTCAGTGAGGACCTTCAGCTGTGCATTGTGGCTGATCACAAGTAAGGAAAGGGCTACAAGGCCATATCTTAATGTTTTGAAGTTCCAGTGGCTACAGTGCAAAGTATTTTTAAAATACAAGATGTTGCGCACTGTGGAAAATCTCAGAGGACATGGTCGGAAGCCAAAAGTGACACCTGTGCTGGCCAGGAGGATAGTGAGAGAAGTGAAAAAAATCCACCAAGGCCATCCTGGTGAATACAGGCTTTGCTGGTGGCAATGTCTCGAGGCAGACAATCCAACGGACAATGCACACTGCTGGGTTCCATGGATGCTGACCAAGGAGGACGCCACTTCTCCAGATAAGGCACACACTTGGCCTTTGCAATGCTCATCTGGACAAAGAAGAAGACTTCTAGTCTTCTGTGTTATGGTCAGATGAAACAAAAATGTAATTATTTGGTCACAATGATGTTTCCTTCATTTGGCGCAAAAAAGGAGAAGCCTTCAACCCAAAGAACACCATCTCCACTGTCAAACATGGTGTTGGGAAGCTAATGCTTTGGGGGTGTTTTTCAGCCAATGGACCAGGGAACCTAATCCCAGTAACCGGCACCATAAAAAAGAGCAATACATGAGGATTCTCAACGACAACATCAGGCAGTCTGCAGAGAAACTTGGCCTTGGGCACCAGTGGAGATTTCAGCATGACAATGGCCCAAAACACACAGCAAACGGGGTGAAGAAAATATGTTAGCAGACAACAGCATTAACCTTTAATGGAGTGGCCTAACCAGAGTCCTGACTTAAATCAAATTGAAAATCTGTGGCTGGAGCTTAAAATCCGGGTGATGGCAAGAAGACCCTCCAACCTGAAAGATTGGAGCTCATTGCTAAAGATGAATGGGCAAGAATCCCTGTGGAGACATGCGAGGAGCTGGAGTGTCTGATTGCAGTAATAACCAATAAAGGCTTTTCTATTGATTATTGAGAAGGGGATAAATAGTTTTGGACATGACACTTTTTGCTCAAATGTAAATAAAAGCTGAGAAATGTTTTTTTTCCTCAAAAATGCCTCTTGTACATGGTCTTATTATCTTTTGGGAGACACCTATGTCATTTCCCATTAAAAACGAACTTGCTGGTTGAATAAAAGTAACTTTAAGTCAAAATTTGCCAGGGGTATGAATAATTATGGGCTATGTACAAGTCAATATAAATTGACAAAGCCCTTCGGATGCCTAGTGAAAGAAAATAATGGCAAGTCCAGATGATTTGACTTACAATTACAGATATCACTTAATTCACTTTTTAGGTTCAGTTCCAATAAAAAAAAAATAGAAAAGATAATCTAGTCTTAACTAGCACAGGGAAATTACCCCTATGTAGAAATACAAAGCTAATTAACATATCTTTTGGGTCCCTTACAACGAAGATTCCTACTGATAAAAGTCATTGTTTTTGGTCTGTGCTACATTTATATAAAAGCTCAACTCCCATTCACATGCTTTTTGGATCCTTTGGTTTCTTCTGTCCCCTTTTCTTTACTTTATCTTATATAATATCTTAATTGAAAATTTCTAATTTAATTATACTTCTAGTTTCACAGTCTGTAGTCTTATCTGTAGAGATGACTTCTGATTCTTCTTCTTTAATTTTTTTAATTATTGTGCTTGAGAAGCCTGTTTAACATATAGAGATAGAAGGATTTTACTTGTATTTAACCCATGCTTGCCACTATGCCAAAGTCATCTTCATGGCTTTTCAAAGTCTGCCTAAAATGTGTACCTTGAATTTTAAGGTTACAAATGCCCTTTCAGACTTTAAGCCTTTAACGTTAATAAGTGTTTCTCACACATGTCGGGATTGGAACCCAGGGATGCTGAGGTATCTGCCTGCAGCTCTGTCTGCTGAGCCATCTGAAAGTGTGATTGTGTGTCCTGTTGAATCCCTTGGATTGGATATGTGGTATTCTATTACTGTTGACCCCTGAACCCTTTGACCCTTTTTATGGACTTCCTATAAAAGCCATACCCTGGCACTTCCTCATTTGTAGATTATTGTGCTCCAGTCAATATCTTACCCCTTACTCCCGATTCCTCTTTAGGTATGGTCGAATTTTTTTAACTTCGCTGATTTTGTGAGCTGATTGCAAAGCATCTGAAAAAGCTATAATCCCCAAAATTGTTGGAGATGTATAGAAGGGTTGTGGGAACATTTGGAAAAAATAGTTTAGCTCTAGCACATGTAGATTTTGCATAAATTAAGTTCAAAATCAAAGTCAAAATTCAGATGTTCGAAATTTTTACTTGACTTTGAACTTAATTTGTGCAAAAACTGTTCATGCTAGAGCCATACTTTTTTGTAGTATACCCCTTCAGGGGCTTTGCAATGAACTCAAAATCATCCATCCAATATTATATTGGAATAATAATATATTGAAAAATCATCCAATATTATCATCTATGTACCAACCTTGGCTTCGTAATAATCGACTACTCTTCTGCTTGCTCCATTGATTACCTGACTCATCTGCTTCTGAACTAGGCTTGTTTCTGACTACTCTTCTGCTAGCTTCCTATCTGTTACTATCTTGTGAACTACCCTGCCTACACCTGAGTTGCTGTTTCAGCACCTGGACTCCAAGCCCGACTGCAGATCATTACACACACTGTCAGGAAGTACAAATCAGTCATCAGTCTTTATTGTGTCTCTTTACAAGCCTATCGAGCTATGTTTGTAACATGGAAAACCATTATCTAGTGCCTTCTAGTGGCCATACAGTTACTACTGTTCATTTACCTCCCTAGCGCACTGCTGAGGTAAAGATTTCTGTACCAAAAGCACACTTTAGACTTTAATGGGAAAAAGTTTTTTACATTGTAAGCCTGTTATTTCTCAAAGTATGTTCATACAGGAGTCTGGTGACATCCTGAATATAATAACATGTTCAGATGCTTTGTGAATAACTCACAATGAATATTTCATAAATTCACTGTATCAGGTGAATTAGCGCTGCAACCACTAGATGACAGAGTGCAGATGTACCAGGTTACATTGGAGAGCATTGTAATACATTGAAGCCAATGTATTGGGACTGTCAGGGATGGCAGGGGGGGGGGGTTACCCCCAGAAGATTGCCACTACAGAGGATTACATATAGTGACTGTCACAGATGAGTGCACAGCAGGTATGTTTTGGAGAACTTTAGAGCACTTTTGGTCACCATTATGACAGCTCAGAAGTATATAAAATCTAATACATTTTTTTTTACTTTAGATGCAGTTTAATTACACCTGAAGTTGGACCTTGTAAATGTAAAAAAATACACAAAAATAAATGTGTCCTTGCTGTTTAATCAACAGCTGCATCACAAATGTTTAAAGCACTTTTAACTAAAAATATTTTTGGTATTGTTACCGAATCCTTCACAAAACTATGATCTAACTCAACATGCAACAATACTGTTGTAGCAGAACTGTCAAATATGAGAAGAGTTGACAAGCACAACCCAAACGCTAATAGTTTTTTATTTCAAGTTCCTTTCTAACTGTCAAAGAAAATCTTTTCATATTTTTATGTTCATAATGAATGTTTTCCTCTTCTAATCATTAATTAATTGAACGCCTTTTCTCCAGTTCTCAGAGGCCTAATTAAATTTTTATGATTTTTGAAGCTGCTTGCTGCTACATTCGGCATAGCTGGTAAATATCTTTGCTATGTGGAAACGACATGCGTTAGATAGAAGTTCAAAGAGACAAGCTGGAAGCTAATAGTAGCTGCAGGGGTCCAGGGGAGAAGCTGCAAGCTTCAAAGATAATGTACAGGATTACTATATATTCCTGATTCAGCTCTGCTGCAAGAAACCATTTGCTAGGTCGGTGCATTTTTGTAAAGAAAAGCAATAAATTGTAATTTTGGTGGAAATAGATATAAAGTAAAATAATAATACATAAAATTGAGACTTACATATCAGTAGATGGTAATAATTCATTGGCTTGTCCATACATGAGCAAAAGATGCCCAATGGGTTATATCTGGCCCATTTAGTTCTTGAAACCTGCTTACTGGTACCTCACCTAAATGCTTAAAGACAGACCTGCAGGGCACGATGGATCTAAGGTCTACAGTACTATGAGAGGAATAGCCCCCCAAGCATTGAAGGGGTTAAAGATTGCAGGAAGGTATGTAAGTTTACAGGATTGGTCAAGTTCAGGTGGGCAGGGAGAGCCTCAGGGGTAGTTCTTGCTGGGGGCTACTAGGAGTTCTTCCCTTGCTTTGTATATATATATTTTCCCAGCAGACATGGAAACATTTATGGTTATAAGGTGGGGGGCCATGTAGTGGTTGATTATAATTTGTTAAATAATAAAATGACTGCTGTGGCTATTTAAAATCCATCTTGCATGGTCTGTATGTTTTAAGGGGATCTGGTATGGGAGGGAAAAAATAGACAAAACCATCAGTCAAGGCATCTGAATGTAGTCATAGGGATGACTCAGCGGCGTGATCATGTGATGACACTGTGGACACATTCACATGAAGATGACTTCTAGGCATTCTATCCCCTCATTGCAGTGAACATGAGGAGGAAGCCATAGCATCTTCTCACAATAATCTCCACACTGTGAATGCTTTTTATAGTATATATTTTTTATTTTTTATTTATTTATTTAACTGTCCCTGTTAATTGTCCGATAAATCATCTTATCTTTTGACCCTGTAGATGGCTTGGTGTGTGTATGCCTTATATTTAAGGATGTTGTTGTAAACCAAGTCTGATCCACAAATACTCTACCATATTATTGGCCTTTCAGGACCTACTGAGATTGTCTTTGTGAAGACTAGGGATGGCCAAACTGTCCACCCATTGGTTGGTTCGCAGCAAAAAACATGTGTTCGCGGTCTTGCCAACTGGGTGGACACTTCTGATGTTCGGTTCGCCTCCCATACATTTTAATGGGGGCAAACTTTGACAATCCAATCTGGTAATCCACCTCGTCCCTCATAGGGTCAATTGTCCCACTAAGGGTGTCTTTTTCCTTTCCTTTTTCCTCCACCAATGTGTCAATATACAACAAAGTCCACCCACTGAATGAAACTTCCAAGACCTGGCTGATCTCCACCCAGTGGTTTCCACGGTCACTGCACATGCTTAATGTCCTCATTAATGGTCTGTATACCAACATTGAAGACACCGCGCATGTGCAGTGAACTTGGGAGCCGCTGTCATTCAGTCACTGGACTTTGTGGGACACAGATGTGCCACTGGAGCTCCAGGGAAAAGACCCCCTTTGCGGGACAGTTGACTCTTCGAGGGACAAGATGGATTTCAATGTTACTTTTCTGGTATGGAAAGGTAGACAATTTAATAAATGTCTTGTCTTTTATTTCTAGAATTTACTTGAAACCATTCCCTGTGAATAGAAAAGAGGTACTTGAGACCTCTGTACTCTTTAACCTCCCTAGCCTTTGTACAGAGTACTCTGTCTAAATTTGCCCCCCCCCCCCCTGCCCCAGACAGCTGCAGCTATTCTCTATATCGCCACTGCATTTCCAGGGTTTTGGATCTGCCCCTTCTGCACCATCAGTGATGGGGAAGGGGTGGTTCCAAAGCCCCGGGAAATGCTGCAACGATATAGAGAATATATATTTTCCTGACCTCCGCTCCTGTAGCCATCTCAACCGCTAGGAAGGTTAAATGGGGTGGGGTGCGGGATCTGGGGTCCTCTTACTTAAAGGTAACCCGGGAGGGTAACAGGATACTCATTAAGCCCCCATAATGCCTGCCCCATTTTGTGCACCCCTCTTATTTTAACAAAGGTTTACCCCATACTTTTAAAGACATCCAAAAAAACTCTTTTAAAGTAAAAAAATTGATCATGCTCTGGCATGACAATGTCCTGGTGGTTCGACATTTTTTTATTCATATCGTGACTGCAATTAAATGTTTAACCTTCTGAGCGTTCAGCCCGAGTTAACTCGGGCTGAGTTTCATGCATCATGAAACTCAGCCCCAGTTAACTAGAGCCGCGCTCTAGGTCTCGCCGTCTTCTTACGGTGGTCGGGAGCATCGGCATGTATCGGGTCCGCCCCCGATCGCGTCACCGGTGACGCGAAGGGGGCGTTGGTAGGCGGCACCATAGACCTCCGTGTAACTGGAGGGGCGTCGCTTCTCTTCAGCGTAAGTCCGGCGTCTCCAGTGACGCCGGACTTACGTGTACGTCCTCCAGCTGAGCAGGAAATCGCGGCAGAGCATATTGTGTTCCGCCGCGATTGCCCGTGGCACGGTAATGAAAAAACCGTGCAAGGGCTGAAACGCTCAGGAGGTTAAGAATTTTGATCTCCATTTAAGTGAATGGCTTTACATGTCGCAAACATGTAAACTTGTGTATTTGCAGAAGTTCGGTCCACTGGTTCGTGAACGGCCTCTGCCGATGTTTCACTACTGAAGACACCCAAAAAAAATTTGAAAGAGCTTTTCTCCTTTTATTACTTTTTCTCTATGTTCATTCCTCTGTCTCTCTGTGACATTGATGCGGCAAACAAGCTGTCTGGGTAGTGCGCCCTTTCTTACTGCTCATCCCTGCAATCTAGAGATGGTCATTAAATTTCTACAAATGTATTAAGAAGTAAATTGCAAAGCCCCTAATGCACATATTAAGTTCAAAGCAAAGGATATGTTTCCCATAGAGCGTTTGCCCACCGTTTGAATAGCGACGCGGTGTCTTTGGGCGATCGCTAGCACCCAGTGATCTCCTGTGGTCTCCCGGGAATCAAACTGCGTGCTCATACCTGCAGGCAGGAAGTGGGGGGGGGGGTGTGGCAAGATGTCCTGTCCCACCCCCTCCACTTCCTGCCTGATTGCGCCCACACAGTGAATGGGTGCGGTTAAAGACTCTATGGATGGAGACACGATTTTTAACCTCGTGCATTCACCTCTATGGCTGCGATCAGTGGCGACCGGCCATGTATGTTCCCCAACTGCAAAGAAACACATGAAAGCAATTTAAGTGTATGTACACAATTTAATATTTTTACATTAGGGTTTCACTTAATAACCTTGTCAATAGGATATATGAATATTTGTTCAGTGCACTAGCAGAAAAGCACTGTGTTCTACATATAAATGGCCAAACTGTGGCCTTTTCATCTATGTTAATCCATAAATTTGTCAGAAGCACTGCTCGCTCCTCTACCCAACCCAACACGTTCCTGAACATAAATATGGTCACTATGGTGCTGAATATTTCAGAACAGCGACAGCAGACATAAGGGCACAAGCAAAAGAGCGTATGATGTGATGATGTAATGGCTTCTATTACTAAGAATAACAGTACAACAGAACCGCAGATAGAAGCTGATTTGTTAACACACTGAGTACCAGTATCAGAGAATATACTGCTTTATCTGGAAAAACACAGAACAATATATATATATATATATATATATATATATATATACACGCATATATATATTATTTTTTATATATAATATTATATATTCTAATCATGCTTCTACATAAATATATAGCACCTAACTTACTGTAATATGTAATTCATTTGTCTTATGAGAAAGTAAGAAAGAGCAGGTATGTCAGCCTGGAATACAGAGATGTATATAGCATCACTCCCAGAAGCAAAATAAACAAATATAAATGTGTGATTTGTTTTAAAAATTTACCTGAACTCTGAAAACCTATAGCTGAGCACTCATTACAAGGTCGATTTCACTCAAAATCATGCTGTTTTCATCATGCTCAGTCAACAGTGGAGATTACATAAGGTAGAAAGAGAAAAAGTTGACCATTTAGTCAGAAAATGTTTAGCATATTTTTGCACCATAAGACGCACCTGACCATAAGACACACCCAGTTTAAGAACAGGAAAACAAGAAAAAAAATATTTGAAGTGTTCAAATCAATTGTGGAAAAAATCCCCATGCAATATCAAATTTCAGCTACAAGATGTCTCTAGTAGCACTTCATGGCACATCACGTCATCTTTCTTACACATCAGGGAAGAGGGGGGACCATGGGGAATCTTTGTACAGATGTCTCCCTCTATGGCTGTGTTTGTGTGAGCTGCAGCATGAGTGCAGCTCTCACACACAGGCAGAGATAGATGGGAGAGATGCCGGCTGGCAGCTCTTTCGTTTATCTCTTTCTACTATACATTGGTTATATCATGTCACAGCGGGTGACACCAGAGCAAGGGTGACACCGGATATTCAAGTGTGTAGACCCACTGAACCAACATGCACAGTTGGCAAAGGTGCAATCTGGGGCGCAGAGTCTAAGGGACCGTCTGGTGTTAACCAGAGCAGCCCACAAGGGATGATGGGCTTTGCTGCAAACGAACCCCAGCCAGGAGGCTGGAGGTAAACACATGAGACCTATAGTCCAGGCATCTCCCTCTCAAATAGGGCAGGAGGGAGGAGCAGCTGACAAGGTAAGGAACATCACAAGTATCCAGCAGAGGGAGCTCTGCTGAAGGAGAGTTAACCCTCTGAGGCAAGGAAGGTATTAGGAGCTAGATGCAAGCAATGCAGAAGCTGCAGACACAGATCCCCTTGCCCTGTGGAGATCTGTGATGTATCAGCAGGACTCTGATGCTACAGCTGCTCCACCTCTTCGGCTAATCCTCTTGCCAGGAGAGCGAAGACGCCGGCGAGGGCAGAGGCGCGACCCACCACAGCCACCCAATTTCTGAGGTAAAAATGTGTGTTATGGTCCACAAATTACAGTAACATCTATGTTATTTACAGAATTAGAAACCAAAATGCTGGCTCCATCAAACAAAGACAATACATTTTCCACCTCTGTCCAACAAAACAACATTGTGCAGTTGATAAAGTAAGCAAGGTTTAGTTCCCATTTGCTTCGAAATCTGTGTAAAAACCAGATGAATGGATTCATCAAACCTTATTACAGGTTCATGGATTCCTTCCCTGCCCTGAAGGAACAGCTGCTTGCTTTACCATGTCCTATCTCAAACGAATTTCTGAATGGCAGCAATAACCGCAACACAGCAATTTCAGTGTTGTAATGAGAAAAGCTGCAACTTTGTCTCCCTTTAGAATTGGATGTTCTTCATAGAAAACTAACTTATTTTGTATTTGACGGGAGAAAAAATCCTCCAAAAAAAACAGAGCCAATCACAGATCTGGAGGTATAAAAATGAGATCTTTGGATTTTCATATGTCTTTAGATTAAGATTGAAAGGTGATTTTTAAAAAAACTGTATATCTTTTTTTTTATTATTTCTGGAAAAATTTAGCATTGAACCCTCCCCACCCCCTTCATTATCTTGTATCCAAAACTTAAAAGGGGACTTCAGACTGGGGATTTCCTGTCCTCATCTGTTGGTCTTTAATGCTTTAGAAAGCCTTGCAGACATAACTAACCTAGTGACTCTATCTGCAATGCAGGGGAAAACAATAGGGACATTATGTCCCTCCCCTGAGGGGACAACACAGTCTAGAATTCTAAAATGTACTCATTTGTTGCGAAGACTAGGTGAAACATTTATGATATCTTGTGAATACTAGTATTGCCTATGCTGCTCATGACTAATTGGTGGGACTTTTGAGCTGTTTTAGGCGTGTTGGCCATCATCAGTTCAGTGCAGTACATATAAACCATGGCTCTATGGAGTAGATGCCGAGCATAAAGGGCAGCTGTCAAGGTTATGGTTAGAAGGGAATAAAGGATCACTAAACCTTAACACTGAGTAAAGATTGCAATGTATTTAGGGTATTATATAAGGTTAATATGTGAAACAATGTGTTCCATAGTAACTAGCTTCCCATTTAAAGTATGTTCCACATCCCAAATTCATATTTGAAAGAAAATTGTTTGGGGTGTGAGGAAGACAGATGCTCTATGCATCAACCCCTCCACTACCCCAAACGAAGACTAGGGACTTTGTGGGGACTTTAACGGCACCTGATTGTATACATGGTAGTCATGCGTTTAGCGTTACACCATTTTTTCCGGCAGTGTTAAGTAATTCAGTAATATTCTCAATAACAGAAATGTTACAATGCCATCAAAAAGGATAAACATAATGTATAAATAAGATAAAATGTTACAAACATGTATCTCACACCGAGGTTCTACATATACAGAGTAATCACATTGTACGAGATTGGGAATACATTTTCTCGATGCATTTCCCCGATTGGCTTCTTCAGGAGAGTTCCCATTGCTAACAATACAAACAGAGTAATCTTAGTCATTTATACATATCATGTAAACATTATTGTAGCAGTTTGTTGCATATATACTCCCACAGCGCTTTAGGTGCTTTAAGTATTTTGTAGGGGACGGGGAGCCCATCATAGTAAAGACTAAGAGACAGAGGAGGTGGCCAGAAATAGTCCCCCACCCGCCCACTCTCGCCATTCGGGGAGGCACGGGTCATAGAATAACGGGGGACGCCACCCATAATTTGTATGGGGGACGGTCACCATTACTTTGTGGATGTGGACGCATCACACAGTTACGTTGGATGGTGGACTGCCATCCATTACTTTGTGATGTTTGCTTGCCGGACATTCGTCACAGCATTACTTTGGATGGGGACTGGCCACCCACTGAACTTGGGTGGGGTGGGCTACCGTCACACATTACTTTGGATGGGGGACTGGCACACATTACTTTGATGATGGGACCGTCACACATTACCTTTGGAGGGGTTGGGACTGCCACAACATTTTACTTTTGGATTGGTGGTGATGGTCAGTGGTGAAGGACAAAACTGGTGGACGATGGTCAGTATGGTCCAGGACACCTGGTGGGTAATGGTCAGTGTTTGGAGGACAAACTGGTGGTGATGGGTCAGTTGTGGAGGACAGACTGGTGGTGATGGTCAGTATGGCAGACCACTGGGTGGGTGATGGTCAGTGTGGAGGACACTGGTGGAGAATGGTCAGTATGGCCGACACTCGGTTGTGGTGTGGATGTCAGTATGGAAGGACACGTGGTGGTGGATGTGTCAGTATGGTGCAGAATACTGGTGGTTAATGGTTCAGTTTGGAGGACACACTGGTGGTGGATGGGTCAGTGTGGAGGACACTGGTGGAGATGGTCAAGTGTGGAGTGACCACTGGTGGTGGGATGGTGTCAGTATGGCAGGGACACTGGGGGTGGATGGTCAGTGGTGGAGTGACACGGTGTGGTGATGGTGGTCCAGTATGGAGGACACTGGTGTGTTAATGGTCAGTCATTTGGAGGACACTGGTGGTGATGGTTCAGTGTGGCAGAGACACTGGTGGTGAATGGTCAGTATGGCAGGCAACACTGGGGGTGATGGTCAGATGTGGAGGACACTGGTGGAGATGGTAACGTAATTGGCCGCCACACTCGGTGGTGATGGTCAGTATGGTAGGGACACTGGTGGTGATGGTCAGTATGGTCAGAACCACTGGTGTGTAATGTCGTACAGTGAGGACACGGTGGAGGAGTGGTCAATGGTGGATCTGTCAGTGTGGAGGGACAGCTGGTTGGTGATGTGCTCAGTATGGCATAGGACAACTGGTGTGTCAATGGACAGTTTTGGAGGACACTGGTGGTGATGGTGCAGTGTGGAGGAGACTGGTGGAGATGGTCAGTGTGGAGGACACTGGTGGTGATGGTCAGTAATGGAGACACTGTGTGAGTGATGTCACTGGTGTGTGAGGGTCGGGTGGAGGGACAACTGGTGGTGGATGTGGGTCAGTATTGGCAGACACTGGGGGGGGTGGTGATTGGTCAGTGTGGAGGACACTGGTGGGTGACTGGTACAGTATGGCACGACCCTGGTGGTAAGTTGGTCAGATTTGGAGGACACTGGTGGTGATGGTCAGTGTGGTAGGCCACACTGGTTGGTGAATGGTCAGTATGGCAGACAACTGGGGGGTGATGGTCAGTTGTGGAGGACACTGGTGGAGTATGGTCAGTATCTGGCCGACACTGGGTGGTGAATTGGTTCGATGATGGAGGACACTTGGTGGTGTGAGTGGGTCAGTATGGCAGGCATCTGGTGGTAATGTGCCAGTATGGATGGACACTGGTGGAGATGGTCAGGTGTGTGAGGGACACCTGGTCGGTGATGGTCAGTTAGGGGCAGACACTGGTGTGTAATGCGTACAGTTGATTGGAGACACTGGTGTGTGGTGATGGTCAGTGTGTTTGAGATGAACACTTGGTGTTGAGATTGGTCCGGTGGTGGACTGACACTGGTGGGTGCTGATGTCAGTATGGCAGACACTGGGGGTTTTTTTTTGTTTGGATGGTCAGTGTGGAGGACACTGGTGGTGATGGTCAGTGTGGAGGACACTGGTGGAACATGGTCAGTATGGCCGAACACTGGTGTGTGATGGTCAGTATGGGAGGACACTGGGTTGGAAGATGGATATTCCCCCCATGGATGTGATGAGATTGGATATTCAGTGAAGACTGCAACTAGCTCAATGGTCCCCTATGCACGCGCCAGGCACAGCAGCTCTGTTACTAAACTCTCTCCAAATCTCTTCTAGCAGATGCATGTGAAATGGCGTCTCTTCCTTGGCTATGTTATAGGGGGGGGGGGGTGGTCCGTGAGGTGGTGAGTGCTGATGGGCTGATTTATTTCTTCTGACTGTGACTCACAGGGTCAAAGTTTCACCAATGCAAAAAGATCGGGGGCGGGTCGAACTCGCAATATGTTCGCGAAATAGCGCGAACGCGAACATGCGATGTTCGCCGCGGATAGTCCGCCGGCGAACAGTTCGGGCCATCACTATTTATAACCTAGGTTTTGACTGCTTGTAAACAGGGGGAGGGTCTGAATCAATGTTAAGTACCCTACATATCAACTCAGTTACCCACCACTGGCTTATAGTCTAATATAGATAACAGGTAATGACATATATTTTTGCAAAGTCCAAAATGGAGGACTGTGTTTTGTGGTCAAAGAATGACATCTTTTGGCATTAGAATACTTCAAGCACAATACAAATCTACTATAACTGAAAAGAAATTTCAGTTACCTTGAAATCCTATAAGAAACTTGACAGACATGTTATATTCATGGCTCTTTCCATTTTATGCTCAATTTTGATCACATTTTTTGTCAATCAATTTAGGTCAAAAGGAACCTATTTCCTTACGATTAACTGAAATTTGGGGTGGTGAGCCTATGTCATATGTGCCAGAGGTGGCACACAGAGCCCTCTCTAAGGGCAAACACACTGTCAGTAGAGATGGTCAAACTTTTCTGACTTTGCGTGACATCCCACCAGGGGAGAGAGGGTAAATTTCAACGGGGCACATCTGGGAAATCACACTGAGTTTTCTACTTCTGCGATTTACTTTCAAATTTCACGTCATTGCATCACTCAGGGGGTGGGGGGATTCCCATGCAGAAGCCAGTTCAGTTCAGAAGATCGGACCCCCAGGCTGTCCAGTGCTATACTAACAGGTTAGCACTGGACGGCCTGGTCTCTTGCCTTTCTGGCTCAGTTCTCTCCTCCTACAACAGGATTCACACAGTGCCCCACCCTCTCCTAGCACTGAAAGCAGGGGGCAGGATATGCAGAAAGTCGACTTAGAAGACCATGTTGGGAACTAGCTTCAAAAAGATAGAAGAGTGTATGTAATGTATGTGTATGTATGATGCATGTTTTTGCATGATTGGTGTATGCGCGTTTATGATTAGTGTGTATATGTGGATGTATGATGCATATGTGTGTGTATGTGATTCATATATATGTGTCGGTATGATGATTCATGTGTGTGTGGCCAATAGTGATGGCCGAACTGCCCACAAGGCGGACAGTTCGGACGCGAACAAGCATGTTCGCCATTCCTCTTGCCGGCGGACAGTACGGGTGTTCGACCCGCCCTGTTCGCCGGCGAGAAGGAGCCCTCTATTCTTCCTCCGGTGGGATTATTAGCAGCGAGATCCCGCCGCAGGAAGAATGTTTTCACTGAAGACCGGGTAGAGGTCTTTCAGTGAAAAAACGGCTCGCAAACCCGGATGTGACGTCAGTGATGTCGCATCCGGTTAGCACAACCAGGAACTATGCGTTCCAGGTGCCGGATGGGACGTCACTGACGTCACATCCAGGTTTTCCGATTCAAATTCCCCGTCTAGAGGCGGGGAATTTGAATCTGTCCGCGAACGGGCGGACGGCGGACTTTTTTAAAAGTACGCTACGCCCGTTCGCGGACGGACATGGCCGAAGTTCGGCCATCACTAGTGACCAAAAGTCATCTTAAACGGTTAAGCAGGGTACAGATGTGTAGATATGGGCCAGATGCATGCTCATGGCCATCTATCTGGCCCATATAATATGCGGTCATTGCTGTTGTTGAGTGGGACCAATCAATCCCGCTCAAAAACAGCGGTATCGGACATGATGGTCTCCAGGCAAAGCATCGGCTGAGCTGGGGAGAGAGCAGAGCTGTCTTCCCAGCTCCGCCGATATCTGACAGCAGTGTGATGACGTCATCAAGCTGCTGCAGGGAACATCAGACGGCTCCAATATCGATGTCCACAACTTCCAAATCCATGTACAATACAAATGAATATAACACTGCTCGGATGACATTTATTACATTTAGATAATTGGGAAATAAAGAGTTAATTTTCTAAAATCAACAAGCGTTGGTAATAATGTCTCACAAAATTTTGTCAGTTTTATTAACAAGGTTCTTTTCACACATTACTGTGAAATGTGAATCCTCTGGGAGCTCTCCCCGGAGACATCTGAAATCTGTGAAATCTTGTAGCTGAAAGTCACTTAATGTGTGAATTTGTGTAAGGATTATTTTTATGAATTCTGAAAATAAGGAAATTATTTTTTATTTTATTTTTATTTTTAAGATAAAACTCTAAAAAGATGTTAACAATGGAGGCACACTAATATATCATTTTTTTCTTTTTTAAATGTATTTCTTTTTTATTATTTAAGCCAGTGACGGCATTAAACATTGTTCTTCAACTTCCTGTCAGATATTTGTTGAATTATTTGAATTTGGAAGGTCAGGGACATACCACAGCTCACAAATGTGTTAAGTGATCACCTACATTGACATGAAAAGTGGTATTGTTAAATTCTGTTAGATGACAGCATTACGTGAGCCACAACAACAAGATAAAGCCTACAAGACATATTTGGAAAACCAACCTTCATTTTCATGAAATGACCTCCGGTTTAATGTTATGCTAGACATTTATCTATCAACTTTTGTTCAAAACGATAGATAGGTACAATTTAGGTTTTTAATATCTATGAATGTTTCTACCACACAAGTTACAGAATCATCAACTGCTTGCTTAAATTTGATCCCTTTTCCGTAATGAAGATAAAGGGACGTGCGCATGCTCCATAGTCCAAAATTATACAAAAAAAACATTAAAAAGCTGTCAAATACTTGTATTATTGACTGATAGTTTCCAACCTGACCAATCCCAGCTCTTTTCATTTTATATATGGTCGAGCCCATGATTATTCATACCCCTGGCAAATTTTGACTTAAAGTTGACTGTTATTCAACCAGCAAGTTATTTTTTGACAGGAAATGACAGGTGTCTCCCAAAAGATAATAAAATGTACAAGAGGCATTTTTGTGGAAAAAACATTTTTCCTTTTATTTACATTTGATCAAAAAGTGTCACGTCCAAACTTATTCATACCCTTCTTAAGCTGTCACAGTCTCTCGGAAAATCCAAAGTTATATACCATTCCAAATAGTCCAACTTGTTCAAATTACCCTGATTAATTGGGAACTACTGTTTTAATCAATTCAACAGGTGAAAAATAGCAGCACTATGCAGTTTGTGGACAGTCGTGGCTAAGTAAAAGGAGCTCAGTGAGGTCAAGAAAGGGCTACAAGGCCATATCTAAATGTTTTCAAGTTCCAATGACTATAGTGCAAAGTATTATTAAAAAATACAAGATGTTCCGCACTGTAGAAAATCTCAGGACATGGTCGGAAGCCAAAAGTGACACCTGTGCTGGCCAGGAGGATAGTGAGAGAGGTGAAAAAGGATAAAAGGATCACCACCAAGGCCATCCTGGCCAATCTGGGCTCTGCTGATGGCAATGTCTCAAGGCAGAAAATCCAACAAACACTGCACACCACTTCTTCAGATATGGCACACAAAAGCTCGTCTTGGCCCTTGCAAAGGGTCATCTGGACAAATAAGAAGACTTCTGGTCTTCTATGTTATGGTCAGATGAAACAAAAATTGTTTGGTTACAATGATGTTTCCTTCATTTGGCGTAAAAAAAAGGAGAAGCCTTCAACCCAAAGGACACCATCCTCACTGTCACACATGGTGGTGGGAACCTAATGCTTTGGGTGTGTTTTTGCAGCCAATGGACCAGGGAACCTAATCACAGTAAACAGCACCATGAAAAAAGAAAAATACATGAGGATTCTCAACGACAACATCAGACAGTATGCAGAGAAACTTGGCCTTGGGCAACAGTGGACATATCAGGGTGACAATTACCCAAAATACACAGCAAAAATGGTGAAGAAATGGTTAGCAGACAACAACATTAACGTTTTGAAGTGGCCCAGACAGAGTCCTGACTTGAATCCAATTGAGAATCTGTGGAGGGACCTAAAGATCAGGGTGATGGCAAGAAGACCCTCCAACCTGAAGGATTTGGAGCTCATTGCTAAATATGAATGGGCAAAGATACCTGTGGAGACATGCAAAAGGCTGGTCTGCAATTATAGGAAGCGTGTGATTGCTGTAATAACCAATAAAGGCTTTTCTACTGATTATTGAGAAGGGTATGAATACTTTTGGACATGACACTCTTTGCTCAAATGTAAAAAAGCTGAGAAATGTTTTTTCTTTCCACAAACATGCCTCTTTTACACCATCTTATTATCTTTTGGGAGACACCTATGTAATTTCCCATCAAAAAATAACTTAATGGTTGAATGAAAGTAACTTTAAGTCAAAATTTGCCAGGGGTATGAATAATTATGGGCTTGACTGTATTAAAAATCGAATTGATTTTCAAAATATTTAATTAAATAATACATTTTACTGCTTGAACAAAAAATATTCATGTTAATGGCCAATTTTAGTAGGCACGGGTCATATCAGGAATGCATTATGTAAGCTTTCTTTTCCTTTAATTGTATTTCTATTTCCTTTATACAGTATATGGCCTTTGGTCTTTATGTGATTGAAATGTCCAGTATAACAAAATAATACATACACTGACCCTAATTTATTAGAACTGGAGCTTGGTAAGGTCAAAACACCTTAGTGCCAGATCTCTGAAAAAACTCAAAATCCTTTAGGAAAGATACAGAAAAGATACAAAAATCGAATT
Source organism: Ptychadena robeensis (assembly GCA_036250615.1). NCBI lineage: Eukaryota > Metazoa > Chordata > Amphibia > Anura > Ptychadenidae > Ptychadena > Ptychadena robeensis. Next base: position 144,798,086 of record CM070035.1, on the reverse strand, counting down.
CAATGTATTATTTAGAATTATTCTAATACAATGGTGCTCAACCCTTTTGGATCCACAACCCCAGAAGTCACATCTCAAAGTGTCACTTGCTGTATAAGGATTCGATAAGTGCCAGTGTGGAGTGTCACTTCCGCGTTCCAAATACTGGCACAATCAGATAAGAGTACTTTACCCTCCCTCCTATTTTCCCATCCCCACTTGTGCAAATGATGTGGGGGGTGGAAAGTTATGAGGGAGAGTAATGCCATAGGTTATACACTTTTAGATTTCTCTGTCATATTTCCTTTAGATCTCCTTTTGTTTTACCAAAACCCTGTAATATGAGGGACTTTCTAAACCATCAAGTCTACCTGTGTTCAGTCACAAAGGACCCGGCACTACATAGTTGTTGGTAGATCTAAAGGATATCTGAGAGAGAGGTCTAAAGGTGTATGGCCAGCTTTAGTGTTAAGGTACCCACACACATGTCGAGTGGGGACCGATAGATGAGCTGTGCATCACTCACAGCATCGGTAGGCATTTGTGTGCCGGCCGTTAGTTTCAATGGGGACGCCGGTTTTACGGACATGTCCGTTCTCTGACCAACCAAGCTTTGGGACGACAGGGATCTGTCCCCCGTGATCAGCGGTTGATTGCAGCCACCACTGTTCTAATTTAATATTAGAACAGAATTTTCACTTCAGAACAGAATTTTCACTTCAGAACAGAATTTTCACTTCAGAACAGAATTTTCACTCATTCTAATCGAATATGGAGAAGCAGTGCTGACTCCAAATGTCCAGTCTTGGCGTGCCCGGAGCCGACTACCTGTAGGAGGAGGGCACTTGACTGGGGCAGGCAGGAAGGACGGAAGGGCTTCGCCCCTTCCAGCCGGAATCTCCCTCCCTCCCTCCCTGGACTAGGTGTTACGCCTTGCACAATTGTCTGCCTCTGGGTATTTGCATGCACTAATGTTCTTCTCTGACAGGTCACTCATCACAGCGGGCGGGTCCTTGGCAGTGTCCTTGGTGGTAATCGTAGGTGAAGGTCAGTGGTGATGTCCTCATGGTGGGGCAGTCACTTTTGGACGAACCCCTGAACACGGGTGGGGGTCAATGACTCGATGGGATATGGGTCCGGAAGGCGTCAGGGGGAAGTTTAGTACCCACCAAGCTCTTATGGCTGGTGGCCTGTACAGGTCTTGGAGCTCGGTCATTGTTAAGGGCACTGTCAGGGACCTTTGCAGCAGCTAATTGTTATTGTTTATTGAAAGTTATTTATTTAATTAATATTTAAATTGTATTTTGGTATCTTCTCTTGTAAGCTGTGGCCTTAATACATCCACTTTAAATCGAACTTGTTGTCATGTCTTTATTTTAGTTTAAGGTTAAGTTGGGGGACGTACAGGTTAATTGAGGCCACTTCCTCAGTCCGCCTTGCCCTAAGTCATGAGAAAACATTTGTTTTTATTTTCTTTGCTTCTGATTGGAAGAAAGTTTTGCTGTGTTCATAAACCTCTTGAGCATGAAACCAGAATTAGCTCAAGGGAAGTTTGTTTAAAATCAAACATTACTTTAGCAAAGAGCAGTTTCTGCTAATATTCGCGGCCCTGGATAACTCAGCCCAAACCTATGTCCAATCCTGTCTCTCTAAATGCGCACAAATATGTTTACTTGCAGCCCGCTGCTGCATTATGCAGATGTTGTTGTTTCCATTGGCTGCTGTAACCTGTAACCTGTGGAAGTGGAGTCTGCTAGGTCCCTATGTGTCCTTCTAGGTTCCACCTCCTCAGCATGACGCAGAGGAGGTGTGGGGCTGTGCCATTGACCTGCATGTAAATCCAGGAATAGGCAATCTATTCCTTAAACCTTTTCAATTGCTTCTCCTATACATTTCATCATTACCTCAATCACAGTATAACAATGAAGTACACTGTGCAACTTAGAAGTCGTACTACTTAAGTGAAATTCAGACAAATGACTTCGAAATAAGGTGAACTAAGCTGTAAGTCAGTGTTAAGAAGCATTTTCCTTCCCCACAGGACACCCTTAAGTGCTGCAAGTACATGCCAACTTAAAACAGACCTTTACATCTAAAGATCAGTGAACAGAACACACAGCAGTCATATCTAGTTCACGTTTGATGTTCTGTAATGGCTTGTGATTCCCAAAGTAACAAATCTCCAGTGTTTTTATATAAACTCCATTAAAACTGAAGGAACTCTGCGCACATACAAGTTTAATGCTTAGATAAGTAAAATGTAAAAGCGTCAAATTAAAATGGAAACAAGAGCTCGTCAGACTTTTCAGTGGTTCATTTCCTGACAGCGCCTGAAACCACAGACTTTAAAACACCTGCTTTATTTTCACACCGAATGCCGAAAGATTTCCAATTCAATGGAAATTCATCTCGAGAGAAAAGTGAAACTTACAGTATTCGGTTCAGTGAAAGATAATGTGATATCTATCTGTGAAAAATGAAATATAGGTCACAGAGGCCATCATGCTCAATCCATTTCCAGATCACTTTTTGATTCTTACTATCAGCTGTTGGTAACTATGTTATTACGGTGTCTCTTGAGAAATGGAACAAGAAGATCAAATGATGTTATATATAAGCTTTTATATTACAAATCTCTAACTTATATTGTGAGTTTTGAATCCTCCTAGTTGCTCCTAGTTGTTCCTCCTAGTTGCTATAAAATTGAGCTTCTCTTAACTCTCAACTCCAAATCCAGAAGAGGTTTACAATGGAATGGTTGACCAAAAGTCTCCCTTTACACCTATAAAGTCTTTTAACAGATACAGCTTAATTAATTTGCTTCAGGGCTTGTTCCACTGCACAACATGACATGCGATAAACAACCCGGCATGCCTGCTCTGCTTGCTTTTAAACACGGGGGAACCGCGCTATGATTACAATGCTGGGAGTCGCAGCTGACAACATCATTGAATATTGAATATTCAACAACATTGAATGGACACATCAGCAGGACAAGGGGGGCGGTAATGTACCTTAAACCATTGTGTAGAGAACAGTAGAGATTGTAAAATGTTTTGACTAGCTGACTTTGTGAGCCAATGCATAAAATGTCACTTTAGGCACATTGTGGCATACTGCAACTCAAGCGTAGTGATGGCCGAACTTCGGCCGGGTCCATTCGTGGATCGGACTTTTGAAATAGTCCGATGTCCGCCTGTACGTGAGCAGATCCAAATTTCCCGCCTGTTGGCTGAGAATTTCAGGGAAACCGGAAGTGATGTCAGTGATGTCACATCCAGTACCTGGAACGCATAGTTTTTCAGGGTTGGTTTTTCACTGTAAAAAGATTCTTCCTCCAGCAGGATCTTAATGCTCCTGATCCTGCCGGTGGAAGAATAGTAAGCTCCTTCTCACCTTTTTTTCAAAAATGCGACCATTTCGACGGTTTCGACTTAATTACAAAGCCCCTGAGCACGGTATCATCACCAAACTTGCTGGAGATGTAGAGAAGGGTTGAGGGTATACTCCAAAAAAGAAAGTGTGTCTCTAACACAAAATGTCTTTTCACAAATTAAGTTCAAAGTCAAGTAAAAATTTCGAAAATCGGAATTTCGACTTTAACTTTGAACTTAATTTATGCAAAAACAACATGTGCTAGAGACATAATTTTTTTTTTCAAATGTTCCCCTAACACTTCTCTACATACCCAGCAATGTTGGTGATGATACCGTTTTCAGGGGCTTTGCAATCAGCTCACAAAGTAAGCAAGTCGAAAAATTCGACCATCTCTAGCGTACTGCTCGCTGGCTAGAAAGAGTGAGAACATCCATGTTCAAGGCCGAACTGTCTGCCTTCGGCCATCACTACTCAAGCGTAGAGGCCTCTTCTGTTATTGCTTATTGCGTTGGTCCAATGAAATAAATGATTTGTGTTTCAAACTTCATTATAGTCAGGGTGTCTACTAGAACCTAGTTTGTACATATTTCAATAAGCTACAGGTCTAAAACATACATGTTATTTTTCATAAAAAGCTTATGGTACAGAAATCTAGGCTTGATAGTAGGGATAATGTTGAAGTACCAAGCATAGACAACATTTTGCAGTCTGAATTAGGTAAATTAAAAAAAATTTAAACTATGCAGATATCTAGCTAATATTAAAGTGGACCTTTCACCAGCATTTTCACTTCTTTTGAGTGGCACAACAAGCACCCATTATAGGGCCTGTTATAGGTACCTGTAATAAGTAAACTGTAAAAAGCCCCCTCCTCTCTCTTTCTCTGAGCCACAGCACAGAAGACATCACACATCTCTGAGAGCAGTGGTTTCTGGGAAAAACGTCTAATGAAAAGCATACAGTCACATCTTCTCCATTGAACAGCATTGTATGTATATTATACGCCACCATCATGCAAACTTAATAGTAAGCCAAAGTTTAATTATATATATATATATATATATATTATTTTATACATCTGCTCTAAATTAAATTCGATCAAATCTACATTCTAATCTAATGATAAATACTAATGTAAAGCAGATATCAGTACATTGTGTTGGATGCAACTTTTACATTGAACAATTGTATGTAATCCAAATTTTCGCCCTGTTGAAAACAGGTAAAAACCACAGTGATACATACAGTAGACCAGTGGTTCCCAAACCTTCCATGCAGGGCCCCCTTTACTAGATAGGAACATTATCAAGGACCCCCATTCCAACTACACATTTTAGACTGAGGAACATTTTATATTAGCCATGTTTGTGTTGCAGTCTAGTGTACTGGTACTAGTGTGAAATGGCCCTCAAACTTTATTTGAAGTACAACTCATACAACTTTATTGGTTTTCACATCATGCAGAAACATGAAGCATATATACACACACCAATCATACAGAAACATTTACATCCACATAGAGACACCAACTACACTCATGCACTCTACATACTGTCTGCAGCTTGTTCTTCCATGGTTGTTCCTTCATCAGCCCCCTTGTTGTGCCCCACCTGGAATACTTCCA